>NXFQ01000008.1:0-639209 GCA_003004685.1 Pseudozyma sp. F8B2
CCCTAACCCTAACCCTAACCCTAACCCTAACCCTAACCCTAACCCTAACCCTAACCCTAACCCTAACCCTAACCCTAACCCTAAGCTTTCTGTGCCAGCCTCGAGAGCGCCCACCGCTACTGCTCAAACCTTTAAGCCTCAAAACGATCATGTTCAGAATTAGTCAGCAATAAAATCTGCTTCGTTACCACTACTTGTTCCGTCCCATTGAAGTGTCATTCCTCAATGTTCTTGTCAAGACAGGAGGAGACAGCAAGATCGAAGCTCCGCAATGCTTGCACTCACTGCGAGGAGGCTGTGTGCGCTTGTCATTTAGTGTACCGGCCGTAGCACCCCACTACGTGGCCTTCACCACCCCGTGTTGCTCTCACAACACCGTTCTTCCCGTTCGTCACACCATCACACCTCGGAGCAGAACGATGTCAATTGCAAGACTCGACCAACATCTCCGACCATTACGGATCCTGGTCAAAGTCAAAGGAGTTTCCGAAGCCCGCGTTGAGATGATCGATTGTGTCCTTGTCGAAGGTGGCTGGGATCCTACAGCCAAGCTTGTTCTGTTCGGCGATGAAATGCTTGAAGCTCTTTGGCATCTCAAGCATCATTCTTTGGCGGTACCACGGAGCGAAGTGGATCATGGCAAGCATGATGCGGATGTCGTCTGTCCGATTGGGCATACCGGCATGCCACAACCGCAAATCCCTCACGACGATCGATCCCTTCTTGATCGTGGGCTGGAAAGGTGGGTTCGTGGTTGCGCGAGCGTCCAGAAGTTCTTGCTTGATTCGACCGGAAGCACGTTCGCCATGTGCACCTTCTTGGTCTTTGATTGTCGTCGATCGATGCGTTCCGAGCCACAGCTGTGTCGAGCCATTGCTCGGCTCCATGTCGACGAGACCGACATTGACCACGGTCGCAAATGGAATGTTTGGGTGGTCAAAGTCGGCGTCGATATGAACCGGCTGAGCATCCTCTGCTTTGACCGCTGCATTACTAGAGATGAAAGAGACGGTGGGTGCGCCCCCCAGGAAGGCTGAGGAGAGACGAGTTGCCAATGGATTGAAGAAGATGGAGGGCGAAAAGTGCTCGAGCTCGTAGGGTGGGCTCTGTTGCAGGTTACCGAGGTTGTAGTTGAACGGTCCATCCTCTCCTTTGGCTATAAGAGCTCGTGTATCCGCTGTCATGCGTTCGTTGAGGCGGTCTAGCTCGTCGAGCTTGATTGCGTCCTCCATCATCACAATGCCGTCCTCATGCAAAGCTTCGAGGGCGGTCTGGAGGTGTCGCTGAGACAAGGTGCCCGAAGATATCTCCGAGCTGGTCGGCTTGATGCTGACAATGCGGCTCGCTGCTGTTGCAGCAGATGAAGCGGTGGCGAGACCTCGAGCCGAGGCGAGGGCCAACGAAGGCAAGGACCGTCGCAGAGATGCGTTCATAATCATCATCTAGCCGTAGGAGGTATCGGGATAGTGGGCGATTCTGCGATTCCAGGACGAGGAGAGCGTACAGTGCTCTCTTATGTACTTGCGAAGCCAATGCGAGCCTAACAGCGTCCTTTGGGATTCGCCATGTCAGCCAAGACGCTCATCCTTGGCAGTAGGCAGCATGAGAGAGTATTATCATTGTTCGGTGCCCGCCGCCCGCCCTACACAGCGGACATACGCGTTCGGGAAGCCATTCGGAACGCCGAAAAGTCGGCACTCCGAAAATGCGGGGTCAAGCTCGCGTCGCCTCTGGAGAGCCCGGCTCACCGAGATGAAGCGGTAACAAAGACCTTCCCGACACACCACATGACTCTCAGTGTTGGTTCGAAGGACGGCACAGCGCTTGACCCGGGACGAAACAAAGAAGTCACGTTTTCGCGTCCAGCCGCATTCGACGCTCCCGCTTCCAAGGCGCTCATCAGCGAGCTGCATGTTAACGGTGGTGGCGGATGTTGCAACTGGAACCCTAATTGTCTGGATCACTCGATTGCATCTATCGATGAGGTAGAACGCTGTATTAAGCACTGATGCGGCCCTGCTGATCTGTCGAAGCGGGGCGCAGCTGAGGGTTTGTTTGGCTGGATCCAGGTAGCACGCGTTTCAACCCTCGAGAGTTCATCCGATCGCGTTTTCCTTGACGGCGCTAATTTCGCCGTGGAAGCGGCTAGGACGGATCCTTCACATGCTGCGGCGCACACAGGCATGCTCAGTCCGACACACAACGATCGCCTGATAAGACGACAACGTTCTTTGCCACGACTCTTCATGTTCACGAAGGATTGGTCAAGAGATGATATACATAGAGAAGCCACGAGACACGTGTTGCTTTGCGAGGACTACTGATCGAAGTGTTTGATCTTACTGCTTGATGGTGCAGACAGAGACCCAAGAGCGCTGCCGCTCCTACTGTGCAACACTGATCACTACTGACAAAGCTCAGCTGCAACAGCCACCGGCTGGCCCGGTCTTGGCAGCCGAGTTGACGTTGACGTTGCCTGCTGCTGCTGCCGGTGAGGCTTGTGTGACCGCGGCGGTGTCGATGAGGCGCGTCTTGACTTCACGTGCCAGGTTGAAGAAAGCCTCTTCGACATTTGCGTTTGACTTGGCCGAGGTTTCGATGTATGGAATGCCGAGCTCCTTGGCGAGTTCTTCGCCTTGCTCGGACGTCACTGCGCGCTTCTCTTCCCAATCCGACTTGTTGCCGATAAGGATCTTGGAGACACCTTCGCTGGCGTGCTGCTCAATGTTGGCATGCCACGTTCGTACATTCTCGAACGATTTTTGGTCGGTTACGTCAAAGACGAGCAAGATACCCATGGCTCCGCGGTAGTAGGCGGTGGTGATGGTGCGGAAACGTTCCTGACCTGCCGTGTCCCAGATCTGAAGCTTGATGCGTTTTCCGTCGAGCTCGATGGTGCGAATCTTGAAGTCGATACCAATGGTCGTGATGAAAGAGGGGGTCCAGGCATCGTCGCAGAATCGCAGCAGCAAGCACGACTTTCCGACGCCGGAATCACCGATCAGCAAAAGCTTGATGAGAAAGTCGTAGTGAGGGTTTGGCATCTTGTTGTAACCGAGTCTGGCTCGGGAAAGGAGCACAGATGAAGGGGTGCTGGTGCTTGAGGCGGTCTCGGATACGAGAGCTGCTGTAGACCCTGCTGTTGCGCTCGATTTTGTTCGAGGCTTGTCCGCAAGGGAAGGGGTTCGCGGTCGCTGATGGCTGCGCTGAGGGATCTGCGGCTTCAGGGGCTGCTGAGGCGAACTGAACTTTTGTGTATGTTGGTCGCGATCCGAAGAGACGTCAGCATCGTCGATATGGACGTCGTCATTGGAGGCATGCATTGTAGACGACATTTCGGCCCGGGGGTGGAGAGAAACGTAACGGCGTCGATGATCGAGGAGCGTGGGCAACGAACGAGATGGATTGTAAGGTGGTATGATGGGAGTGGGGAAGGAGTGTATAGGCGGTCAGCGATGTTTATCCAGCACCTGTCGTAACTATCGCATCTATGTGGTTGTGGTCCTGAGATGCCGTCCTTGAGTTGCACCGCTAGAGGCCGCTGTCAATGCGAAATGGTGCTCCACAGATGAAGTGGACCCACTCCACCTTCATTGAAACGAGGATCCCATCTGGCATCCATGGCGAAGACTGTGCCGCGTAGATTTGAATCGACAACCAGAGGCCTTCATGTACGCTTTGAAGTGGGTTCGTTCGAGTCGGCTATCAATAGTGTACGGTAGGGACAAGGCTCGTGCGTCCGGGCCGTGTCGTTTTTGCTTGCGTTGTTGATGAGAGATGATTCGGAGACTGGTTCAGGGCTGTACTTACCAGTGAACGCGGTAACAGAAGCACTCGTGAGCGGGTGCAAGGGCGGGCTGATTGGAGATGACGGTGGTGAGTGGGAACGAGGGTGCGATACGCTGGGTACGTGGAGCAGGTCGTCGTCGTCGTCCGACGGTTCAAAGGCAGGCTCGGCAGATGCTGTACCATCCGTCACAGTCGCAGCAGGGTCTGTCGCTCTCACGCACCCAACACGGCTCAAATTCAAAGTGCCGCTTCTGGCAAATTGCGGAGCGTGGGCTGCAAAAGGAGCGGCGGCACAAGGCGAGACGAGCTTAACAAGGCGTGCAATTGGCAACTCGGGCACTTGGCGAGACGCGCCTTCCCTCGGTCCGTCGGTCGACACTCGGGAAATAGAGAAGGCAGAAAAAAGCATCTCTTGCGCCTCGACAATTTTACAGTTGCAGAGCGCGGTGCGTTGAGACCCAGGACTTGAGGCACAGCAAATGGCATCTCGTGCGGAAAGCGAGCCTCCACTCGCCAGCTTAAAGAAGCTGCCACAGGCTAGCGTCAGTTTTTCCCTTTTTTTTGGAAGAAGGCGAAGCGAATTCTCAAAGTTCTTCCTGGACCCTCGAATCGGATGTTGCTTGCTGTACCGGAGCTGCCTCTCTTGATCCATATCATTAACGTTCTTGACAGACAGACCATCTTCCGAACCTCACCCCATCGGAGTCTCGCTGCGGTCTGAACCATCGACATGGAAAGGGTTCAGTACCAGCTGGAACGGTCCGTTCCGCAGCTACAGCTGCTCGACGACAACGGCGTCTTCACCAAAGAGCAGCTCCGATCCATCACAACACAACGTCAGACCTTCGAGGGTCGGCTCCTCCGACGAGGTCCTGACAAGAACGACTTTCTCCGATACGCAGAATTCGAACGCAACCTTGCCGACCTCATCAACGTCAAAGCCAACCGCATCGGTCTGCCTCGCTCTTTTCACCGCGACAATGCAGCATCACACACGGGTCACATCGTGGCTATCTACGAGCGTCTCGTGCTCAAGTTCAAGTACGACGTCGATGCGTGGCAGCGATACATTGCCTTCGCAAAGAGCAGGAAGATGCGAGTCGTCACCGGAAGAGTCTATGCCCGTGCGCTGGCGTTGCATCCCAACAATGTCCCGCTCTGGCTTGCTGCGGCTGCACACGAATTGAACGACAACTCCTCGACAACCGCCGCCCGCTCACTTCTTCAGCGTGCCCTCAGGCTAAATCGTCTTCCATGGAAGCGCAACACTGCCAACGACTCTGCTTCTGTGGGCAGCAAGCGAGGCAGCAACGGCGAGTCTTCCGACTCAAAGAAGCGACTCCGTCACAGCACGTCCGACTCTGCCACCTTTGCGGAAACCCCGACTGCAGGCGCACAGTCGGGACCCGCTACGCTCAAGCTGTCGTCGCGAGAAGCGGATCTACTCCGACTGTGGGTGGAATACATTCGTATGGAGCTGGTGTTCATAGAGCGACTGCGCAGAAGATGGCTGGTTCTCGGCCTGGAGTGGGATAGCGAGGGCACAGACGCGGATGCTACTGGTGTCGGCTCCTCCACTGACTCGACAGAAGCTCAGCAAGCAGCCGTCGACCTCGATTCGCAAGCAAAACTCACGCTTCAAGACATTGAGGAAGGAGAGGAGGAGAAGATATTGCTCAGTCAAGTGCCAGACAGAGACAGTGACGTGCAGTCCAAGGCCGTGGAAGCTTCCAGTGACAAACCGAACACGTTTGCACCCAGGAAAACGACGACCATCCCTCCCACACAGATCGCCATACTGAGGGGAAACATCCCGCTTTTCCTTATCGGCAACGCTCTCGAATCGCTTGCACCTCATCTTCATTTCGTGTTCCTCATCGCGCTCACCGAGCTGCTCCAGTCCTTCCCCTTCGCCGAACCCATCAGTATCGACGCTCCTAAGAGTGGCCAGAAGCTTCGACGCCGCCTTCTTGATGGTGTCTATGAGCACCTCTCGGATCGTCAGCGATGGGGATGGACCCATTTCGCGCCGCCAGCTCTCGCCAGCTCTCTCCGGCAGTTCCGTCCAGACCAAACCCTCCACGTGGACGAAGCAGATCTCATTGCTGCGCAGGTGGCCAACACCGAGGAGATGGACTCGCATCGGCTCCTCACATCGGCCAGCCGCCTGCGTACCACTTTCTCTGACGAGACCGACGGCCTCCTTCAACTCGCATCGCAGCTTCGAGTCACGGCAACATCCGGCCTCCAAAGATCGTCTGCCTCGTCTTCACCATCTCTGGCCGTCCAGCTCATCTTGCATCTCCTGCAGTCTCTTCTAACGGAAAGGACTGCCAAAGGATCGAGGGCGTCTCTCGCTTATCACAACCTAGCACAGTCAGGCATGCTTCCAACCGCCGTCAACGACGCCATCAAACAGGTGCGCACACTGTGCGTCCAAGCACCTGCTGACGCTGCCACACAGTCAGAGCGTACCGCCAAGGCCAACTTCTACACTACCGCCGCGCTGCTGATCGACATGCTAAGCGACCGACAACGTTCCGGCATTGACGAGCCCAACCTGCTGCGATACCTCGAGTCGGTGCAGACACAGCTCGTCAAGGAGGCTCAAGCCGCGGGACCGGGGATTGAGACAGCTCAGATGCGTGCTGTCACACTCCGCACCAAAGTCGACGCCGCACTCGCGCTGTCGGATGCAGACAGTTGCAGCAAGAAGCTGTTCAAGCTCAAAGAGCAACTCAAGGCCGCCACAAGCAGCGCTCACTTTCCCGCCAGCGACGAACTGTGGGGCCTTCGCATCGTCGTAGCTTCCAGCATCGCCAGAATGTCAAACAAGTCGGTGCAAGACAGTCGCAATGACATCGCTGCAGAATGGCGTCGAGGGCTGCAAGCCTGCTCCGAACATGTCGATGTCGAGGCTGCCAGCTTGTCGGCAGAGGCGAGCCTGTGGTCTCGATTCTTTGACTGGCTTGACAATGGAGTGCTCGGTTCCGAGGCTCAAGGTCGCAAGGAGATCAAGGCAGCTTTCCGCTACAGCACCGAGCAGTACCGGTGGGCTGTTCGCGAAACAGCCTCGTTGCTTTCGCGCAGCTACAGTGGCAAAGCTGCCGACGTTGAAGCGGTGCACCAGTATCGCCAAGAAGTGCACGACCTGTGCGTGCTGCGTTACGTGCAACTCAGCCGTGCCGTGGGCAAGCACGATGACACGATCGCATGGCTGCTTCAGTCTTGCTTTGCCTCTCATCAAGCGTGGCTGGACGTCATTTCTGAACTGCGGAATCGCGATAGGGAGCCAGAAGCCGACTCGGAACAATCTAGGAAAGATGATCAGATCGTCGACCGGATCTTCAACAAGCTGTTGCAGATCAAGGCGATGGACGTTGAGGTGTGGATCGCTTACCTCGCCTACATGGCCGCCAGCGACATGACAAGGGCCCTGAACGCGCTGGAGCGATGCAGAAGCACACTGGAGAAGGGCGAGTACAAGCTCGTCGAAAACGAGTGGCAGCGCATCTGCCAAGACTTACAGAGCGGAGCCGGCACTGTCAGTGACGCTGATGATGATACGGATGATGATGTAGAGGTCGAAGGGGAGGAAGGAGATTGACTGAGCTCACTTCATGTAATGTGATAGCACTGCAATCTCGATCGTCATCATTTCATACTTTTCTGGGAGTCTCTATGAGGATGACAGCATGTGAGTGTGTGATGGTAGGACCGAGAATAATGTCGCAGAGCTGGCCAGCGGCGATCATCAAAGACGGAAGGCTACATTGACAAGCTCTTCGACATCAAACTCTTCTGGTCTCTTGTGGAAGTCATGCAGGAGCTTTGCGCAAGCGGACTGATCGTTTCCGGCGTCGGATGCTGCACTGGAGGAAGAGGGCAGGTAGAAGCGCTGGAGCGTGAGCGCCAGCAGCTGTGCTTGCGCCTGGTCGATGCGCCCTCCCTTGCCCGTCTTTTCGTTGAGACCGGTGACTTCTCCCCTCATGAGCACCAGACCGTTGCTCTGACAAAGATCCGTGTAGAAGGTGAGGATGAGCACCGGTTGGCTGAAATCTTGCTTGAGCTTGTACTCGGCCAAAGGCGTGAAGAGGGTGGTGGCGGATGGAGGCGCGCCCTCGACGACCGCATTCGGAATGACGGCCCACTCTAGGAACTGCATCTCAAAAGCCTCCTTGGAGGTGCCGGCTGAGTCCGAGTGCTCATCAATCACTTCACGAGGAAGGGGAAGGACGAATTGGGGATATCTGCGAGCATTGGCGAGCATCTCGAGGTACTTTTCTGTTGGAATTACAGCCGAAAGTTTGTTCTTGATGGTGTGATATCCTGCCCAAAGCTTGGTGATCGTCTCCGTGTCCTGCGTAGCGAGCTTTTCGACATCGAGAATCTTGCTGAGAGGCTTGATGGGGCCTTCTTGTGCGCCGGCGGGCGTAGAATGAATCTGACCGGACGCTAGCTTCTTGGCTGCTTCTGCGTTGGATCGCTCCTGAATTGACTGTGCTATCGCACGATCCCGTCTTTCCACCTCGGTCAGCGACTCTGCTGCCTCGTGATTTGATCCGGTGGATTTTGTTGTCTTCGTCGAAGCTGACGCAGGCTGGCTTGGTTTCACCGCGGCGAATTCGAGGGATCGACGCTTGAACTCTTCGGTGGACAAGCCCTTTTGCATTGCCTTGACCTTTATCTTGGCCTCATATTCCCGGAGCTTGCGTTCTCGTTTCTGCTCTACAGACGCTCGGTGATCTTGCAGGATCGATGACGTAGCAGTTGATGACAGAGGATCGCTGCTGCCACTACGAGCCTGGTCGTCATGTTTGAGGTGCGACCAGGAGAAAGGGAGTGGTGGAGACACTTGTGCCAGGCATGGCTGAACAGTATGGAGCGCGCGAGCACGAGAGCCAGATGCTATGGAAGCACAAGCAGCGCGCACGGTACCGCTGAGAGGTCGCATGTCGTCTCGATCAGCAACGTGCTCGTTTGGCTGTAACCAGAAGATGAGAGGAAGGTCTTTTGCTGGAACAGGTGATTGTAGCGCTACGAACTCAAGCTCGGAACTCGGCACTGCAAATTGCATCGTGCGGATTTTTAGGCGCCTGTTAGAAACAACGACATGGTCGATCTGACATTGTGGAAGATCGTAGTCCTAGCGATCAAAGCCACGCGTAATCCCCGTTGGTCCTGGACTCAACGAACGGAAAAGCCTCCGCGGATGCATTCACATCACCCTCCGAGACTGCCAAACCCCGGAGATGCAATTAGGAAGATTGTCAAAGTACGCGTGGCTTGCTTCTCGAAGCGCGTATCCCCGTCACGAAGGCCATGGGAGAGCGAAAGAGGCTTAGGTCCGTGCGGACTTCGGTCGTCGGACCCCGAGCTCTTTGCTGCAGCTCTGCGGTGAATCTCAGAACACGTACATGAACAGACGATCTTGCAGGGAATCTGTGTTTTCGACGAGCTTTGTCATCGGCGCAGAACGCATATATACCAACTCACCTGCCCATCATTCACGCTCCTGACACAACAGCCACATACGCACACATCAAGCGCGAAGACTGTCACCGTTCTCGGCAACGCAGCAAGACCCATCCCCACCCCATCAACTCGATTCCACAATGTCGTCAGGCAAGAGGCTCCTCACCGTTTTCGGTGCTACCGGTCAACAGGGTGGCAGTCTGATCCGTACTGTCCTCAAGACTCCAGCTTTGAGCTCCAGGTATTCGCTTCGTGGCGTCACTCGCGACACTTCGAAGCCAGCTGCTCAGGACCTTACCAAGCAAGGCGTCGATGTCGTCCGTGCCAACCTCGATGACGTCGCCTCGCTCAAGGAGGCACTCAAAGGTTCCTATGGCGTGTTCGCCGTCACCAACTTCTGGGAGTCCATGGACGGCGCCAAAGAGACGCAGCAAGGTCGCAACATTGTCGATGCGTCCATCGCGACCGGCGTCAAGCATCTTGTCATTTCCAGTCTGCACAACGTCAACAAGCTCACCAACGGCAGCCTCCATGTTCCTCACTTTGACAGCAAAGCCGCCATCGACGACTACGCTGAGTCGGTACGACAAGACAAGATCGATATCTCCTACTACCACCCAGCATTCTTCCTCCAGAACTTTGACAGCATGGCGCAAAAGGGAGAAGATGGTTCCTACAGCATCACCTTGCCCATCGACCCTTCCACCAGAGTTCCTTTCATCGATGCCGTCGCAGACACGGGCAAGTGGGTCGCCAGCATCTTCGAAGCTGGTGCGGCCGCCAACGGCAAAAAGGTGCAAGCTGTCAGCTTTTGGTCCGATATGCAGTCCTTCAGCTCGGACCTCGGCAGCGCACTTGGTAAAAAGGTCACTTACAACAACGTCCCCGCCGACGTCTTCAAGAGCTTCCTTCCCGCAGCCATTGCTGACGAACTTACCGAGAACATGAAGCTCATCGATCAGTACAGCTACTACGGCAGGGACTCCGAAAAGGCGCAGCCGGAAAGCGACGCGTTGCTTCTCAAGGATCTTCCGCTTGCTAGCGTAAAGTCGTGGGTCAGCACTTCCAAGCTGCAGTAGCTGTCTTGTCTCAATGTACCTTGTCCTCGCATCATATCAATATACACCGCCTGATCCGTTCATGTCTCGGAAGAGCCTCGTGTTCCTGCGCTTCTTGTCTGATGGCTTGTGTGAGAGCCCTGAAGCTTTATGCAAATCCTCTGATTCGTCAGACGCAAATCCTGAATATGTTAGAGTATAATCCCTCGGATTCCACGACCGGAGAGGCTCGGCATTCCGAGATGCTCAACCCCGCAAGTGGACCCTGGATGACAGATTGCTCGACGTTGTTGTGCATCGTCGTTCCGGACGTAACATGGCTCATGGCTCACGCCTGATCATGAGCACCGCTTTGTACGAGCAAAAGCGACTCGCATGCTATCCATGCCGAGACAAAAAGGTGAGTACAGATCGTGAGTCGACGCCATTCCACAGAGGTCTCTCTGACATCTATGCTCTTCCTTGGATCTTCTCAGCTCCGATGTACGACCATTCAAGGCGATGTATGCGATCGCTGCAAGCTGCGATCGCTCAGCTGTCGTAGACCGCTTACAAAACGTCGCTCCGAAGGCACTGAGCCAGTCGCTGCCGCCCGGCACAGCTCGAACGAGCCCTTCCCGGGCCGACCGTCACCTTCGATTTTGACGCGGGTTGCTGGACACAAGAGGCTTCGCTCGACCGGCAATGGGCGCTCGGCAATCGACTCGTCAAACGAAACTTCATCCACCACAGTGTCCGAGCTAATGCCAACAGCAAGCACGTCTCGTACTGTTGATTTCCGCGGATCACTCGACAGTAGCCCACCTTGTCAAAGGTCCCACGACATGTCGCTACCCCTCGAAAGCGCTGAGCGCCTCTTCTGGAGTATTCTGGATCGTCAGAGAATGTCCAAAGGATCCTTCCATTTCGCGAACCACCTTGACAGCAGCACCGCCCTCGATCCAATTCGGTGTCACATACTGACCACGCGCGAGGCACTTCACCTGGTTGATCGCTTCATGGCAACGTTCGGAAAGACTCTCGCCTATTTCGATCCACGCCTCTGCACCTTCGACTACCTTCAGTCCCGATCTCAGTCCCTTTTGTCCATCATCTGTCTCACCATGGCTCGTGTAGAGCCCAGCTTTGGGCACATTGCGTCTCGGTTGGATCAGCATGTTCACCGAACCGTCTATCCGGCTATTTTGTCCGGCGGTTTCCGCTCCGTCGAGATCGTACAGGCGCTGCTTATGTTGGCAGCGTTCGAGCCTCCCACTGAGGACGTTCGCGAAGACAAATCCTGGTCTCTCCTCTCTCACGCTGCTCGAGTAGCCAGCGAGATTAATCTCCAAGCTTGCATGAACGAGAAAACAGACACTGATCATGCCAGTGAGGCTGATCAGCTACAGCAACGTCATGCTCAGCGGACGTGGATTAACCTTTGGCTTCACGAATTCTCCTTGGCCCAGCACACTGGACGTCAGAGTATTCTTGCCGAGCAGGATCTTTTCTCCTCTTGTCGCAACTGGCATCGCCATCCTCTGGCCCACTACACCGACATCGCTCTTGTGTCCATGGTCGAGCTGCGGACGATCATCAAGAGGAATCGCAGTTTGTTCCGCCTGCTGCCGCCTGGCAACGAGACTTTCTTCGTCGAGCAGTGCAAGACTCAAATCGAAGCTTGGTCGAGATCATGGTTTGATGAACAGTCCCCTGTCGACTTGATACCTCGCCTAGAGCTCTCTCAGCTCTACGTCAACCATGCTCTCGTTCAACTGCTGGGACTAGCTTTGCATCACCAGCCCCAGTCCGAGTGGCCATCAAGCATTGTTCTGAACCTCTACGAGGCGTGCGGTACCTACCTTGACGTGTTTCCGCAGCGCTTACCTTCCCACCGATTGCTGTATTGCTACAACTCCATGTGGGTGGCTGCCTCTTACCAAGTAATTGTGGCGGTTCGGCTCGCCCAACTCGCTTCTAGCTTCGCCTTCATCGATGGCGACATGCTCCTGCAAAAGTGTCAGCGAGTCCACGCGTGCATCGCGTCAGCCGCTAAAGTATCGGCGCCAGGCACGGCGGCACATTGCTACGAGCGTTTCCTGGACGGTGTCTTGCGCACGTCATCTTCTGTATCGACCGGCGATGCGATAGAGCGAACTTCATCCACGGAAGCCTCATCGTCTGATTCCATCGCGGAAACGCTCGTGCAGATCTCGCAGGGCCAACACACGATCGCTGACCCGTCGGCGCCGTCGTCCGAGCATTTGACTGAAGCGACGTTTGAATCTTTGCTAGGATTCGATGACCTGGAGTTCTTCGCCTGGGCAGGCGCTTCGCTCGCTCAAAACGATGATTTCAATGCATAGATGGTCGTATTTTTCCAAGTTGCGCTCTGCATGGCGTTGATCCTGAGCCGAAGACGTGTCTGCTAGCTTCTGTCTGCCGTGCCCAGAGGACGGTGAGGGCGAGCTAATCTGGGCTATCTCGTCCCGCCCATAGACCCGCGACGCACCTTGCTGCAGTGACGTTGGAGCTCCGTCAGCGTTGACGTGCCAGCCCGAGTCACCCACGCGCCTCCGCGGCTGTGACCATCACCCGCCAAAAGCGATTCCTCAAGTAGTGACGATTGCGAGGTCGTGCCGGCTGCTCGTCCAGTTCACGCAAGACGGTATTGGGTCGAGACTGGTGGGGCTCAGCCTCAGACCTGGTCTACGCAGCAGAAAGTGCACATCGGTTGGCTTGTCAACCGGTGCCGAGCGAACCTACAGTATCCTTGCTTGCGTGGTTGCGATGTTCATTTATTTTTATTTGTTTATTTTGGGTTTTTTGTTTCTCGAACAAATACTCATGGTGTGTAAGAAGAGAGGTACAGAGTAGAGGGCGCCTTTTCTAGCAGTGAGTCAAAGACCAACACTTCGCTAGAAGCGGCAACTTGCAACACACGCGGTCCAGTTGAACGAGTCGCGTGTGTGTCCAAAGTGTCGGAATAATCTTTCGCCTGCTCGCTAGCCGTGTCGGCCTGATCAAGGGATTTCCACTGCATGCATGGCCAAGGTGCTGTCGGACTCTTCCGAAACGACCCACCCACGATTGATGCGCAACAGAGCGCTGTTTCTGCACACTTGCTACTTTGGCTTTCCACTCTCCTGGTCTCGGTCACATCTTCTTCCACGCTCTTGTCGGCATTCCCGCATCAGTTCGACCCCCCGACTATCGTCGCTGCGACTCTGGCGTTCTCCCTTTTGTCACCGCCATCACTTGCTTCACTCGACTTCCTCTGCTGCTATTCGCATCATCACCATCACAACCGCTGGTCTCGGTCCCCGCTCTATCGAATTCCTGACGATCGCATTTCCGCTCAACACAGCTCTCCCCGACAAAGAATCATCCTCACGCCTTTTTCCAGCATTGCTGCCTTCTTCCTGCACTCACACTTCAATCTGCTGCGGTATCGACAGTCCAAAGGCAATTTCCAACGACGACTTTGGCGCGTCAAAACAGGCTCGCGAGGTGTCGATAACAGTCCAAGATGCCTGCGCTGCTGCAAGACCAAATCGAGCCCAAAGATGGACTGCCAGACGGGGTCCACGTTCATGATGTCGAGGACGAACTGCCTGAAGCATACTGCGGAGGCTGTGGCCGTCTCATTGACGAGGAGAGCGTCGAGGAGGGCGTCATACAGTTCGCCACCAAGCTCTGGCACATCGAGTGCTTTCGGTGCGCAAAGTGCAAGAACAGAGTCAGCACCGAGCGGGATGACATCTTGCTACTCTCCGACGGCCACCCCATATGCGGCGAGTGCAATTACTCCTGCAATATCTGCAACTTGCCCATCATGGAGGAGGCTATCATGACTGGCGACGAATCGTACCACGCCTCCTGCTTCACATGCCGTTCGTGCCACTCCAAGATCGAGGAGCTCGTCTTCGCCAAGACGAGCCAAGGCATCTATTGCATGAAGTGCCACAACGACCGTGTCGCTCGCAGTCGCAAGCATGCAGAGCAGAAGCGAGCAAAAGCACGCCGTGAAAAGCAACTTCAGGATGCGCAGGCTGCCGAATCCCACCAGCCCAGCAACACGCCCACCCCGGATCCTGCCGCCTCGGCACGGTCCCCTGCCATGGACCTACCGCCATCGCTCCCATCTAAAGAATCGCCTGCATCGCCCTCTGCTTCGATCCTCGCTTCTCCGGCGCCTCCCAGCAACGGAGCAAGCCTTTCGCCCTACATCAATCAAAGCGGCTCAACCTCGGCCATTCGCCCAGGTAGTGCCGGCGGCAAGCGCCCCATGAACGCGCCACCGCCTCCCACTCGCGAAGCACGTAGTCCTGCGATGGCTGCGCAGGCCAAGCTCGAGGGTCGGAGCACCCAGACATCCAACGCTTCTCAGACGTCTCTTTCATCCGTCATGGCTGACGATGGGCTGCAGCCTCATCACAAGGAGTACGAGGTCACTGCCCCCCTTTCACCTCGCAAGAAGACCTTTGGCTCCGGCGTCAGCTCTCCGGTCGGCTCGCCAGCTGCCACGAAAATCCGCCTGGCCAACGTCGATGAGCCAGACTCTACCACCAGCCCGACAGCATCGCCGTTCAAGAGAAGCGTTCCCCTTGACGGCTCCCCGCGAGCCGATGCTGCCAGAACGCTTCGGCCTTCGACGAGCCGCGAAGGTCTCGGCGTCAACTTGCGAAGCTCGAGCATCAAATCCGGGGCAGGTCCTCGCAATCCGCTCAACGCATCCTCGTCTTCTTCGCGCCTATCCAAGGTGTATTCGTTCTACGATCCTGACTTCCTCAACCTCGTCGAATCATTTGGCGAGTTCGGCTCGCACGACGAGCTTCTAGCGCAAACTCCTCCGGTCCCGGCTTTGTCCGGCTCGATTCCTGCCACCTCTGTTTTGGCCGTTCCTTCCGAATCAGAAACAGATGCCATGATCGCATCCGAGCCACCCCTCGAACGCCGTACACCTGCGCTCCGGACGGCGACAGCAGCGGAGCCAGGCGGCGGTGATGCAAAGACCCAGCACGACGGAAAACAATCGTCTTCTCTGCGGACAGCTGTCGCTTCGAAAGCTCAAGGGACTTCCGACAGCGAGGAGGAACTGCTCCAAGACGATCGCCTAGCTCTCAAAGACGATCGCAGGCACACAGCCGCTTCCACCGACTCGCTGACAGAGGTCTCGTCCAAAGTTCGTGCTTCCATGCAACAGGCTCGAGACGGACTCGTGAGTATGGATATCTCCTTTGTCGAGACGATCCTGCAGGATCTCGAACAGACGCGACAGCGCATGGAAACTCTGCAGCTGCGATACGACCGCATCCGACGTGCGAGTCAGCAAGCAGCTCACGGTTTCACCATGGCAAAAGAGGAATTCGAGCACGAGGTCAACGCGAGGCATGAGGCAGAGCTCGAGATGGCGCGTCTCCGCAGGCAGCTCGCAGAGCAAGCGCTCAAGCTAGCCGCCGTCAACAGCGAAAGGCGCCAACACGAGCAGCTCGAACGACGCTCTCAGGATGTCAAGGCATCGCTCAAAGGCATGGAACGCGACCTGGCCAAGCTGACGGCAGAGCGCGAGCTCACCGTCGCAGAAGTCGCCGAGCTTGTGGCTCTGCAGGACGGCGCGGCTGGTTCATCGTCCTCAACCAAGCCATCCGCCGATGGAGCTCGCTCTTCGATCAGTACGGTGGATGCCGCCATCACGCAGAATCTCACCTCGCGTCTCGAAGCGGTCAAGAGTCGTTACCGGAACGAGATCGACGAGCTGACGCTGGAACGCGATTCTCTGCTCATCGAGATCGAAGAGCTCAAGCAGTCCAAGGATCTCTTTTTGGAAGAGGCGCAGAGCCTCAACGCCAAGAACGAGGAACTCAATACACTGCTAGGTCAGCTCAATCGCAAAGTCGAGCTCGCCTCTCAATCCAGAGACCAGTTGCCACCTTTGCCTAAGGACGTCTCGTCGACCTCGGCCAAGGGCTCGAGCAGTCACGGTTTCGGCTTTGGATCGCGTCACAGGCTCGTGCAGAAGCACACGCCGCACAACGCATCCATCTCGTCGGACGCACCACCAAGCAGCGCCGGCTACGACACGGTCTCGGTCGACACAGCTGTGCAGCAGATAATCAAGCCAAGTCGCTTCGAACCAGCACCGGTGGTCAAGAAGTTCAAGTGGATGAAGCCAAAGACGTCCGAGACGACCAGAGCCGCGACCCAAGCGGGACAAAGTGGTGCGGTGCCCCCAGTTCCCCCCAAGAACGGAAACCTCGGGGCCAGCGGCGGTGCCGCCGCCATGACGCGTGCTACCTCGCACGACGTTGTGGTGCGCGAACATCTCTTCCAGCCCTTCAATGTGCTCCGACCCACGCGCTGTTTTGCCTGTCAGAAGAACATGTGGGGACAGTCCGAGATGCGATGCGCTGTCTGCACGCAGGTGTGCCACTCGCGCTGCCTGCAGAATCTGCCAGTGTCTTGTCACCAGCCGTACATGCGACCAGACGAGGGACAGGCCGAGAACACGGGTCCGTCCATGTTTGGCAGGTCGCTAGCGGAACAGGCTGCGCACGAGGGACGCGATGTGCCTCTGGTGGTCGAGAAATGCATCCAGGCCGTCGAGGCGTTCGGTATGGACTACGAGGGCATCTACCGCAAGTCTGGCGGCACTTCGCAGCTCAAAGTCATCACACAGCTCTTCGAGCGTGGCAACGCATTCGATCTGGAGGACACGGATCGATTCAACGACGTCTCTGCCATCACCAGTGTCTTGAAGAATTACTTCCGCGAGCTTCCTACGCCTCTGCTCACGTTCGAGCTCTACGACGAGCTGATCAAGGTGGTCGAGTCCAAACAAGAGGACACGACCACAAAGCGGGATCTCATCAAGCAGATGGTGGATCGTCTGCCGCGACAGCACTATTGCACGCTTCAGCATCTCGTGCTGCACCTGCATCGCGTTCAGCAGCGGAGCGTGGACAACAGGATGAACGCGCGCAACCTGGGTGTTGTGTTCGGTCCCACGTTGATGCGATCAGCCGACCCGACGCAGGAGTTTGCGCACATGGGCGGCAAAGCTATGACCATCGAATTCTTCATCGATCACGCACCGGAGCTCTTTGCCTAGACGGTAAGGACGTTGAGAGAGGCTCTTCCATTTGTATACCATCGCACATAGCGCACACCATTGCACGCAATCGCATTGATTCGCTCATGAGCATCACCTCTCCCGTTTGCGAATTGTGCCACACGCTTACTCTACGACAAGGCACACTCGATGAAGATCAGAGTTTCTCTAGAGACAGCGATTGGTATTGACGCGCAGTACGATTTTGATGGTGAAGAGAATCCTTTCATGTTTTGTATTTTGACATATGTACCTTTTGTTTGTAGTGAGAGGGGCGGAGAAGGACAGACGCGGACCACGTCGCAACTTCTTTTCAGCAGTAGGCGAGACGGCGAGGCGTGATTTTGGGGTTGTGGATTTTGATGCTGCGATGAAGTTGTGTAATGTAATTTGAGTAGAAGCGATGCGGTTGGACAGATACGCTGACTCGTCGATGTGGCCGGCCGAGGTAAGCAGAACGGGAGTGGGGGAACGGAAAGCATGGTAGCTCAAGCGTTCAACGCTGCCACGCCGGCTTGTTCGACATGCGACTGCGACGAGGTGAGGCAGCACCGCCCGCGCCCGGCCCTCCAGGCCCCGATGCGCCGCCCATCGCTGGACTGGTAGGCGAATACTGCGGCGATGTCGGCGAGTATTGAGGCGAAGCGGGCGAGTACTGTGGAGACGTCGGCGAGAAGGCTGGCGAAGCCGGAGAATACTGCGGTGAGGTGGGCGAGTAGGCGGGTGACGTTGGGCTGAAGCCCTTGGCCCCTCCTCGCCCGGCCATGGCAGGCGACGTGGGCGAGTAAACCGGCGAGGTTGGCGTGTAGGCGGGACTGGCCGGACTGTAATTCGGGCTGGTGGGCGAGAACTTGGGCGACGCAGGCGAGTACTGAGGGCTCGTCGCAGCACCGTAGCGACCCATAGGACTCGTCGGGCTCATGCGCGGGCTCGTGGGCGAATAGCCTGCTCCTGCCGGACTCGAAGGCGAGTAGTTGGGCGAGGCTGGGCTGTAGCTCGGCGATGTCGGCGAGTACGACGGGCTGGTTGCGCCTCCAAAGATGCGCGGCGAAGTCGGGCTGTAGGCCGGTGAGGTCGCGCCCATACCATTGTTGCCGGTCCAAGGACTCATGCCGCCGAGAGCGCCAGCCGGCGAGGTGGCGTAACCAGGCGAGGTGGGCACGTATCCCGGCGAGACGGGCGAGAAGCCGTAGCCAGCGGGACTTTGTGCTCCCAGAGGCGTGCGCATAGGACTCGTTCCGGAAAGCAGGTAGTCGTTGTAGCCACCTTCGTCGCCGCCAGTCTGCGCGAGAGGACTGAACATGGCCTGCTCGTGGACGCGGAAGGCATCATCAGAGGCAGGCGAGCTCGAGTCATAAGGCGTCATGGCTCCTGGCGTCTTGCCACCCGCGGCGTCGAGCGAACGTGACGCAAGCATCGTGTCGTAGGGCAGCGCGTGGTTGACGATCGTATCCTTCAGCATGTCGAGATCCAAGTTGAGATCAAAGGCGCCCGTGCCCATAGGTGCCATCTGGCCGAGCAAAACGTTCTGAGCGACACCCTTGCAGTCATCGACATCACCCATGGACGCTGCCTCGATCAGCAGCTCGACGGTCTCCTCGAAGGTACATCGCATAAGGGCACCTTGATTGGTACGGTTGATACCGTGACGTGTGATGGCCATCAGTGCACCTTGGCTGGTCATGATATCGCACAGCAGCGCCAAATGACGGTAGTTGACATACGAACCGTCAAACTCGATGACCGCGCGGGTTTCTCTTAGCAACGAGTTACGCGCGGCCTCGATACCGAAGACGCGGAAGATTTCGACTGGGTTGTTGCAGCTCGTTCGGATGGCGTCGACACCTTCGACGGCGAGCACCTCGGCAAGGTTGCTTCCGTCGGTCTCGAGCACCCATTCTGAAACGGTGCGCCAATCGCCTGTAACAGGGTCAATCCTTCGAGTCTTGTTGTCCTGCTGCACAATGTAAACCTTCTTGATGCCCTTGATTCCCTTGAGATCGATCTCGGCGAGCATCTGCGAGGCGAGGTTCTTGAGGAAGATCTCCTCTTCGCCCTGTGCCTCTTTCTCGGGGTCATTGTCGACCACACGGATACGCAAGATAAGGTTCTCGGCGTTGTCTTCCGAGTGCATCACGAAGATGTCCTGCCCGAACATGGCGCTGATCTTGGAAGCCACGTCGGCCATGGTCAAGTTCTTATCGAGCATCTGAGCACGATCGAGCTCCAATCGCAACAGCCACGGCGACTGGCGCTCCAGGCTCGCCTCGACCTCTTCGTCGGGAATGGCGAAGAAGGCCTCGACGAAGTCCTTGTCGTCTTCGATCACCGTTGCCGACGGATCGGGATCGTAATGAACTTCGACGGCCGAAGTGACCGTCTGCAGCGTCGTGTGTGCGAGCGCAGTCTGGATGACTTTAGCCGACTCCTGCGACTGGCTGTACTGTCCAGTGAGGTAGACCGTCACCGACGGCGTTTTGATGTTCTCTGCGCAGTTGATGATTTCCTTGAGACGCGGCACACCGAGCGTGACGTTCTTACTCGACACACCGGCATAGTGGAAGGTGTTGAGCGTCATCTGGGTAGCCGGCTCTCCGATACTCTGCGCTGCAAGCGTGCCGCACATCTCACCCGGGTTGGCAACCGAGCGAGCAAACTGGCCCTCGATCTCGCCAAGGATCCACTCCCAAGCCTCCTTGTTGATGTGGTGCTGCTCGATGACCATCTTCGAGCAGAGATACGAGCGCAAGTGGATCTTGAAGAGCAGGGTGGCGTTCATCTGCGCCTCGCGCGAGATGGGATCGTCGCCGCGAATGACGACCAGGCGGTCCAGGACGTTGCGCAGGCCAATGATGACCTCGGCGGGCGAGAGATCGGTGGCCTTTCGCTGATCGACATGGAAGATCTGCTGGGCGTTGAGCACCAAACGCGCCACGTTCATCGGCAGCTTCACCTGCACCTGATCCGATTGGAAGATCTCGGTGCGAAGGAGTTGACGGTCGAACTCAAGCTGAGCAAACTCTTCGTCGAGAAGGTCCTGCAGCTCTTGCGACCAGTCGCCCAGACCAGGACGGAGAGTGCCCTTCTTGAAACCGCCATCGTGCAGGTCAACGCGGAACATGTGGCGGAAATCGGCATCGTTGAGCTTCAGCGTTAGCAGTGTCTGCGTTTCGACCTGTGCACCGTCGATGCCGTCTTCGCCGTAAGCGAACTGGATGACGTTGTTGGTCGAGTTTCGCACCGTGCCATCATAGCACACCATGACATCCTCGAGCGCCTTGACCAAACGACGCTGGATGTAACCTGTCTCCGCCGTCTTGACGGCGGTGTCGATAAGACCTTCTCGACCTGCCATGGCGTGGAAAAAGAACTCCTGTGCGGTGAGTCCACGCAGATAGGAGTTCTCGACGAAGCCACGGCTCTCGGGGGTGAAGTCGTCCTTGGTAAAATGAGGCAGACTGCGGTGGCGGAAGCCGAACGGAATTCGCTTACCCTCGACGGACTGTTGACCGACACAGGCCGACATCTGCGAGATGTTGATGAAGGAACCTTTAGATCCGGACACCACCATCTGCTTGACGGCGTTGAAGTCGGGCAAACTAGCCTCGGCGTGGTTGCCGACGTCGTCACGCGCCTGGTTGAGCACACGGTTGACGTTGGCCTCGAAGGATTCTCGTAGCGTCATACCGGCCTCGACCTTGAGCCAGTCGTGTCTGGCGTACTTGATATAGTCCATGACGGCCGCCTTGGCTGCGGCAATGGTCTGGTTGATGTTATCCGTGGTGGCTTTGTCCGCCACCGTGTCGCCGATGCCGATCGAGAAACCGTTGTGAAGCAGCCAGAAGTTGACGACGCGCTGCACTCCAGAGAAGAAGCGCTTGCAGACGACGGGACCCTTCTCTCGGAAGATGATATGAATCAGACCACCGGCCGAGGCACCGACGACCTTCTTGTTGATCACGCCGTACATGATCTCACCGTTCTCGATGTAGACACCATCGTCCTTGAGGAAGTTGTTCTTCAAGCCCTTATCCTTATCCAAGAAGACGTTGATACCTTTCGGGATGCACATCGACAGGATTTGCTTGCCGGACCAGTACGGCTTGGGCTTCAGGATACAAGGCATGGGCACGACACCATCCCAGTCGGCAACCCAAAGCAGTACCTGCTGCACCTGGTGGTAGTCGAGCAGGCAGTCTCGCAGCGAGAACTTGCGGATACCGCAGAGGGTGTCCTGCACGATGCCCATGACAGGCTTGTTGGCCTGGGGCGAGACGATCTGTCGAGGCACCCATGCGATCTGAGAGAGCTCCGCTCGAGTCTCTTCGCTCTGCGGAACGTGCAAGTTCATCTCGTCGCCGTCGAAATCGGCGTTGTAAGGGGGGGTAACACTGAGGTTGAGGCGGAAGGTGGAGTAGTCCATCAACTTGATGCGATGCGACATCATGGACATTTTGTGTAGCGAGGGCTGTCGGTTGAAAAGGATATAGTCACCGTCCTTGAGGTGGCGCTCGACGATCCATCCGGGCTGGAGCGCCATGTCGCTTCGCCTGTTGTACTTGAGATCGATACGCTCACCCGTGTCGCGGATGACGTACTTGGCACCAGGATAGTCGTTAGGCCCGTTGCGCACCAGCTCCGACAGCCACGCCCTGTTGTAAGGGGTGACACGCTCGGGATAGGTGAGGTTACGCGCGATCGACTTCGGCACACCGACCTCGTCGAGCTCGAGAAGCGGATCTCCAGTGATGACCGTTCGCGCCGAGAAGTTGACACGTTTACCCATCAGATTTCCACGCAGACGGCCTTCTTTGCCCTTCAAACGCGCACGGATCGACTTTATCGGCCTACCACTCGACTGCATGGCCTGCGGCTGCCCTGCAATGTCGTTGTCCATGAAGGTGGCGCAGTGGAATTGAAGGAGCTGCTCGAAGTCAGCCAAGATGTGTGCTGGCGTACCTTCTTGTTCCATCTTCTTGAGCGTGGCGTTCGCACGAATGACGTCGGCGAGCTTGTACGTCAAGTCGTCCTCTCCTCCATCTTGGACAGAAGGACGGACGGGGGGAGGTGGGACGGGCAGGACGGTCAGGACCATCCAATCGGGACGAGCGTTGTCTTCCGAGAGACCGAGAGTGGCGATGTCTTCGCTCGACATCTTTTTCAAAATGGTATGTGCCTCCGAAGCGGGCAAAGGTCGCTTCTCGGCCTGGGCAATCGCGTTCTCCTCGCCATCTTCGTCCTCGCCCTTGCCTTTCTTCCACTGGGTGAAGAGCTTGAGACCCTCGCGACGGATGTTGGGTTGGATGCGACCACATCCGCCGTGACCGGGTCTGTTGTTCTCCTCGAAACCCATGTCGTCGTCCTCCTTGGGTTCGTCGGCCTCGCATATCATCTTCTTTGAGCAGTATTCCCAAACGCGCTGGAAACGTCTCTTCCTGCTACCACGGGTCGCTTTGACGATCTGATCGAAGATGGGGTCCGTGACGACGTCCGCTTTGAGCTTTCCGCAGTGAAAACAGACGCACTCGAGGATCTTCTTGACCTTGCCGAGGTAGCCGATGTGGAAGACAGGCTTTGCAAGGTCAATGTGACCAAAGTGGCCCGGACATTCCTGGTGGCCTTCACCGCAGGTCTGGCACTTGTAATTCCTATCGAGCGTGCCGAGGCGTGGGTCGGAAAGACCACCGATCCTGGGCTTGCCAGCCTCATCCTTGATCTCGGGGACCTCGACCTTGCACACCGAGATGGCTCTCTGTGGAACGTGATGGGCGAAGAGGCCAAAGCAAAAGGTGAGTAGACAGCAGGCAGGAGAAGACGGGGTAGCAAGATAAATCGGGATCCGTTAGCATGGTGCACTTTTTTTAGCGGCGGCAATCTGGACGCAAACATCTTGAACACCTTCTCGCCCGACCTCGGATGCTCCGATAAAACACTAAGAAGGGAAGTGAGGCGACGGGATGGGTGCGAGCGAGATACCTACAATCTCTTCTGGGCTCAAAATACCGAACTGCACCTCGCGCACAGGGCGGATGGGTGCAGTGGAATGAGCGAAAGATTGTCCTGCCTGAGCGCTCATGGTGAAGTTGAGATCGACGTCGTCGTTTTACTCGGATGCTAGAACCGACGGACAAGCTGACGAAGATGGCACGGTATCGAGCAGTATGAGTGGCCGATCGATGGGAAGCTGGGTCGACGAAAGACGCTTTTGATCGTGATGGCAGCAGTGATAGGCTGAAAGGCTCTGATGAGCAAGATGTGTCGAGGAACCAAGGACGTTACAAAGGCGAAGATGCCAAGCCAGAACAATCCTGTTTAGACAAGTCCGGTGTCACGCCGCGAACGCAGACAAAAGTGGCTGTCCACGACGGTGAGATGCGTGCAATTTAGATGCTGGGCATGTATGGATATGAATGACCCGGTGAGAGGTGAAGGATGGAAGGTCGAGTAGCAGTCGAGGCTAGGTGCGGGTTGCGAAGAAGAGCGTCGCAAGGGGCAGATGCTCTGGCGGCCAGCTGCGATGGAAAGAGCTGCACAACAATTGCTGATGGCAGGATAGACTGAAGCCAATGTTGTCGGTGCGGAAGAATGTGTCGTAAGGAGTGTGAGAAGAGAGATGCTGCACTCGGCGGTGGAACGTCGAAGTTGATTGCTGCTTTAGAGGTGCGGTGGTGACCACAAAAGACGAACACGATGCTGAGAAGGATGAAGGATGAAGGATGAAGGATGAATGCGAAAAGATGCGGGATGACGGTGACGAAGAGGATGAGGTGGTGGTGGCGAGGAGAAGGAGATGGCGACGGGATGGCGAGTCCAATTGACGGACCCCGACGACGACGACGACGAATGCGACGGCGACGAAAGAGAAGCGCGACAGGCCAAGGCGAAGGAGCGCATCTCGAGCCTTCCAATTTCTCGATTCTGTGTCGTCCGGCTGGACAGAAGGGCAGAAGACTGGCAGCAGAGACACAGAGCGCCTCGACAGCGCGCGTTTGCGATTGACTGACTGACTGACGGACTGACTGACTGACTAACTGACTGAGCGGCACTGTAGTAGTACTGCTGCTGCTGAGCAACTGGGAGCGCGCTCTCTCTGTTTTTTGCCTGCCAAATCAGCAGGAAGCTGTTGACTGAGCAGGAATAGCGCAGCAGAAGAATTCCTGGAAAATTGGGCGAAATGCGTGATCGACCTCACAAAGAAAATCGCAATCACTGTTGGCCCGTCATACCCTAACATTTATCACTATGCCGCTGCTGAGTCTCAGTAGTGATGCTGTGTGGGTCGGTCAATTCTCGCCTCTGATCTGCCACTGGATGAACCGGGCTGAGCTGCAAGGCGGGCAAGCTGTGACGCCAGTGCACAGCTTCATCACCTCGACACGGACCGCAGGGCCCAATTCAGAAACACACACGCGCCCAAGCGAGACCCTCGATACAGTACCCCAGTCCCGCTTGCATTCGCACCGACCCTTCTCCTGTCTTCTCTTGCTCTTTCTCGTCCTCCGTCATCCGTCATCCGACCCAATCACCCTCAGCATCCATCACGCTCAAAAGTGCTCCGAGCTCTAGATCTGTACGGCTGTTAAGGCCCAAGGCGATTGCCACGCCACCGTGCCACACGCAGCTCGCAGATCGCAGATCGCCAACGACTCGTCCCCACATCCGCTTCCCACTCGAATCTGATCGCACATCATGTCGGCACTGTGGTCCGGATGGGGCGCAGACGCCTTTACCGAGCAGGTCGAGAAGGCTACCTCGGAACTGCTGCCCGTCGGCTCAGAGGACATCGCCCTCAACCTCGAGATCTGCGACCAGGTGCGTGCAAAACAGGTCCCAGCCAAGCAGGCTATGCAGGTCCTCAAGCGCCGCGTCAGCCACAAGAACCCCAACGTCGTTCTCCTTGCTCTTGGACTCACAGATATTTGCATCAAGAATGGCGGCGACCACTTCCTCCAAGAAGTCGCATCACGCGAATTCATGGACAACCTCGTCTCCGTCCTTCGCAATCCATCCGGCGTCAACAACGACGTCAAGAGCAAAGCCCTTGGCCTCATCCAAAACTGGTCTCAGATCGCGCAGGCAAAGCCTTCCCACATGAGCTACATCACCGACATCTACAAGCAGCTCAAGAGCGATGACAATTTCGATTTCCCTCCTCTCGATCCCAACGCCGCCGCAGCAGCAGCCCTCGTCGAAACCCTCACTGCGCCAGAGTGGGTTGACGGCGAAGTATGCATGCGTTGCCGTACCGCCTTCACCACGTTCAATCGTAAGCACCACTGTCGCAACTGCGGGAATGTCTTTTGTCAGCAGTGCTCCAGTCACAATATGGCACTGCCCTGGTTCGGCATCGGTCAAGACGTGCGTGTCTGCGACGGCTGCTTTGCTCGAAAGGGGCCTCCCAAGAACGCTGCCAAGCTCTCACGCTCCAAGAGTGCCGGCTCTTCCTCTCCGTCAGCCTCCAGCAAGCACGTCCCGACCGGGCGCGGTGCCTCATCATCCTCGTCGCACCAACGCTCTGCCACCGTCGGCAGCAAGTCCAAGCGCAACGCTCGTCAAAAGGAGGAGGACGACATTGCACTCGCCATCAAGCTCTCACTCGAGGCATCGGGTCAAGGTGCAGCCCAAGCGTCGCGTCCCGACACTTTCGCCACCCCTAGTCAACCCTCTGCTGCATCCTCTACCGCGCAGAAAGCTCCCAACGGCCGTGTGCTCGAAGGCACCGACGCCGACGATGACCCCGATCTGGCTGCTGCTATCGCTGCCAGTCTGCGCGACTGGGCACCTCCGCAGCCAAGTGCTCCCCTCGGTCTCAACGACACCGCGGGTGCTGCACCGGCTTCGGCAGCGTATGGCAACGATCCCGCAAGCTCGAATCTGCCCTTGCCGCCCTCGCTCGACTTGGCACCACAAGATGTCGACAACATTCTCACCTTTTCCCAGACCGTCCGAGCGCAGCAGGCGCACAATCAGCGCAGCGGCATGGCAGGTGCGCCTCTGCCACCATCGGTACAAACAGCGTACGAGAGAGCATCCTCGTCAAGGCCACGCATGGCTCGCAATCTTGAAGAAGGCCATCGTCGTCACAATGTGCTGGTTTCGATGCACGATAAGCTCACCGAGGCGGTGCGTCTCTACGATCATCTGCTCGATGCTCAGATGACGCGTCCTGCCCAGAGCTACGTTCCGAATGGCTATGCACAGGCCGGCTACCGCGCCTCTGCACACCAGGGCTACGGATACGGATACGAACAGTCTACTCCATCTCATGAATCCGCATACGCAGCCCAGCATACCGCATCTTCCTCCCTTTACCCACAAGCACCGCAGATCCACGGCGATCCACGGGCAGATCCCCAGGGTACGCCTGCCCAGTGGCATCCGCAGCAGCACCAGCAGCTGCAGTATCAACAGCAAACGTATCGACAAGACCCACAGCAATACGCGACTCAACCTTCTCAGCCGCCATTTGCGCCACACCAGACTCACCAGCAGCAGCACCTACAGCAGCATTCAGATCAGCAATACCACCACTACACGGCACCACAGACAGCTAACAGCTACTCGAATGGCGTCTACTCCGATCCGAATCAAGCGCTGTCGCCAGCGTCTGCAGCAGCTTTGGCGCAGTACGCACCTTATGACTACTCGAGCGCACCGATTGGCGGCGCTTCTGATCCACAGGCAAATGGCGCTGCATGGACGGTCGGAGCTGGCTATGCTGAAGCCGACGGAGCGCCGAGCATGCCATCTGCAGGACCGCCAGGAGCGCTCGGTCCAGGCCCTCTCTCGGTGCGGACAGAGGGCATCATGAGTGGTGCACCATCCAACGTCTCGGCGGTGGCGCCCCCCGAAGCGTCCGAGGCGATAGATGATAGTCAAGGTGACGAATCGCGCTCGTCTCGTTTGTCAGCAGACGCATCGCTTTCGAGCCGCAACGGATGGACCAAGGTGCCCATCCAAGCAGTCGGGGCGCTTGCGCAGCAACCGAGCCCAACCTCGCATGTTGAGCCCGCCTTGCAGCATCAACAGCCGCAGCCGCAGCAATACCAGCAGCATCCTCCGCAGCAGCAGCAGCGACAACAGCAAGCGCCTGCCAAGGCTGATACGAGCTATCTGCCCCTGTTCCCGGTAGCGCCTCATCCGGACAATGGATTTGGAGCAGATAGGAATGGGGCGGAGGCTGAAGCGACGTCGCCCTATGCGAACGCGCCTTCGTCGGCGGGTATGTGGCAGAGCTCGACTGGCAAGAGTCCGGCGGGCGCTAATGCGGCGGCTACGGAATCGCCGTTGATCGAATTCTGAACGTCTTTCGAGCCAATGTAGCTGCGTTGTTGTATTTGGACTGTAGCCTCTTTGTCTATTCTGAAACGTCTGATCCGTGCGTGTTCGAGGGACGGTGTTCGGAAGTGATCCGATTCGTGGGAGCGCATGAACGGTCTACAAGACAAAACGAACTCTCAACCAGGCAGACGAACACACTTTTCAAAGATGATGCATGCAACGAGATATGAGGATTATGGTGTACGTGAGACACTCGCTAGTACTACAAGGGAAAAGGGGGAATATGAACCGTTGAAGGGCAAGACAGGGGAGACACAGGAGAAGGAAAGCCGTTTTTGAAGAGGAACGAGATGAGGGATGCGCGAGGAGAAGTAGAACGAACGATGCGTGATGAACGCGGATAGGACTCGAGAGGCCAAAAAAAAGATGGTGCTAGTCTATGAGAAGCAAGGCGCGCAGGGGTTGTCTACCGGGTGCGAGCTGGTCGCTTACCAGCCTCGGTCAGCGAGACGACCGCCCTTGATGTCCTTGGTGATGTTGAGACCAACCATGGCCTCACCGAGGTTCTCCGAGACGGCGGCGAGCTTGGCGGGGTCGTTGTAGTGGGTGACAGCCTCGACGATGGCGCGTGCACGCTGGGCGGGGTTGTTGCCCTTGAAGATACCAGAGCCGACGAATACACCGTCGCTGCCGAGCTGCATCATGAGAGCAGCGTCGGCGGGGGTAGCGATACCACCGGCGGCGAAGTTGACGACGGGAAGACGCTTCAAACGGGCGGTCTCCTTGAGAAGGTGGAAGGGAGCCTGGATGTCCTTGGCGTAGGCATAGAGCTCCTCGTCACTCATAGACGAGACGCGCTTGATCTCGCCCTGGATGGTGCGCTGGTGACGGACAGCCTCGACGACGTTTCCGGTACCGGCCTCACCCTTTGTTCGGATCATGGCGGCGCCCTCCGAGATACGTCGGAGCGCTTCGCCGAGGTTCTTGGCACCGCAGACGAAGGGAACCTTGAAGTTGTGCTTGTTGATGTGGTGCTGGTCGTCGGCAGGGGTGAGCACCTCGGACTCGTCGATGTAGTCGACGCCGATAGCCTGGAGGATCTGGGCCTCGACGATGTGGCCGATTCGCACCTTGGCCATGCAGGGGACGGTGGTGGTCTCCTGGATCTCCTTGATCATGGCAGGGTCCGACATGCGGGCGACGCCACCCTCGACACGGATGTCAGCGGGGATCTTCTCGAGCGCCATGACGGCACAAGCACCGGCGTCCTCGGCAATACGTGCCTGCTCAGCGTTGACGACATCCATGATGACACCGCCCTTGAGCATCTGAGCGAGACCGGACTTGACACCGAAAGTGCCAAGGTTGGCATCGCTCTTGGGGGCAGAGCTGTTGGTGCGGGCGGGGGCAGCAGCGGCGCCGTTGCCGTTTGTGGCGGGCAAGATGGTTGGGTTTTCGGCGGACATTATCGAATGATGTGGTATGCGTGGAGAGAAGAGAGAAGAGGGAAGAGTGGCAGGGTGTGCAAAGTTGATAAGTAGTGTCGGTCGAACGGTGGGGAGGGATCTCGTCAGGTTGACTCGACGAGAAGAAAGCCTGCAGGTCGAGGACGACAGGCTGAGCTTAACTTATTACGCTTTTTTTTCTAAAGGTTAGCCGACGCTGGGCAGGGCGGACTCGAGTTGCGCCACCCTCGCGCTTTGGGCTCTCGGCTGCCCTTGGCAAGGAACAAAAAAGTAAGAAAACGAGATTTGGAAAGAAAGGGTCGGGAAGTCAATCTTCCAGCTTGGCTCGAGCGGTTTCATGTAAGCCGAATGAAAAGTGCAGCTGACCCCGCTCTGGTTGCTCCCTGCAGGATTGGAAGGGATACTTGCTGCCGGGGTAGAGGCCGCAACGTGCTGAAGGCAGACGAAAAGCGTGGCCGGCTACTGCACTCAAGTAAGTGCGGCCAATCACGTTTGGTGAAGCCTCCGCGAGACAATCAATTCAATTGCCGCGAGAGAAGAACGTAAAAAAAGTCTGAAGTGCCGGACTTCTCGCTTTCGGAGCGGCTTAGTCGGCGACCCGCGAGAGCCGCAAGCCCAGAGTCTCTTTATGCAGAGCCAAGAGAAATCTCGCTGTTACCTGCGTCGAAGGCTTTTTCTTCTTTTTCCTTTTCAGTTCTTCGCATGAACAGAAGCGACAGGAAGCGAGCCAAGTAAAGAAAGCTCCGTCCCCAACGCAACCAATGGCCTCGGTGGTGTTCCACTCAACGACACGCTCACCTGCTCCATAAGAGGTCAGCCTTCACTTTGCTTGATGAGACCGAGGGCAGATACGGACTCGGTACATTAAACGTGAGGCTGATCAGTCGTGGACGCAGTCGAGCGCAGCAATGCATGCATGCTTTGTCAATCGCGAGAAGCGGCCGCTGAAAGTGACTGAGCTACGGTTGGAGCACCCACTCTGACTCGAATGACAAGCAACCTACCTTGGTCAGAAGGCGTGACTACTGCTGCAGCTGAGTGACAACTCGACGGGGTCTTGCCGAAGAGGCTCCGCTCCAGGGTACGGCGATACGCTGCAGTTCTTTCGGCTGCAGGTCCGTTCCGAGCATAAGATTCGACGTCGTTGCATTGACGGCACGGACGCTCCGCTTGCTGTGCGATCTCAAAGAGAGATCAGGCCATGTTTGTCAGCATGACATATTGCAAAATCACGTGGGTCCGCATCCCGGGCTTGGCCGGTGACAGCATCCCTGGCAAAATGTCGCGCGAGAAAAGTCACGTCAATCCAAAATCTCGACATTTGTCAGAAATCAGCGGAAAAGTCGAGCGTGCTGATCACCAAGCCTATCCAATCCGCGCCGTCTCAATTGGCGTTAGTTAGACGCTCTGCCTGCCTACAGTTGGTAATTCGCATTTTGGAATTTCTTCCACTCTGGACCGCGCGATTGAGGCGAGGCAGCTTGGTCGAACTTGTTGGTCGCTCGCTATCCCGAAGCTCGAGGCTGGATGAGCTTGGGCGAGCTGGATTTTGATCGTCACCAACACCGTCCCTGCCGACCTTCTTTGTTTTCTTCCACCTCCTCTTCACATACCATCGGGACCGTCAATCAACCCCTTCTCTTCATCATGGCCGCTCCCGTTGCTCGCGGCGCCTTCCGCAAGGCCGTCAACCTTCCGTACGTACTCTCATTTCTCGCATCGCATCGCATCCTCAGCCACTTTGTGCCATCTTCTCGCTCTCGCTTCTGCTGCCTCTTCAACACCGACTATGGAAGCACCCGGCACGATAAGGGGCATGACAACAACCGACCCTTTGATGCGACATTGCAAGTCGCACACGCAGATGGCAGATGGCGATGATTTGACCAGCGATAGACGGTTCAACACGGATACGCCGAATTGCTTGCGATCCTCAACACTCTTTGCCCCTTCTTTGTCCGCATCCAGGTAATGATCTTGCAGACGCTGACCCGAATCTTCTCATTCCCACCTTGCCTTGCACATTCTTTCACCCTTCATCCACGCCGTTTCCGCCCTTGCAACCCCCGCCGCAACACACACCGAATCACTGTCGTCATCTCTACCAATCATTCTCCGCATCATCACTTGGCTCATCTGCATCGACATTTGCTACTCTTCACATCGTTGGATCCTCATACGACTCCCTTCACTTGTGCGTATACGCTACATGGCCACCTGTAGTCCCACTGCGGCCACTGCCTACAACGGCACACCGGTCGCCGCCGGCATCAACTTTGCCGTCCGTGCTCCCGCCGACCCCCACGCTCACGGCCATGGCCCTTCCCTCCGATCTGATCCTAACCAGGTTCCCAAATGGTCTACCCAACTTCGCAACTCCAACGGCGTCCTCAGCGCACGAACTGGCGTCAATGGTGAGTGTCACGATATGTCCTCAGATGCAGCATCCCACGTCGACCAAGCCACGGCCACAGAAGGCTCGCAAAGCTCGATGCACCTCTTTGCGAATCGTCTCTCTTTACGTTCTGTAGCGGTCCTGCTGGATGTGCTTTGCCTAGCAGGCATACAGACGTTCAGGTGGGAAGCAACTTCTGCCGCAGATCTTCGTTTGGCCGATACGGGATGTTTGCATCTCCAAAGCTATGACCGACCACCATCAACATGGCTGACATTCCTATTCTTTGACTTTTATCTCCAACAGCCCTCCCCACCATTGGCCAGCCCCGTTACATGTCGTCCTCGTCGCGAAGCCTCCAGGCTACTCAGCCTGACCAGGTCCCCGACTTCTCCGGTTACCGCACCAAGAGCACCGACAGCAACAAGGCTTTCTCCTACTTCATGGTCGGCTCAATGGGTTTGATCGCCGCTTCGGGTGCCAAGGCTACCGTGTCAGACTTCCTTGCCTCGATGGGTGCTTCGTCAGATGTGCTTGCGCTCGCCAAGGTCGAGGTGGACATGAACTCGATCCCCGAAGGCAAGAACGCCATCATCAAGTGGCGTGGTAAGCCCGTCTTCGTCCGTCACCGCACCAAGGACGAGATCGACGAGGCCAACGCCGTCGACATCTCCAAGCTTCGTGACCCACAGAAGGACTCGGACCGTGCCAAGCGACCAGAGTGGCTCGTCATGCTTGGTGTCTGCACCCACCTGGGTTGTGTACCCATCGGTGAGGCCGGTGACTACGGTGGATGGTACTGCCCTTGCCACGGTTCCCACTACGACATCTCCGGCCGTGCCCGCAAGGGTCCCGCCCCTCTCAACCTCGAGGTGCCCGAGTACGACTTCAACGATGGCGAGAACAAGCTCATCATTGGTTAGATTTCCTTTCTTGTCTGCACTTTGTCTTCTCGGTAAAATTCAACCTATCGATCAGGAGCAATCTTGTGTTTAGCCCGTGAAGACGACGCCTTTTCGAAACTGGATCTCTCGATCCTGTTTGTTAGCATCGTCATTATTGAGTGGTGTCGACAGCTTTCGTGTGCGGCTATCGCACATGATGTCTCATCCAGTCGTCGGCAACGCAGAACGTTCGTGTTTGCCATCTGAGGATGCTGCTCGACGAGCTTCGTATTCATTCCGAAACTTGGAGTCCGAGAGACGCGTGAGAGGTGTGCCGTGAAATTCGGAACTGCTCTGCTGCCTCATGAATTTCGTGGGTGAGCTCACAGACCAACACTTGCACAAGCGTCACGCACGCGCTCTGGTTTTTGGTGTTGGTCGCATCGAACTCACGGATTGCCCTTTGATCATTCACCACCTCCTCAAGCACTTACTCAAGCACGCTCCGGAGCACATCGACTGGGGTCGAGCAACGCTATCTCTTCACAGCCCGCCCGCTCATCGTTCGGCAGCGTCGGCATGCACCATCACGTCTGCGCTCCGCTTCCAAGCTTAGCTGACCACCGCGAGGTCTGAGCGGTACAGTCGCTGCAGGCCGCAGCCAGCCCAATGGCGGCTCCCAGGACGCCCGCAGCGGCGCCGCAACCCCTTCATCTGCATTCTCGTGTCAGAGTCTCCAACCTCGGCCATGGAGAAGTGCTCTTTGTTGGTCAGACCTCCTTTGCACCGGGTGTCTGGGTTGGTATCGAGCTCGACGAGCAGAATGGCAAGAACAACGGCTCGGTCCAAGGCAAGCGCTACTTTGAATGCGAGGACGGCTATGGTGTATTCGTCCGCTCCAGTCAAGTACACGTTCTTTCGCCAGAGGAGGAGATGCACAGCATAGACGATGACCCCGCTCCTCAACCACCAACGCCTGCCGCACGAGCAACACGTCCCGCCAACACGGCCACGCCTTCTGCTGCTGCTGCTGCTCGTCTGAGTCCGCGCAAGAGCGTCGCGCCTACACCAGCTCGAACGCCAGCCGCCAGAACCAGTCTTGCACCCACTGCCGCGCCTTCCGCCGCAAGGCGAACCAGCACTACAAGCGTCGGCAGCAGCGTATCGTCAGCGTCAGCGTCACGCCCACCGACCTCAGCCAGTATCACATCACGCACGTCATCACCCATCAAGCCGCCGTCCGGCGTACGCTCGCCTGTCAAAGTACAGGCTCCTATTCGCGTCTCTGCGGCCTCTAGCGGGACCAGGTCAGCAGCTTCAAGTTCACTCGCAACCAGAACCGGCCCGCCGAGCACGCCTGTCGCAGCGGCACGTACGCTGCGCACCGCTCCTACAAGCGCCAGAACGCCAGCAACTATCGCTGGCGTCACACGAACAGCGCCAAGAGCCGCTCCCGCACTGTCAGCCTCGACCAAGCCACAGACACCGTCAGCTGCCAGAGCAGGTCTTCGGCCAGTCCCCACCAGTCGGCCTTCCATGGTCTCCGGCGCTTCCCGTACAGCTACGTCGAGCCCCAGCGTAGCATCGACGTCTCGCCTCGGTGCAGCACGTGCAGCTGCAGCGTCTGCTCCTATCTCTCGAGCTGGCAGCTCGGAAGGCCCGTCACGTCTCGGTCCGAGAAGCTCCGCAGGCAGTGCCGTCAGCTCGGGTCGCACAAGCGCGTCACAGCGTCTGCGAGACCCTGACGACGACGATGATGCAGACTATCTGCTCCAAGGTGAAGAGGCCAGTCACGATGATCTCCCCACGCTCTCGGATGCAGGCGATGTCGATGACGATGCAGACCAGACCATCGACGCCGAAGCCGCAGCAGACTCCACGTTGCGCTCCGCCAAGTTGCTCAACAAATCGACACGCGACTTCATGAGTCTCGTCGAGCCATCGTCTTCGACTGCAGCGCTGCGATCTTCCGCAGAATTCGGCGCCCTTCAAAAGGAAGCTGAGGAGCTGCGGGCCAAACTGCGCGTCATCGAGAAAAAGCGCGACGATGACCGCTTCCGTATAGCCGAGCTCGAACAACTCAAAGAAAGTGCTGAGCTCTCAATAGCTGCAGCGCCCAAGCTCACCGCCAAAGTGCAAGAGTTGCAGGCCGAGCTCAAAGGTCTCAAGAAGCTCGAGAAGGATTGGACCATCGAAAAGGACGACTTTGAGCGCCAGCTATCACGAGTCAATGATGAGCTCGAGTCGTTGACTCTGGACCGCGAGATGGCCGAGGAAAAGGCCGAGACGGCTCTTCTCGAAGCGCAAGAGCATCTCATGTCGCTCGAAGCTGCCAACGCCAAGATTCGAGCCTTGGAGAAAGACATGAATCCGCACCTCTTGCGTCGGAGCGCTGCCGCGGGAGACGGAGCTGGCGACGACGACAACGCAGACGAGGGCGCAGCGCATTCTGCTGCCTCCGATCTGTTGCAGCGCGAAAACGACCAGCTGCGTCGAGTTCTTCGTGATCTGCGCGACCGCTCCAACGAGACCGAAGGAGAGCATCGCCGCAGGATCGCCGAGCTCGAACGGGAAAACACCGAGCTGATCGAGCTCAACGCCACCAACGACTCGCTTCTGCCGGAATTGGAAAATGCAGAGTCCATGATCGAAGACCTGAAACTGCAGCTCGACGATGCTCTCGGTGCCCAAGATTTGGTTGAGCAGCTCACCGAGCGCAATCTGCAACTTAGCGACCTCGTCAAAAAGCTTCGCGACGAGATCGAGGAGCACGAGACCATTGCAGAGATCAATAACGAGCTGGAGGAGCAACACACCATCAACGAAAAAGAACTCCGCGATGAGATCGATATGACCGAGTCGCGCATTCGTGACCTGCTTGCGCGCAACGAAGCGCTCGAGAATACTGCGGTCGATTGCCAGAACACCTTTGGTCAATTCCGCGACCTCGTGTCGAACCTCCAGAGCGAGCTGGAAGCTGCTAAAGCAGAGCAAGCCGAGTATGGCAGCGGTGCCGGTGCCGGTCGCAAAGACTTGGCGGACCAGGCGATGCTCAATCTCAACCTCAAGCTCCAGTCCAGTGCGCTCAAGAGTCAGGCAAAGACTGTCGATCTCGAGCTTGGACGACTGCAGGCGGCGCAAGCTACTTCGCATCTCGAAATGGTCCGATCGTACCTGCCCGGCGCCTACTTCGAAGCAGACGCCGACGGTGTCAACTGCCTGCTCTTTTTCCGTCGCATGGCTGCCAAATCGGATCTAATCAAAACCATAGTCGAGACCAACCACGATATTCAGGAGAGCCTTTCGGGTATTGTTCCGGAGGCCATGGTCGGCGTGTGCCAGATGCGACACTCGATTGCGCATTTCACTGCCCTTTCTCGCCAGATTGCTGCAGTGCTGCGTCTAGCACCTACCGAGGTCTTCCTTCGAGGTGGACGCATGTACCGAGAGAACATGGCCATTGAACGCAAGGTGGATGCCTTTATCGCAGCACTACGACGCGAGGAACTCAAGGAGCAGGAATGCGGTCTCGAGTTTGGTAGGTTTGTCAAACAGTTTGAAGACTTTTCCATGGCTTTGGGAGGAGAGGAGAACGACAGCGACCTGTCTGCCAAAGAAGTCGGGTCTGCCAACTTGATCGATCACGACCTCGACACCCTCATCGCGGCACTCGGATACGCCAAACAGCAGCTCGCGCAGCTCTACGCCGATGACGATGTCGAGTGGGACATGGGAGGCCAAAATATCGAGGATGATGTGTTTGACCCGATGCAGGAGCTCATCAATCGCATCCGCAACACCAAGGTGCTGACGCGCAAGGTGCTGCGAAGGCTCTTGAGTCTAGCAGAAAACGACGAGGCAGTGCGGATGGAGGCGATCATGGCCCTTCCGCCGTTGGGCCGGGTCACGTCGCAGCTGGTGACGTTCGCCACGCAGCTTTCAAGGTCGATCTCGGCCTACGTCGCCGAGGTGCGATCGTCCAAGGCAGCATTCGAGATTTCCAAGGTGCTCGAGATGGTGGCAGAGGCGACCGAAGAAGGGCTCGGCAAGCCGGATGTCAGCTTGTGGTCCGGCCCGCTTTCGTCAACTTCTCACCTGTCGAACACTGTGCAGACGGTCCTGACGGCTATCGTCGAGCAGGACAACGTCATTCGCATCGACGGTCCTGGGCCTTGGCTCGCGCGTGCGGTCGACATCAAGACGCAAGCGGCGCAGAACCCGGAACTCGAACGCCAGGTGACCAAGCTGAGCGAAGACGCGCGCGATCTGCTGCGGCAGGTCAAAGCAAGGGACCAAGCGCTGCAGGAGGGCTCGATCAAAATCGAACGACTGCAGAAGCAGCTCGAGAAGTCCAAAGCGCAGGTGGACGAGCACAGCGACGTGCGTTTGACGCTCGCAGAGACGCAGCGTCAGGCGAAGGCGTACCAGGACGCCAACGATGCGCTGCAGAGCGAGATCGAGGCGCTGCAAAAGGATCACGATCGACTCAAGGCTCAGCTCGCTGCTGCTCCGGCTGACGCACTCGCGGCCAATTCATCCGGGGCAACTGGCGACGGCATCGTTGCAGGCGCTGGTCGTGCGCTCCAAGACGGCGGCCTCGACGCTGGCGCCAGCTACAGCAGCCTCGAAACGTCCTACCTCGTGGATCAGCTGGAAGCCCTCAAAGGCGCGCTCAAACACCTTCGCAACGAAAACGCCACTCTCAAGGGCAGCGCCTTCTTGCATCAGATGGAAGCGTTACCCGCGCTCGTACGTCGATCCCAACTTGCTGTCGCAACCAAGAGCGGCGACGAAAGCGATACGAAAAAGCCCGGAGAACCTGCCAAGCGTGCCCCTCGAAAAGCTGCCACGAGCGGCGGATCGGTTCGTGCAGAGGCCAAGCAGCTGTACAACACCGCGCTTACGACGTTGGCGCTGTCGAGCGTGGTGGATCTGACGCCGCTGAGCGCGAAACCGACAGTGGAAGCTGGTAGCGACAAGTCAAAGGTCGAAAGCCGAAGTGGAGGCGTACGACCCTGGTTGCCGTACCACAAGCAGCCGGAAGTCCAGTTGGAGCAGCAGACACAGACGAGGATCAAGCTGTCGAAGCAGTTGGCGGCTCTGACGGAGCGATTGGCGCCAGCGGTGGGGCCGTTGCCTGCTCCGAGGTTGGCGATGCGGACTGTTTCGACGTAAGAATAGGAAATGGTTGCATTGCTGCATGAAAGCGAAAAGGGCCGTGAGATTGCGTGTGCTGGAAATGCGGTGAGATATGCGAGTGACTGTGGCAGAAGAGTGAAGGGGGAGGAGATGTGGGATGGAGATCACGCCGAGATGGGCTCGGATGACGGTTGATCTGTCTTGGCACCGTTCGCGGCGTTGGACGACCTGCCGCGTTTCCTCCTGTTCTTCAATTCTCCGTTCGCTCCGCCAACGGCAGCTTGTTGTCCCTCGCTTTGTGACTTATTCTCCTCCTTCACAATTGGGCTCTCCTTCGTACTTTCAGAGGCTTCTACGGTGCCGCTCTTGTTTCCATTCTGTCGTCTGCGTTTCCTCCTCGCTCCATCAGCGGTCGGAGAACCCTCACCGTTATCAGCGCTTGGCTTTGTGGCCTCGAACCTAGCTCGTGCAGCCGCTCGCTGTTTCTGCTTTTTGAGCTCTTGTTCTCGTTTCAACTTGTCCTCCATGCTGAGCTTGGGGTTTTTGGACTTTCGGACCGACAGCGGGTTTGGTGCTTTTCGCTTCCTCCTCCTTGAGCTACTCTCCTCCTTGGCCTCGCCTTCTGCGCCCTCAGCCTTCTCGCCGTCTTCCGCGTCCTCGTCAGCACCAACGATGTCCACTTCCACCTTGGGCTGGTTCTTCAACAGCCCAGCTTCGCTAGCTGGCAGGCTCAGCTTCTCGTCCTCCCGCTCCTCGATCTTGCTCTTTGTCAGCGGGCTCATTGGTTCCAGAACCATGACGGCTTGCGTGAAATGCATCATCGGCACACCCACCACTGCCAGCCTCAGATCCCTTCTGAGCTCTCCCTGTTCGCTTGCTACCATGTACCTGTGCTTGTTGTTCTCGCCAACGCATTCTTTGATGCAACGCTGTGGGTCGATGGCTTCTCGATGATTGCACATCCTACGCTCCCATTGCTTTGCCATGTCGACGGTGGATTGTGCTTCTTTGCCGAGCGCGTAGAGTGCCTGCATGCAGCACTGAGTGATGAGCGGTTTGATCTTCTTGGACTGGAGGACGTTGCCGAACTGTTGAAGCGGGTTGGAGATCTTGTAGCGAGTGAGGGCGAGCGAGAAGGTGTCGTCGATGAGGAGTTGGTAGGGCTCGCGGAAACCGAATTGGAGCGAGTATGCGTGGAGCATCTTGCGGTAGATCTTGGCTCGTCGCTGCCTCATCTTGTACGAATGATCCGCGCTGTGTGAGGGATGTGATGGAGGTGGTTGTGAGTGGGAAGCGTGGAGGGAAAGGATCAATGGTTGTGGCTGAAGGGGGGTCGGGCAGAGGTTTGGAAGAAGAGCCGAAAAACAAGGGTCCTGGAAACTTTTTTCTTCTCGGCAGTCACAGCTAAGAAGGGTGGAGGCGAAATTGTCCGGTTGAGCATCGAAATGGCGCACTTTCTCGGCCTGAATTACCGTTCCAATTTTGCAATTATATTTGTTTCTTTCTTGATCTGGACTCATGTGTCTCTGCGGTGTCGAAACTTCCGCTCAGTTCAAAGTGTTAGCGCAGCTCTAGTCACATCCTGTATTTCGGCTTTGACCGTGTCGTCACTGTCATCAACTTCTGCATTGACCGCACCCACCGAGCAAACAAACAATCGAGCTCAGAACGGTGGCCATAAGCCCACTTACCATCGCAAATGCAATGTCAGACGAGACTGCAGTCGCATCATAAGATCGCTCAGCGTGGGCTTGAAGAAGTGTCCAGATCTCATCACGAATCCAGCTATTGTATTGAATCGCCTTGGCGGGAGCTTTGACGAGGTCGAAGGTTGGAGTCTTGGGCCCGTCACCGATGTGCGCCTCGTCGGGTCGGGTGACATCTGAGCAGAAGAATGGATGATCCATTCTGTATCCGAGCTGAGATTATTGCATCACTGCGGCTACTCCGAATCGCAACTCTTGTGACAGTCGTACACAAAATTTGTGACGCTCGAAAAGGTGACAGGTTCACTCACTCAACTTCAGTACTGCCGCGGAGATTATAACTCTCGTTCCGTATCGGGCCGTCTTGAGCGTTCGCGAACGCACTATGATGAGCTCGTGGTCGCACCAAGTGGCACGCGCCCACCCACGATGTGATCTCGGCTGATACTGGCTGTACAGGATCTTCGAAATTGCAACGGTATCATTGTTTGCTTGGTCCCACCTTGACATCGACAAGCAAGCGGCTGAGCGTCTTGGCTGCTTCCCGAAGCTTGTCGTTCCTTTGACACCGTACTGTTGCTTCACACACCTGTCCTCTGCAAAAGCTCGATTTCGAGCTCTCCTGATTCTTCGTAGCTCCTTGTCCTTCGCACGTCTACAGCTTTCTTGCTTTCTCTCGGCTTCACCTTCATCATTTCAGTCTAAAAGCTCGAATGACGGTACGTCGTACGGAGCACCTAAAGATGGTCCCGTCCTTTGTCAAAAGAGAAGGACCAGACGGGGCCGCTAAAAGGTCTCGTGTCGACGACACTGATCCCAGCATCATCTTCTCTCCCGGTTCCTCGCCCTACCAGGACCCAGCGCAATCCTTATGGACTGTCGTTCACGATCCTCTGGCGCTCAACGACTCTGCGGTCATGACCAACCGCTCTAATACGCACCTCTCCTTCCAGTTCCCTGGCGAATCTCTTGCGCTAGGTCTCCTTTACAAAGCGAACGGCACGAGTCTCATTGTGACCATCGACAACGGCAGCTCGTTCCCCTTTCAGGTCACTCCGGCTGAAGCTACTGCATCTGCTCCAAACGGTAATCTCGAAGCTCTGCAAAAAAAGGTCTTTCATATAGATCAGCTTGCCTGTACAAATCACACGGCAACCCTAAGTCCGTCGCCTGTCCCTGGCGGCCAAGGAGCCGACTCAAACCAGACTTCCGTCTACTTCGACGGCTTCAGCTTCGCATCTGCCGACGACCTTGCAGCTTGTGCAGCTGATCGTACCCCTTCGTCCGTGCCCTCTTCGAGCACTGAGACTCCCTCTCCTACAGACACCGGCGGCCAGACGTCATCGGCATCAGCTACATCGGACGATTCCGCCATGCTGTACGCCGGTATCGGAGCTGGTGCTGCCGTCTTTGCCGTCATTCTTGCGATCCTTTTGGTGCGATGCTTTTGCGGAAGAAGACGTCGTCAAGCGTCTACTAATGATCCGATTGACCGAAGCTATCGACCCGCACGCAAGCAGACAAGCGACAAAACAGTCGTTTTCCCTTTGTCTGTTCCGCCAAGCCCAGCAACACCGCCGGAGCCTGTCTTCAGACCTAGAGGCATCCATGCACTGGCACAGGACGACTCGTTCACCAGTGTGCACTCTGTTGCTCGACCCAGTACTATGGAAAGTGCCTCGGCAAATTCGGTCTTCCCACTGTTACCTGTAAGGCCGGCGGACCACCCAAGCGAGGCCGAGGACGTACGTTTCATCACGGGAAGCGCACTGACGAGGCTTCCGCAGCATCCGATGAAAGAGACAAGGGACGTCCGGAACAGCGGTACGAGAATCTCTTACGGCAAGGCGAGGGACGCATTGCCTCCTTCTGTCAATGGCCGATTTGTTCGCACCCACCCATCGACTTTCCATGGGGGGCTTGTACTCCAGGGTATGCCTCACAATAGATTCGCGCCACACACTCCTCGACATCCCAACTCTGCCACGACCAAAGCGCTTTCGCCGAACAAGTCTCCGCGTCGTCCAAAAACAACATCCGCCGTCGACCGCCTGCGCATGCAAGCGACCCAGCTGGACATCCAGCGCCCGCTCTCGCCCTTCGATCGCTCCCGTCCCGCCACCAGCTCCAGCTCCAGCACCAGCCTCCATCAAACCAACATGCGCCAACTGCGCCTCGCCACCGCACCGGCTGACTCCACCCAGGCTCGATTCAGACGCAACTCGGTCGACTCCGGCGATACCCGCTGGTCGCGGGCTTCTGCCGACGCCGATACGTCGCCAGCCAACCAGGAGAAAGACTCGTACAAAGGCGAGATGGAGACCGTCAAAGTCGAAAAGACGACGGATAGCGAAGCAGAGATGTGGATCAGCAAGGCCCAGGCGATCGCGCAGAACAGTAAGAGGAGAAAGTCGACAGATGGCAGTGGGAGCGCGCCAAAGCGTCCACCGAAGTCGCCACATCGGCCGTCGACCGGTCAGGCTGCACCTCCGCCCATGTCGTACCAGCCGTTTACGATCGGTTGACATCGAAAGCAAGATTCTCTTCCGCAAAGTGGGAGACATTTCTGTTACCGACTCTGATAGTGTGCGAGTGTATCGACCTCAATGCATTAGCCTGTAACACGCATCGACTGCAACACGTTCATTCTTCCCCTATTCACATTCTTACCATGAATCAGATCATTCTGACCGCACATTAGCATGAATCACCACCCCCTCTGATGGGCATCTATCGAGCGAAATCACCCCCAAACTCCAACGCCACACGATCCTCCAACCTCACCTCTGCTACCGTCTTCCATCCCAACCCATCCCCCTCCTTGCCCCCGCCTCCCATCCAGAACTCCCCCGTCCTCCGCACCCACCCCACTGGATCCCTAATCGCACTCCCCACAGTCCGTGCCAACCCATTCCTTTCTCTCAATCTCACCTTCGCACTGCACCTGTAGCTGTGATGACAATATCCAGCTTGCCAACCGCCTTTTCTCGGACCTGGAATTTGGGTCGCGAAGCTTGTCTCTTCGCCCTCAACCTCTATTGTTGCCCACCTGGTTGCTGTCCACAGATCCAGCTTGAAGGTCTTCTCTTTGAAGTTGCGGTACATCCTCAGACCCGGTCCGTACGTCACTTTTCCGCCGGCTGAAGAGATCGACAGTTTCGGGGCAAGCGCTGTTGGAGGAGCGAAATCCCAATCGTAATGCTTCCCATCGAGTTTCACCCGGATTCCGACTAGAAACGCCGTAAGACCTAGGATCGATCCTCCCGCCAGGGACAACCTACAGCTCGTACCCTCCTTCGTCCGAGAGTGTGGAAGCGAAGGGTCCGGAAGAGGTGATGCAGCATGGACCCACATCCAACCATCCGGAAACGCCTGACCCCAGTTCTTCTCGACGTGCAACAGTGCTCTGCCTGCAGCAACGGCGTTTTCCAACTCCAAATCGTCGTTGTTGGTGGATGTGAGGTGTTCGAGCGAGAACATGCATGGTGCCGATGAGGAGTGGACGTACCAGTGGAGCGGAAGGAGCGGGCCGAGGTGTTGAATGAGTCCTTCCGGTCCTCGTGATCCCATTGGGAGGGAAGAGGAGGATTGCCAGGGTGAGAATTTGGTGCTTCTCAACCGAACGCGTGTGCTGACTTGCTTGCTGCTCTGCGAACGATCTGGATTGTAAAGTGTCAAGTCGACGGCGAGATTGCCGTCCGCGGATACTTCGAAGAAGCCTGAAGAATCGTCTTGCAGAGCGTCAGAGAGGTCGATTCGGAACGGTTGTGGTGAGAAGGACGTTGGTTTGGGACCGACTTTGAGCTGCCAGGACGGAATGTATTTGATGACCTCGAAGCTTTGCAGGTCCTTCTTTCCCGATGCGTTCGCTGGTAGCCTCCCTGCATTACCATTACCCATCTTGGCGGAAGACGCGTTGTGCAGCGCGTCGTACAGCGCCTCCTCTTCGCCGTGAACGATCCACCTCAGGTAGATGCATATCCTCTGGTCGATCGGTGCTGATTGCAGTTCGCAGACTACGAGGATCAGGTCTCCTGGAGAGGATGTCGGAAGCGATGTTCTTGGATCCCAAGCGTTGTTGACCGTGTGATCCGACGGTGCGGGTCGTGGAAGAAGCGATTCTGGAGAGGCAAAGACCGGGTCGATGTCTGTGAGCATGGTCTTGGGCGAAATTTGTTCGTATGAAGGGGCGAAGCGGATCGGAGCCGCAATGCGAGCAGCTCTGCGTGATGCAGGTGTGGGAGACTCCGGCACATCGGCGGACGAGGATGAAGATGAGGAGGACGTGCTCGACGACCGTGGTTTACGTCGTCGAATTCGTTGTGGAGAGCTCGAGGATGGTTCGCCATTGCGAGGTTTTGACGCCAGACGTGGTATACGAGACGGCGAAGCTTTTGCACGATCTTGAGCTACGTTCTTTGTTCTACTCGACGAAGGATTAGGCCTGTGTGAAGTGGATTGAGACCGACCCGAATGCGACTCGAGGCGGATGAAGAAGCCTTCGAACTCGGAACCTACTCGGTGGGTCGGTGGGAATGGATCTTGCGTCAGCGGCAAGACCTTGGAAAGCAGAGAGCCGAGCATCGTGGACGAATCACTTTCGCCAAGGTCATATGGAACGTATGGTGAGGTTGGTGAGGAAGCATGCGAAGCGGATGGTTCAGACCTCGCAAAGTGCGGAGAGGGTCTAGTCGGAAGACGGGAATGTGGAGGAAGTGCGGGGAGGGAAAAACATAACATTTCTGGAAACGGACCGCAAAATTGACCGAATCAATCAAGAAATCGGCGAATTTGAGTGAGAAGAAAGTGAAGCAACGCTGCACGAACCGCACTTGGTTGTCCCACCCTGATATTCACATCCTCCTCATTCAACGCACAAGCCATTGCATTGCATTGCACTCTCACACTCGCAGTGCTCTATTTCACGCTTCGATCACGCCATCACCTTCTCGTTCAGCCGCTCCTCCTTCGTCTCTTACTACCTCGACATATATACCCCCGACCGACGACCGCAGCAATGGCAGGCCAGTACGCGGCCAACGATCTGTCTGATGCTGCGCTCGGCACGTCCGGCCTTTCGATTCAAAATGGTCGATTCGTCGATTCCTTCGGTCGCACTGTCAATCTGCATGGCGTCAACGTTGCTGGATCCTGCAAACTCCCAGCAACACCGAATGGACTGTCACATCTGTACGAAGGCTTCTACGAATCGCACCGAGTAGTCTCGTTTGTCGGGCGTCCATTCCCGCTCTCGGAGGCACCACTGCATTTCGCACGTCTTCGCGCGTGGGGTCTGCCACTCATCCGTCTCTTGGTGACATGGGAGTCGCTCTCGCACAAGGGTCCGGGCATAGACGATGTCGACATCGAGTACATAGACTATCTAGAGAAGCTGTTCGAGCTGATGGCAGAGTACGGATTGAAGTGCTTCGTGTGCGCTCATCAGGACGTATGGTCGCGCTTCAGCGGTGGCTCGGGCGCACCAGGATGGACGTTTGAGGTTGCAGGTATGGATATGCATGCATTTACCGAGACAGGTGCTGCGTATATTCACTGTGTAGACCAAAAGCAGAAGCGCGAAGCTGCACAAGGCTCGGGCAACGGCAAGGGCAAAGGCAAAAAGGAAGCAAGCGGAGCGTTCCTATGGCCGTCAGGCTATCAGAAGCTGGCTGCGAGTACGATGGCGACGCTCTTCTGGGCAGGAGATGCTCTTGCTCCCAAACTCACCGTCAAAGACGGTGGCAAGCAAGTCGGGATACAGACCTTCTTGCAGGAATCTTACATCGAAGCATTCGGTCTGCTGGCAGATCGGCTAGCTCACAAGGAAGCATTTCTTGGTTTCGAGCCCATGAACGAACCGCATCGAGGCCTCGTCAATCTGCACGACTTCCACTCGTACAATTACAGCACCGACCTTCACATCGGTCATTTCCCATCGCTCATCCAGGCGCTCGCGCTGGGTAGCGGATACAAGCAGCAAGTCAAGTTCTACGTCAAGTCGTGGCCCGTTCCCACGCGAGTATCGCACATGGCAACAATCGATCCAAAGGGCAAATCCTGCTGGCTTCCTCCTTCGGGCTCATCCGACGCAGAGTCGAGCACACCTGCGGGGCTCGGAATGTGTATCTGGCGAGCTCATGGAGTATGGGAATGGGACGAATCCAAGCACGTGCCCGTGGTCCTTCAATACGACTACTTCGAGAAGGATCATCGACAAGGTCGCGAAGGTCAAAGGATCGAATGGTACCGGGACTGCTTTGCACCCTTCCTCGCTCGCTTCACCGAGCGCATCAATAGCAAGCGTTTCGCAGCGCTGACGTTCGTCGAACCGATTCCTAATGAGTTCATCCCACCGTGGATTCCAGCTCGAGAGATCGAAGACCCCACGGTCGCGGCACAATACAAGGAAGCAGCGTACAGTCAAAAGTACGCCGTCCGGACGCTCATCGACACACCTCGACCCGGTGGAGAGGCGCACTTCGTCTACGCCCCCCACTTTTACGACCTCAACGTGCTGTTCGGTAAAGTCCACAGCTGGATGAGCGTCAATGTTCAAGCTCTGAGTCGAGGCGGGTTCCCCCTCACATCTTTGTACTTTGGTCCGCGCGGACTCAAGAAAAACTACCTTGCCCAGCTTCAGACCATCAAAGACCTTGCGTTCGCTTCTCTCGGAACGGTGCCGATGGTCATCGGTGAAGTAGGTCTGCCATTTGATCTCAACCATAAACATGCGTACAAGACGGGAGACTACACGAAGCAGCACGAGTTGATGGACGCGCTCATCAGCGCCATGGAGAAGCTCGGACTCGGATTCACTCTGTGGAACTACAACCCTGACAACCGGGTCGAGTACGGTGACGGGTGGAATTTTGAGGATTTCAGCATCACCAATGGGGATCCTTCGTCGAACACGGCCTTGAAGCCGGATTTCAGGAATGCAGGTCATGAAGAGGATGAACTGTACAAGGGAGGACGTGTATTGGATGTCATCATCCGACCGTATGCTGTCAAAGTTGCCGGTGTGCAGGTGTACACGGAGTTCGACGTCGAGACCTTGTTCTTCGAGGTGCATTGGAAGAACTTCTCTCCCAGCAATGGAAGCGACAGATCCTTGGTGACAGAAATCTTCCTCCCCGCTTACCACTACAAGAACCAACGATTCAGCATCACCACCACCGACGCCGAAACCACATTCAACGCCGACCTTCAGACGCTGTTCGTCAAGCACACAGATATCCGGCCGGGCGTTGTACACAAGCTCAAGATCGAATTGGAGGATCCGCAGGCCCACAAGAGGTGGAGATTGCAGCAGAAGAGGAAGTTGATCAAGGCGGAAGGTGTTCTGGACATTGTTGGTAGGATGGTTCCGGAAGGTGTAGTGCTGTGGTGGAACGATCTCAGCGCGGGGCAGGTATGGAGTGTGGTGATTATAGGGGCGGTGGTGTTGGTTGGGTTGTGGATGGCTGATCACCACATGAAGAGGCTGATGACGCCACGCGAGAGGAGTGTCGACCTCTGAAGCGATCGGGTAGGTGCAGAATAGAACTCCATTCAAAGGTGGGGGCCGTTTGCTTTGCGATGCTTCATCTGCATTGCAGTTCCCCGTAACGTCATTCATTGCTACAGTATGCTTTCTTCTCCAAGCTTAGAACCAATGCAGACCATTGTCACCAGCATTACGTCTACGTCCAGCTCCGAGGCGCACAAGACGCCGCCCACACAAAATGAAAATTGTACGAACTTGTCCAGCAGCGCGATCCAACAATTCCCAGAAAAGACTTGGCCGCACGGTCCTCACGTTGGACCCTGGCTTCCTGCTCTCACACCTCTGAACCTTCTTCCAACACCATCATCGGCGTCTTCCTCTCCTGTGCGATCCTATCACTCGCTAGCATCGAGTAAGCACGCGTGGCCGCTACATTCTTAGATGGCATCGACAGTCGCACCACCCGCCGCGGTGGCATCAGGCTCATCGCGGACTCCACTCCAGACTGCACCCGCACCCGCACCAGCCTCCTCCTCCACACCTACTCAGAATGCGGGTCCGCACCTCCTCTCGCTCAAAGTGATGCGAGCATCCGCGCCATCCCTCGCCATCTCCGAAAAGCCATACTACGAACCTCCATCTCCCGCCTCGAACGATCTCCTCACCGCTATCAGCCTCGGCATCGACGACGCCGACTCGCACGACCTTCTCTCCAACCGCCTCGCCTCCTCTTCAGCGACCCCAGCAGCCCACTTTTCCATCTCCAACCTCCTCACTTTACCCAACTCCTTCGGTACCCTCTTCCTCGGTGAGACGTTCCGCACCTATCTATGCGTCCGCAATGAATCCTCCACCGCCGTTCGCGAGCCGAGCTTGCGAGTAGAGATGCAAGTAGGTGCGTCCGAAGAGGCCGGTAGATGGCATCAACTGGCACACGTCATCCTACCAACTCCGACTAGATACTCTCCGAATCCAGAGGGAGAAGATGATCAGGGGACGCCGCGGTGGGAACTCGACCCTGGCTCGGCGCTCGAAACCTCTCTCGGCTACGACATCAAAGACCTCGGTCCACACGTCCTCGTCTGCACAGTAGGCTACAAATCCCCGCACGCACAATCGGACGGTCAAGTGACTTGGGTGGAGCGAAGCTTTCGAAAGTTTTACAAGTTCTCCGTCGACAGATCACCTATCTCTGTGCGAACCAAAGTACATCAACCGAGGTACGCCAGCTCACTGCATCATCCAGACGGCAAGGTGAGGGACAGGGTGGAGCTGGAAGTGCAAGTTCAGAACGTCGGAGCGAGTGGAGCAGGGCTGGTGTTGAATGGGTTGACGTTGAAACCTGCACCTGGGTGGGAGTGGGAGAGCGTGGATCGACCGGAGGGTGGTGAGGCGATGTGGATCCAGAGCGGGTCGAACGAAATCTTAGCAGACGGTGATGTTAGGCAGTATCTGTTCAGGCTGATGCCGGAAAAGGAGATGGCGTTGACGGAGGAGGTCTTGAGGGGAGGGATTGATTTGGGTATGAGCGCGGAAGGGCTGGTCATGCGGGGTGATCCATTGGGGCATTTGGATATCAGTTGGAGAATGGCATTGGGCGAGCCGGGGAGGTTGCAGACGAGTCAGCTTGTGAGACGCCGAGTTGTGTCACCGCCCGTCGTCGTTGAGTTGGGGTCAGCGTTACAGGGAACGTTAAGCCTCAGTCCGCGGCTGAAGACGCGATTAACGCTGCATCCTCGAACACTCGAGAAGCTGCGAGATGTCAAACCCGGCGATCTGGTGGATCTAGATCTCGACGTGGCCGTATGCGATGTTTCGGGACTGCTGCTCCCACCTCTCCAGAAAGGACCATCGAACGAAGCGGTGCAAAAGACGCCAGAGCTTCAGCAAAGAGAGGATGATGATGACGACGATACCCCTCTTTCCGAGATCGCTTCTTCTCCTCGCACCGTCATCAAACGCAATCCCATGGACAGCACCACCACCTCCACCGTTAACCCAAATCCACCTCCCCCTTCGACTGAGGCTGTTGTAATCCGCCGTACGCTCCACCTCGCACTACAACACTGCTCCATCGAATCACCTCCCCCGCAGCGCACCACCTCCCAACCCGACCCTTTTTCCACCTCGACCACCACCGTCTCTTTAGACCACCCCTCGACGCCGCGCAAGACACCGGTCCCTAGCCGAACGTCCACTCCGACCCAGAGCAGTAGCGGTGGAGTCTCGGCGCTGAACAAAGCGCGTCTGCAAGCCAACCTCAGCTCGTTGGTTCGGAACAGTTCGCTGTCGTCGTTGCGACCGCGTGCGTCGGTCGACGAGGAGGGCGGAGGGAAGCAGAATTCGACTACCCCACCTGCGCTGCCTCCGAAGAGTAGTGATATCGCGGGCGAGAATGTTGGGGTGCAGGTCTCGACAGAGAAGGATCCCGCACCGGAGCGGAATGTCCTCCCACCACCCCGTATCCCCAGCACAACCGTTACGCGCCTCTACAGAGCGTACCTCGAGACCCACAGTCAAGCCCTCAACCGTCCACCCCCCACCACCACCGTCATCCCCCCGACCTTCCTCCCCACCCCCACCACCACACCTCTCGGTTCAACCCTTCTCCCCCTCCCACCAGTTACGTTCGATGTCAGCGTCCTCTCCGCCGGATCTACGCTTTACCGTTCCGATCAGCGAGATGGCGGGGAAACGCATCTGCCTGTAATATTGCGGTATGCGATTGACGAGGTGGAGTCGGACGACGGGGTGGTCAGGTTCGGCGCTGTGAGGGTCTTGTTGCTGTCGTATAGCGATGTGGTGGTGGATGCGGATGGGGTGGAAGGGGAAGCGGGTGCGGTGAGGGAGTGTATGACGGTGATCGAGGAGGTTCCGGTCATCGCAGAGGCAGTGATCGTGGCTCGTTAGGACAGTTACATTTCAACAGTCTCATCAACACTCTGTATTGTTAGCGCATCATCGCTTCGAATCAAAACATGTCGAAAGATCAGAACTGTATTGCTACAACTCGCTCCAACTACAGCACCTCCTTCACCGCACCCACCAACTCTGCAAACGTCATGATCCTCAACAACCCCCTCTCCTTCGCCTCTTCCGCCCCAACCTGCCCTGTTTCCGCCACCTCACCACCTCCCGGTCCATGACACACGACCACCTGACTCTGCACACCTCCCCCTGTCTTTGGCAGCAGGACATCTATGAACCTGTACTTCTCTTCCACCTTCCCATCGATGGACATCTTCATCTCTGCTTCGAAATCAAAGTGGATGCGGGAAAAGTCGAATCCCAACCCCAACCCCAAGTTTTTCGTGTACGCTTCCTTGTGCGTCCAAAGGGTGAAGAGTCGCTCGAGAGCTAGCTCTTCGTTGCGTCCGGAGGATACCGGCTCGAGCACCCATCGCGTCTCGTCGGCGGTGAGAGCCATATCCATAGTCTCGACGAACGAACGCACGCTCTGCTCGTACCTCGGCAGCTGCAACGCCATAACGTCTGCACCGACCCGTTCAACCTCACCACCGCCGCCGGTGGAGGAGGGAGAGATACAGAAAGCCATGACAACCCAGTCGCTGTCGTGCGAGATGTTGAAGTCGAACTGCACCGGTAGTGTTGGCGCTGACACCGAAGGACGACCTTCACGCGTAGCGCAAAAGCGGATGCTCTCCCACGCGACATTGAAGCGCGTCGCTAGAAGCAACCGGGGTAGTAACCTTGCAACGAGCGAGCGCACGCGGTCCACTTGACGATAGTACTTGAGCACCTTCTCCCGATCCGCCACATTTGCTTGTCCAGGTAGCAAGTCGTACACAAGTGCGCTCAGATCCAATTCCGTAAGCATGTCAGCCTGACCAGAGACATCAACGGCCCAGATCTGCAAGTCAGAATCGTCAGAGCAAGATGAAGCGGCGGCAGCGCAAGTGTCAGCGAGTGTTCTTTGAGAAGACCCATCTGTGGCAGCGTCATTACCACGGTTCTGGGACAAGTTTGGTAAAGGGGAGGCGGACTGACCTGATGAGCTTTCGACGGCTACGTTGACAGCGGCTGCTGCAGAATCAGCACCATCGGCGGCGGTCGTAGCGACGACGGCGGTGACGGCGCTGGCTGGCGGTAGTGTTGAGGATGGAGCGACGATGGCATCCTTGGCCATGATCAGGGCGTCGATGGTGTTGACGCGGCAGTCTCGAAGGAAAGTCACCAGGTCCGTTCCGCCAGTTCCCTTTGCGCCTCCACCGTTGTCCTTGGAGTTGGTATCGAGCATGGCACGCGCTTCCGCCTCGGCGTCGGCAAACGCTTTCGCCTTTGCGGCCAGGCGTCGGTCCACGTCAGGCTCCCCCGTGAAGCCCTTGGGCAGCGGCGCGTAGGCGTCAGGAGGCGATCCGCGCGCCTGAGCCACAATGTAAAGGTAGGCAACCTTCATGTGTTCGTCTCGCAAGCCTTTGAGCTCCTGCAGCGCATTGTCGTACGCCGCTGGAAGACCCTCGTCGTGCTCCTCGAGCTTGGCCTTGAGCGCGAGACTACGGATGGGATGCGGAAGCTCATGGAGCTGACCTTGATCGTCAATGTCGCTGTCGGCAGCCTCGGAATGCGTGTCTCGGTCCTCTTCCTCGTCGTCGTCGGCGTCGTCGAAGGAGATGTTGCGCAGGTGCGAGAGGAAGGCTCGATGATGACCGGGCATGTAGAGAGACATTCTTTCCATGAAGGTGGCGTCTGCGCCCCTTGCGTCGCCGTTGGCGGTAGCCGCAGGTCGGCTGAGGCGCTGCTTTCTCCTCGTGTGGTCGACGTCCAGGAACACATCGATGGCATGGATCATGGAGCTCTGACCGGCAGAAGGCCCGGAGAAGACGCGTTTGACGCCTTCTGGGTCGACACCTTCAAAGTGCCAGCCTGCTTCCTCACCTTTGTCAACTGTGTCGCTGCCGACGAACCACGGACGAATGCCCCAGTAGAAGATCTTTGGGTCGCATCCGTTGCGGACATCGTGGAGTAGCCGGGTCAAGTCCTTGATGACGATAGCAAGCCTATTGAGATAACCGGCAATTCGTCGACGTGCCACCCGATCCGCGACGAAAGCCTCGTCCAAGCTGACACGCATGAGTTCGAGAGCCTCGACGCCTCTTGCCTCGATGAGAAGCGAAGTGTAGAAAAAGTGGTGCTCTGATGGCGTCGCGGTAAAAGTCTCGACGATGCGAAGATTGTCCGGTTCGAGACCGCGTGAAGGGTCGACGTAGTCCCAGTTCCAGAGAACGGTGGTGGCGTAGGTGAGGATAGGGGGCAGGTCGAGCTTCTGGGAGAGCTGCACCCATGGCACTGCGATGGCGGCGGGAACGCGTCGTAAGTACTTGCCAGCGAGCTCATCTGCGAGATCCTGGTCGTCTTGCAGCTCGTCGGCTGTCTTGCGAGAGAACATGTTGAGCCAGGTGCGGGATGGAGGAACGGCAAGTGCATCGTTGGCTTTGCTGGGCTGGCTGTGGATGTAAAAGTGAGCGAGGAAGGAGAGGACGACATGGCCTCGGCGAGCATAGCGAATGTCGTTGGCAAGCTCGTCGGAAAGAGGCAGCACGGGCATCTGACGCAGCGATCTGCGCCAGCGTCGAGCAAGAAGTCGCTGATAAGGAGTGATTGTTGCGCCACCGCCGCCTTGCATGAGCGGGATCTGTTTGGCAAGGTCGAGCGCATGCTCCCAGTGGTCAGCATGCAGACCGCCAAGGCGGCGAACTGGAGGCTCGGGTGGCAAGAAGCCCGAGCGAACGTCTACGTCGAAATCGGCTGCAGCTAGGGTGGAAGTGTCGGGGATGTGTTCGTCGACGGTGGAGAAGCCAGCTGGACGCGGAACCGCGTCGGTGAGGCGGTCTAATGGATGGTTGACTTGACCTAGCGAAGAGGGCAGAGCGGGAACGCCGAAGCGTACGGCAGTGGCTAGCTCTGAGAGCGCCTGCGAGGGCGATGTGGAGAGCGCAGCAGCAGCGGAGTTGTTGGTGACATTGGTGAGGCCAGCGATGGGCATAAAAGCTTCGCTGTTGGTGGAAGACGCAGACGTGAAGGATGCGACGGATGAACGTCGTCCAGAGGCATGTTCTGATGAACTCGGTTGACGGGCCTTGTTGGAGCCTCGCTGTTGAGCCAGGAAATGGTCGGGAGGTACTTCAAAGTACTCTGCCTCGTCGTGCGTCTGGGGCCAGGCCGGGTAGAAGGTGTTTCTAGGAGAAGCGGGCAGACGGCTGGGGCCAGCAACATTGCTGGCTGAGTTGCTGGATGTGAATGTCATGGTGAGTTGAAGAGAGGAAACGGGTGCTGATAACGGCAAGTCGCAGATGAGGTTGGTCGTTGCTAGAATGGATTGGAAAAGATGGAGTCGACGGAGTTAAGGGCGAGTCCACAAGGTGGGAGAAAGCTTATAGTTCAAAGTATCCTAGCGAGCGGACGAAGAGATCGCGGAGGGCTCTATGGAGGCAAAGCTCGAGCGTAGACTGTTGCAAGGAGAGGCGAGAGCCAGACGTGAACGGACGTCGACCTCGGAGACGCAGGGGTCGAGCTAACGTTAGGAAGCCAGCAGTGAAAGAGCCGCCTGTATCGATGGCAAGCCTCGAGCGTCGGCGAGATCGAAACGAAAGTCTGATCGAGGCTCGTGAGCAGGCAGGGATGAAGCGACCAAGCCGAGAGGGTGGATGAAGGGTGTTGTTATGGGGATAAGGGTAGACGTGTGAGGAGGGCGACGGTCCGGCAAACAGCGCATTCAATCGCAAATGTCGAAAAGTGTCCGAGAACAAGCGGCAGTTGCCGAACTCGTTCTTCCACGCCATGCCAATCGTGAATTCCAAATCGTGAAATCCAAACAAAATTCATGACTCCAAGACTGCCACCGCGCCCAGCCGATCTTGTCTATTGCCATCCACACTTGCCACCGATTATCAAAATAAACTTTAGCCTCCACGATCCAAAGTGACTGGCGTGCGGTAATGTTGCGCTCGCTCATCGAAATCGCATCACATAACTTAACTCCATAATTCGGCCTGAGATTTCGTCAGCTCCTCGGACCGGTGCTTCGGAAAACACCCGAATCTCCACTTGAGATCGCACTGCACCCACCCGATGCTTCGATGGCCGATCTCGAGTCGGCGTTGACACTGGTTCAGCGATCCATGCCTTTGCAACAGTGGGCAAGCATCTGACCACATCGCTTATCGGTGTTCGACGACATCTTGTGTATCGATCTGACACTCTGCTTTCTTCGAGAGTGTTTGGCAAGGATCGAGGTTGTGTCGTCGAGACCACATGTCGAAGGCCATGGTGCAAGATACCCTGTCTAGCCAGAGCTGCACGTCATGCTTGCAACACACGTCGCAACGTTGCCAGCCGCCCCTGTCTCTGCAAAACAAACGCAAGGCGTCGACGCCGCTGCTCCGAGCACATCGAAAAACAATCAAATCTCACAGCTCTGTTCAGCTCCACGCCCGATTTGGCTCGTTGCATCGAAACGGCATGCACTGCTGCCGTGTGTGCGTGATTGAGATTACTCTGAATTACAGCAAAAAAATAACGAGGCACACAACACAGAGACATGTAACACGCGCCGACAACTGCGGATCCCCCGAGCTGCGCCTTGAATTCGGTTGCTGCGCTGGTGGAGCATTCTGGTGGCCATCTCAAATCGCTACTCTCGACGCCCAGCTACCATCGTTGTCACCTCATCATCGTCGCAATCGTCCCGATCATCGTATCTGTTTCATCGCACGCACCCGCTGCAATCCTCTTGCGCCTCTCACACACAGACCTCCTCTACGGATCAGACCCTACGACTCTCCACTTCCATCACGATACGCAAAGATGGCCGGTCTCTCTGCCGATTACGACTACCTCTTCAAGCTCTTGCTCATCGGTGACTCTGGTGTCGGAAAGTCATGTCTCCTCCTTCGATTCGCCGACGACACCTACACTGAGTCTTACATCTCCAGTAAGCGTCCATAGCCTCCCTGGTCGGCCATCAAACCGCTCCACCTACGCCGAGGTGGCCCCTCGCACATCCAGCGTTACTGACTGAATACTTTGTCTTCTTCCCCCTCCACTGCGCTATCGCTCGACTATCTCCTCCTGCGTCACAGCTATTGGCGTTGACTTTAAGATCCGCACCATCGAGCTCGAAGGCAAGACCGTCAAGCTTCAAATCGTAAGTACCCCGTCTTCTTATTATTGAAAAGCAGCTCGACGAAGCTGACACCTCTTAAATGCTTCCTCTGCACACCATCAGTGGGACACTGCGGGACAAGAGCGATTCCGAACCATCACCTCTTCCTACTACCGCGGCGCACACGGTATCATTGTCGTCTACGACGTCACAGACAACGACACGTTCAGCAACGTCAAGCAGTGGCTCCAAGAGATCGACCGATACGCCTGCGAAGGTGTCAACAAGTTGCTCGTGGGTAACAAGTCAGATCTCACCAACAAAAAGGTGGTCGAGTACACGACCGCAAAGGAGTTTGCCGACCAGCTTCAGATTCCGTTCCTCGAGACCTCGGCCAAGTCGGCGACCAATGTCGAGCAGGCCTTCTTGACCATGGCGAAGCAGATCAAGGACAGGATGGGTTCCAGCACCGTCAACAACCAGGCTGGTGGTAAGAGCACACTCAAGGTCGGTCAGGGTCAGAACGTCTCGCAGCAGGCAAACGGTGGATGCTGTTGAGCTGCACCCGGCTTCACTGACTCTCGCGAAGCGAATGTAGAATAGCTAGTTGGCTGGCTGGGCGATTTGGTCCGCGCTCTGGCTTTTGATCCGCACACTCTTGACAGCCTTTTCACGCTGCAATGTTACGAACCACTTGTACAGATCATTGACATTGAGTGGCTGTGTGCCAATTTGAGGCGCGTGAGTAGTGATGAGAGACACGCGCGCTGCAAAAGGGTTCCGCCAAAATTGAGTTGGACTGCTGCGCATGCGCATGCGCCTCGTTCGCGAAGCTAATCAACACTTTTTCCGGAGGTCCCGCTCTCACTTCCTCTAATCACGTTCTTCCGCATCCTTCACCAACACCATCGTCTTTCGTAGGGTGCAACGACCATCTCTCAATAGCCTCACTATAAACAATGCCTACGTCGACGCAACGCACGCAGGAAGTGCGCTCCCAAGCCGGCCCCTCCTCCACCCCCTCCAATCCACGCAAGCGTCCTCCTCCACCTCCCACTGACTCCAACTTCGTCTACAACCCACGCCAAGATGACTCTTCCCGTCGAAAGGTGCGCTCCGACTACCGCGCGCTCATCGCCTCCGCCGAAGCGTCGAAACGCGATTCCACGCTCAAACCCTCGGACCTGGTCGAGTTCATCGCCAAGGCCGACGAGCTGCACGAACGCGTGGTCGCGCCGAGCGAGAGCGTGCTGGACACCAAGACGTTGACGTCGATGAGCGAGATGGGCGCGAGGATGGCCAAGAAGATGAAGCTGAATGCGGATGCGTTCGACACGCACGAGTTTATGGCGAGACTGGCGAGGTACTTGGGTGGAGAAGCTGCGCCGATCTGTCGCGCTGCCGTCGACGAGGATGACGATGACGACGATGATGATGGCGTGGACATTGAACAGTGGTCGTGGTCAAAGCTATCACGTCTGTCGGCATCGCTCTCCAAACGCGCTGTTACGATCGACTTCCTCCTGGGCCCCCTTCAAGTCCTCCAGAAACAACGTCGAACCATCACCCATCGACGACACGAAGACGCACCCGCCGAGCGAACCGCCCCCCGCTCCCTCCAGCAGCAAGACCTCCAAAACTCGGCCGGAAAAGAATCCACCTCCGCCATCATCCAAGTCGGCCGACTGCTGCAACAGCAAGGCCCTCAGGGCGTGTGTCTGTTCAAGTTCGCCGTCGACCCGGAGAGCTTTGTCAACACGATCGAGAATTTCTTCCATGTGAGCTTTCTGATCAAGGAGAACAAGGCGAGCTTGAGGACGGACGAGCAGGGGAACGCGATTTTGACGGTGGCGACTCCGCCGAGCGACGACGACGTGGAGGAAGGTGGCGTGAGGAGTAAGCAGTTCATCATGGAGATCGATTATCCGATGTACTTGGAGTCGATACAGCTGTACGGGATCAGGGAGAGCGTGATCCCGACGAGACCGAATCGGGTGGATCCGTTGGGTGGGAGGATTGCGTTGGAGAGGGCGAGGGCGGAGGGTGCGACAAGGTGAACAGGCACGGACGGAGGAGAGGCAGCACAGACAGGGTTTGTTCGACGAAACGGGAGGTGGCTAAGGGTGCTGAATTCAACGTCTTCTCGCTCGAGTGTCAGTGTTGAACGGTTCAGATGTGATGGCTGCGAAGTGTGAAGTGCTGCTGGCGACCTTTGCGCTCGAGACTACCTCCTCGTGTCCGCCTAGCACCGCCCCAGAGTGCGAAGTCCGAGTCGACGTCAGCAACCACCAGCTCGCGCAGAGCTACATCCAGTGAAACGCCAAGTCCCTCAACGCGTTTCGATCCCACAACCTCGCAAACTCGCCCACCACGTTCCCCACCCCTTCTTCTGCGGCACCATCCTCTTCCTCCGTCTTCGACTCCTTCTGTCCGACCTGCAGCTGCCGCACCAACGGCAACCCTTTCCTCCCGCCCTCCCAGTTGGGCAGTTGCTCTACATTGAACTTGGGTATCAAGCGGTGTAGAGTTGGTGCGTGAGTTTGTAGATCCTGGTCGGAGGTGGTGGTTTGGTAGTTGGAGAGGGTGTTGCAGAGGAGCACGATCGGATTTGTGTCACCTGACTTGGGCTCCTGAGTCGTTGTTGCGGGGGACGAGTAGTTCAGAGAAAGAACCTCTTCGTACAGCCCTCTGTCGCAATGTGGCATGTACAGCAGGGTCGGTTCTGTGATCGCCGTGTAGAATGGTTCGATGAATTCCGCTGGGTTTTCCTGGTCGTGTTCCTTCTGCTCGACTTCCGTGTGCAGGCTGCTGGAGAGTGTACGAACGTCGTATCGTTTCAAGAGGGTTGTGTCTGCGGCAGAGAACACCGGATCGAAGGCGAGACATTCCATACCACCCTCTATCGTCTTGCTATCCAAAGCACTCGAGGAAGACCGACTGGACTGGCGCAAGAGCCATGAGCGTATGACCACGAGGAGCGCGAGCTGGATCTGGGCGCTACGTGAGGTTGTCGGTGATCCTAGACCGAGGCAGATTATCCGGCGGGGGAGGCTTGGTGCAGTGGAAGCGTGCGAAGAGGACGGCGGGTGTAGTGCGTCTTGCGGTTCCTCGGCGCGGGGTCGAGGTGACGTTCCCCGTGATGTTTGCGCTTCTGCGTCCGCCCTGCATTGCAAAGTTGACTGTTCAACAGGCCAAACACGCTTCACCACCCTTGCCAGTTCTGAAGCAAACGTCTGCCCGCCCGCCGAATCACTTGTCGCATCCAACCCCAACTCGCTACCCAAGTACCTCACAAAAACGTCGATCGCGTAAATCGCCCTCTCCGTCGCCTTTGTCTCCCTCTCCTGTTCGCTTTCCTTTTCCTTGCGCCCGTTCGCATTCCTTCTCCCCGATCTGCTACTCGACGAGGCAGAAGCATATGCGAACCCGCTCGTGGGCCCGGTGATATTCCCATTGCTGCTGGAAACGTTCTTCCCGCTGGCACTCGGTGTGCCGCGTGGACGTCGTTTGCTTCGCACGAACTGGAAGCCGTCCGAGTCGGCCTCTATCGTCATGCGCGAAGTTGAGGCTGAGGATGTGGTCGACATCGTTCTGACGAGATCATCGAATCGACGTCGACGATGGTGTATCGTGGTCCTTGATGAAAAGCAAAGAAAGCTCTCAGTCTTCAGGGTCCAGAAAAATGTGCCCCGAAACCCGAACAATTCACCGAGCAACACCCTCCTCCTCTTCTCATCATAACCTTTGCCATTTGAACACTTTCGAATCACAGCTTCGAGCCAATCTTCGCTCTCTGCGCCGCGCAGACCTCATGCCACTTCGGCTGTTGTAAAAAAGAAGTGTGCGATGTGGGTATATTGTGTCGCATGAAAGCCTATGGTGCAGTGAAGCCGACTCGGCCCACCGATCGTAACAATAGAAAGGACGTTCTCAGAAGTACTCCAACTCGATGAACAGGAACGCCGTCTTGCGCGGATCGACCAAACCCAACCCCGCCGGATGCAGTGTCTCCTCGTTGTACCTTGAGATCATCCTATCCAGCTCTTCCATCGTCTACATCATTCCGCCGAAACCAACACCAAACCACAATCTTGTCAGCACTGTACTCGACACTTACTGTTCCCCGACTTGATGGTAGGTGACTGTCAAACTCACACGTTGGTAATGACCTTTTACGAGCAGCGTTGAGATGTAAAACGTCAGGATGGCAATGGTGTTATCGATCCAAATACGGGTGGGATTGTGTGCGGTGACTAGTAGGGAGTTGATGTCGTTGATGATTTCGCTGAAGGTCGTTGGTGAGATCTGTTCCGCACAAGGTCAGGATGGATCAGCGTTTCTAACCTTATGGGGAAGTTTGTATACTGATGGGGAGGTAAGATACTCACTCGACCTTCAAGCTCCAGTGGGAAGCTCGAGTGAAACTGTGGTAGTTCCCCCGACGAATAGTCCCGTTCGATCCTGTGATGCGCAAGAGGAATGGTTATCATCGTAAGTACAAAGGACCTCTGACACACACAGTAGCTCAGCGCAGACCGGTGACATACCTGACGATCTCCTTGGGCAAATATCCCCCAGGTTTGCCAGTGACAGGTTCACCAAACGCTCTAGTTGAATCAGGTGGTCCAAAGTAGTACGATGATGTGGGAGGTGGGTAGAACGCGTTCGACTCGTCGTCCTTCGCTTTGCTTGACGAAGAGGCCGTGGCTGGTGCTAGCGCTGTTGCTGTTGATGTCTCGGGTGTCATTGCTGTAGAGGTAGGGGCGACGTTGGGCTCTTCCAGGCCGGCCATCGTCGTCCCTCGGTTTCTGTGCTTCCCTTCGATGTGGTCGATGCCCGCTGACCCGAGTTCGATAAGTTCGACCCCGTCCGAAAGCACGACGTGGTATTCGCGACGAGGACTGCGCGGACGAGGTTGGTAGGTGGTGAAAGCTGACGAGGTTTGTCAAGAGACAGGAATGAGGCGTCGAGGAGAACAACACTTTGGTAAATATTCTGGCACGGGCGGAGCGCACACGCATGGCAGCGCTGGCCTCTTCGAGCTCTAAATTTCGACGCGCTGAGAGCGCCCTACTCATCTCGATTTCTCTCGCTGCTGTTTCCTTGTTTCACAATCACAAGCTGCGGAACAGCAACAGCCGCACGATTGGTGACTTCTCATAGACCACTTCGAGCAGTGAGCGGCACGTGCCGGAGGAACGATCAGATAGGAACATCATAGTATTACAAGTAGGAACGGAAGTTTTGCCGGTCATCATCGACCGACCATGCACCGCGACACAACCGACAATCAAACGCAGTCGCTCTCCCTCGACCGCAACCCCTCCCTCACATGCAGATCCTGTACGAGCAGTACCTACCACTCGTCTCACTCGGTCGGATAATCTTGACCACCTGACCTCTCTGCAATCCAAAGTACCTCGCCACCGGATCTGCCTGTTGAATCCTCGGCAGCTGCGTTTCCTTCAACCTGTACCTCTGCAGCAGATCCTTCTTCTCCTCCGGATACAGAGGTTCGTGTTTTGGCACCAGGTGGTGGTGGGTGATGTTGACCAACAGGAACGCCTCCTCGAAGTCCTCCAGGTGGAAGGTGCCACGCATGGCGTCGATGACTTTCCTCGCTGCCGAGGTCATCTTTTCGGGCCAGATGATGATCCCGCGTTGGATGTCTCGCTCCTCCATGATCGAGATGAACTGTCGCATGGTCTTCACTCCTACGCTTCGTTCCAGAGAGTAGAAGACGAAGAGTCGCTGGTTTTCGTGTTCAGAGTGCTCGGTGAAGAAATTGAGCTTGGTTCGATCCACAGAGCCTCCGGTGGGTGCATAATCGGCTTTGAACGTCTCGAGGTCGATCGAGATTTCGTCGTCGGCAACTTGGTAGCCTCGATCACGCACCAGCTCGTGGATGGTGCGGTTGACTCGCCAGAGTCGCACTGTTTCCCGATCGTCCTCCATGACGGTTGTGTTATAGATGTGCTGCTAAGAGGCGAAAGTATGGCGTTCTGTATGAACGATATCTGCTCCACAGTGCGAGCCCGTGCTAGTGTAGTGTCGAAAAGAATCTCAACGGCTGAATAGGGAGGCAGGCGCAGTGCTAGTTGTCCTTTTCGGATCCAAGTTGTGCTCCTTCCTTCGCAAACAGATCGCACACTTGCTAGGCGCTAGGTTGCTGGTTACGGATGCTTTGGCGAAGTTTCCAAGCGGACTGAAGCTGCACGCTATGGTATATGCCCGCGAACGCCAGTCGGCAGCAATCAGCAAGACGAGGTAGAGGGTTGGTGGATGGTGGAGGTTGTCAAAGAGCAGCTATGCCAGCAGCTGCGCTCACAAGGCGCTCTTGAGTCTTGGAAATTTTCCTCAAAACTTCTTCCAAGAATCCGCACCCTGCGCAAATCCTCGGAGCCGATTTGAATTTTGGTACCAAACAAAACACGGCGACGTAACATTTCGAACAGATCTGAAAAATGAACCACATCACTCAAGCATCGTACTTTCAACATTCGCCAGAGGCACGCTTCCACACTGCCATCATCCCGCAAAGTCCTATCAAGAATGCCAAATTAGATTAGATCAGATCATGAAACAGCTGCTTGACTTTCGATGTCACCTAGCTGTTGAACGTGAAAAGTGAAACAGGATGAAAAGGTGCAAGGTCCAACAAGACAGCTGTGACCGAGCGGGTAGTAATTGATTGAAATGCCGTGGTGTATATGCGCGCGTGCGAACCAGGTATGAAGGGATGCGGGGGGAATATGTAGGGTGTTGAGGGAGAATACCGAATGCTGAGATCATGTACAAGTGCTCCGGAACGGACGAACGAAAGTGACGTAAGGGGGGGACCATTAAGGGGTAAGAAGATCATTCATTCAAAGAGACTGGCAACCGTTTGCCTTCAGTTCCGGTCAAAAGCGAGCTGAGCAAGCACGCGGCTCACCTCGTCCATCGTGGAAGCATCCGGATTCTGACCATGGCGACCGGGTGCAAGTCGCGAGATGCTAGCCGACGACGCGTGCATGTGCTGGTGAGGCACGCCGTAGCCTTGCTGCTGTTGCTGTTGCTGGTATTGGTGCTGCTGCGCCTGCTGGGCGTGCTGCTGCGGGGTGGGGGGCTGGTAGAGATGATGAGGCGCGCCGCCGCTGAAACTGGTCTGCGAGCTTCCCAGACCGGGGAAGCCAGGCATGCCGGGCGCGCCGGTACCGATGGGACCAAGGCCGTACGGCGTGGGTGGACCGACACTCATGCTTCCGCTGGCGTGCTGCGAAGCTTGCTGTGCTGCCATGGCTCCAATGTCGAGGCTCTGTGCTCGATGAGCGAATGACCGCGGCTTTCGGAGCGCCTTGACACGGTCTTCCATCGACATACCATCCAGTCCACGATTCATGTGCATCTCGTCCGAGAGTCGATGTGCGCTCTGTTGATGATGCAGGTTCGGCTGTGACGGGAATTGGATACCTCCAGGCTGCGAAACACCTCCGGACCCGATGGGACCTGGTCCGGCTGGGCTTGGAAGAGCCGGTGCGCCGACGGAAGGAGGTGGCAGCCCCATCAGACTCGGCGTAGCACTGCTAGCGGAGCTGGCGGTGAACGCGCGTGTCGGAGCACCCCAGACGTCGCTACCAAAGCCACGACCGTTGCCGTATGGCGATGCGTAAAGTGAGGACGTGATCATGGGCGAGTTGGCAGCTGTAGAAGCACTTCCGCCATTGCTCGACGGGAAGCCTGGACCGCCATGCAAATGTTGCGCCGGTGAGTCGAAAAGCGCTTTGATGTCCGGTGTCGAGGCGGCGACTCGCAATCGACGCTCGTTGACGCGCGCTTGTTCAGCAGCTGCGGCGGCTGCGGCTGCGGTGGCAGTGGTGGTGTGGAACGACTCGTTCGACTCGGCTGCTGCGGCGGTGGAGATCAGTTTGTTGGCAAAGTGCGGGAAAGCCGAAGCGAATGAGTCGGAGCGCGCTCGAGACGGTGCAGCGTAGATGTTGGCGTTGCGGTTGATGAGGAAGTCCTCGATGGCGTCCTTTGCCGTGGGCAGGAAGTCGGTGTTGCTCCGATTGAGTTGCAGCTTGAAGACAGCCTCGCCTCCGGGGCGTCGCTGCTCGATGACCGGCGACACAGCGATACTGAGATCGCGCTTCAGCTGCTCGGCGAGCGCGGTGAACTCGTCTGTCTGGATAGCGTCAGCCAGCTCGGTAGAGTTGGGAGCGCGGAACTCGGCCTCGAAGGGGACATGATCCAGCAGCATCTGGGCGGCAATGTGGATTTGCGACTCGGGACCAAAGATGGTGACCAAGTCCGAGGCCGATTCTCTGGCAGGGAAGCGGACGCTTGAGCTGGTCTTGCTCTCGATATCGTGGATGAAGATGGCCTTTTCGCCCAGCAGGGTTCTATGATACCGGCGAGAAATGGTGACCGTCTCGCTGATGTAGTCCTTGTCCTTAGGATTGACCAGCTCCATGACCGAGAGCTTTAGGTTCTCGAGATTGGCAGCATTTTTGGCAGGCGTTCGAGCAATGACGTTGTCTTCGTTGTCGAGGTAGCCACCCAGCGCTGCGAACTCCTCAGCGTTGCTGAACTTGACGTAGACGCCAAACTTCTTCATGATGCGCTGGATGTTCTTGCCGCCGACGCCAATGATGCGTTTGTGGTACGCCTCCGGTACGTGGAACGACATCTCGGCGGGCAGCTCCTCTTGCAAGAGCCCAAGGCCCTGTAGAACGCCGTTACGGTCGTTGCCCGAGACATCGATCAAGAAGTTGTAGTCGTTGAACGTCTCGAACTTGATGCGGACGCCGCACTGCTTCATGACCTTGTTGACCTTGCCGTTCTTCTTGCCAGAGATGAATTCGCGATGCTCGTTGGCAAGCTCGATCTGGAAGCGCACTTCAAAGTTGAAGCTCTTGATCAGGTCCATCTCGAGAAGCGCCGATACGGCGGTGCGCACCTCGGACTCGAGACCGTGGATTTCGAAGCAGTTGCTCTTGAAGACCACCTCGGCGCCCGATGCGTTGGCGACGTGCTTGAGCACCGGCGCCACTTGCGTCGGATTGAGGTTGGCCTGCGGCGAAGGCATGTAGACGTCGAAGCCAACGGGCAGCAGCCAGAGCGATGCGACGTAGAACTGGCAGGCAAGCTGCATGATGGATCTGATGGTGCGTTCAATGTTGACGCGGTGGTCGCCAAAGACCGAGATGACGCTGGCTTGGCTGCCGAGCAATGGGAAAGCGACGAAGGTGCCGTTGTCAATCATGATGGACCTCAGCTCCTCGAGACGCTCGGTGAGCATCCAATCGAGCTTGCGAGGCAGGATAGCGGCATCTCGCGAGATGATGCCCTTGCTCTTGTGCATGGACACCTGGAACAGCATGTCACGAGCGCGCTGCACACCAAAGAACTCGCCCGTGATGTGGATCTGGTTTTGATGGGCCGCGACTCCCTTGCTATCGCTGCGGCTGGCGAGACCCGAGCCGAATGTGCCGAGGAACGAGCTTGGCAAATAAATGCTGGTGTCCGTCTCCTCCTCGATCTTTTGCACCACGCAGCGCTTTCGCCCGCCGATGATACTGTGCAGCTTGGGATCGATCTCGCAGGTCTCGGATTTCAGCCCGGCAATCTCGTCCAGGATGACCAGGACCTTGACACGGGCCAGCTCGACACTCTCGAAAGATCCCGAGACGAGCACCTCCACGATGCGCTCGGTCTCGAGGCCGTAACCAAGATCAGCGCTGCGGGTCTCGCTGTTCCTGAGCGTAATGGTAGCGCCGGTCATAGATTGTACCTCGTCGAACTTGCGACGGACATCTTCCTTGATACCCTCTTTCCCAGGCGGCGACGAGCCGGGCGCAACATCAAATACGTCGGCACGAGCTACTTTGACGGTAGAGATCGACTTGAAAGGATTCTCGCGCAGAATGGAGCCTCGGGCATTCATGACCTGTTGGTAGCTACCGCTGAGATGGAAGTTGTACTGTGGCGGCTTGGGCACGCCGCTCAGGCTGGATCGTGGAGCGCCAAGTGAGTTGGGATTGGGCGATCGAAGCGGATGGGCAGATGAGAGACCCACTTCTTGGGCCACGTGGCTCCCCGACTGGGGCGGATTGAGCGAGGAGAGTGAGAGTGAGCTTGCGTTGAGCCCAGGGAATCCGGCTCCCAGTGCTTCTCCACCGGCGCGCCCAGGGAAGAAGGCAGACGAATGCGAGTCTGGGGTGCCGATAGGCTGCGGATGATACTGCTGGTACGGATAACCTGAGCCGGTGGGGTTGGGGAAAGGCAGTTGATCGAGGCTTTGCAATGATGAGAAGGAGCTCTGACGAGGGAAAGGATGCGAGAGCGGGGTCGCGGGTATGCGAGAATCGTCGTTCTGCGGCACGGGAGCGAAGGAGACGAGACATTGATGGTTGGCCATTACATCCGAGCTGAGCTTTTGGATAGCTTCTTGGAGGTCCTTGCTGCTCTGCGAGTGTGACATGCCACGTTCTTGCTGCGCATGGTTGAACGAGATCGAGTTGGAAGCCGAGTGGGTGGTGCTGGACGGATTGACGCCTATAGCGCTGCTTGCTGCGGTACTGTCTGCCGTGAAGGATGCTGCCGACGAAACGTCAAAGCTTGAGCGGGTGCCGACGGTGGATCTGCTGTCTCGATGTTGATTGCCGACGATGTCGTCAGTGTTACTGACGCTCGTATTGCCGAGCTTCGAAGGGCGAGCGTTGCCTCTCTCGCCAATGGGTGCCAGTGGCGCCGGCTGCCCGGTTTCTGAATTGGCAGGCTGCGCAGAGGGACCGGTCGAAGCATCTGCTTCTTCCTTTTCTGCGCCGACGCTTTCGACGATCCTGTCGCTGGTGCGCTTGCCGCCGAAGGCGCTGGGCATGAAAGCCTTGACGCTAGGCGGGAATCGAGAGCGCATGGAGGTAAAGCGACCAGGCAGTGACGAGGCTGGCGGCTCGGCAGCAGTCGGCGCTGAGGGCGGCGTGGGACGAGCGCCTACGTGCGAGCCAGGGCGGGCCGCCTCGAGACTGAAGCTCGAGGAGGAAGCTGCAGCTATGTTGCCATTTGGATTTGTTGCAGCATCCGAGACGAAACTGCTGACGCCGATCGAGCGCGGAATGGTGAACGAGGTCGAGTAGAGATCCATTTTGGCGTTCGACTCGTTCGCAAAAGCCTGGGCCACAACGAATACGAATCCAGAACTTCGAGTGGCCAAAGGTCAGGACGAACGTCGAGGTTGCTAAGCAGACAGAAAAAGAAGACTGGACGAGAGAAGATGGGATACAGAGGTATCCACTCTTCGAAAATAGCAGCGAGCGCTCGCAGAGGATGCTTGCGTGGGTAAACTGAGTTGTACGGGTATAGCCGAAAAGATGAAATGCCTTGAGGTATCTTAGTTGCGAGAGCAATACAGCGGAAGGATGCGAATGAAAGTTCAAGGGCGACAAGCAACCATGAGAAGCAAGAGACGAAGGGACGGATGCTTCACTCTCGTGTTAGAGGCAAGATGGCCAGCTGGTGAGAGGCAAGCGGTACTGAACCAGATGCAGAGGTGGCCAGAGGTATAGATGATAGTGGCGAGCAGTCGAAGGGTATGACCGAGAAGGAGAGAGCAGGCGAACCGAGACGGAAAGAGATGTGGAAGGGAAAGAAGGGAGCCTAAGCGTCGTCCACGGCTAAAGGGATGGTTGCACGGATGCCCTCTGCTGCTACCAGGCCTGACCGAAAGACAAAACCAGGAGGAATGACAGACTCTCTGCTGCTGCAGCTGCTTCTGTTATGGCTGCTGCCAGACGATGAGGATCGGAGATGAAGAGGATGAAGGAGGAGCTACGCAAAGGGAAGAAGAAGGCGAAGGATGCTGCGAAGAGTGTTCTGTGCGGTGCCAAAGGCTCGAGAATGACAGTGATCGGAGGGTGAAAAAGGGGTTTTAGGAAGGACAAAAAATGCCAGCTCTAAAAAGTCGATCCAGGCCGGCAGCAAGCTCGCGTCTGACAGCGGTCACAGCACAGCACATCAGCACATCAGCATCTCAGCTAAAGATTTTATGCTCTTGCTGTCTCCACATCTCATTGGTCACACGCTCAAAATGAAAAAAAGACTGTGACATCGAAGCAAGCATGTGAAGGTGAAGGAGAGTGTCACAAGTGTGGGAAGAGGCGATGCACACACACAGACAGACTTCGAGTGGTGACTGGCTAGGCAACAGGAGAGTCGGCACCACATCTAGCAACGCGAGCAAGGCGTGTCACACGTCCGGGAGACAGCAAGTGACGTCTAGGAGACAGCAAGTGCAGTCTTGAGTCGTGAAAACGGTATGGCACGGGCGCACGGGAACGGCACTTGGCTAAGGCTGTCAAGCGGACGGCTCCACAATGCCGAAAAGAGGTGTCATTGAAAAGTCAGTCAACAAGCGAGGGAAGCCAGGCTGTCCAATCTTTGACTAAAGGGTCAAGCCACACATGCCTGGCGCTGCGGCGCTTTCGCCCGCGTGCCTTCACCATCATCGAGTCGTATGCAGAGCGGCAATGCACGCATCACACCGACACTTTGCGCAGAAAGGCAGTGCTGGCCACACTGCTGCCCGCTTTCTTTCGGATGCTCCGTCCGAAGCGCTTTCCCAGGATCTGCGCTGTTTCGTCCTTGACCTCTGCTGTGCTCCGACTAGTTACCGCAGAGCAAAGTGGGCGCTCGAGGTTCGCCAATGCAGGAGATAGGAGACAGGAGACTCACACAGAACTACGCAGGAGTCGAGGAGGGAGCTGAAGGCGACCAGCTCACGACGAAAATTCTCCGATCGAAGGAGAAATATTCCGAGATTTTCAGAGAAATGCACAAATGTGGGCGTAACATTCTTTACAAAAAATCCCGATCTGCTTCCAGGCATGGTTGGTCGTACTCGTGTCTGGCTTCCACCCCAAAACGGGTGAGCCTATCTTGGTCTCGAGCTAGGATGACGACGTTCAAGCATCTAGAATGTACAGTGTGCCGGAATCTCCATTATTCCCTCTCCCTTACTCCTGCGGTGGAACATAGGGCTGTACCAAAAACTTGCTGAAGTCCTTCAACTTGTCCGTGCCTCGCACCTCCTCGGTCAACAACGGCATCTTGACAATGTGGAAATCGTCCGCATACAGCTCCATCATCTCCCCGACATACTTGTCCTGCATCTGCTTCCTCACTCGGCAATGTTGGCAGTTGCTGTCCTTCTTCGGATACAGCAGCTGGTTGCAGACGATGGCGTGCGTGTCGATCTCGTAGCTCGTCAGCTCCTGGATCAGGCGTTCGGTTTCGTAGAGAGAGAGGAATTCGGCGATGCATACGCAGACGAACGTCGTCTTCTCCGGGTCTTTGAACTGTGTGTTGACTTCGGTGATGACTTCACGCATGCTTTCGAGTTTGGCAAACATGTCTTCTTGGTTGGCACCACCTCCGCCGAGCATGGACTGGAATTGCCCGAGCATGGGTCCTAGACTTCGTCCGAGCGTGCTGAATTTGGCCAAAGCCTTTTCGAGGACACTTGGGAAGGACAGGAAGCGGAGAGTGTGGCCGGTAGGTGCAGTGTCGAAGACGATGACGGAGTACTCCATCGACTTGACGTGCTTCATGATCTCGGCAAATCCCATGGCTTCGTCCACACCAGGAATGGCGAAAGCCAGATCCTGCATCATGGATCCCATCGCACCACCGTTGCTGTCCGACTGCTCGATCATCTCCTGGATGCTCGAGTTGGGGTCGATCTCCATGGCGGACAGGTTCTCGAATCCGTTGACTTTGGTGGCTTCTTTGCCAAACTTTTGTCCAAACGCATCCGAAAGGTTGTGTGCGGGGTCGGTCGAGATGAGCAGCACCGACTCGCGTACTTTCGCGAGTTGAATCGCAAGCGAGCAGGAGGTGGTGGTCTTTCCCACACCGCCCTTACCTCCGACGAAGAGCCATTTGAGCGTCTTTTGATCCAAGATGTTTTGAAGCGTTGGCTCGAGCGCGTCTTCTACCACGGCAGCGGACGACATTGTGTGTTGGTTTGGGTGCGATGAAAAAGGGTCGAGCCGTTGAATGAAGGATAGGCTTTGATCTTGAGCGTGTGTACGATGTGTGAGCAATGCTCGTGTGACTGATGAAGGCAACTCTCGTACAGATGGAGGATGTCGTGAGCCAACAACACACGAAGTCATGCACGAAGAAACGTCTTCTTCGACGCACAGAGCCTCTCAGCGAGCATAAATGGCACATGCGCAGCCGCGAATTTCTGTTGCTTTTTCACGCAGCCCGAATTTCAGGCACACTCCTCCACACCGCCGACTCGCTGAGACTTCCACGTTGTCCGTTTCCACGGCACACCGCGACCTTCCAGACGATGCTAGTCCGCGGTGGCTGTCGAGACCGACACCGTGCTTCACGTCCGAGTTTCATATCGTAGTTCAGGCTCATCGTGCACACACTCTCGCAGATCCGCTGTGTATTGCAAGTGCATTGTTTTGCATGTATTGTTTTGCATCGTCATTGACCTTTGCCTTTCGTTCAGATCTTGCGCTTGACCAAGTTCTGCAGCATGTCAAACGAGTTTCCATCCGGCTGCAACTGAATGATGCCACCTGTCCTCGACTCGTCCGTATCGCCCCATGCTCTCTCATCCCTACTCCTCACGCCCGATGTCCTCGGAACTGCCTGCAGCAACCCGAAATCCGAAGAGATACCTACAATCCTCACGCTCTCCTCTTCCGCTTCCGAGCCCTCTGCTCGAAGAGCGTCCGACGTCAACGTCGTCTCTTGATCGCTATGCAGCCAGACTTGACGGTACCGCTCGACGAACGGCCGGAAATCTCCCTGGTGCTGCATGAAGGATTTCCAGATCGAATCAAAGGTCGAGAGGATGGCTCCTGCCAGTTTTTCTTGCGTGATCGGTGGAAGCAGAGTAGACGGGTCGGCGTTGGATGCGATAAGCGATTGGTTGTGGATCGAAATGAGATCGGAGACGGAGGTGGTGGGACGAGGATTGAGACAGTTGACACCACAACCGGAGATGAGGACGAACTCGTTCCCGCCGCTGAATTGAGAGTTGACCAGGATGCCACCTAGCTTGGCGTACCGTTTGCCGTTCAACTCGAATGTCGCCGTTTTGGCTCGAGCAGCCGCACCCGTTTCGGCCGATGCTTCTGCATCGAGAGGTGGGATCTCGGCGTAAATGTCATTCGGCCACTTGATTCGCACTTTGTCTGCCACCGCTTTGCCAGCCTCGCTGTCGCCGAGGGCAATGCGAATACCTTCGACGACAGCTAGGCCTGACAGATACTGTAGAAACACCGTCTTGCTCGCCATCGATACGGGCACGCGGAACACGGCAGAGAATTGCAAGCACCCCTTGGGCGAGATCCATCGGTTTCCACCACGTCCTCGGCCGCTCATCTGCTGCGTCGCAAAGAACGTCGTCCCCACGGGTAGGGCAGAGAGCAGGCGTATATTCTTATCGAGCATCGTTTGTGTTGAGGTCACCATCTGTGTGTACAGCATCGGCGTTCCGAATCGGTGCTCTGCACTTGCGAAGCCGCTGTTGGAGGCACCGAAGGGGTTGAAAGGATCGAATGGGGCACGCCACGTCGACCAGTGTCCCTCCTCCTTGTTGCGCTCTTTTTCAAGATTGACCTCGCGGAAATGCAAGAGGAACTTTTCGTACTCGGAGATGTTCCAATAAGGTAGGACGTCGGAGGAAGGGCGATCTTGCTTGCAGGCGAGCACGTATTTTGGCACCGAGTCCAAATCTACTTCCTTGTCCTGTGTCGAATCCTCGGCTATCGTGGCATCGGCCGATGGTGCAGGGACGACGGCTTTCGAAAAAGCGTCGTAGTCGGCGGAGGAACACAGTTTTCGGGCCTCCAGGATGCTCCTTGCATCTGCCAGCGCAAAGTGCATGGCGTCATTCGAGTCCTTGACGCTTGCCAATGTCGCGCTCTGCAAAGCTGTGCACGCGTCGTATCCTTCAATGTGAGCAGCAGGAGTCGACACCTTTTCCGCAGCGAGCTTCTGCACGATCTCGTCTGTGACCGCATCCGAGTCTTTGCCGATCGACGCGAGGAAAATAGGCTGCAGCTTCGGCTCGTCCGTCTCGATGGCGGTGCCAGCCACGTCCTTTTTGCTTGAATCGAGTATCTTCGAGCCATCGGCTGCCGGAGGTACGGCCCACTGCGGCAGTTCCGATCGCAAACCAAGTCGCTGGGTGAACAGTTCATGCAGCCACTGCAGTCGGCGCTGCTCGTGCATCCTAAGCTGTCTGTCTCTTTCCTCGCGGTCGTTCTGCTCCTGCGCCTGAGCCTGTCCATTCTCTGCTAACACGACTGGTGTCGAAGTCGGGAGGAGCGAAAACTCGGGATGCGTTCCGAACAGCAACGCCTTGCCAAGTCCTACCGAAGACAGCACCACTGCCGCCTGCCCTCCGTAATTTGGACGTCCCGCCTTCGCTTGACCGTTCGGGTCGATGTCCAAGCGCAGCTCATCCGGTTGAACCTGAGCGTAGCGAGCCAGCACCTCCACACCCTGATTCGCGAATCTGTCCGCATCCATGAACGCTCCTCCTCCGTTGTAGTGACACCTCCATTGGTCCTTCTCGCCTCGAGCATTCGTGCGTTCGACATCGACGATCCGAGCCCCCTTGTCTGATTCGTACACGAATCCTGGGTATACCGTTCCTTGGCACGTTCCAGGGAAGAAACGCAAAAACGGCCTTTCACCGTCCACCTCCATGCCGGTGCCCTTCTCGAACGTGCAGTGGCTCGATGCGTAGTAGGCGCCCGCGCAGATGCCTAGAAAACTTCCGCCCGATTCCACATAGTCTCGAAGTTGACGAGAAGCACTTCGTTGTGGAGCGCTGGACGAAGCGCTGCCATCGTTGTTGCGGGCGTAGGCGCGAGCTAGTTCGGAGACGTATGGCAGATCTCGACCACCAGGAAGGACGACGAGCGCGGTTCCTTTTTGCCATGGATCGAGAGCCAGCGTTTTAGCATCCACCGTCTTGACGTCGTAGGTGGTGAGTAGCGTGCGAAGCGTCTTGATAGTGTGGTGGAGTGCCGAGGTGGAGACGCCAGGTCCCGAGTAGACGAGAACGTCCGACATGCTGGCCGAGGATGAGCAGTGACGATGAGTTGGACGATGTCGACAGCAGAAGAAATTCGCAAAGCTGAATGTAAGGCCGTATGCTAGCCGCTCACTGTAAAAGTGAGCTTTGCAACTCGTCCACCTGGTCGATGCCCGTGTTCCACCTGCAGCCGTCCACACCGCAACAGCTCGCTGTGTTGCCAAATACAGCAATTTGAATGTGGTCTGCTCTCCTTCCCTGTCTACGAACGTTGGTCACGGTAGCAAACCTCTCGGCTCGGGATTGCTTTTAATAGTCCTCCAGGGAGGCGTGTTGTGAATGGCATTTGAGAAGGTCGAGTGTTATCTTCCTTCTCGTTCCGACATTTTTGATATGCGGACAGTGCTCAACAAAGCTCTAGAACTGAGTCTAGTGTTGCCCTAAAAAGACTTGTGAACATATGCGCAATTTAAGCGAGTTTCCGCAACAAACTCCATCCCGGCTAGCTCAGTCGGTAGAGCGTCAGACTCTTATTCACAAGGGTTTCCGAGCATGTTCTCGGAGTTTATCTGAATGTCGTGGGTTCGAGCCCCACGTTGGGAGACAGTTAACTTTTTGTTTCTTTTCTTTTTGCCCTGCTGTGAGTCTCTTTCACATCTGTGAGCTTCAGCACTCTGCAGGCTAGCACCAAGTCGCACTCGAGTACGAAAGATAAGATGTGGTCAGACATTATGAAAAAGGGGGTATATGATTTGATTGAATGTGATCAAGGATGGCAAACAAGGCAACGTTCCTGCTAACCGACCTTCTTGAATCCGCCAAAGTTGACACCTACGCAGCTGACCGTGTACAGCTCTGGCTGGGCCAACTTCTTGAGCATCTCCCTCTTTGCGTTCGCTCCCTCATCATCGTCGTCATCCTCCTCCTCGTCGTCACTCTCTTGTTCTTTTGCCGGCAATCCCTGCTGCTCGGCGGTCGAAATCTTGAACTCGACTCCCAACGCACTCTTCAAATCCCTCATCATCATCACCGCATTCGCACCCATCCTACCCATGGTCACCCTCGCCACATCCATCGGACTCATCGCCATCAACAACAGCACCATCGGCTGGTGGCTCTTATCGACACAACCATTCTCGCTGATCTCTTCCAACAGCTGTCTTGCAGCTCTTTCGGCGAGGTCTTCCGGCAAACCCGGGTTTTCTGTGGCGGATGCTGCTTCGGCGCTGTAGATCGCACCGGTGGTGGAGGTGGAGAGGAGAGTGATGGCGAAACCGGGAGACTTTCCGGAATCTTCGCCGCGGTAGACGTCGGCGAAGAGGTAGAGGTCCGGGATGTAGCGGCCGAGGATGGAGCGCGCCGAGTCGATGAGTCGGTTGGCGATTTGCGGGGAGACGCGGGTGCAGGTAGCGATGCCTCGGATCTTCTTGATTCGTCCTGGAGCGGTGAAGTTGATGGTGGAGAGGTGCTTGATGAGCGGGCAACGGAAGTGAACTTCTCCTCCTCCACCGGGTGCTGAGCCTCGCTTGGAGATTCGCAGCTCCAACGAACTTGCCAACGTTGATACCGAATCCAACGGCAGAAACAGAGACAGGTGAGGCAACGTAACTGTGCGGATCGTATCCACTCCCAAATCACCATCCATATTCGTGACACCTCTCAACGTCAATGCCACTTCCTTCTTCGCAAACGGCGCCAGAACGACAATCCACTCCAACCAATACCCGATACCTCTTGTCAACGAGCATTCGTGGACGACCTTGCCGCCAGCGATCACACCTGGCTTGAGTAGGATGGAAGTACCTGTGTACGAGATCTCGACATGTGACCCATTGGTGATCTTTTCGATGAGCCGAAGAAAATTGGCCTCGAAGTCACGAATACCGGGTGAGGAAGAATCTGGTCGAATAGAGTCAATTCGTACAGGTCTCTGGGAGATGAGCGAGAGGATGAGACGCTGTCGAAAGTTGCGATGACCTGTGAATCGGAGAAGGCGGGATTTGGGATCCGAGGCAGCGCCGGCTGTGGATGAGGTGGCTGTTGGTGCCATTTTGAGGGGTAGAAATGGGCTGGTGCAGTCGGTGAACTTTTATTCGTCCTTTACCCCGGAAGATCGAAAGGAGCGGATGTGATTGTTCCGCGACGACTTGTGCTGATTGGTGTTGAGGTAGTGAACTACAGTTGTGATGGTGTAGGGCAGCAAAGATGGCGTTCGAGAAATTCTGGTTTGGCAGCCATCAAAAAATTCCAAACCCTTCAGAAAAAAGTCACTCTCCGCTTTCCGCAAAACCTTTCCGATTCCCGAAGTCTCTCACTCCACCTTCTCAGTGCTGTCGGCGTTCTTCACTTCCCGAACCCAACACAGCAAAGACAACACAGAGAATCACACCACCTCGTCTTCTTGATAGACACAATACATGTTGCAGGATAGATGCTATAGGTACAAATACAGTCATATACAGACGGAGACTTCTTACGGTCCAGCTTGGCGGTGACGTCTGGCCGCCGTTGGTTGCGTGACAAGATTGTCGATGGAGAGAGAACGAGATGGAGCAAAGGAGGAAGTTCGTCTAGTGATCCGGTTCCGCACAATGGAAGTACTCCCTGAACAACGGTTCCGTCCTTATCAATGGCTGATCGACGATCGTGTTGTACACGTGCAGGAACAGCTCAGGGAAGCGTCTGGTAAAGTAGGTCAGATACCCGTCGGGCAGGCTTCCCAAGATCTTCTTCAAGCTGGGTGGTAGATCTTGGTAGTGATGCTTCTTGTTGCGCATTGCACGCAAAAGGTCCTGCACCGAAGATGGGTCGTACTTGCGGAACTTGCCGAGATTCTCGAGGAACATGCGGTCGCAGCGTCGATGCCAGTCCGTGCCCAACACGTTGCGTGCTTTCGATTCGAGCAAGACCAGCGCTGCCGTGGGCGGGTCCTTGTCCATGATCTCGAAACGGTCAGACGCATCCTGCAGGAAATTGAGTCGCTTATTGGGATCCCAAAAGTACGGATGGGTCAGCACCTCGGCTGCAGACGGTCGATGACGGGGATCGTGAGAGACCATCTTAAGCACAAGGTCTTGCGCCTCGTGACCTTCTTCACCGAGGCCGTCAAGCCTCGACAGATCGACCCGCTTGCGGATGATGTTCATCTCCCGCTCGAATCGCGAGCCGAAGGGGTGGTCGCCGTTCGACAGCACATAGTAGGCAAGGCAGCCGAGCGCAAAGATGTCGACGGCACGCGTAAGACGCTGCTTCTCTTCGCGACTCGATGTGGCCTTGGGATTGTTGCCCATCGACGACTCGGATTCGGACCCGGCATCGAGGTTGACATCGCCACGCAGAATCTCGGGTGCACGCCAACCAACGGTGCCTCCAGGATTGTTGACCGTCTGGGAGAAGCTCGTCTGCGCCATGCCGTCCAAACGCTTGGACAGGCCAAAGTCAGACAGCAGCATCTTGAGGTGCTTGCCGCTCGACGAGGTGGCCACCAGGATATTCTGCGGCTTGATATCACGATGGACAATCGACAGCGAATGCAGGTGTCGCAAGCCAGACGCGATCTGGTTCAGCGCACGTTTGGGCTCGAGCAAGTTGCTCAGATCGCGGTAGTCGGCCGGCCTCTCCACGACCTCGGAAAGACTGGCTGGACACAGCTCGAGCGCGATGAACAGGAAGCTGGGCGTGAGCTCCTTGTAGAAGTAGCGAATGACGTTCGGATGATTGTCAGCCGACTCGAGCAACGAGACCTCTTTTGAGGCGACGTGAACAAAGTCGCGAAGCAGACGCTTGACCGCCACGGCACGGCCTTGGAAGGTGCCTTTGAATACGACGGTGCCGGAAGATCCGTAGCCCAAAACCTCGTCCGAGATGGTGAGCGAAGATGTGCTGACGCCGTTGCTGGACGCTGAGCCGCCAAATTGACTTTGACCGTTGGCTGCGATCTGCGCAGCAGCTCTGCCGACCGAAGCGGCGTCTTCCTCCTCGAAACCAGCCCACCCGGTGTTGAGCAACGGCGAACGAAGTTGTGGAGACATGAGCTGCTGCGTACGTTGCAGGCTGTCGCTTGCTCGCATCGCTGCGTCAGCATTGGAGGCGTGAAGCCCGTTTGGCTTGCTCGACTTGACCTTGGCCGGAGCGCCGACTTTTCGAGGCGTTTCTGGCTCGTTCTCGTTGGACGAGGCAGTGTCGGAAGCATTGGCAGACGCGGTCTCTTCCATCTCCTTGTGCGCGGCGATTCCATTCGCGCGTTGGGACGGCGTCGCAAGAATGTCATCTTCGTCCTTTTCAGTGGCTGCATGCCCATCGTCGGCCCTCACTGCATCCTTGTCGTCGGTTTGCTCATCGTCCTCGTCTTCCGCCGACTTTTCCTTGCCGGTCTCGGAGACGTCCGGGCTTCCTTCTTTGCTGTTTGCCTTGGCTGCTTTTGCAGCAACAGCAGCACCTCCACGCTTTCCTCTGCGCCTGCGCTTGTTATTGTTGTTGTTCTTTTTCTTGGACAACGAGTTGGAACCCTCATGGCCGTCGTCACCGTCTTCATCGTCGTCGTCGTTGGTGGTCGCGCTCTTGGTCCCAGACGTACCGACAATAGGACCATTTCGCTTCGACAATGTGATAGCTTGCTGCAGCTGACGCTCCTCTTCGGCGCGAACCTTCTCAGCAGCCGCTTCGCCACCGAAGCCAGCCTCGTCTTCTTTGAGCACAGGAATCCACACGACGCCTTTGGCAATCTCTGCTGCCTGCCTCTCGGCCCGAGCTCTCTGCTCTTGCAGTCCAAGGTAGGTGGCTCCCGTGAGCACAGCAATGACCAGGACGCAAATAACCTGGAGCAGGAACATGGCCATGCGTGCCTTCCAGGTCCGCTCGGGTGCGTCCAATTCCTCCCTCGACTTGCGAGGCGGGGCCTCCGAGTCTGAAGATGTCTCGTCGGAGGCGCCCCGACTGCCCGGTCGGCGAGATCTTGGTGTCGTCTTTTTCTGTGCTTTCGGAGATGTGGACGGCTTGGAAGATGCCGACGATGCTCGATCACGAGACGGTCCCTCCGAGTCGTTGCCAGCTGAAGAAGAGTCCGGCTCAAAAGCGGGACGGTCGGCGATGCTGAGTCGTGGCGAGCCAGCATCAATCTCGAGAGTCGAGTGCGAGCCCAGGAGGGAGTCGCGCAGTCTGCCCTCTGCTGTCGGATCAACTTGAAGGGAGTAGCTGCCAAGCCAGCATCCGAACGACGCGCATTTGCGCTGACCCTCGTCCGCCCAGCCTTTCTGCGAGGATGGCAGTCCGGGAAGCCAAGTGTCGCCGGATCCTTGGGAGCTGGATCCATCGCTGAGGCCAGCGGCAGCCTTGGACGCGAATGCGACGAGCGGGAAACGATGCGAGCTCATGGCGTACAAGCTGTCGCCGGCAATGCCGAGATAAGCAGAGCGACGTCTTGATGCTATTTCGCCCCGGTGGCTATGGTCGTCAGCCTCTTGCGTTTGTCTCTCGCTGATCTGCGGGAAGATGCGAGATAGCAGAATTGGAGGATGCGGGACCAGGATGGGACGGCTGAGGGACTTGGTGTTCTGGAGATGCGGCGCCGGATAGACGATGTCAAAGACACCGGCGACACTTGCACGGAGCTCTGCGGACCAGAGGGCACGGCTAGACTCGTCATGGACGCCGTGACTTCGGGAAGCGCGACCGGCTTCTGTTAGGTTGAAGCAAACGACACTTCCATCTTCAGGCATACCTAGTATGGCACGCTGATCCGGATGATCCGCTTGCGTCCAAAGTATCTGAACGTCCCGGTCGCCTGCATTGGGAGCAAACGTGCTGAAGTGGAGCGTTTGCAGCGCTTCTGGTGAGCTGCGCGAATGGATGTTGAGCGTGTAGTCAGTCCTGCCGATGTAAGCTAGCTTGGAAGCGGACTTGGACGAGGAGCCTGACAATGTCGGCTCGTCATCGATGCACGACTCCGCATCCGCGTGACCAGAGTTCGGGTCGCCTCCTTTGGACGGACCGGTCAGACTAGCGTCCAGGTCATGGGCTTGAGCGCCGCACCAGACCCCAGCCTGCCGACCCCCGAAGACAGCACCGAGTTCGCCGGTGTCGATGTTGAGCTCGACGAGCGTGGTTTGCTTTTGTCCTACAAACACCCGCGTATCGTCTCCCGCGAACGAAAAGGGACTGAGCTCGACCAACTGAGGCAATGTCAACGGAAGTTTGTCGAGTTGGACGGTGCCAGGCTCGCCGCTGGTAGCAGGGTCAGAGCCAGCTGTGGCGCCAATCGACGAGAGTACGTAGATGTCACCAGCGGATGATGGCTCGACAATGTAGATGCCGCCGGCTTCGAGCAGAGGCGACGAGTCGCTGAACGGAGATGCAAAAGCACGGCCGCCCTGCGCGATCTCGGCGAAGGATTTCTGCTCCTTACCATACAAAGCTGTGACGAGAGGACGGAGGAGCGAGTCGGATTCGTGATTGGCGTGTGGTGATAGCGACCAGAGCTGCTTGCCTGTTTCTCGATCGAGTGCGTAGAGGCCGCCCTCTACGGTGGTGAGCACGACGGTGTCGGCGAGAACGAGGTCGCTGATGGAGCTAGGACGTGTAGGAGGTATGCTGCTGCGAGAGCGAGGACCGACAGATGCAAGCTGGCGATGTTTGGCGGGACGAACGAGGTCACGCTGAGGGACGATCGACGCGGTGCTGGCCACTGATGCGTGTGGAGAGGAGGCCAAGACACCGGAGACGATGTCAAGCATGAACGCGACGAGCGTCAACACCATGATATGCAAGAAGAAGCCATTTTCGGAAGATGCTAAGGCCCACCTTCGTGCTGATGACGCTGGCGGGTGCCTTTGAGATTGTTTCCGTGGACGTTGACGCGACCTTGGCAGATCTGGAAGCTTCATGATGGCTGCCGGCGCCAAGGCCATCCACTACGCGGGGGCGGCGAGCGGATGAAGAGCAAGTTCTTCCTCTGTGATGTGGTTTGCTGCAATTGGTGTAGAGCTGGCTTGGCCTGGAGAGAAGCTGAGCAAGGTCGGAGAACGATCACTGACGTTGGTGTGTGCAGGATGCATGCAAATGGAGCTCCCGGGTGCCAGCGGCACACAGTCTAGGCGGCGTGAGTTGAACGGATGTCGAGTTCGCTGTCGCAAACCGGAAGGGTCGGTACGTTGATGTCGAAACGTCGAGATACGACGTAAGGAGCAAGAGAGGACGGTCGAGGCCGATAAAGAAATGCTAGGTTGCGAGCGCAGGGAAAAGACAGTCTGGCGGACGCTTGTCGTGATGCAGATGAAGTGAGGCTCTGAGAGCGAGCGAGCGATCCGTGGCTGTTGCTGCAGCGGAAACAACAAAGGCGTCGAAGCAGTGCCGAAATCACGTTGATTCGAGCGTGAGAAAGCGAAAGGATGTGGGGTTTGACAAGCAGCAGTCGAGATGAATTCGACGGCGACGGCGGCTCAGTGCGGGCAAGCGCGTCGCGAGTGTGAGGTAGGAAGGGGCAACTACGGTACCAACGAAGTGATGAAGATGGTCGAAGTGATTGTGATGGTTGTCGCAGCAGTAGCGGTGAGGGTTGCGAAGCTGTTGCTGCCGTAGTCGATGAGTAACGTGAATGCGATTGCAGCAGCGTACTGACGGTGCACCAGTGATGGCTGTCCAGTTGACAGGTTGCCGTCGAGGCTGTCTGCCACAGCGGCAGACTGCAGCAGCACAACGTAGCACAGGCGCACCCTTTCTGCTTGCATGCCGCCTCTCCCAACGCTCGACCGCGCTACGGTGAACTGCGTTCAAGCCATCCATCCAATTTTGGAAAAATGAAATTTAGACTTTTTGGTTGACTTTTTTGGGCGCGTGAGAGAAGCTTCCCGTGTCGTCAGATTCAGCTACATTTCCGGAACGAGATTTTATTGGGATGAATTGCCTTCGTCCGGAGACGCAGCGGATCAGCTGTCGCAGCAGTCACCAGTTGCACGATTCTGTGGAGGAGAAGCACGAGGAAGCACAAAGACGCAGAAGAAGAAGAACACGTCGACCGTGGTCCTCGTTCTTTTCCGCGGATGATCATGAATGCTCAAATTGGCTTTCACGACTCAACACAGCCTTGGAAGGCAATGCAACTGTGATGCTGGTATTCAAGGTCGACAAGATGACTAGAGAAGATCGTCGTCGTCCTCGTCATCTCCACCGACCACTTCGTCGTTCCTCTCGGCATCTCCGTTGGCAGTGTCGACGGTGCGGGCGCCACTAGCAGCCGTGCTGGCAGCGACGAACGCCGTCTGGCGTGCCCCTGTCGACCTCGAGGCCGCTTCGAGTCGAGCCATAGGGTCGTTCGCGTTCGCATCGATGTCAGTGACATCGCCATTGCGCTGATCTTGCCCACCGCTCTGCGCTTGCGCTGCTTGGCTGCGCTGTGCGGACGTAACAGCCGAGGCGGCAATGTACGAGACATCCGTGTTGAACTGTGCTTGCACCGAGCGCTTGATCCGCAACATCTCTCGGAACGTATCCTCAGATCCCGTCTCGATCTCGAACTGGTTCCACTGCCTCCAGAATTCCGTGTGCGTGCGGGGATCGCAGAATTGCGAGGCGTGTGCGTAAATAGCTCGTGCTCGATCGATCTCGCCCAGCTTGCGTTCGAGCTCGGCGAAGCGCAAGCACATCTCGGCCGTCTGCCGATCCGGCAGCGACTCGATTGCGCGCTCGTAGATCGGTCGTGTGGCAGCAAGCCCGAACGTCGCCGCCGCTTTAGCGATGTAGAAGACGTACATGTCGAAGCGGTCGTCGGTCGAAACGGCTCGCGCGGCGCGCTCGTAGATCTTCATCGCCCTTTTCGCCAGACCGTGCTCCTCCTCCAGTCGACCGTACATGAGCATGAGCGGCTTGCAGAAGCGCGCGGGACACTTGTCCAGCGCCTGCTCGAACAAGTCGCGCGCACGTTCCAGCTTGGCCCCGCCGTAGCGCTTGACAAACTTGCTGAGGTAAACGTTCCAGATCTCGAACGCCACGGGGTAGGTGAACAGCTCGACACCGCGCTCGTACATCTTGAAGCTCTCTTCAAAGTACTTGTTATCCTCTAAGAATGCTGCATAGTTAATGATGATCTGCGCGCTGGCGATCTTGAGCTCGTGCATCTTTTCGTAAACGCGCTTGGTGCTCTCGACATCACCCAGCGACTCTTCCAGATCGACGTAGAAGCTCCACAGCTTGAGCGATTTGAACAGCCGTGTCTGCGGTGGCAATGTGTCGTCGTGGTACTGGATGCCTTTGGTGTTGCGAGGCGGTGCCACGCTGCGAGCCATGGTGCGGATGGCCTCGTCGTAGTTGGAATGCCTCAGCTCCATCTCGGCCCATTCGCACCAAATCTCTGCCAGGTCGTCCACTCGACGGAACGGTATTGTCACCGCTTTCTCGAAGATCTTGCGTGCGGACTCGAGATCCCCTTCCACCTGCTCCGCTTTCTCTTCTTCGTCTTGACCGTCGGCGCCTTCCGCTGCCAGCTGGGCGAGACCCGCGGACCCCCCATATTCGTAGAAGCGAGCAAAGTTGAGGAACAATTGATGGAAGTTGGCTGTAGCTTTGCGTGGACTGATTTTCTGAATCGCCTCGCGGTACGTATCGACGATCTTGTCGTCATTGTCGCCATGAAGCACCACGCGCTTCTCCCATTCTTGCACATCGTCCGGATTGCGTCGAAGCAGAACATCATTGACGAGGAAAGGTCGGCGTTCCATCAGCTCTTCAAATTCTTGCATTCGACGATCCAGCTCGGCTTCCTTCTCGTCCCTAGTCTGCTCCTCGTCATCATCGTCCGCTGCTTGCTCTTCGTCTCCATCCTCAGCAAGCTCAACCATCATGAAGGCAATGACGTTCTCGCTCGTCTCGGCGTAGGCATCAAAGATCTGTGTAAAGTCGCGCACCGTCTTGACCGCTTTGATGCCAGCTTCAAAGGTATCGCGCGCCACCTCTAACTCGCCGCGTTTGATCCAGTAGGTCGCCAAACCTGTCCATAGCCGCCCCGACTGATCCGTAAACTTGTCGAGACCGTCCTTCTGGATGATGGCCGTGACGTTGAGTCGATTCGGGTCGAGCGGATCGGTCTCAGGATGCTTGCTCGACGACGCGGTTGCGCTGCCGCGAACTACTTTTGCTTTGTCTTTACCACGTTTGGTAGAAGCTGATGTGCCGTTTTGCGATGTCGCTGCTGCCGGTACGGGATCCCGGACATTGCTGTCTTGAAGAGATCGCTTCTCCTCCTCCGGATCGAGACCGTTCTCTTCTGGATACTTTTCGGTAAGCTCGAGCCACTCGATGAAGAGCTGGAAAGGACTTTTCCCTTCCGGACTGATGTACGATCCGTCCACCGCGCTTCGAGCCAGCCCGAGGAGAAGCTTGGACGCCTCCAGAGCTCTGGACGCAGAGCCTTCGCTGGCTTGCTTACCGTCATCTTCGCCATCATCCTGCTCGTCGCCATCGACCTCTTGGTCCTCCTTCTGTGCCAGTAGGATTGACACGTAGCGCTCTGTAAGGGAGGGATCGACTCGGAGGTAGCGTCGCCATACTCTGAGACACGTCTCTCCACCTTGACGTTCGGCCCACTTGAGGTAGACTTTCCAAATCCTCAGGTGAAGCGATCCCGGCAGAGTCCTTAGCGCACGGTCAAAGGTGCGGCGCGCATGAGTGTGAGAGAGAATTGGCGGACATTGTGGGTGGATGAAGACGGATAAGTAGCTGAGCCACAGCCGCGGCATCGTAGGCAGCCACATGAGTGCTCGTTCGTAGAGTGCTGCGAGGCTCTTCCACTCTTGCCAACCGACGGCGCCGTCGAGACCGCCTCTGTAAGCGGAGCCGAAATCCTCATCCTCAGCCGAGTCAAGCAAGGTGGGTCCAAAGTCGAGCTTCTCGCGAGCAGCCTGCAAGTCGCGTTTGCGCTTTGCCTCGAAGCCGCCTTTTGGCTCTCCAAGAACAAAGCGGGATCGGTTCTGCAGATAGTCGCGCCAGAGCGAGTAACGTGTCGGAAACTGAGCTAGTGCACGTTCGTATATGCTCGTAATGCGCCGCAATGCTATGCGCTGAGTACTGCTTGCAAGTGGTCCCAACAGTCCTGCCTCGTAGACAGACAGCGATACGTCGGGCGGCGGTCGTTTGACCACGTTGGTGTCGACGATGTGGTCGATGTACGAAGACCACGAGCGGAAGTTGTCGGGGTTGCGAAGCAGCTCTTGCTCGAGCGCAATATCGGCATCCGGTATGAGTGAGTCGTCCATAGCTGGATCCGGAAAGGGCGATGTGATTGGGAACAGCGACGTCACAGCAGTCATGGCGTCTTGGAAAGGCGAAGGTGGAGATGCATCGTCCGCAGCAGCTTCCGACGACGCAGCCGCTGCCGTCCTTGCAGACCGCTTCTTTGGCGGCATGTTTGCCAGGGCGTTGGTCGACGAGCTGTGGGGTGATGGATGACTAGCAGGATGGCAAGAAGAGCGTCCACATAGCAACAACATCAAGAATCCATCGAAGCTTTCCACTTCCGATTCGCGAACTTCCCGCATGGCGAAATTTGATTGTTAGACCTATAGGATTACCCACTCCCCGAAATTTGGCAGTCAAGGCTTTGGACCCTTGAGGGCGAGCGTGCATTCGCTATGCGGACGTGTGAAGAAGGCAAAAAGGCTCCGAGTGAACGAGCTGAAGGTTTCTAAGCACTCATTTCCTCCTAATCATCCGCCAAATCCTCATCCTCTCATTGCGATTCATTGCGACGATCCTCTCGTATCGAGCGACAACACTCAGAGCCAGGTATCAAGGCAGGATCTCCAGGCGTCAGAGTCATCAGATCGCCCAATCGCGGATACAGCAGCGCAAGTTGGAGCAATATTTTCTGTTGTAGCTGCAAAGCGCAAAAGGCTCCGAGGTGGGGACTCCTTGTCTCTGTCTTCATTTCTCGACTGACTGCGTCGCAGCCAGAGAAGTCAAAAAGCTCAAGGAATACTACGCTTTTGCGGGCGAGCAATAGACAAGAGGCTGCTGCTACAGACAACGCTGCAGAGGCAATCGCGAAAGGAACCTGCATCGGCTACGCAGGCTCAGGAACGTTCAAATCTTGCAGCCTTGGCTGAAGTCACGTAGGGATTGGCAGACCCACCGTTCTTCTCAGAAACAATGACGGACACTGCACGATCACAGCCGATCCGCGTGTCGGAGGTATCCCGAGGCCAATGCAAAGTGTCGTCTGCACCTAATCCAAAGACTTCGGGCAAGCCGATCTTGGCTTACGAGTCTCATCACCGTCCGCACCCTTCCTCCTCATCGTCAATCTCGGCCGTTCGGAGCTCATCACACGAGGCCGGTCAACCGTATCGTCCGGATTTGTCAACTGATCCGCACAATCACAGTGTCTCCAGCAACGGGACGACGAACCCCTCCTCAAGTCCTTCCTCCTCTAGATCATCCAGTCGGCAGACACCGATAACGCCGCCAGCACCGAATGGTCTCCCGCACACCTTTCAGACCACTTCCAAGCCTTCCAAACGGAACATCAATGCTGCAGCAAAAGCATCGCTGAAAGCTCAACGAACATCATCGTCGACCAATTCAGCTTCCTCCCTTCCATTGGCGGAAGCCAAGAGGATGCTCGACGACGACTACTTCCTGCCGCCCGTCAATGTTAGTGTCGCCTCGATCTCGAACAACAAGTCCAACCATATCCTAGGCCCAGATGGTCAAGTATACACACAAGGAGAGGCTGCCAAGCTTGGTCTCATCATTCGCACTGCCTGCGAAGCATGCCGCAATCGCAAGCTCAAATGCAGCGGCACGCTTCCAGAGAACGGCGGATGTGCGCGGTGCAACAGCGATGATATACCGTGCGTCTACTCAGCACGAGCGCCCATCGGTCGCCCAAAGAAACGCAAGGTGGAGGAAGAGCAAGACGCGAACATTGTAGGAGGCATCAACTCATCTGTGGCGCCTGGCAAGGGAAAGGGCAAGATGAAACGCAGTCACTCCGCCAGCAACTCTCGAAATAGCCCTGCCATAAAGATCAAGACGGAAGAGGACATCAACACAAATTTGCTCGCTAAAGGTCAATCAAAGGCCTCGCCCGCCTCCTCTCCGTCGCTTCAGCACATTCGAGACGCAGAAGATGCCCCCAGACAACCCAGTGAGACAGATTCTCCCGCGCAAGGCGAGCCGGCACAGCAATGGAGCATGACACCAAGTCACAATCTAGCCGCTTTCACCCCGAGTCGACCTCTAGGCATGTATGAAAGCCCGATGCAGACGCCGTCCGAGCCGGGATCGAGCTATGGTGGGCCCAGATTGATATCCACTCCGACTGTCTGGTCACAGCACCAGGCTGCTTTTGCAATGACTCCGTCCGACGCGGCCAACACGCCTCTCTCCGTCTTCTCGCCCGCAGCTGCACCCGCTTCATACGCTAATGGTCAACAAGCTCGAGTCTCGGAGCCGCAGATCGGTGCGTCTGCGTCCGTCGCCAAGTTGCCCTCACTCGATGACCTGTCCGTAGCCGCCTTCTTGCAGTCACTCGACACGCTCGAAATCTCTCCTGCTGAGCTGCTTCAGCAACAGCAGCAAATGCAGAACCTATCTGGCTCGCATTTCCCGAATGCGCCATCCGACTCTAGTACACCGGACATATCAAGCTCCAGCAGACTTTTCGCGCCATTCAATGGCGTCGGGATTGGCCAGTCAACCACATCAGATCAATTGACTGCTTCGTCCGTCGAGGAATGGGCTACGAGCAGTGCGATCCTTCAGCCTGGTCTGAGCTTTGCCGTCCCCGCCGATTTCAGCTGGTGGGATCTCGGTATTAATGGCGCCGACTACACAGCAGGCTCTGCCACACCTAGCGTATCTGCGACGCCCGCGAACGAGCTTAGCTCCCTGGCGTTCCCAGCAAGCAGCCCAGTGCAGCCTGTCATGACTGGTTCCGGCAGCGGCAGTAAAAGTACGCACACAATGCTATCAGGAATCTTTCGGGCGCAAAGAGCAGACAAGACACGAAGACCAACTTTCAGCGCCGAATCGCTGTGGCCAAGAGGGGCAGATGCGGGAATGGGACAAGGTCAGATTCAACACACAGTTGCGGCCACTGAAACAGGGCTGGGATGGTCGACGCTGCCAGACGCCAGTCACTTTGCCGATGCCCTGTCGAGTCCGATCGAGAGCTTGGCGCACGACGCTAGCGACAAAGGCAGCTGTTGCTCATCGAAGCCTAGCAACAACATTTTTGGATCACCGACTACGGCTCAAGCTGAAAACAGCAGCGAGCAGAAACCTTCTTGCTGCTCTACCAAGTCGCTAGCAGAACCAAGCGTGGATCCTCCGAAGTCTGTCTCTTCTTGTTGCGGAGGGGGATCTGCAGATGCTACCAGCGAGCCGGTCAAGAGCTGCTGTTCCGGCTCGAATGAAGGCGAACCACATGGAATCTCCGCGGGCGCAGCATCTGCCGAGCGCAGCTCGTCCTCAAAAGAGCCGATCGAGATGGGTCCGCTCTCCACATCTGCGGCTGTTCGGGGTCATGCAGCGCCACAGCTCGACGGTGAACGCAAGCGTCACGCAGCCGCACACGCGCACCATCCTCACAAGGTGCACTGCGTGCCAAATCCGAGCGGCAAGGGCTGCACGTGTCTCTGCGACATGAGCGTTGCACTGCTCAGTGTCAAACAAGTGCTGCGCGAGACGGATCCTCACAAGGCCGATACCAAACACAACTTTGCCACGGATACGATCCAGCTCACGCTCACGGCATCGCAAGCCATCACCGCGCAGTGCGCGTGCTCCGCCGATTGTCCGACGTGTCAATCGGATCCGTCGACCGAGATTTCTGCGTCGCTACTCGTGTCGACAGCTCTGCAGATCTATGCGCGCGCAGTGAGGATTTTGCGTGAGGGATTTGCTGCCTCTTCGTCGTCGACGAAAGCTGCGAATGGTGGTGATGCGGCTCCGAGTACGACGGCAGTGCAAAGTTTCTTTGGTGGATTGGATGTGACCATCGGCACGTACAAGCCCTCGGCGAGCAACGCCAAGAAGATCGCGCTGTACGCGATCAAGCTAGAGCTTAAGGATTTGAGGAAGGCGCTAGGAAAGATCAGTCGTATGGCGCAGAGTTTTGGTGCCGTCTCGGCGACGGCGGAAGGCAAGAGTGGCAAGGCGGGAAGCGAGGAAAACGGAAAGGCGGAAGCGGGCAAGCAGCAAGGGATGAATCCGATCGATCAGTTGGTGATTCTCAAGTTGTATCGTCAGTTGACGGAGTTGTTGAAGACGGTGGAGGGGTTGGAGGATGCGGCGTGAAATGCACGAACCGTCCGCAGGGCAGTATGGGGCGAATTCACACACCACTTTTGACTCAAGAGCCACGCGCTGCATTGTTTGTGACTGAGATAGATTGCAGGGATGTGACAATGCGAACATTGGAGATGTTTAGCGACGGCTCTTTTTCCTGTGTGATGATTGCGCGGGCTTTGACTTGGCTTTCTTGAGGGTTGACGGTGGTGGGGAAGGTTCGTCGTCGGAGTAGTCGGGCCATTCCTGGTCGCTGTTGTAGTCGTGCTGCATGCCACCGAGAGGGATGGGTTCGAGGTCGGATTCGTCCGAGTGTGGGTCGACGCCGGGAGGGTTGTTGTAGCCTCCGGAGGCGCTACGCGAGGGGTTCCATGCGGGTGCATTGTCGTCATCGTCACTGTCGTCCTCGTCGACTTCGTCTGCAACCTGCTCGTCGTCTGAAGAAGCGTCTGCATCGTCGAACAGCTCTTCATCGTCGTCCATCTGTTCCTCGTCCCGTGCAGCGAATTGATCCTCGTACGCAAACTCGTCATCCTCATCCTCGCTTTCGCCGACATCCTCGTCGTCGGCCTCGCTCTCGGCGTCGGATGCGAGACCGGCGTTCCTCCTGCTGGCCTTTCTCAGCTCGGCCTTTTCCTGCTTTTTGCGCTCGACGTTCTCCTCCTGCTGCTCGCGTCTCTGCTTCTGCAGCTTGAGCTTGCCCGCATGATCGCGCTGCAACTGCACCTCCTCTCGGGCGCTCTTCTTGACGTACTCGTGGAACAGCACTGCTCCCTCGTTGCAGCCTTCTTCGATCTTGACGAGTTTCAGCTCCATACGGGGACCGATCTCGCGCAATCGGACAGCTTTTTGCGTGTTGGCGCTGTTGCCGCGTCCGACGTAGCGATCGTGAAGGTGAACTTTGTTCTTGGGATCCGCAACGTCTTCCGCTTCGGATTCGGCTTCGGATGCATCGGTTTCGAATTCACCGTTGACCGAACCGGAGGTAGAGGAGGCGGAGGCTGTTTTGCCGAGGACGTAGTCGGAGATGTCTTGGGTGGAGGAGAGGTTGGGGAGCTTGTTGCGTGATGAACGGGAGGTGGAACGGGAACCTTCGATGACGCGTCGTACGGATTTGGACACGCCGACCGGACGGACGGAGATGAGGTAGTGTCTCCAATCGATGGTACCCGTTGTCGAGTTGTAGTTCAGCAGGACGATTCGGCGAGCTTGGGAAAGCTTCATCGATTGAACCTGGATCGGCGGGAACAGGTTCTGAAACGTAGCCACCAGCAACTTCATCTTCCTCTCCTCTCCACCAAAGTTGTTCAACACCAGCAACGGTGGTGTGACGAACTCCGACCCAGGAGGCGTAGGTCTTCGGCTACTAGCCTGCACATCCCTTGACAGAGCGTACTTGTTGACTTTGAACGTGAGCGTTGGTCCACGCGGCGCACGAAGGATGCGTAGGTTGGTTCCAGCGTCGGTCTGACCAAAGATGAGCAGATGCGTGACGCCGATGGGTCCGGCCATGGAGATGAAATCCTTCAATTTGTTGGTGTTTCGCTCGCGGAGACGGGTTGCTGTGTTGGGTTCCATGACCTTGCGTGTGTCGGAGACAAGGGTGGATACGGAGCGAGGTACTTTGCCGGTCCGGATGATGAAGGATTTGGGAGCCGAGGTGGATGTGGCAGCGGAGTTGTTGGGCCCCTTGAGGTGGGTACGCGTCTTTCTACGTCGCTTGACCATCTTGTGTGTGGTTCGTCAGCTGAGAGCTGGAGGATGGTGTGGGTGAGAGTAGTAAGGAGATGGCGGTGTGCCTCGAAGAAGAGGATGAGCAGCGACAACAGTCAAAGCTGCGGGTTTCTGCGTTTCTTCTCAAAAATTTCGAGACTTTTTCCTTGGTGCGTGTGGAGTTCAGGGTCCGTCCAAAAAAGTCTTCACTGTCGCGCTGTGCCGATCTCACAGTTTGAAAGTCACATCGACTCTCGCATGCTGGTCTTCTCGTCGTCGTCGGCCAACGTAACTGACAAGACAGAAACAACATCTGCAGCTAAAGACGCACTAAACTGACAGCACCGCTCATGTCACCCTTGTCGACCGCTCAAGCTCGTTCGCGAACACAACGCCGGTCTGGGAAAGCACAGAGAGAACCGTTAAAAATGACATATTTGATTGCAACCAAAGACAGACACGGCTACTCTCTTAGCAATGCGCTTGTCTAGGCAGTCCAAACCTTGGCAATCAGCTCAGTGAGTCCAACATCGTCTGTAGTAACATCGCATCAGCATCAAAAATATGTCATAAAGTCAGCAATCTGTGACCACGTGCTTTGCTTGCCTCGAACTCAATTCGCTGCTTCAGATACTCACTGGTGTTGAACTCGTAGAGACCGTAAAGAGTTGCCAGCGTAGCAGCGCGGAGCCCCCATGTTGCGAGGGGACCTGCGATGGGGAACTTGCGCTTGTGCACGTAATCGGCCAAGATGCAGTCGAATCCGATGTGAGAGTGGACGACGAGCGAGAGTGCCAGAGCGCCGTCAAGGATGGCAGACGAGCCGTGCTTGGCGAATCCGGCAGCGACGAGTGGTACGAGCGCGACGGAAAGACCACGTTCGAATGCCCAGTGGTTGGATCCGTGTGCAGCGTTGGGCTCGGGGAAGGTGGTGGGGTCGTTGACGGTGCCCTTGACGTAGGCTGTTGGAGGAAAGGTGGAGATCGAGATGCGGAAGGCAATGTTAGTTACACGAGGTCGTTCATTCGGCTAGCTTTGAGAAAGTTGCAGTGGGCTGTTGCGGAACGTCCAGGGTGCGGAAGCGGCAGATGACGCCTTCCGCGGTGTCCTTGTCTTGCTGCAAAAGCTCCCTCCCTCCAGCAATGCACTGAGTCCGTGTGGATTGTCCTGGAATCTCGTGAGTGTGCACTTGGTATTCCAGCATTGTCGGTCCGTGGCAAAGCATACCCTGCAGCGGCCGTAGATGCCGGACGTATCTTCCCACGCTTGAGTCCGACAGGCCAAGCCCTCCGCTGCGACCTGCTATTAAACACGACATCGAACTGGCCATCCTCGCATATCGTCACAACATCCCCTTGCTGTGCATCGAAAGACCAATGCCGCCGTCCACATTGTCTGTTCCTTCTTGTCCTCCGCTGCTTCTATCCACCTGGTCGGTCTACATCCTTGCCGCACTTATGAATACTTACGACCCTGGTTGGAAGCGGCGACAGCCTTGGCTTGCGAAGTCTGGAAGGCGCGCGATCCACCGGCGATCAACCTGAGCTGAGGGTTGCGTGCGGCCATCGAAAGCCTCAACGGCTGTTGGAGAGTTGGGAGCATTGTGCGCATCATTGTCGGGACTATCGATGAGGATGAGGGAAGATGATGATGACGGAGAGGTTAGGTGATGATGGAGAAAGCGCGTGTGTGTATTGGTTCCAACCGACAAAGCGAAATCGAGTGCGGGGCCGGAACAGCGAACTGAACAGTCGTGGTGAGTGTGTTCGAGCCAGCTCCCTCTCAAGCCATTTGTAATCCACATTTCGCGACTGGAGATCGCAGTGTACTCGATTTCCTCCGATTCGGGTTTTTTTGCGGTTCCAGAGACAGTCAAGTCACATCGCGCGCGCGCGCGAATTCATCCGCTCTCTTGGTCCGGCCATTTCCGTCTGTGAAATCGACCCGCAAATCGAGTTTGGTGGCACACACGATGTAACACCTAGTTTGATTTTCATTCGCCTTCACAACATCATCAAAGCAGCATGCTGTGAGCGTTGGCTTCTCAGAAGCTCAACATAGCAAGGACACAGAATCACATTCCCACAGTAACTGCATCACGCGAGAAGTATAGCCAGGTAATCGTGTAGATTTTTTGGGGTTGCAGTCAGATGCAGATGTTGGTAAAAAGGGGGGAAGGGGGGAAGAGTATGCGATGAGGAATGAAAATACAAAGAGATGAATGAAGAAGAAGTGCACAACGCTTAGGCGACGGGGGCCTTGATCTTGCGCTGGCCGAGGAAGGCGTCCTTCTCGGCGGGGGTCTGGAAGACACCCTTACCCATGGTCGACGAGGTCGAGATCCACTTGAGCGAGACGTTCTCGAGGGCACGACGCGAGGTGTGCACCTGGAGCGACTTGCGGAGGGTGAGGACACGCTTCTTGACACCGGGGCACGAGCCCTTGATCATGACAAAGTCGTTCTTGACAAGACCGTAGTGGGGGAAGCCACCGAGGGGAGTGATGGTCTTCTCGGTGGTGTCGAAGTCGGTGGAACCAGAGGTCTTGTCCTCGCCGTTCGAGATGCGGTAGATCTTCTTTCCGATCTCGGTACGGTGGTGGTAACCATCCTGACCGGAACGGGCGACGGTGAACATGACGTTGGCCGGGTGCCAGGCACCGATACAGGCGATCTTACGGAGACCACGGTGGGTCTTGCGTGGCAACTTCTTGGTACCCCAACGGGCGGTAACACCCTCGTAACCGTGACCCTTGGTGACGGCGATCACGTCGACAATCTCGTTCTGCTCGAAGACCGACTTGACGTCGAAGGTCTTCTCGAAGTGCTCCTTGGCAAAGTCGACCTTGTCGGCGATAGAGCCACCGTTGATCTGGACCTCCATAAGGTGCGCCTTCTTCTGCTTGAGGCCGGTCTTGCGAACCTGGGTGTGGGCAAGAACACGGACGACAGTGCAGTACTTCTTGATGCGCTCGAGCTCGCGCGAGATCGAGGCGCCGTTGTTCTCAGAGTGCTTCTTGGCGTAGCGGGTGAAGGCCTTCTTCTTGCTGCGGTACCAGTTCTTGTAGAAGCGACGCTTGACCTCGTCCGAAAGGTGCTCGGCCCAGACGGTGGTGAGCGAACGCAGACCACGGGGGGTCTCGACGTAACCGACAACACCGACGGCGACCATGGGGGGAGTCTCGATGACGGTGACGGCCTCGACGATCTCCTTCTTGTGCATCTTGGAACCGGGACGGTCAAGGTCACGGACAATGTGGGTCATGCCGGCCTTGTAGCCGATCATGGCGGTAAGGTGGACGGGCTTCTTAGGGTCATCCTTGGGGAAACTGTGTGTGGGTGAGGAAAGTGCGAGAGCGACGTGTTTGGGTCAGCGACCTGCGGAATGAGTAGCTCAGTAGATTTGCGATGAGATACTTACGCCTTAACCTTTCCGCGGTGGCGGGCAGCACGCTTGCGGGGAAGGAATCCCAGCGAACCGTGTCGTGGGTGCTCGAACTGTAGGATGCAACAACAAGCGGACAAAGCAGACGACGAAAGATCGAGGTGCAAAGTCGAGAGTGTGCAGTGGGAAGAGAGAAAGTGGGAAAGAAGCGAAAAGCAGGCGAACGCCAGGCTGCATCAGCAAAGCTGTACATCGACCTAAAAGCATTCTAGGACCTCTCTTCTCCTTCGTTTCCGTCTATTTTGCAGGTGAAAGGGCCGCCGAAGATAGTCGTACTAGCATGAGATCCAAAGCTCGCAGCATGGACCAACGACGGTGGCGCTGAACAGATGGCGATTAGCATAGGTTTGCACGGGGTGCTTTTCGGTGAAAGCTGAGACGATCGGACTGAAGCATTTGGACCGAGCGCAGTGAGTGTCATGTACAACTTGGTGGCGTGGATGACTCTGAAAGAGAATCATCTCGGCCTCCGCGAAGACAATCGAAACCAGCACCGTCCACCTGCTACATTGCCTGCCTGTATCGGCGTTGGTAACCCTTTCATCCGTCGATGCTGAGGCAATCATCTGGTTGCTGTGCCATTGAGCTGCGAGCCGGTCGAGTCGATGCTGCTGAACTGGTCTGCTGGGTGCCGCTGCATCTGCAAAAGAAACGGTCGAAGGAGCGAGTGCTGCGAATGTGTTGCCCGGCTACGAATGCGAATACACGTCTTCTCTGCTCTCCATATCTCCTTTTCCTACGACGCTGAAGGCCTTTGCTCGCCCTGCGAGGTATGCACCCTCATCCATCATATCGCGGGGTTCATCTTCAACCCGACCCTACCAATGCTTCCTTCCAGATGCTGCTGATGCTGAGATTGTAGCCGGGCCGCAGCCTCGTCGAGGGTCTTATCGTGTCGGCATGATAATTACCTTGCAGTGGGACATTGTGACCTGAGGTGGATCTTGAGGATGTCGTAGGTAGAGAGGAGAGGTGTATGTGAGACTCGACCGGCCACAAGGCTCAACTCTCGACCGCTTCCTGGCTTGCTGGCTTGCTCGCCCGTTTGTGTGTCTTCGAGAGTGTGGCTGCTCACTCGACTGTGTCGGCTGCCTCAAACTTCGCACTGTCGTCTTGTCAAAGTTTGCTTCATGTGTGCGGTCTTCCTGTCGCTCTCTCACGTCTTCCTTCCAGTGGCCGGCTGGGCTTCTGGCTGCCCCCTGCTATTTCGTGATGGATTCGGTTCTGTGGCTCTACTGCCTCAAATTTCGACGATGTGAGAGATCCACCGTTGCCGTGCTGTGAATTCAATCAGGTCAAATACGAATGCAATTAGAAGATCTTCAATTTCGAATACAAGTCTCGTGATTGTGTCTCCGCTCAAAAAAATACGTCTGGCTCTGTGTGTGGAACCCTGATGAAGCGTGGGAATTTTTCTGAAGGGTGAAGAGAAGAGTAGACGATGAAATAGTGCTGAGATGTAGAGCGTTTTAGGTCTAACAATGCAATGAGTGACCGCCGCACTCCTCGACACCTTCACGACAGTCATCGCTTCCTCACTCTCTTCGAGCCCGTTTCGATATAGACGACGTTGAGTGGCACAAAATACATTGCCAAAACAGCAAAATGAGCATAATAGACATAGCATAACACAGCTCAGAAGAACACAACCGTACGCTCCAGATTCCAGCCCAGCTGCTTGAGACCTTCTGATACGGCCTTCTCCATCGGAGGTGGACCGCACACCAACGCCATCGTGTCCTCCCACTCATCCTCCTTCTCCGGCTTCGCCGGCGGAGGTGGCAAGTGAGTCTTGAGACAATCTGCAGTGATGTGACCGCGACCCATGGTCCAGCTAGCCTCGCTCTCGGGAGCGCATTTGCTGAGAACGTGCCAGACATGCAGGTTGCCCTTGAGTGCGACTCGTAGACGCTCGAGCTCTTCGCGGATCAGGATGTCTTGTTCGGTGCGATTGCCGTACAAGACCCAGATCTGCATCGGATCCAAGGCGGGGCTGGACGCGTCGGGAGCGGCGAGTGCTTCGTCGGCGATGGCCTTGAGCGTCGACCAGATGGGTGTGATGCCTGAACCACCAGCGATCATGGCGAGCTTGCGTACGCGACGAACAGCGTTGTTGGGTTTCCATCGGATCTGTTGCTGTCCCAGGTAGGTGAAGGATCCAAGCGGTCCTTTGAGCTCGATCGATAGATCGTCTGATGGAGACGACGTGTCGATCTTCTCGAGAAGCATCGTCATCTTTCCTCCTTCGAACGAAGGCGACGATTGACCATCGCTGGGGAAGTAGACTTTGATCAAGATGTCCAGGAACCCTCGCTGGTCGTTACCGCTGTACGGTGTGTAGGCTCGTTGGACCGTCTCGACCTCGCCCGTTTGCGCATTCCTCGAACGAACGCGGACAAAGACGTGCTGGCCCACGGGCAAACCTAGTTCCTGCGTTTCGCTGCCCAGAGCAAAGCGGAAGATTCTGGCATCCGGCGAGATGATCTGCTTGCTGACGAGACGAGTCGGTCGCCACTTTTTGGGATCGAGGTAGGGCTTGCTGACATCGATGACTTCAGCTTCGGTCGTGGCTGCCTGAGGTGCATCCTGCGTTTCGAGACGACCGAGATGGTAGTCTCGAAGCATCTTCTTGGCGTCCATCGAGTGGATCGCCATGAAGTCTTCGGTTGCGTCTTCTCCGGCAACGAGACGGATCGACTGGTCTCCACCCGGATGGTCTTTCAAGAATCCGGTTCCATCGTATACATGGCCATGCACAACGAACCACGGCTCTGGACCTTCACCGTCGCCGTGTGCGAGCAGATCAGCAGCGGTGACGATGGTGTCGGCTTTGGACGAATCAATCATGATGGCTTTCTGATCCACTTTGACCACTTTGGCCGCATCTTCCCCGGCATCTTCCTTGGCCTCGACTGCCTTAGCATCACCGAACTGAGGATAGCGAGGGTTGAGACCGGATTCGTTCATCCTCTGCATCCAGCCACCGGCTGCATTACCGGCCAGAGTCGGATGCTCGAATCGGATCTTGTCGCCCTTCTCGCCTTCGCGGTGAACAGCGACTCGGAACCACCACGAGTTCATCATCGAGGTGGCGTTCCAGTACATGTCTCTCGGCATCGTCGCCAAGCCTTCGTCCAAGGCTCGCACCGAGATCACCTTGACATCCTTGTCGATGATCTCGGCTTGCACGTCTACGTCGAGACGCCAGAAGCACCAAGAAAAGCTCATCTCGGTAGCGCTCAGATCGAGCGTACCAAAGTACTCGTGACCCTGGATCGGATACTTTCGATACAAATCTTCGGGATAGTGGATCGAAGCGCACTTCCAGCTGTGTCCGTCGTCGAGCGAGATCTCTACCCTGTGAATGCGTCTTCCACCGCCAGTGTATGCATATCCTTCGATAGGGAGCATCTGTGGGCTGGAAGAAGAAGACGATTCTGCGACTTCGAGCAGCTGGTTGTGATCAGGCGAGCAGATGGCAGCGTTGACGTTGAGATCATTGATGATGTATTTGGGATCGTACCACCAGTGCATCTCGCTTCTGGCTTGGTCGGCGGTGACTTCGGTGGGGAGAACCTTGTTGTCGTGGAAGTGAAGGTGGTGTTGACTTTCGCGATCAGAGACTTCGATTCTTTCGAGCCATTTGACCATCCTGCCACCGATCTGACCTGGGACGACAAGTCGCAGAGGGTAACCATGGTCGGGGGAGAGGTCTTCGCCGTTGAGTCCCCAAGCGATCAGCATTCCTTTGGACCTGTCGAGCGCCCAGTTGAGTCGTTGAGAGGTACCGTACTTGCCCTTGGGCAGCTCGTCAGCACCCTCAAACACGACGTGCCTCGCGCGCCCAGGCACAGCAACGTCGTACGAGGGGAAGGAAGACAGGAGTGGACTCTTGGGCTTGCAGTAGTCAAGGATGTCTGCGAGGTAGACACCCGTGAAAAGACCAGTAGAGACACCAGCGGCACCCCAATTGAATCCGAGACCTTTGGCAACCATGTTCTGCTCTTTACGCCTGTTTCCAGCACACACAAGCGTAATGGGTAGCGTAACTCTGGGAAACTTCTCCTTGAGATCCTTAATGCTGAGCTCGATTTCGTTCTCCACGAGACCGTGGACCTTGAGTTTCCAGTTCTCAGCCTGCTCTCTGGTCACACGAGGGGTGTCTCCGTGCGAACGTACATAGAAGAGATTCTGAGGAGTGAGGAACCCCTCGGCGAACAAGTCCGAGAGAGGCGCTTCGACGTTGCAAGGGTGCTTGCCTGTGAGACGGATCATACGCTCGTCGCGTGGAATCCAGTGGTCTGGTGTGTTGGAGTCGGTTGCCAAAGGCTGAAGCGCTTCCGATGCTGGGATGGCAGGCAGCACATTCTCGTTGTAGTCTTTGCGCGGCTGGAAGGGTTCGACCAAATCTGCAGCCTTTGCCGCCGAGACGGTGGGACTCGATGGCTCTGGTGTAGTGGCCGACGAAGAGTGCGAGGATGCTGGTGACGACGACATCGAGAGGCTCTTGAGGTCATCGCCCCTCTCCGAAGACGCCTTTGAGGATGATGAGCTCGACATTGTGATGGAGCCGACGTGCTTGTGTGAGCTGGGGGACAAGATGGAAGCAATTGGCGTCGTGGTGAAGAGCAAGAGTAAGGTGCGAGCGGCACAGGTGTCGAAAATCAAGAAACGCTAAGGCTTCTTGCCGGATTGCGGGGAAGACGCTAGAGACTTCTTCGACTCGCAGTTCCTGTAAGTTGGAGGAGGGAGAAGTTGCCACTAGCCGCTTACCAGTACAGACTGTTGACTCTGACAGAATTGAAGTTGAACAGCAAGACTTGAGGCTGCTGCTCAATCCGACCTCGATCAACGTGATTGGAACGGCATTAGCCATCGCTTGGCACACACGAGTCAGTTCGATGATCGCATCGCCGGGCTTCACATTGCCAACAATAGATCCCTGTTCGCCGGCACTCTCACATCCGTGAATTGCTGCAAGATGCCGAAGAGAGACTTTGAGGCTGCGAAGATCACAGATTAGATGAGGCCAGTGAATTTGCAAAACACCTTTGCATCGACTCATCGAGGCCATGTCATTGGCTGCTCGGTGATGCGAGCACATAGATTCTGCAAGGCAGCGAAATCGTGATAAGGTTGCATCGGAGAGCTTGGCTGACGGCATCGTCTCGGTTGCGGTTTGCTGTCACAGAAACTCGGAAACTTTGTGGAATCAACCTGACGCGGCACAGAGATAAGACGGCACAGCCACCCAGAAGTCGACCGGAAAATCCAGAAAATCCATTCGGTAACGCCACGATGCCCCGTTGATAAGGCACAGACGGCCTTCTACACGGGATGCGCGCGCAAATCGAATCAGCCTGCGTATTCAAGCACCTTCTTATCATTCGATCGCTTACCCATGCCGCCTAGCCACCATCAGGCTTGCTCAATTTGCGCGAAGTCTGATTGGTGGATGGGATCTTTGTAGCGCACGAGTCGGTCGAGTTCCCTTCCTGCTGCTTGCACTAGGTCAACAGAGTGACGGTGAGTCTGAAGTGCCGCCGTGCGGCAATACGAGGCTCATTCGCAAAGAAAGTCCAGACCCTCTTGGCCTTCTCATCTGATTCAATATCAACTCCTTCGAGCAGTCAACCTTGAGAGCTGTAAGAGACTACTAGAGACTGTTGCGTGCGATTCCTTGTCAAAGTGACCATGCGTATATACAGAAAATGGAAGCAAATTTTTATTTTATTTTTTACCAGTCGAGCGCAGACTGTTCTCCGCACGAAGCCTTCGTCTTCTTGAGAGGTGGTGATCCAGGCTTGTTGGGGCTCGAAGAGTTCGTCTCGAGCTTGTCCATGTCAGGGCCCGTGATCTCGACCGAGTGCGACTGACCGCCAGCCAGAGCATCCGACTCCTCGGTGGCACGTCTCAGCATCCACTTGGTCGTTGACAGCACAGCGTCGAGGGCCTCTGTGGGAGGGAGCTTGAGGTAGACCAGATCCTTCTCCTCGTCCATCTTGGACTCGAAGGTCATGATCGAGTAGTCACCGTCGTTGCACTTGCCACCTTCCTCGTCAGCGTTGGCCGAGAGAATGTAGTTTCGCTTGTGCAGAGGACACGAGACGTACTCGCGACCCTTGTCGTCTTCACCCACCAGACCGTCGGCGAGAACAAAGGCGCGGCGATGCGGGCACATGTTCTGTGCGGCGCGGACACCACGACCAGGGATGTTCCAGACGGCGATCTGAGTGTCGCCGTACTTGATGGTGGCCGACGAGGGGGAGTCCTTCTGAGGGTCAAGGTCGGTGTACTTGCAGACGGGTCGCCATTCCCAAACGGCTTCCTTGGCCACGTCGAGAATGCTGAAGTGAAGCGGACCAGCCTCAACAGGCCAGTCGGCTGGTCGCTGCTGATCACGCTCCGACATCTTTTCGGACACGAGCTGCGTCTCGTCGGTGTTGACGAACTGACGGAAGGCCTTGTGGCGAGCCGGATCGCGCACCACCTTGGTCCACTCGCAGTGGTAGGTGCCGACCAGCACCTCCATCTCCTTCTCGAGGTCGGCGCAGATGCCCAGCTTGTCATTGACAATGACGTCCTTGAGACCCTTGAGACCGCCGGGGAATTTCTCGATCCATCGTGCAGTACGCTCGAGCTTGTCAGCCGAACGGATGTAGAAGAGAATGAATCGGTCCAAGATCTTGATCGCCTCACGTCGCGTGACGTCTTCAGCGATCAGCTCGGCGTGACGAGGCTTGGCACCTCCGTTACCTCCGACAAAGACGTTCCAGCCTTTGGTGGTGGCGATCAGACCAAAGTCCTTGCCCTGAGCTTCGGCACACTCACGAACACAACCAGAGATACCACCCTTGAACTTGTGCGGGGCTCGGATGCCCTTGTACCTCGTCTCGAGCTCGTGTGCGAGGCCGACCGAGTCACCGACACCGTATCGGCACCAAGTGCTACCGACGCACGACTTGACCGTTCGCAGCGCCTTACCGTAAGCGTGACCAGACTCGAAGCCTGCATCGACGAGCTTCGTCCAGATAGCGGGAAGATCCTGCTTCTTGGCACCGAACATGTCGATACGCTGACCACCGGTGATCTTGGTGTACAGACCGTACTCCTCGGCCACCTCTCCGATCGCCTTGAGACCGGCAGGAGTGATCTCACCGGCAGCCAGACGAGGAACGACCGAGTAGGTACCATCACGTTGCATGTTGGCCAGGTATCGATCGTTGGTGTCCTGAGTCTGACGAAGCTGAGGGTTCATGATCCAGTCGTTGTAGAGCGAAGACAAGATGGAACCGACGGCGGGACGGCAGGTCTCGCATCCGAGACTGTCGCCCTTCTTGCCGACGGTGCTCATGACGGTGGTGAAGTCCTTGAGCTTCTTGAACTTGATGATCTGGTAGAGTTCCTGTCGGGTGTAGGCAAAGTGACCACAGAGGTGGTTCGACACCTCGACACCGGCCTCCTTCAGCGCCTTGTTGAGGATGCTCGTGCTGAGTGGCATGCATCCACCACAGCCCGTGCCGCACTTGGTCTCGGACTTCATCTCGCCGATGGAGCGAACGCTACCGTCCTTGACGCAGCGGATGAGATCGCCCTTGGTGACGTTGTGGCAAGAGCAGATCTGAGCCTCGTCAGGAAGATCGTCGCCTTCCTCTTCGCCCTCTTTCTTGGCACCGATGATCAACTCCGCGGGAGGCTTCTCGATAGGCAATCCCTTGTTACAGAGCGCGACGAGCTTGACATAGTCCTTGACATCACCGACCATCATACCACCGAGCAGGTGCTTGCCGTCGTTGGTGAAGATGTACTTCTTGTACACATCTGAGAATGGGTCGCGGTAGGTGAGCGCCTTGACCGATTTCTTGATCTCCTCGGGTGACGTTTCGTCGGATTCGGAGGCCTTGGACCGTCTCGAAGCGGCTTTGCTGCCTGGGAGAGGCTTGCTGATTTTGCCCTGGTCGGCGAAAAAGTCTCCAAAGGAAGCGACGTCGACACCCATCAGCTTGAGCTTGGTCGAGACATCGGGCGACTTCATCTTTCGCATGGCGTGATGAGGGCCTTCCGTGAGGTTGAAGGCGAGCACTTCTGCCATCTCGATACCGGGAGCGATGAGACCAAAAGTCTGACCTTCGAAGGAGGCGCACTCTCCGATGGCGTAGATGTTGGGGACGGTGGTGCTCAGCGAATCGTTGACGGTGAAACCGCCGCCTCTTGCCTTGGTCTCCATTCCTGGAATGGCCTTGGCAAGCTCGTCTCTTGGCGTGATACCAACGGCAAAGACGAGCATATCAATGTCGAACGGCTCGTCTTCCTCGCCTTCCTTGCCGTACATGAGCATGCCTGTGAGGCGACCCTCGTCATTCCAGATGAGGTCGCGGACACGTGCCTGGAGGAGCACTTCGACGCCCAGATCTCGAACCTTTTGGAGCACCAAGGTTCCGCCCTCTTGATCGAGCTGTCGGGACAGAACCCAGCGGTTACGCTCCACAAGCACCACCTGGTCGACCTCTTCGAGATCAAGCAGCGCTTTGGCAGCTTCGAGACCGAGAAGACCACCGCCAATGACACCTGCCTTTCGGATACGACGTCCGATGGTCTTGGGTGCTTCGACAGCGTATCCGATAATGTCATCCAGATCCTTGATGGTGCGGTAGACGAAGCTTCCCTTTGTCTGGTAGAAGCGATCGCGAGTGATGTAAGGTGGCAACGAGGCGTCCGAGCCGGTGGCCAGGATGCACTCGTCGTACTTGATCTCGTTACCCTTTTCGGTGCGAACGATCTTGTTCTCGGCGTCGATGCCGGTGACTTGATCGGACGTATGATATGAGAGCTTGCCTTTGGCGTGGGACGAGTACCAGCCGAGTTCGTTGAGGTAGAGCGACTCGATGGAGCGATTGGTAAAATATTGCGTCAGACCGACACGGTTGTAGGCAATGTGAGGCTCCTCTCCGAAGACGACGACTTCCCACTCGTCTCGACCGCCTTGGAGATCGTACTTGAGCAGCTTCTCGACGAATGCGATACCGACCATACCAAGGCCGACGACGCAGGCTCTTTTTCTGTTCTTGGCCGGGAGCGTGAGCTCGGGAGTCGTTGCTCCTGTCGAGCCCGAAGCCGAGCTTCCCGAGCCGGATGCAGTCCAAGCTGCTGTTTCTGTCGGGACTGGCGCCATCTTGTTGAGACTATGTGAAGAGAAGGAGGAGTGAATGAGGATGTGAGGGACTAGGATGGAGGCCCGAGGAGGGGAAAGATGACTTGTGGCGAATGTCGATGGGGATGACACTGGTGAGAAGGAAAGAGATGATGGGAAGGATTGGTAGCACAAGTGTTGGAGTCGAACAGGGATGAAAGGGTTCGAGAATTGCCAAGCAATACGGTGCGAGTCTGAGAAGCAGGCTTGCTCAGGGCGGATTGCGGTCACTCTGTGTCACACAGCAGAGCGCAGCACTGGAGTTTGCAACTCGAACACATCCTTGCCACAGATGGGACCAAGACTTTGCTGAACACATGTGACACAGACTGAACTTTTTTGGTCAGCCAATGCGAACTCGCGCATTGTTGGCAAAGCCGGGGACTCGTCTTCGATTGGCCATCGTGTCGGCAAGAAGCGGAGAAAGGTGGCAAGCCACAATCTACTAGCGCAATAGATAAGATCACGCTCGCCCCAGATTCTTCGTGCAAGAATCGCTTGTCGTAAATGCGAATGGCCATCTCTGAGCAGGCCGAATCTCTACCGCACCGCAGAGCGTGACGTGCGCCAAGCTATGAGGATGATGAGAACAATAGGCTGGTTTCGCTTACAGGTACGCTCTATGGACGCGAACTAGTCGGACCCAGGTTTGGATCATCAGGAACTGCGTCAGGTCTTTGCTGTTCAGGCGATTTTCCACAAGTCAAAAAGCGCCTCGGACTGAAGATAAGAAGCGACTTCTTCTACTTAGATGGAGATAAGAAACCAGCTCCTCAGCGATTCTGCCTCAGTCTGGAACGCTCCATTATTCAAATTGGTCGTGCATATAGTGATAAACCCTCTCGCCCTCTCAATACGATGCTTGTGATTCGTTCGCTGGGTTCTGGCCTTACCGGTCGTACACCATCAGGACCGGCAAGATAAGGCGGGCTTTCTCTGTTCCCGCTCATCTCTGGGTTCCCGTTTCACGAATTCGCTCATCGTCGGCTGATGCTGCCAACCAGATGCTGCGCATACAATCTCCGCTTTCACCGCACTGCCTCTAGCGATGTGCCTCTGCGATCTATCGGTTTCTCGACCATGTGGCGACCTTGGCGGTGCGAAAGTGCGTAGCTTTGGCAGACGGCTTCATCTCTGCGGTGTCCATTGTCCCGGATGAGTAACGTCGATGGCAAACGCTACTTTCTGATGCGAATCGCAGTCTTCCCATGCCATTGAAACGTGGCTCATTGTGATTGGAAAACGGAACCGCTCCCGTAATCGGTGGCAGCGAATCTACCCAGGCGAGCAAGCGAGGTGCCGTGCGATGCTTCAGATGAAACCGCCTCTGTCCAAGGATGCAGACCGAGATATCTCCTGATCTTCTTGAAATCTGATTGGCTCGCTCCAGGTGCTTCCGCTGCGACATGCTTCCGCTGCGGCATGTCGCAGCGCTGACGTCTCTGACCCGAGCCTCGTCTTTACTCGTGTTTTCGAAAATCGTTCACGTCTCCTGGCCAACTCTTGGCATGATGTTGTGTCTCTCTGCGAGCTGTGACATGGTTTTGTTCTAGCGAGTCCGGCAAGGGAGGAAGGGAGCGGTCGGAGATTCGACCAGGCTTTCAGCGACTTGATTTGATCAGATCAGAAGTTCACTGAGACAATCGTACAGTATACTGTATGCGTGCCGAAACAAATGCAAGCAAGCAATGCCGTCTTATCTCCCTGCATTTCGTCGCTCCTAGGCGGTACTCATGTGACCTCTCACTTTGTCGCTCTTTCCTGTGTCAGTTTGCAATCACATCTGCGATTATCTCTGACCTCTCATGGTCTGGACCTTTCTTCTCATTGGCTCTCCCATCGCTCAGCCCGTCGGCGTTTGTAAGCGCTTTTGGAAGGCCGAGCGGAGTCAGTGTGTCTCTTCATCTTATCTATGACCTCCTTGGCGCTCCGCACACTGATCGAAGATCGAAGCGAAGATTCGCACGGCTCGGAGCCCCTCAATCAGATTGCGTTGACTTGGTCGTCCTTCCTGTGCACCGCAAGAACTCAGATACCTTCCTGCCTCAAGCCTGACAGACGCACTATAGCACTTCCTGCTCCATTTCCGTGGCCACGCGCGCGAATCTACTTCTTCTTGACCGGCAAAGTATATAGAAGCAACCTCGCTTCCGTCGCCATATCGTCCCTCACGACTTCTCGCCAACATCCTCCTTCCCTTAGGCAGATACTCCACTGCTTCAGCGCAAAACCTTCACTCGTCATCCCCCAGACAGTGTCATATACCAAAAATGCGCTCCAACACAAACAGCCTCAGCAACTCGGATGAGTCCAAGGCTGACCTCGAGATCCACGAGGCCATCGCCAACGATCAGCATCCTGGTATGGCTTCCATGGTCCGCCCCGGCACAAACACCGGTGGCCTCGTCACCTCGGAAGAGTACATGACCGAGGATGAGAAGAAGACCAAGGACATGCAGGACTTTGGCCACTACAAGTTCCAGTGGTCTTCGCTCTGGCGTCCCGCCGTCATCAACCCCTTGAACGGCAAGTCTCACACTTTCCCGATCCTCCGTATCTGGGATGCCTACTCGATTGCCTTCTGGCTGGCGACGCTCGGTTTCTTTGTGGCCTTCCTCAGTTGGTTCGCCTTCTCGCCCCTCGTGCCCGAGGCCGTCAAGGTCGACCTCAAGCTCTCGTCCGTTCAGGTGACACACTCCAACATGGCCTCGCTCGGTGGTACTGCCATCGTGCGTCTCATCGCCGGTCCTGCTTGCGACCGCTTCGGTCCCCGAAAGGTCATGGCCTCTCTCCTCATCATCGGTGCCATCCCTTCGGGTCTTGCCGCCCTCGTTCACTCCGCCAGCGGTCTCTACGCCGTCCGATTCTTCATCAGCATCCTCGGCGCCACTTTCGTCTGCTGTCAGGCTTGGTGCTCCACCTTCTTCGACAAGTCGGTCGTCGGAACCGCCAACGCCTTCTCCGGTGGTTGGGGTAACATGGGTGGTGGTGTCACCATCGCTGCCATGATCGGTCTCTTTGAACGCTACCGTGCTGCCGGCTACTCGGCTCACCTTTCTTGGCGTCTATGCTTCCCCACCCTCCCTGTGCCATGCCTTCTCTTTGTCGCTGGTATGATCCTGCTCCTCGGTAAGGATCACCCTGCCGGCAAGTGGAGCCAACGTCACCAGTTCAGCGGTACTGCCGTCGCCATCGCTCAGGGTGAGAAGGTCGAGCTCGACGCTTCGGAGCGTGCAGAGTACGAACGCCGCGCTGCCGACAACGAAAAGGGACCTGCCAAGCTCGCTCACTTCCGCGAACAGGACCCTGCCGACGCTGGCAAGCACGTCGCCACTGTCGACACTGCGCAGGCAGAACCCATGACCTTCAAGCGTTTGTTGGTCATCCTCCAGGACCCTCGTGTTTGGATGTGCCTCATGTGCTACTTGCTCACCTTCGGTCTCGAGACTGCCATGGACGCCGCTCTTCCCGGTCTCATCACCACTCTCTTCCAGTCCCGAACCTTCACCGCCATCGACGCTGCCTACGCCGCATCGATGTACGGCCTGCTCAACTTGTACGCACGTCCTCTCGGCGGTATCGTCTCGGACGTCCTCTACTCCAGGTACGGTCTTCGCGGCCGTGTCATCTGGCTGCTCTGCACCGCTTTCTCCCAAGGTATCGCCATGATCGGTCTGGGTTTCTACTGCAACCACAACCCCACCCTCAGCGGTGTGCTGGCTTTCATCTTCTTCATCGGTACCACTGGTTTCCTCGCCAACGGTGCCAACTACGGTATCCCCGCCATCATCTGCCCCTCGGCTATCGGCACTGTCTCTGGTCTCGTCGGTGCTGCAGGTAACATCGGCGGTCTGCTCTACCTCGGTATCTTCCTCGCCGTGCCTGGTGCAAGGCCTAAAAAGACCCTCGGAACCAAGTTCTGGATCGCGGGTGTCGTCAACGCAGGCGCTGTCCTGCCCTTCTTTGCCGTCTTGCTCCCCGGCAAGTACGGTGTCTAGGTCTGTACTGTTTAGGATCTTTTGTAATGTAGATAGATTTTCACGACTTGCAAGGTATACTCGTCACTTGTCCAAATCGGCCTATCGTTCACTGTGCGCGAGAGCAAGCAACCTCTTGAAACTAATCTCAACCGACACCTTTGAGCTCTCACACACACTGAACACAAACCGTCTTCGAGAGTCAAGCCTTTTGATTGAGAGAAATACGAGACAGAGATGCACGTCGTGAAGAACAAACCCGGAACATTGGAAAGGGAGGGACGGGGATCTCTTCCCAGAAAGCGGTCGACAGACCTGTAACTCGTAAAGCCATAGAGTCCAAACCAGCAGACGGCTTCCAGACAGAGAAAAGACCGTCGTATGTACAACGTGAGATGAGATGAGGGAGGGTGCTTTCGAGAAGACTTAGGCGGTAGCAGCGACCTTTGTCTTCTCAGCACCGGTGGTACCCTGGATGGGCAGGAACTCACGCTTCTTGATCGAGCCTGCCCATGGCAGACGGGTGTTGCCCATCAAGTCACGGTCGACCTGAGCAGCGCAAGCACGGCCCTCCTGAATACCCCAAACGATGAGCGACTGTCCACGTCGGCAATCACCGGCGGTGTAGACACGCTCAACGTTGGTCTTGTAAGGCGACTTGCCCTTCTGGTCGTCAGCCTTGATGTTGGATCGGCCGTCCTGCTCGAGGCCGAGGGCGGTGACGGCGTCGTTCTCGGGTCCGAGGAAACCGAGCGAGAGCAAGCAGAGGTCGCATGGCCATCGCTTCTCCGATCCGGGGATCTTGTTCATCTGCCACTTGCCAGATGCGTCGAGCTCCCAGTTGACCTTGATGGTGTTGAGCGCAACGAGCTTGCCCTCGGCATCCTTCTCGAACGAGGTGGTCGAGATGCAGTACTCGCGAGGGTCCGAACCCCACTGGGCAGCGACCTCGGCGTGACCGTAGTCCACCTTGAAGACACGAGGGAACTGAGGCCATGGGTTGCCCTTGGCGCGCTCGTTGGGTGGCTGAGGAAGCAGCTCGAAGTTGACGATGCTCTTGGCACCGTGACGCAGAGCGGTAGCCTGAGCGTCACAACCAGTGTCACCACCACCGATGACGATGACGTCCTTGCCCTTGGCACTGAGGTAGTGGCCATCCTGGAGACCAGAGTCGAGGAGCGACTTGGTGTTGGGAGCAAGGAAGTCCATGGCAAAGTGGACACCGTCGGCCTCACGGCCGGGCACCTTGAGGTCACGAGGCCAAGTGGCACCGACGGCGTAGACGATGGCGTCGTTCTGGGCATGGAGCTGCTTGGGGTCAACGTCGCGGCCAACGTGAGTGCTGGTGACAAAGTTGACTCCCTCAGCGGCCATGAGGTCGACACGGCGCTGAACAACACCCTTGTCGAGCTTCATGTTGGGGATACCGTACATGAGCAGACCGCCGATTCGGTCAGCACGCTCGTAGACGGTGACCGAGTGACCAGCCTTGTTCAGCTGGTCGGCAGTGGCGAGACCAGCGGGACCGGAACCGATAACGGCGACGGTCTTGCCGGTGCGAGTCTTGGGTGGGCGAGGGACCATCCAGCCCTCCTCGAAACCCTTGTCGATGATGGCGCACTCGACCGACTTAATGCCGACGGGCTGCTCGGTGATGCCGAGCACACAGGCACCCTCGCAAGGAGCGGGGCAGACACGACCAGTGAACTCGGGGAAGTTGTTGGTCATGAGGAGACGGTTGAGCGCATCCTCCCATTGTCCCTTGAAGACGAGGTCGTTCCACTTGGGGATAATGTTGGAGATCGGGCAACCGGTATCGGCCTGGCAGAAAGGAACACCGCAGTCCATGCAACGAGCGGTCTGGTACTTGAGCTCGGCCTCGGTGAGACGGACGGAGAGCTCCTTGTAGTCCTTGACACGCTTGGTGGGGTTGCGGTAGTGCTCGCCGAGACGCTTGTACTTCATGAAGCCTCGGGTCTTGTCGAGCTTGTTGAGCCTCGACTTGGCAGTCTCGTCGTCGACCATCGAGTCCTCGACGTCAACAACGGAAGGCTCGACAGGCTTGGCGGCAGGAATCTCGCGAACACCGTCGGCAGCGTTGTCCTTCGGGTTATCCTCCTGAGCGAGGATCTCGACCTGACTGCCGTGGCGAGAGAGAGTACCGAGCAGGTCGACGTGGCTCGAGCGCTTCTTCTCGGCGGCGGCCTTGGCAGCCTCCTCTTCGAGCACGCGCTTGTAGTCAAGCGGCATGACTCGAACGAAGCGAGGAAGGATGTGGTGGAACTCGTGCAGGACGTGGTCAGCCACGGTGGAGCCCGTGTAGTGGCGGTGGTTCTCGATGAGGTTGCGAAGCTCGGCGATCTCCTTGGGATCCTTGACGGGACCCAGCTCCACCATCTCGGTGTTGCACTTGGTGTGGAAATCGCGGTTCATATCGAGAATGTAGGCGATTCCTCCGCTCATCCCTGCGCATGCGTTACGGCCAGTAGGTCCCAAGATGACTACACGACCTCCTGTCATGTACTCCAGAGCGTGGTCACCGACACCCTCAACAACAGCATGGGCACCGGAGTTGCGAACAGCGAAACGTTCGGCGGCGATACCTCGGAAGTAAGCGTGGCCCGTGGTCGCGCCGTACAAACAGGTGTTACCCACAATGATGTTCTCCTCAGCCTTGAAGGGAGAGTTCTTCGGAGGGTACACGATGAGACGTCCTCCACTCATGCCCTTTCCGGCATAGTCGTTAGCGTCTCCTTCAAGCTCAATGGTGACACCAGGGGCCAGGAAGGCTCCCAACGATTGGCCGGCGGAACCCTTGGCGTTGATGTGGATGGTATCGCGAGGCAGACCCTCCTCACCGTACAGCTTCGATACACGGTACGAGAGCGTGGTACCAAGAGCTCGATCCGTGTTGACAACGTCACATTCAATCTGAACGGGCAGGCCCTGGGTGAGAGCGGGCTCGGCCTCATCGATGAACTTGTTGTCAAGACGGACGTAGAGCTTGTGGTCCTGCTGGCGGACCTTGTAGGTGGCCGCACCAGGACGCATCTCGTGGGCGGGCTTCAGAAGGGCGCTGAGGTCGAGCTTAGCAGTCTTGGGGGTGCGCAAGCTATCGTCAACCTTGAGGAGATCGGATCGGCCAACCATCTCGTTGATGGTACGAAGACCAAGCTTGGCCATGATGGAACGAAGCTCCTCGGCGAGGTAGTAGAAGAAGTTGATCACGGCCTCGGGCTGACCGGCAAACTTCTCGCGGAGCTCGGGATCCTGGGTCGCAATGCCGACCGGGCAGGTGTTCAGGTGGCACTTACGCATCATGATGCACCCAAGGGCGATCAAAGGAGTAGTGGCGAAGCCGAACTCTTCGGCTCCAAGGAGACAGGCGAGGGCGACGTCGCGGCCGGTTCTGATCTGTCCGTCGGTCTGGACGGTGACACGGCCGCGGAGATCGTTGAGGACGAGCGTCTGGTGAGTCTCGGCGAGACCGAGCTCCCAAGGAAGACCGGCGTACTTGATACCGGTCCATCGGGAGGCACCGGTACCACCGTCGTGACCCGAGACGAGGATGTGGTCGGCCTTGGCCTTGGCGACACCGGAGGCGACGATGCCGACACCGACCTCGGAGACAAGCTTGACACTGACGCGTGCACGGGGGTTGGCGCACTTGAGGTCGTAGATGAGCTGCTTCAGGTCCTCGATCGAGTAGATATCGTGGTGAGGAGGAGGCGAGATGAGACCGACACCGGCGGTCGAGTGACGCGTACGAGCGATCGAAGGCGAGACCTTGTGACCGGGCAGCTCACCACCCTCACCGGGCTTGGCACCCTGAGCCATCTTAATCTGCAGCTCGTCCGAGTCGGCAAGGTAGTTGCTCGTGACACCGAAACGACCCGAGGCAATCTGCTTGATCTTGGATCGGAGCGAGTCGCCGTTGGGCAGAGGGATGGAACGCTCGGCGTCCTCACCGCCTTCACCGGTGTTGGACTTACCGCCGAGACGGTTCATGGCGATGGCGAGAGCCGAGTGGGCCTCCATGGAGATGGAACCGTACGACATGGCACCGGTGCAGAATCGCTGGACAATCTCGGTCCAGGGCTCGACCTGGTCGATGGGGACGGCACGCGACTTGGTGAAATCGAAGTCGAGCAGACCACGTAGCGAGGTGGCCTTGATGGCGTTGTGCGAAGCCTTGGAGTAGGAATCCCAAGCAGCCTGGTTACGCTCACGAGCGGCGTCCTGAAGGTGGGCGATGGCCATGGGATCGTTGATGTGAGCCTCACCACCGTCACGGTAGTGGTACTCACCAGACTCGGGGAGACCGGGGATCGAGATGGTGTCACGCGACGGATAACCGCGGTCGTGGAATTCGAGCGCATCCATGGCGAGCAAGGTGAAGTCGGAACCCGAGACACGCGAAGCGGTACCGACGAAGCAGCGGTCGATGACGTCGCTGGCGAGACCGAGAGCCTCGAAGATCTGAGCGCCCTTGTACGAGGCGAGCGTCGAGATACCCATCTTGGACATGACCTTGAGGATACCGTTGTCGACGGCGTGGGTCCAGTTCTCAATGAGCTGGTTGGCGCTGAGGTCGGCCTTGACGAGACCCTCACGGGCGACCTTGAGGATGGCCTCCATAGCGAGCCAGGGGCAGATGGCGTCGGCACCGTATCCGAGGAGGACACACATGTGGTGAACCTCACGAGCTTCTGCGGACTCGACCATGAGGGCGATGCGGCTACGCTCCTTGTTACGGATCAGGTGGTGGTGGACGCCACCAACGGCGATGAGCGAAGAGATGGCGACTCGGTCGGCACCGATGGCACGGTCGGAAAGGACGACGACACGGTAGCCGTCGCGAATGGCCTGCGAGGTCTCGGAGCAGATGCGGTCGAGGGTGCGCTCGTAACCGATGATGCCCTCGCCCTTGTCGTAGGTGATGTCGATGGTCTTGGCGGTCCAGTCAGAGTGGACCGTGTCGATCTGCTTGATGGCGTTGAGCTGGTCGATGCTGAGGATGGGCGAAGGCAGCAGGAGACGGTGGCACTGCTCGGGCTTCATCTCGAGCATGTTGCCCTCGGGACCGACGTACTGCTCGAGCGACATGACGATCGACTCTCGGATGGGGTCGATGGGAGGGTTGGTGACCTGGGCGAAGAGCTGGCGGAAGTAGTCGTAGATGACACGAGGAGCGGTCGAGATACAGGCGAGCGGAGCATCGTTACCCATGGAACCGAGCGCCTCCTTTCCGTCAGCAACCATAGGAAGCATGAGAAGGTTGATCTGCTCGGCGGTGTAACCAAAGGCAAGGAGCTTGGGGTCGGTGCTGAGACGCTCCTCGTCGAGGACGGGGGCGATGGCGTTGCTGGTGTTGCGACGAACAGTGTCGACGATCTCGGGCAGGCGGAGCAGCTGGTTCTCGATCCAAGCGGCAAAGTCGGCGCGCTGAGCGGTGCTCATCTTGAGCTCACGGTCCTCGACGACGCGACCCTCGACAGTGTCGACAAGGAGCATCTTACCGGGCTGGAGACGCCCCTTGGCAATAACGGTCTTGGGATCGATGGTGACGGTGCCGACTTCGGAGGCGCAGATCATGATGTCTTCGTCAGTGATGTAGTATCGGCAAGGTCGGAGACCGTTTCGGTCCAGGTTCGCACCACAGTAGCGACCGTCGGCGAAAGTGAAGAGCGCAGGACCGTCCCATGGCTCCATGAGACAGGCAGCCCACTGGTAGAAGGCGACCTTCTCAGGCTCCATGTGCTGGGCCGAACCCTGCCAAGCCTCGGGAATCATCATCATGACTGCCTGAGGAAGGGTGAGCACCTTGTTGATGACGAGAAGCTCGAGCACATTGTCGAAAGCAGCCGAGTCGGATCCACCGCCCTCGATGATGGGGTAGAGGAGGTCGAGCTCGTCGCCAAAGGTCTCGGACTTGAGGAGACCCTCGCGAGCACGCATCCAGTTCTTGTTACCGCGGATGGTGTTGATCTCACCGTTGTGCGCAGCCCATCGCATGGGCTGAGCACGATCCCAGGAAGGGAAGGTGTTGGTGGAGAAACGCGAGTGGACGAGGGCAAAGTGCGAGGCGTAGTGAACGTTGTTGAGGTCGTAGTAGTAGTTGTAGACCTGGACGGGGCTGAGCTGACCCTTGTAGATGATGTTGGTGGGGCTGAGCGAGCAGATGTAGAACCAGTTCTGGAGACCGATGGTGTGTGTGGCGTGCTTGCGCAGAACGTAGAGCTGACGTCCAAAGTACTGCTCGTCGAAAGCCTTGGAGGTCTCGGCAGGGGTGGTGCCGGAGCCGTAGTGGTCCTTGAGGACGACGAAGGGCTGCATGATCTTGGGCTCCTTGCTCTTGGAGGCAGGGCCGAGGATCGAGTTGTCGACAGGAACGTCACGCCATCCGAGGACACGAAGGCCGAGCTTGTCTGCGATGCCGGTGAAGGTCTCGACGTGCTCGGCACGGGCCTTATCGTCCTTGGGGTTGAAGAACAAGTTACCGACGGCGTACTGACCCTGAGCGGGGAGCTTGACGCCAAGGTCGCGCTCGGTCTCGCGGCGGAAGAAGGTGTCTGGGATGCCGGTCATGACACCGGCACCGTCACCGTCACGGGCGTCGGCACCGACGGCACCACGGTGGGTCATGTTGCAGAGGAGGAAGCGCGCATCGGAGACGATCTTGTGAGCGGGCTTGCCCTTGATCTGGCACATGAAACCGACACCGCAGGCATCCTTCTCGTTGTCGGGGTCGTAGAGACCCTGGGCAGCGGGCAAGGAGCCGGCCCAAAAGTCGGTGGAGCGCTCTACTTCATCGAAGCCGCTGACCTCGAGAGAGTCGGAAGCAATGGCCTCCTCGTGGACGGGAGCTTGCTCGGCGTTGAGCTTCTCAACGAAACGAACCTGGCGGGTGTTGTCGTTGGCGGTGGCGACGGGAGCCATAACAGGCGACTCGAGTCGAAGGTGGATTGCTAAAGTTGTTGGGCGATGGATAAAGCTTCGGCGGGACGAAGCTTGGATGTGGATGCGAGGCGAGGCGAACGGCTTAGATTCGCTCAGGGTGTGTGTGCGTTGCTGTGGTGTGTTGCAGATGGTATGCTTGGCTTGAAAGGACGTGACTTGGTGGGTATTCGAGGATGACTCTTTTTGCTACAGACTCCCAGGAGAATACGAGATGCGAAGATTAAGGCTTGACGGAGAACGGAACTCGACCTGCGGATCTGATGGTGGAAATGACAGTTTGGATGTCGACGTAGCGGATGGAACGATCGACGGTGTTGATGGTGAGGGTGAGTAGGGGAAAGGTGAGGGAGGCAGATGAGATGTGGGTCAGTCGGGCCATTCAGGATTGACTGTGGCGAAGGGCAGCGAGCTGGCTGAGATGGCGACCAAAACCAGACGGACAGACAGGCACGCAGGCAGGCAGATGTGCTTGGAAGACGCCCACGGGCTAGGCCGATGCAAAGATGCTGTGGCAAGGCAGCGGCAGCTGCATGAGCAGCAGCATCACGCAGCCAATAAGGTCGTACCAAATTCAAAAAGCACGCGGCTTTGGCTCGGGCAATTTTTCGACTTTTTTTCTTTCCGCCATGTTTCATGAAGCGGAGCAGCTCCGAAGGTGCCAGTACTGCGCTCCGAACAGGCAAAAACGGCAGGGTGCCAAAGGTGCAGCGTCGACGACCATGCCATCAAATGTGCTCAGCTCGGTTGCTTAGCCGGTCTCGACCAGGAAAGGGGCAGCAGGTGGGGAAGAGTGATGAGCACCCAAGAGCCAGCTAGCGATTTCTGACGGTAAGCAAGGCTCGCAAAAGCGGCTGAGCGCCGTCGAGCGCTGGGCGTAGCGGAAGATTATCAAAGCAGGAGCAGGAAAATCCAAAATTCCAGCTGCTAAACCGGACGCGAGGCTACGCTCCTGATCCTGTCTCGAGAAAAGAACCTAGAAATTGAAGCCCGAAACTTCGCGCAAGCGAGCTTTCATGAGCCAAAAATGAGGTCGAAAAATCTACCCGAGAAGGAACAGGTCCCCGCCGCTGGCTGTCGACTCGTCATCAGGAGGAAAACAATGCGGGAAAATGATTGCCCATTCATTTTTTTCCTGCTAATCAGAGGCGACCGCAGGCAAGGGGGTCTTGCGGATCTAAAGGTGACGCACGCGAAGCAGCGAACCTGCGCGCGTGCTATAGCGATTCATCAAAATCAGATCCCGCAGCATCCCCCCCTCCGCAGACTATACGATGGCGATGGACGATGTGCAATCGCAATCAACGCCGTCGCAGCCCAACGTAGACTCTTGCAAGAGCCTCGCCTACTGTAGCTTGTGTGCTGCTGATGCTGCCCAGAGCCGCTGACTGGATCGACAAATGACGTGGCTTTCTGCCCTGGAAGGTTGGAAGTGTGTCGACAAGATGCGCCCACGACTGCCTTTCTGGTTCCGAATTCATGTTGATGCCCGCTGTATGGTCGTGCGAATGTAGGAGACCTACTTACCTTTGCTACAAGATCCCAAGTCGTGTAGGGGCGTTGTGAGAGGTTGTCGGACGACGAGTGTGCCTGCGACTGGGGCGAGGGCGACTTTTGGTAGATCGAAAGGTTGGCTTTGGTGGGTTGGCTTGACTACAAAGGAGACAGGTTGGCTTATGACCTGACTTCAATGACGTGTTGCACAGGAAGAAGTGATGTCTCGAAGAGTGAGATTGTCGCTGTGTGTGATGGCGACAAGGCGAAAACGAATGCGGAGAGGATGATGGTGCGAGAAGGATACTAGCTCAGGTCCAATGGGATGATGGAGAATTGTGATCTTCTCGGCGTGGGGTCGGGCTCAGGCTAGCGGATCAGTGGGGAAAAAGAAAAAGGGACAAAAAAGCTGATCTTTCAAGTCAAGGGTCGTGGCCGATCTTCCTGACTGTAGTCGCAATGACATCCACAGGGTTACAAGTCGGAATGAATCCGAAACACGGTCGCCAGGATGCACACTTGAGACGGGTGACTCAACAGGAACCATGTGCCAGTAGTTGCTGGGAAGAGAGACGGCAACACGCACGAGAGAAGAAAGCCGCACAGCACATTACAAAGACAAAACGGTCAGTACACAAAGCAAACGTATACGATTGGACAGACGGAGGTTGCGGGACCTCGCGGATTGCTTTTTTCAGCGAATCTCGACCCCGCTTTGCAAGGCTGCACGGTGCGCGGTCGTGCTTTTGGCCGCGATCCAATCAGATCAGATCCATTTGCATCCGACGACAGGACAAAAGGGCAAATAATTGAAAGAAAAGGCGGAGGCCAGGTCCGGGCAGCTTTTTCTTGACCGGCAAAGCAAAAGGCGGATGCAGTCCGAGCCACAAGGGTAACAAGAAGCAGAACTTTATTCGTGCATGGCCCGTCACTTTTCAGAATGTTTTGTTTTTTCCAGGTCTCTGTGCCAGCTGCTGCCGCAAAAATGGAAATGTACGATATTTGGCAAGCGGTGAAGTCTCTAAATTGACGCGAGAGATGGAGAATTAGATCATGCACAACTCTAATCGAGCCAATCAGATTGTTGCCTTTCATCTCATCGCATCTTCTCATCTTCTCATCTTCGCATCTTCGAAAAAAGAAAGGGTCCACTTGTTCCCATTTCTTCTCGCCTCGAGTCGAGGCCGCGGCATCAGCACTCGGCCGACGAGTTCTGCCAGGAAACAGCCAGCACCCGGTGACTCTCTTTTCTCGCGGACTTGGCCGGCGCCATCATCTCGCTTTTGCCTCGGTGGAGATCCCGCACGGCCACTGACGGCGTCGAGTCATCCATCCTTTCGTCGCCACAAAGATGACCGTCCAGCTTACCGCAAACAATGCGCCCTTTGCCGAGTTTAGGGTCTAACAGGTCGATCATTGCTCCGTCTTCGGCCCACCGAGACAGTCGAGTCGAGCAGCAGCACAAGCTCGACGCAAAGGAAGAGCGCTGAGGTTGTGGTTGCACAGCGGCCGAGTGCGGGCTTCGCCGACGTGGCCGGCGAGACCAGAGTGTCGAGAACCCTGTCGGTGAGATTCTCGGCCTTCAAAACCTATTTGACGGTAGGGAGCCACCATCTGGCTGGCTGGCTGGCTGGCTGGCTGGCTGAGTCAATTCCGGTTCTGACCGATCGATAAAAGATTCCCCTTCAGATTCCGACTTTCAGCAAATGCCGGCCGTATGGCATGTTTGTCTAAGCACATTTGTTAGACTTATATATCACACATGACTGGAAAAAGGCATCTTTTCTCGACCGCCATTTCTCGCCAGCATTCGATTCGGTCAAAGAAACAAATATATTCCCTTGCAGACAATATGGTTCGCAAGTCTGTGGCTGGCACCGCTCCGAAAGTACCGATCGACAACCAGGACACGCTACCTCAAAGGCATGCGAAGGTGCTCAGGATGGTCTCGACAGCTCGACGTCAAATCACAGCTTGCAAAGTCAAGCGAAACATATTTTGATTCTATTGAAACAACGCAGTAAGTGCGTACACAAGGGAAAGCTTTGAGGCCGAGGCAGGTCACGCACGGTGAATCATCGACTCACGAGCAGGGCCGACGCCGATCCACTCAATCTTGACGCCGAGGAACTGCTCGATAAACTCGACGTAGTTGCGGCAGTTTTCTGGCAACTCTTCCCAGGTGGTGGCCTTGGAGATGTCCTGCTGCCATCCGGGCAGCGTCTTGTACTGCACCTCGACCTTGGCCAGCACCTCGAGGTCGGCAGGGAAGCTAGGCAGCTCCTTGCCGTCGACGACGTAACCGACGCAGATCTTGAGCTCCTTGAGCTGATCGAGCACATCGAGCTTGGTCAGGTTGAGGCTGGAGTAGCCGTTGATGAGGCACGAGTAGCGCATCATGACCAGGTCGAGCCAGCCGCAGCGACGACGTCGGCCCGTAGTGGTACCGTACTCGGCACCCACTTCTTGCAGGTGGTGACCAACCTCCTCGTGAAGCTCGGTGGGGAACGGTCCCATGCCGACACGCGTGGTGTAGGCCTTCATGACACCGATGACATCGCCAATGGCGGTAGGCGGGATGCCGAGACCGGTAAGCACACCTCCGATCGAGGTCGACGAGCTGGTGACGAAGGGGTAGGTACCAAAGTCGATATCGAGGAAGAGAGCGTTGGCACCTTCGACCAGCACCTTGCGGTTCTGCGCCAAGGCCGTGTGGATGAAGGTGACACCGTCGACGATGTGAGGACGCAGTCGTTCGGCAAAGGCACGGTAGCGAGCGATCTCGCCCTCGGTGTCGTACTCAAAGTGACCGTATCGCTTGAAGCGGCCCTCGACAAGCTTGCGGAACTTGGACGCAAAGAGCTCCGGATCGTAAAGGTGGTGGACTCGCAGACCCGATCGCGAAGCCTTAGAAGAGTAGGCCGGACCGATACCCTTCTTGGTGGTGCCGATGCTGCTTCCGCCGAGCTCGACCTCCTTCAGACCGTCGACGACCTGGTGGAAGTCGAACACGAGGTGAGCACGATCCGAGATGAAGAGACGACCCTCGCAGTTGAGACCCTTCTTCTGGATGGTGTCGAGCTCGGCAAAGAAGGAAGGGATGTGCACGACGACACCCGAGCCGATGAAGCCGGCGCAGCGAGGGTTGACGAGACCCGAAGGCAGCAGGTGGAAGTCGAACTTGGTCTTGACGCCGTTGACGTCGGCGACGATGGTGTGTCCGGCGTTGTTTCCACCGGCGCATCGAGCGCAGACGTCCATCTGTCCGCTGAGCACATCGGCGAGCTTGCCTTTGCCCTCGTCACCCCACTGGGAGCCGAGCAAGACGGTGGCCTTGCCGCCCGTCTTGGAGTCGGAGGGTTTTGGCATGGCAGCCATGGTTGATGTATAGAGGGTTGGTGGCCGTTTCCAGCGAGGGAAACAGGGTTGGTGATCAATCGATGCCGAGAGATGAAACCCCAGGAAGGGAAGGAGGATCCGCGACGATCCCGCACTCCTTGAATCGAGTCCGCAGTGCGAGCTTGGCTTATTCTCCACCCGCACTCAAAAGCGCTGAGCTCGCTGCACGCAACATATGCCGTCCGTGCCTGCCTTGCTGTTTGCATCGTTGGACCTGCACACTCTTTTCTTGATCTTCTTCATCGTTGCAGAGCCAGAGCGACGCAAGCTTGTGTTCATTTTTGCAATTCGAAATTTTTTCTGAAAATCAAGCTTTGCAGTCGTGCCTTAGAGCAGTGACTCTGCGGCCCCGAGTCACCTGCGACCGCTTTTGCCCGTCAATTCGAAAATTCCAGCTGACGACCCTTGCAACACGCAGATACCCATAAAGCTATCTGGTCACGCCCTGCTACCCTTGTTCCTCTCACCTGTTATGGGTGCAACCTTGGAATGAGGTCTTTGCCGAAGCGCGCCCCATTAGTGTTAGCCTTTCCGTCGGATGGTTGAGGAGCTGCTGTCTCACGCACGCGTCCAGCAGTGGATGCCTGCTCAGCAAGTAAGCCAGTGTGGAGACCCATTGATTTGGGAGTCAATAGCCTTCGGGCTCGAAGGAGTCGGTCGCCCGCGCACTTCACACACTGATCCTCAGCTGCACGTATCCGGCGGGTTACAAGGTGGATAGGGAGCATTCACTTCACTTGGAGTTGCTTGAAAGCTGCGCATCTGGGACCACCTCAAACCTTTCTTTTTGCTCGGTCTGGTTTGATCTGCACTAGCTGACCATCAGCTCACCCGGTGCATCTATTTTGCGGTTCTTTCACAGCAAATGCTAGCGACCGCAATCGAAAAGACGATGAAGGTGAGATGCATTGAGATGGTATCGACGAACAAGACAAGAATGCTCTACAATGATGTGGACAAAGAGATTGGACGAGCTAGGACTCATCCATCCCATCCGCTGCTGTTGCTGCTGTTTGAGGTTGCTCTGGACGGGATGCTTCTGGTGAACTCTCGTGCTGTGTGTTCTCCATCTCGTGATCTGGATCGCTTCTCTGACTAGCATCTGCGCCTGGCCCATCACCTTCGGACTGGGCGAGCTTCCAGCTGCTCTCAAAGTACCTGTTGGGGTGGGTGACCGTCTCACCTCGTCCATCGAGTCCCTGACCCTTCTTGATCCCTTGTCGCTGATGGGTGATCTCAAAGATGCGCGTGCAGGCGACGTGGTAGTGTCCCTGCTTGACCGAGGCGAGGATGTCGGACTGCTCGGCCTGGTTGAGGCCGTAGTGCTGCACCATAGCCGTGGAGAGGTTCGTGGTGGAAAAGTGACGGAAGGGACATCCGTGCGAGTCCTGCGGTCCCGGCTGATCCTGGGTCAAGATACGAGCGCAGCTTTTGGCCGGGTAGTTCATTCGTCGACCTTCTAGACCGTAGCCGTGACGGATGTTGTAGCGGTACTCCTTGTTGAACTTGTCGTCGGTCATGTTCTTGAAGCTTCGTCGCCAAAAGACGAGCGCCTCTTCGACGGGTAGGCCAAGCTCCTTTAGGAAGAGGTTGTACTGCAATCGACCATAGTGCTTGAGATGCCCCGTAGCGGTGAGGGTATTGTGGAGGTTCTTCATGCACATGGGAGCGTGGGTCTTGACCAAGGCGTCGACCATGCCAGCTGTGACGGAGACGCTGCCGTCTGCTGTGATGCTGGATCCCGTGTAGTCGGTTGAGATGCCAGCGAGGAAGCCCATGCTCAGATGCGAGAGGACGGGCAAGAGACGGTCGTCCTCGTCCAGGCGTGGGAGGGCTCGAGCGGTCATCTCGAGATCCCGGAGCAGACGCGATTGAAACTCGGCAAGGACGAGACTGGACTGCTCCTTGATGGGCACCCATGCTTGACCTGCTCGCATAAATACCTTCCTCTTCTCGACGAGATCAGTGACGCGGGTCCAGTCCACCTTGAAAAACGTCTCGCTCTCGAAGGTGGAGGCCATCTTGGGATGCGTAGCCACGAGCTGATCGCGATACATCCTCTTCTCGTCTGCAGAGACAGGCTGCCAATCGAGCTTGAGCTCGCGCATGAAGCTCTCTCGCTCGATCGCGTCGTCCGTCTCGAAACGCAGTCGGAAGAGCAGCGATTCCGCCTTGACGAAGCGGCGTCGCAGATCTTCGCTGCGGCAGAAGGCGAGACGAAGCACAAAGTGAGAGACGTGATCCTTGAGACGTTCGGCGAGCAGGTCGGTGGTCTTGATGGCGGTGTTGGCATTGAGCGGAAGAAGGCGCTTGGCGAGCGCATTTACGGCGTCCTTGGTCTCGCCATAGGTACGGTTGCGAGCTTGGGAGGACTCGATTTCGGCGAGCACCTTGAGACGGTCGATGGCCCACGACTCGAACTGCTCTATGGTGACTTCGTGGATGGGAGGAACAGCATAGAAGTTGAGTCGGTGCGGGTACCTTGCAAGCGCCTTGTTCGTGTGGTGATGTGCGACGGATCCCGAGGCAGAAGTGCTTGCGTGTCCCGTGGCGCTGGATACATTGCCAAAGCTCGATGGCACCGAGGGAGGTGCTGCCGTTCGGAACATCTTGTGTAGAGTCCGGCGTTGACGGAGCTGTGGTAGACTTGAAGCGAGGAAGGGAGCAGTAGGTGGTGGTGATTGAGAGAGGTCGAGGACTCGAGGACTATGCTGCTCCTTCGAGTTCTATTTACTGGCTCTCCTCGCTGCAGTAGCCTGCCACACAGAGCTTCGGCCCCTCCGTGTGGAGAGGTTGAAGCGTGGTGTTGGTCTTGAGAACTTCGACTCTTGAAATTTCCACAGCAGCTCAGCTCAACGCGACGCGCGACTGGAAAGACGTGCGTGTTGAGTGGTGCATCCCCGATCTAAACTAGAACACAGGGCCGATCATGGGAAAAAGAGGCGGTTGCACAGGGCAGCGCTCTCATCAAACGTAAACGTCGAGAAATGGAAATTCTCAATGATGGATCCGCATCCACTTTTTTAGTGACACCTCTGTCCTCTTCTTCAACGTCACTGAGCGCTTTCTTATATCCACCGGCTCGATCCACACCCGCTGAGCCTCACCCGTGTTCTTTTGAGCCGCAAAGCGTCGCACCAAGTGTCAGCAGAACCAGGAAGCGACACTCGCTCGCGCTCGACATCGTCCAGCCAGAACGGCTGCGCTCGTCCTCTTCCGAACGCACACCCAGAGGAGGGTGGTGGCATCACCGACAGCGTCAGCTCGCCATCATGCCAGCCGATCCACACTCGTTGGAGGCCCTGCGTGAAGCAGAGGAGACCTTCCGACGATGCGAACAGGGTCGCATCGCCCTACCAGAAGTCAAGCAACGTACACCGACACGCGACGCACCCTATCAACAGCACCGTCTCGACCCATGGGTCGGGTTTGACAAGTCAAGAACGCTTCCGATCCCGCCGGACGTATTCACCGGCATAAAAAGCGCTAGTCCGACAGCTACACAATCCCTCTTTCCATCGATTCGTAGAGCTTGCATCACTGTCGACAACAAGGTCTACCTCTGGTCCTACCTCGAGGGTCAGGCTGCCTTCGAATTCTACTGCGTTCCTGAAGACCAGATCGTCATTGCTGCGAGCGTAGTACCGGTACGATCAGGTGTGTTTGCCGACATCGTCACTCATGTGCTCGTGCTCAGCGTCGGCGCTTCGGTCCGTGAGGGCAAGTATGTCAAGGTGCTCGGCCTCTCGTATACCCAGAATGGCGATCACTCAAAGGTGGAGGTGCTCGAGGCGGGAATGAACGCCAACACAAACGGCGTCGTCCTCGACAATCTCACGGGTACCGACAGTGGTCGCATCTTTGCTACCGGTTCCGACAACTGCCTTTACGAGCTCGTCTACCAGCGAAACGAAGGCTGGTTCACCAGCAAGTGCTATTTGCGCAACATCACCAGCCCGCGCCTCTCGAACCTCTTGCCCACCTTTGTCAAGGCCGAAAAGAAGCTGCTCTACATTACGGTCGACAATGCCCGCCAGCTCGTGTACACGCTTCGTCAAGGTGACTTGATCGAGGTGTTCAGCCTACCATCCAAGGATCCCTCTTCAGCACCCGAAAGGCGCGGTCAGACCGTCGGGACGTCGGGACAGCAAGGCACTCCACATGCGCGCTACGATGTCGGGTCCATCGTGTGGATCGGACCTGTCGAGCGTGAGGCTCGCTTCAACGTAGTTCTGCTTGCCGTCACCGATCGTGGCTACCGCATCTTCCTCGACAACTTCCAGGGCCGTTCCGAGCCTGCCATCACCGTTCGCGCACCTCCAGCGCTTCAGCAACCTCCAGGTGTTGCGGCCGCTTCCGCCGCTGGAGGCTACATGCAACAACAGGCTTCGCAGCAGCAACAGCAACTCGTACAGCAGCAAACCATCACCAGAGCCGTCTCATCCGTATTCTACGCCGGCGATGTCTTTATGATGGGCTTCAACTACAACAAGCTCCCGTGCCAGATCTGCTGCGTGACACCGGCGCTCAATGCCAATTCCACCACCACAGGCCCCGTCGAAAAGGCTACCTTCATCGATCTCGAACTGGCACTCAGCACGCCAGTGTTCGCCGAGGCGCCTCCCTCTCGCAAACCTCCTCAGATCACCGACAACGGCGAGCTGGTACGACCAACCTACGCTCAGGCCCTCCGAGCGCCGCGCAGTTTCCTTGTGCTCGACAACAATGGCCTCACCGAGCTTGTTGAACGTCGCCCGGTTGACACGTTACGAGGCCTGCTCGAATCTGGCGCTGCTGTCAACAGCGCTGCCATGATGCAGTTCTTTGGCTCGTATGGCTCCATCGAAGCATGCGAGACAGCCCTCGCCATCGCCGCGCACAATTCTCAGGTGGCTGCTCCTCGCGTCACCATCGGCTCTTCCGGAGGAGTGCCGGCAGGGCTCGCACAGACCATCTCGGACGAGGTGGTGGCACTTGCGTCTCGAGTCTTCTTCAGTCAGTACGGCTCGTGGCCTGCCGACACCACCGTATCGGCGGCACTATCTACACCGAGAACGTCGCGCCACGACGGTTTGGCTCTGTACATTGCCTGCATCCTTAAACGCGTCTGGGATCGCGCGATCATGCCTCCTGAGCCGGCCAAGCCAGGGGCCAAGCCTGCCGCAACGCCAGCATCAAGCAGCGCACTCACCAGCTACCGCCCTGTCGGTTCAGTGACCAGTCAGTCCACTGCTCCTAAGCTGCCGCTCCGGAAGGAGGATCTTGAAGAGACGCTTCAGGACCTCGTACCGCTCCACGATTTTATGCAGCAGAGCGCAAAGCTGTTCGGCCTCGGAGGCTCATCTGCGGCCAACCGCAGCTTCGTCAACGGCGTCGGCTACGACCAAGAACGTGCTGCCAAGCTCGACCAAGAGAGTTTCAGCAAACTTAAAGCGCTCGTCTCGCGAGCGACGGAGGCAACCAACTTCATGCTCTTCCTGATCGACCATGGTCTGAAGCCCTTGATCGATTCGTGCTCTCCCGAAGCCAAGGGCGTCATTGCGAATCTGCGCTTCGGTCAACTGATCACCTCGGAGGAAGGCAAGCGCGCCTCCAAGGAGCTCGTCACTGCCCTCATCGAGGCGCGCATTGGTGCTCAGGTCAGCATCGACGCTGTTGCTGATGCGCTTCAGGCTCGATGTGGAAGTTTCTGCTCTGCGGACGATGTGAGACAGTACAAGGCTACCGAGTGCATCCGTCGAGCCAAAGAGACACGTTCCGAGCAGGACAAGCTGGACAATCTACGAATGAGCCAGAAGTTGCTGGCCAAGGGTGCGAGCCAGCTATCGGTGGAGAAGCTGCGCGGTATTTGTCAAGACTATCGATCGCTCGGGTACGCTACGGGTGCGATCGAGCTCGCCTTGCAATGTGCTGCCGAGTGGGATCCTGCGGGAATTGCTGCTTCGTACCTCGCGGAAGGCGGTCCGGACGGTCCCGAACATAGAGCAAGACGCGAAGTGACAGAACGACTCAAGCAAGCCTACCAGCTGGTGTTCGAGACTCTGCAGCAACTCGACGAGCGTCTCGACGCCGCTTACAACCTCGAGGGCGACGAAGCTCAGGTAAGACTCGCCATCAGCACACGCGACAAGGCACGCACCGAAGCGTACGCGCGCGCCGAAGCTTCGCAAGACGCCCTCTTCCACGAATGCATGTACGGCTGGTTGATCGAACGCAAGATGACCGACCAGCTGCTGTCGATGCGCACGCCGTATCTGGAGCAGTTCCTCGTCAAGCGGCCGGCAGGTGTCAAGGGTCACGATGCGGTGTTCCTGCGCACGTTGCGTAATCTGTTGTGGCAGTTTTACGTTCGTCACGGCGAGTACTTTGCTGCTGCGCAGGTGTTGGATGCTTTGGCGCACTCGAAGGAGTTCGTGTTGGATCTGCGCGAGAGGATCGAGTACCTAGCGTTGGCTGTGGGGAATGCCAAGTCGGTCTCTCCGTCTCACGTCGAGGCGAACGATGTGGTGACATTCCTTTCGCAGGCGGAGGACTCGCTGGAAGTGGCGCAGATCCAGGCACGTGTGCTGCAGTCCTTGCAGCAGATCGGACCGGATGAAATGGACGCTGAACGATCCGCCCTTCTCTCCGATTCGATCGAATGGCTCAACGAAGAGCTTCTCGACCTGTCGACGCTGTACAAGAACCTGGCCGAACCGTTCGAGCTGCTCGAAGAGCAACTCGCGATGATCGCGTCTGCAGAGCTGAACGACGTTGCGCTCGTCTCGGAGCTCTGGATCGCACTCATCTCGAGGCAAAACGAAAAGAGTCGCGCGGACGAAGCGTACAAGGCCATCAGCGGGTTGACGGTGGAACTGTTCACGCGGTTGGACAGGAGCGAAGTAGCATGTCCGATCGACAACGTCTTTGATCTGCTGTTGAGATATGGGTTTGAGCAGACTCGCTCGTCCGATGGTGGTGCGGAGGACAGCATTCCTGCTGGATTCCGTAGGAGGACGGATGAGGACGATCAGGGCGAAGTTGATATTCCGGAAGGGTGGGCGAGTCAGACGATGTTGAGGGCAACAGGAGCGCCCGAATCGATCCTAGACATCTTGGAGTCTGCTCTGTCGACCAGACCTCAACCGTGGAACACTGCTGAGGGACAGTCGTACCTGCAGGCGGAAATGGTCGAGTTTGCGAGGACGTGGATCGAGCTCTCTACTACTTCGGGTGCCAACAGCGGTGCTAAAGGAAGCGGATTCGCAAGCGATCTGGTTTCGTTGACCAACGTACAGGTGCAGAGGTTGTTCGCACTGCTCAACTCGATCATCGTAAAGACTTCGCAGTCGACCGGTGCGTCGGTCACGGCGGATACCGCGAGGAAAGCGTTGGATCTGCTCAAGCTGTATTACTAGACGGTGGCGGTGTTCACCCTCGTGTCCTTGTCCTTGCAATGCGATCACATCCGCATGTCACATGTAGAGCAGTTTGCAGCTCACTCCCGCCGCTTGACCACAAATTCACAGATGAGACAAGCACGAATGAATCACAATGATATTGCAACAAAAAAGATCGATCACCACCTAAACAGTCCAGCCGCTAGAGCGACACCTGCGCCCTCAACGGTAACGGTGGATCTCAGTGCGGTCCCTACCACGCATCCAATCAGGCTCGGTACCGGGGTAGTAGATGTCGGTCCAGAGGGTCTCCTCCTTGGGCTGTGGGCTCTGCTTTGCCTCCTCGACGGCCTGGTCGACCTCCTCCTTTGCGGCCTTGTCGATCTTCTTGAGCTGGGCCTCCTCGACGACGCCCCAGTCGAGCATCCTGGTCTTCAAGCCCTGGATGGGGTCGGACGAGGAGCGCATGGTCTGGATCTCGTCACGCGTGCGGTAGGTGGTACCGGGGTCGGAGAGAGAGTGACCACCGTATCGGTAGGTGACCAGCTCCATGAGCAGGGGACCGTTGCCGCCGAGGGTGAATTCAGAGGCGTGCTTGGTGGCTGCTGCTACGGCGAGGACGTCCATGGCGTTGACCTGGATACCGGGGATGACGTCGCCGCGGGTGTAGTACTGAGTGTTCATGGACGAACGTTCCGCCGAGGTACCCATGCCGTACTTGTTGTTCTCGCAGACGAACACGCAGGGCAAGTTCCAGAGCTTGGCCATGTTGTAAGCTTCGAACACCTGACCCTGGTTGGAAGCGCCGTCACCGTACATGGCGAAAGTGGCGTCTCCGGAGTTCATGTACTGCTGGGCGAAAGCGATACCAGCACCGACGGGCACCTGGGCACCCACGATACCGTTACCACCGAAGAAGGTCGGGGTGAACATGTGCATCGAACCACCCTTACCCTTGGAGATACCTGCCTCGCGTCCGAAGAGCTCAGCAATGACGCTCTTGATCGAACCACCCTTCTGCACGGTGAACGGGTGGCAACGGTACGCAGTGATGAGCTTGTCGGAGGGCTTCATACCGGCCTCCATACCCACAGCCACGGCTTCCTGACCGATGGCCAAGTGGCAGAATCCACGAATGAGCTTCTGCTTGTACAGCTGATCCGCGGCCATTTCCATCCTTCGCATCTTGACCATCTCGGCGTAGAGGTGGACGAGCTCATCCTTGGAGGTCTCCCACTCGAGCTTGGGGACGTCGAACTTGTAGCCCTTGAAGGAGTCGGCGTTGAGGTCGACCTTGAACTTCTCGGACTTGGATTCGGGAAGATCCTGCTGAGGGCGGGATGCTTCGGCGGTGAGCTGAACGAAGCGCGAGGAAGAAGGTATGGCGTTGCGAGAGTAGGCGGGGAGGCTCTTGGCCTTGCCCGCAGTGCGGAGGACGTTGCGAGCGAAGGAGGACATCGTGATCTGGAGAGCGCGAGGGAAGCCAAGGTCAGCTTTTGCTTCAGGACGGTGAGCTTGATCGACCGCGAAGCAGTGAGTACGTACCAGTTGGATGCCTGACGACGATGAGAGAGGGAAGGGGATGATAGGATGGAGGGTAGCTCTAGAAGACGAGTCCCGAGACGATGTTGGCTCGACACACCTCGATTGCGCACTACCCAGGCAGCAGCCGAAGGAACACGCTGTTGCTGCACAGTGCGCCGTCCTCAATTTCATCAACGCCGTTAGAAGCTCAACTTTTTCGTTCCTCTCTGCCTCTGCAACCAGGAGTTTTTTTCTTCTTCTCAAAAATTACCAAAAAACACAGCGCGCATACGATGTCTGGCTGGCCATGGCGACCCTTGAGGCCGATATTTGACCGATGGAAATTCGGACTTGCCGCTCCGTCGTGTGTGTCTTTTTTCGTATCGATCCGCTTTTGAGGTTCGGATCCATCCGTCGCGTGTCCGCAGGCTCCAGTGCCGCGTGCGTCTAGGAAGGTCGTGTGTGACCTTCAATTTGGCCGAGATTGAACCGCTCCGGCGGGGGCCAGCATCACCCATCGATATCAGTCCTTCTCAGTTCTGATCCATCCCAGCCGTGGAGCTTAGCTTTGCGTTTGTCCTTTCAGCTCCTCATCCATCACGTCAAAGTCATGGCCAGGCCACTCGCTGTATCAAAGCTTAGCGCGTTCCCTCTCATAAGGCGTAGCAAGGCACAAAAGAGTGTACGAGTGTTTCGAGCGATGCGGAAGGCTGTCTTGTGTGTGTTGAAGCTACCGAGGGAGAGAAGTTGGGGCAAAAGTTACTCGCCCCAAATTGCTGGAACCTGACGAGGAATTTTGTCAGTATTAGGTCATTTGACTCACTCTAGCTCCCCGATCACCATTTTTCACTCTAACACCGAGTAGAATTCTTTTGACTTTTTGTGAATTGCCGGAGCAAGCCAGAATTTTTTCCCATCAGAAATGCTCAACCAATTCGTCTTGCTCTTCTTTTTGGAACACCACCACCTCCATCAACAGACCTATACCACATCAGCAATATCTACCATTCAACCATACCCGACGTCCCGTGTTCAATCGACTGTGTTTTCCTATCATCCACCCATCCGATCCTACCTCTGCCAGTGACCACCTGCATCGCCAACTTCAACGCCAACACGTTCCTCACCGACCCGTCCCCAACCGCATCGCATCGAGTACTCGAGAGAACACACAAAACACACATAGAGAGACCTCATTCGACACCGCCGCAGCTTCAGCTCCCAAACCCCCGCACATATACAATGATGAACAAACATTATATATAGAGTCAAGCACGGACTACGGATTCGTGGTCCCAACGTGGAAGCGAATCTTCTGGCGATACAACCTTTTATTCTGAATATATGTCCGGGGTTTGGGAGCGAGCAAATGGCGATTAGAACCGGTCTTCGACTCTCTAGTGTCTCTGCTGTCTCGAGGAAAAGGTAAGCGATCCGCGTTGAGCGGGGGGGGGGGGGGGGTGTAGGTGACGAGGTTGGTGCGGCGTTATGTGCTCTCGTTCGCATGTGTCGGACGAGATGTGCGCTGAGACGACTTTGAGAGCCACTTTCGCAATGCCAGGATATGTTGTGACCCAAGACATCTTGTGTGTGTGTGTGCAACAGTCCGCTCAACGTCGGTTCGGATGAGAAGTGCGGAAAGCGAAATGGTGCAAAGCATATTCCCAAGAATGCTAGAACATGTTTGATCGCGTCATTCTTCCCGTAAATCTAATTTAAATCGGAACCGACGATTTCAAATCCACTCCGCGTTCACACCACCACCCACTCACACCGCAACATCTCCACCCCTACTCCTCTCTCATCATCCGACATCCTTCCCCCTCCTTCGGATCTCACCACCGTAAGCCTCTCCTTTTCTCTCTGCCCCTCTACCGCAAGATTAAGACCCACTCACTACGTCTCTTTCTTCCGAGCTACAGACACACACACACACACACACACAATGGCAGGAGCAGGAGCATCAACATCAAGATGGTACAAACCCACCCCTGGGTTCGCACCGCACCAACCGGCGTTCAAGCACAGATGGGGTGCCAAGCTGTTGGGTGCCACCATGTGGTTCTGGATCTTCTACAGGGCTAAACAGGACGGCGCGGTTCTGCTGGTAAGTTTTTGGATTTTGGGTTCGGGGAGTCGCGATGATGATGGGATGTGTTGGGAGGGGGGTATTGCGCGGGGGAAGGGAAAGAGTGGACGGGAGGGAGAAGGATTATTGGCGTAAGAGGAGATGTCTGGCTACACGCTAGAGGCAGGAAGCGATTGCTGGCGAGTTGAATGATGTGTGTCACTCGAGGAGGTGCGAGATGGTTCGTCTGCGTCTTGACCTTCTCGAATGACTGGGAGGATCTGTTACAAAGCCCACTCCATCATCTCTCATCGGAACAATCCACCTAGAAACTCAGCAACTGACGCCTCCTTCTTTCCCTCTCTCGCTCCATTTTGCAGGGCCTAAAACACCCATGGGACGGTCACCACGGCCACGGCGACGACCACCACGACGAACACCACTAAACCCTTCCCCCCCACGTTTCTCACACTTCTTTTCTCGTCGTCGTATCACATAGTCTGGGCGCAATACATCAGAAAACCTTTAGCCAAAACTTCAGTTGTGTGTGTTGAAAGACCGCATCTCGTTGAACCTCTCGAAGAGTCTGTGTTCTGCTCAACTTGACACCAGTGGTTCCTGACTTGTTCCAACTCCCGCAGCTGAAAACATTGAGATGATCGTCTACAACTCGCTCAACGCCGTCCGCACACTCACACATCTCTCCGTTCATAGAAACCAATTCATACATTTCAAGACCGAAACCAACTCTTACAGAAACTCAACCAATCATGGCAACATTTCCTCCACCAGGCGCAGCGCCACCGACACTCGCCTCCCTCACCACCGGCCCCTGCTGCGGCAACCCGTTCGCCGCGCTGCCCGCCCTGACCAGCTCCTGCTGGCTCACCTTCTCGGGCGCCTGCGCCGCCTTCTGCAGCAGCTCGTTGACCAGCGCCAGCTGCTTCTGCACCGCCAGGCGATCGGCGTACAGCTGTCGACGTCCCGCCTCCACGCTACGGCGCTCGGCCTCGAGCAGCGATTCGAGCTCCTCGAACTGGCTCATCTTGAGCTCGAGCTTCTTGAGCTGCGCCTCGATCACCTGGCCTACGAGGCGCTGGCATTCGCGCTCTTCGAACGAGGCGAGCACGTGCGCTTTCGCGGCGGCAGCACCGAGGGCGATGGCAGCGGCTCGCTCGACGGCGTTGCGTGGAACGGCTTTTTTGGTGGCATCGACAGCTAGCGTGTCGTCCGAGGTTGCTGCGGTGGTGGTAGCATCGGCAGCAGCAGCTGACTTGGCCTGCTCGCCGTCGACATCCATAGCGTCGCCATTGGCGGCGTGCGCCGCTTCGCCGTTCTCCTTGCTCTTCTCCGCGTCGTCGCTCGACTTCTCCTGACCGGCCCTCTTGCGAAGGTTGTCGGTAAGCTCGCCAAGCGCACTCTGAGCAGCCGCAGCCGCAACAGCCGGGTTCACAGCGCTGGCCAAAAAGGCAACGACGCTCATCACCGGGTTGTCAGCCTGGGCAAACGGAACGATGGGCTTGCCCAGCTTGTCCACCTGGTCGCGACGTGCGTACTGCAGCGGTCCGAGATCCGCCTGCGAAGCGCCGTCCAGGAAGCCATCCTCGATGGGCAGCTGGATGAACTTGGTGATGCACTGTTCGCGGCTGCGCGTACCGACGTGGTTCGACACGGCTGACCAGTCGTCGTCAAACATCTCGAGACCTTCGAGCAGTCGGAGCGTCTCGGCGTCGGTCCAGTCGTCCTGCGCACCGGACGCACCGCCGGTAACACCGCCGGTCTGCTTGAACACCGAGTCTTCCATGCGGACAAAGTCGCCCGAGTACATGGAGCTCGGGAAGCGACCCTCGAGGTAGCACGATGGGCAGAGCGAGTAGTTCTTAGCCTTGATGCTGTGGTATCGTACACGCGTGCAGTCGCTTCCGCAGGTGTCGCACGTGTAGCGAGGCGCACCGCCAGCACCACCGGCGACGGCAGCGTCGGCCTGCGCAGCGAGCGAGTTGGCTTCAACGAGGTCGATGGGCTTGGAGCCTTTCATGGTGGACTGGAAGATGGTCTTTCGCAGCTCGAGGTTCATGTCCGGCTTCTCGCCTCCCGTAGCAGCAGAGGCGGCAGCAGCAGCACCACCATCAGCAGAAGCCGAGGTGGTCAGATTGACACGGGCACCAGGGTGAAGCGGCTGCAGACCACGAGGCGTGTCGACGAGCACACGGAAGTGACCAGTGAAAGGGGGGCCCAACGTGGCAGGTCGCGTCTCGGGATCGATCTGGTAGTTGATGAGGCCCCACTGCTCGAGGAAAGCATGAACCCTCATGATGGCGCATACGTCACCGGCCAAGTTTCTTCGGCAAGCGGTGAAAGTGAGGTACTCGCTGGGGTTGAGACGGTAGGTGTTGATCATGAAATCACGGTAGTCCTTGTAGATGCTGGGCGTCTTGCTGCGGTTCTTGTGGTTGAAAAACTCGGGCAAGGATCGCTTCTCGATGGCGTTGATGGTCGACATGTCGAACCAGGTCGAGTAGGAAGGAATGATGACTTCTTGCGTCTGCGAAGCGAGGTACTTTTTGGCAATCTCTTCTGCGCGGATGCGCTGCTGTTCCACAGCGGCGGCATCGGGCTGGATGACGGGTGCATTGGCGTCTGCAGTGGCCTCAGTGGGCTCTTCGACGGCAGCGTCGGGCTTAGGCTTGTCGGCGGTGCCATCGGCCATGGTGGCGTCACCGTCGTTGGCTGCTCGGACGGCAGGCTGCTCGCCTTCAAGCTTGGTAGGGCCGGCGGACTCGGACGGCAGGTTGCCCAGGACACCGCTGGGTACCGCCTCGTTCTCGTACTTTTTGCCTGGGATCGGCTGCGAGCCAGAGAGGTCGATGGGGATGGCACCAACGGGACGCGCCGCGACGAGAAGCTTGATGCGCTTGCTGTTGGGCTCGCCGGCAGCGGCCGCAGCCGAGGAAGCGTCGGTGATCTCTTCGGGCAGTCCGCGCTTCTTGCTCTTGGTGGTGTCGGAAGTGGTGGCAGCGGCGGTCTCGGCATCAGCCGCATCTGCGCTTGCCTCGAGCGCGTCCTCCTGCTCGTAATCTTCTGCGTTCATGAGCTCGTTGAAGCGCACGCTGTCTCGGAGCCACTTTGCGCCGATCTTCCACGGAAGGCGCTTCTCGGGCGCCGGGTCGGGATCGGCAAAGTCGGCAGCAGGCAGCCAGGTATCGTAAGAGTCGGGTCGGTACCAGACGTGGATAAGAGCACGTCCCGATCTCGAAGCAATGGTCCTGAAGTATTCCTCGGAAGCCGACGACGAAGCTTCGCCGAGCTTGGGCGATGATGGAGGTGTGACTTCCGAAGGGTAAAGGATGTGAGATGCAGCAGCAATGTCGTCGGTCCACTTGCATTCGAGCTGCTCGGCCATCTGCTTGAGCGCAGCCGCCTCTGCCTCGGTGATGGACGGTGAAGCAGCGATGGTCGGGAACTCCAATGCACCAGACTTGGCCAGTTGCTGACGCAGGTGTGCGATAAGCTGAACATTGTCAGCCTTTTGAGCAGGGTCGGAAAAGTTCCAAGTGGGTTTGCCAGCGGAGGCGAGATACGCGAGAGCCTCTTGCAAGAGCAAGCGCAGGTGGCTCGACTCTGGAGGTGCCACCGAAGTGCTCTGCTGTGAAGATGTGGGGAGGAAGAGTTCTGCAGGAATGCGAACGGGATGTCGTGCTTGTGAAGTGGATGCGGTAGGGTTGGCCGGGCGAGGTGCATTGACGCCGAGCGATTCTTCCTGGAAGTTTTCAAGTTGGTACACGAGGTCTGCGAGGTCGGTTGCGGAGAGAGAGCCGGATTTCGAGGGGATGACGCTGGTATCCACACCCTGCTGAGCAAGTGCGCTCTTGATGGGCTCCAGATAGGACTCGAGAGCCTGAAGCAGCAGCGGGTCAGTGCGCAGTTTGGGGTCAGGGTGACCCGTGAGGTTGAGCGTCGACATGGTTTCGAGAAGAAGCGGGGTCGTTCAATGCTGCAGGCTGAAGGCGATGGTCTGCTGAGCAGTGCAGATGCGGGGACGTCGTTTGCTCAGACCAGCTTAGCTGTCGACGCGTTGAGGCGGCCGATGCCGGAACGAGTTCGATCTGCTACAAGCAAGAGCGAAGGCGGTCTTGACTAGCGGTGGTGTCGGCGCGGGCAATACTTGGTAACAGAGAGCGATGTTCGGGGAAGATGAGAATATGAGACGAAGAGGATGATAGTGGGTGATGATTGGGAGATGAGAAGGTCGCAACCGCAATTGCAATCACAAAGGTCTCGCTCTGCACTCGACACAGCAGCAGCCCAGTCTCTGCGTTGACGAGCTGTTGTCGCTTCGTGACGAGCCAGGAGCGCGCTCTGTCGCTCTGTCGCTCGTTGGTTTCTTCGCGCTGGATCTGCTGCCCGATCCATCCGCTTTGAGCTCAATTTGAATTCGACCAGCTCGTTCTCTCCATTTCAAGTTGGCATTTGAATTCCTCGCACGCGTCGAGCTTGTCGCGCAAATACCCTTTTGTTTCAGACCAAAAATGTTAGACCGACACGTATCGTTCGCTCAGACCTGGACCAAAAATCTCGCTCGTCCATCCTCCTGACGAACAGAGTTAAGCAATGGTTGAGTAGCGGAAGGAGTAAGAATATACAATTACATGCTTCGACACGGATGCACATTCCGCATCGACTGTCTGCCAGTGGCCGCGAGCCGTCTTTCTACAAAGTTCCCGTCTGTGAGAGCTCCCTTACACCTTGTAGAAGAAATCGAAGCGGAAACCCAACGACTCGAGCAAGGTACGCACCAAGCCGCCCACACGACCTTGCGACTTGCGCAACGACTTGCCCACGTACGTCGTCCTCCAAGCCTCTTCCCCATCGATCTGCACCGACACCTTCACCACAGGCTTGTAAGGGTCGCGCGCATCCACCTCGAATTCGGTCCACTTGTGGTTGCCGTCGGGCAGATACTTGAGCAGCTTGTCCACACCCGTCTTGCCATCACCGTGGTCTTGCGAGAGCGTACGCACGGGCAGGTAGAACATGCTGAGTGGGCTCGTGCTGAACTCGGTGATAGTGTCCAGCACGCTGACGGCAGCAAACTCGTGTCGGTCACCGCTGAGAACGATTACGTTGGGGACGTAGCGCAGCACCTGGGCGATCTCGAGTCGTTCCGTGTTGTACGCTGCCCAGCTATCCTTCTGTCCGTCGACATCGAGCTCGCCTCCCCACAGGGTGTTGAACGGCACCGAGCTCACCACAAACTTGAACGCCGCCGTCTCGTTGACCGCTGCCAGCCACTTGTACAGATCCTCCTTCTGGCGGTAACCGAGCATCGTCTTGTCCTCATCGTCGTCGGCAGTGTGGTGGGTTCGGTATCGACGCGTGTCCATGACAAAGAAGGCGGCCGACTCGCCGTATTGGAACGTGTAGTAGTTCTCGCCCGCTTCCAACGGCTCTGGGTTGACGTCGCCAATGTATTCCTTCCATGCCGTGTTGGCTGATGGGTAGGCGGCGATCTCTTCGTCGTTCTCATCCCTGCCAGACCAGTTGTTGATCACCTCGTGGTCGTCGTAGATCCCGATCACGGGAACGTGCTTGAAGAAACGACGGAAGCTTTGGGATGCAAACAGATTGCGGTATAGCTTGCGGTAGGCTCCAGTCTCGGCACCTCCATAGTGTGGCACATCGGCGTAGATCAGATCGCCGAGCTGCAACAGGAAGCGCAGCGAGGGATGCGATTCGCGACCAGCTACGGTTCGCTTGTAGAGCAGGTCGAAGCCAGGGATGCGGTTCCGCTCGGTGATACCACCTTGCTCCGTACCGATCCCTGCGAGCCTCAGCAGCCAATTCCAGCCCCAGAACTGTGCTGGGTGGTATGGGAAGTCGGGTTTGACACACGATGTCGATGCAAAGGTGAAGTGATTTGGGTCTTCGAGCTGGTTGGTTTCCTCGGCCAACTCACTGTCGCCGTCCTTGACGAGCTCGATGCTTCTCGATCCTAGGGTCTTGGACTGCATGTACGAGCTGAGCCGCGGATCGGGCCAGGTGGTGAAGTAGTTGCGGCGGCTGATGTCGTCGTTCGCGACAAACTTTTCAATGACTCGCACTTCGTCCGAGTAGTCTTGCTGCTCGGACTGGAATTGCGACAAACCCCATTCGTACGTGGTCGAAGGCCAGAGCTCGTCGATGAGCGCAGTGGCTGTCCAGTCGTTCTCGGCACGCAGCGTGATGAGTGGGCCGTTGAGCCAGAGACTGTCGTGGTTGGCCAGGTACTGCTTGCCAAATGCTCGCGGGGTCGAGCGGAGAGCATCGTCGTCCAGAGTAAGGTTGAGGGCACGTCGATACTTGACGAGCAGCTCAATGGGTTGCGGGCTGCTCGTACCTTTGTGAGTGGCGGAACTGAGCGCAGTGTCGACAGCACGGGCGTCGATAGCGTCCACAAGCTGAGGCGATAGTACAGCTGATGCGTTTGGCGCACCTAGCAACTCGGGAGGTGGGTAGCGGACGTGAATCTTGGCATACGTGGGACCCAGAGCACCGGCGCGTGCAAAGCTGAGGTTGTAGTCCCAGTGAGACGGGAAAAGGTAGGGCGAGAGGAAGCTGTCGAGGAAGAGCGCAAAGGCTAGCGTGTGTGCCAAGACGACGTAAAAGTTGAAGCGAGACGATCGAGTCGAGGTGCCCAACACGAGCGCTTTGAGCATTTCCACGGGGTTGGTACGACGCAGCTTGGTACCCGCAGCCGAGTGGGCTGACGGAGCAGATGAAGGCTGTGGTGAAGAAGCAGCTTTGGCGCCCTTTGCCACATCGGCGTATGAAGCAGACGAGGATGCGGGCTTGGTTGGCGTGCCTCCGTTTTGTCCGATAGGTTTGTTCTCGACCGGCTTTGCGGTGGACTTGGACTGGATCTTGGAATCCGTCACCTCGACCTTATTTGCGAGTTGCTGGAGGCTTCGTGCAGCATCCTTGGCAAGATGGCTGGAGATGGCGTTGCGGATGGTATAGTCGCGGTAGATGGATGTGAGCACGTACACGGCGTACAACGTTGGAATGACGGGGTAGGCCAAAGAGGTGGGAATCCAGCGCAAGAAAACATAGACGCTGAACTTGAAGAGGAGCGACGAGAGCGCCTGCACGATGCTCACGAGGCCGCCGCTCGGCCTGCGGAATTGAAGCGGGATCAAGGAAGGATGAGAATGCTCGTGATTGTCATGGTCCTTGGTGTGATGCTCCGCGTCGGGCATTACGCCAGGCTCTCGCTTGCTCGGCATCGTTTGGAAGGGAGGCTGCCAGCTCTCGAGACGGAGGTGGACGATGCAACTTGCGACAGAGTGGTGATGGTGGCAGCGAAGGATGCGAGAGAAAGCGGATGGAGGATGACGAGTGGAGGAGGCACACACACGCACGGGCTTCAGGCTGCGGAAGCTGCGCCGAAACGAGCGGAAGCATCAATCACTCATCTTTCTTCTTGTCGTACTGTTTGAAATAGCGTCTCTGTGCACTGGACCCTAAAAAAGTGTCTGCCACGGGCTCATCAATCAGAGGCAGCCACTTAGTCATTCCGCAACGGCACGCAAAACCGGAATGCAGCCGAACAATCCCACGCGAATCTTTTGACCATCACCGTTCTCGGCGCGTGTGTTGCTGTGGAGGAGAGAAATTCATCTCCCGATCCACGATCTGTCATTCGATCTGTCTGTCAAGAGCGGCTATCAATTCAGGAAGAAGTCACGAAAGAGTCATTTTCGAGTCAACGCTGCTCAGCTAGCGAAGCCCGACACTTTTTTGACAAGACCTATAACAACTCGATCTTCTCGCATCAGCCACGCCACCTTCCCTTCACCTGGCTCATCGCGAGCACGTTCAGCCATAGCACCATGCTGTACCTTCTCGACTACGGCGCAGGCAATGTGCGCAGTCTCGCCAACTCGATCAACAAGCTCGGTTTCGAATTCAAATGGGTTCAATCGCCCGAAGACCTGAAAAAGGCCGACAAGCTCCTCTTTCCCGGTGTAGGCGCCTTCGGTCCTGCTATGCAGTCAATTCGCGACAAGGGCTATGCTGAGCCCTTGAAGGAGTACATCGCTTCCGGCAAGCCGTACATGGGGATCTGCATCGGTCTGCAGACGCTGTTCGAAGGGTCGGACGAGGCACCTGGTGTGGAAGGTCTCGGAGTCGTTCCCGGTATCGTGTCGAGATTCTCAGCGTACGAGCAAGATGGAAAGGTCAAGAAGAGCGTTCCGCAGATGGGATGGAATTCGGCGCAGGTGGTCAAGACGCGCAACGACGGCGGAGATCAGGATGCCGTCAAGTATGGATTCCCTGATCCTGCCTCGGGTGACACGAGTCACTACTACTTTGTCCACTCGTACCGTGCAGCGTATCAGCCTGACAAGCACGCTGATTGGGTGCTGACCACCACTCAGTACGGCTCGGAAGTCTTCCTGTCCTCAATCCAAAAAGGAAACGTCTTTGCGACTCAGTTCCACCCAGAGAAGAGTGGCCGAGCAGGTCTCGAACTCCTCCGTGCATGGCTCAACCAACCGGGCACCATCGACCCCAGCAAAGAACGTCTTCTCCTCGATCCCCTCCAAGTCGCCACACCATCACCCCAAGACGGCCTCACAAAACGTATCGTCGCCTGCCTCGACGTGCGCAGCAACGACGATGGAGATCTCGTCGTAACTAAAGGTGAATCCTACGACGTGCGCGAAAAAGCCGACCCTACCACACCTACGACACAACAAACAGAATCTTCTCCTTCATCATCAAAGCGCAAAGTCCGCAATCTCGGCAAACCCGTAGACCTCGCTCTGCGATACTACCTCGAAGGAGCCGACGAAGTCACCTTCCTGAACATCACCTCCTTCCGTTCCTGCGCACTGCAGGATCAACCCATGCTCAGCTTGCTAGAAGCTGCGGCCGCCAAGATCTTCGTCCCGCTCACCATCGGCGGCGGTATCAAGGACAGTGTCGATCCGGATGGAACGCCGCGACCCGCCAAAGAGGTTGCGGATGCATACTTCCGCGCGGGGGCTGACAAGGTTTCGATCGGATCCGAGGCGGTTTTCGCCGTGGAGGAGTTGTTCGAGCGTGCGGCGCAGAACGGTCAAGAAGCGGAGAGCAATCCGTTGAAGTTCAACGATGCTTGTTTGACGGGCAAGACGGGTATTGAGACCATCAGTAGAGGATACGGTGCCCAGGCGGTAGTGGTATCCATCGACCCACGTCGTGTTTATGTAGGCGAAGGCGAGCAGGTGGATGCAAAACACCTGCCGTGCGTAGTAGAAGGTGTCAAGGGAAGCGAAGACGAAGGCAAAAAATGGTGGTACAGATGCACAGTGAAAGGTGGACGCGAGGATCGCGACGTCGACGTCATCCAACTCGCCCGCGGCGTTCAACGACTAGGTGCAGGCGAAGTCCTGCTCAACTCGATCGACCGCGACGGTTCCAACAAAGGCTTCGACCGTCAACTCATCGAACTCGTCCGTGCTAGCGTCGACATCCCCGTCATCGCTTCCTCCGGCGCCGGCACCGCCCAACACTTTGTCGACGTCTTCACCCAAAGCCCGGGCGCACAGGGTACGGTAGAGGCTGCTCTGGCAGCGGGCATCTTCCACAGAAAGGAATGCTCCATCGACGAGGTTAAGAGCACTTTGTTGGAAGAAGGGTTCAAGGTGAGGAGGGAGGATGTGGCTGCTGGTGCTGGGGCTATTTCCAAGCAGTGAATGTTGCAGAATGTGTTTTCGAAAGTAATACATAGACGTAGATCAGATGTCGTGCCATCGTCGCCATGTGAGACACCGTATGACCAAGTCAGAACCCATTTCTGTCTCCTACCCTGACCAGCCTATCTGAACCGACCTCTCCCCGTTACGACAACCCCAGCATACCCACCTTCTCATCCATCAGCGCCTCATTCTCCTCCTGCTGCTCCAGCTGCATCCGCGTCTCCAAGCTCTGCGTATTGTTCGCCGAGATCGACAACCCCAACGCACCCGACCCGTACCCGGGTCCACTGCCGGACGCAGCAGGCGAAAAAGATCCCATCGCCACGATCGCACTCGTCGACGCCACCGCTGCTGCCGTCGCTGGAGTGGAGGCGGAGTTCACCGGAGTGCAGGGTCGCGAGATGGTCGGGGAGGTAGAGTAGCGGTATGCTGCGTAGTGGTGTATGCCGCGGTAGAGCATGCCTCCACCGGGGGAGGAGATGGGCATCAGGAGGGGAGAATTTGGTCCACCGCCACCGTTGCCCCCGACTGTTTGGCCAGTGTTGGAGGAAGACGCTGCGGCTGCTACGGCCGCTGCGAAACTCGCGTTGGTCGGCGTGGTGCCTAGAGACGAGCCGAGGTTCATGGGTGACACGGCGCGTCGTTTGTACGGCTCGTACCTGTCGTCACCCATCGTCTTGCGTTTCGAGAGGCGGGCGCCGGAGCCAGCGGCGCCGAGGATGCGCGGAGAGGTGTCGAGGTCCATTGCAGAGCTTGCGCCGGCTCCTCGACGCCAAGCTGCGCGTTCTCCGGCGAAGGTTCCACCAGCTGCGGCGCCGGAGGAAGCGGAAGCGCTGGGCGACCATCTGTGCGCATTGCCTTTGTCGCGGAATCCCATCCAGAGCGCGTTGTTCTTGCGTTTCGGCAGCGAGCCGACACCTGAGGGGGTCGTCGCGGTCGAGCCGAAGCTAGATGATAGCACCGCAGTGCTCCCAACACCGCCACCACCTACGCCGTCGACTTGTGCAGAAGTGTCGTTGCCGCCGGTTGCATTCGTCATATCGGTAGGAACGGTAGAAGAAGAGGCGACATCTTGCATCATGTTCGAGGCGTCCGGTGCACGACTGCGCATCTCATCCTCTTCGTCGGAGAGCGAATCGGTGCGCGAGTAGTACATCATCATCTCCTCCTCTTCGGAAGACATATCCGAGCTCTCTAAGTCGTCGAGACCGTCGGCTGCAAACACACCTCGGATGTCGTCCACGTCGTCGTCCCACATATACTTGCGTCGGGAGAAGCCCGAACGCAGAGCTCCTGCTCCACTGGCCCCACCAGCGGTCGCGCCGAAGAATGGCGACTTCGACGCTCGCATGGCGTTGCTGCTGCTGCTGCTGCCACCGGCTGCGCCACTCGAGCTGCTGCCGGCACTGGGACCGAAGCGAGGTGTGCGCGGCAAGGTTGCGTCCCCGCCGAGACGTTTCTGCAGTTTGGCCTCCGAGGCAATCTCTGAGTCTTCGGGTTTGCTTTCATCCTGCAGCGAGGCTGCGACTCGTGCGACGGATCGGTCCTTGGGCAAAAGGTTGCCTCGTCGTGTCACGGCTTTGCGAACGACGTTGGACGAAAGCAGGGACGACGAGCGGGATCGATTGCCTCCATGCCCCAAAGGAGACCCCACCGACGGCCCAGTAGACGGTGAGCGCGGTACCTGGCGGGACATGCCTGCGCCGCCAGCAGACGAGGAGCTGTCCTGCCCCGAATCAGATGTGGACGCTCTTGCTAACGCGGAAGATGCCAGGCCAGGTCTTGCACCTGGCAAGTGCGAAGATGCTGCTGGGGGAGGCGTGTTTGGCGTGCTGAAGAATGAAAGCGGTGGACCCATGACAGGTGTGCTGGGCGCACGTGAGGCCATGGCATCGTCGTCTTCGACCTGCATCATCTCGTCGTCTCCATCGTCTGGATCCTGATTTGAGCCACTTCTCGCCACCTGCTTCTGCGCCGAAGCAGTGTCGTGAGACGACTCGTCTTCGTCCGAGCGGTCGTCTCTGTCGAGGTGGAAAGGAGTGATCTCTCGACCCAGCATACTTGCTCGACGGAAGCGCGCCGGGGAGGAGAGAGCGAAGCCGGGAGAGTGCATCGCCTGAGCACGTCGGAGCAGAGCGGCGGGAGTGGTTACGCTGCCGGATGAGGATGTGGTCGATGCAGCGGAGGGAAGGACGGTAAACGGCGGTGGTGGCCATCCTTCGCCTGCGAGTGATAATGTCGGTGACTGCGGCTGAGCGTTGAATTGGTATGCCAGTGGGTTTGGGTGGTCTCTGGTCGAAGGTGAGGGCAGATTGCCGATACCAAGTCCTGCTCCTGCAGTTGCAAGTTTGGAAGGTGATGAGCCCAGCATGTGGACATTCTGGGCGTCGCTCGGCTGATTGAAGCTCAGCGAAAGGGAAGGACTGGAAGGGATCGAGATGGGCACCGAAGAGGCAGCGTTGGATTGGAAGAAACCTACACTGCTGCCACTGCCACTGCCGCTGGCTGCGTTGTTGCTGTTGGGTGCAGCATTGTCGGGTGTAGTTCTTGCTGCGCTGAAGGGGAGTGCAAAGTCGGATGAGGACGTAGCGAACGCAGATCTAGCATGGGAATTCTGGCTGCCTGGTTGCGTCGTTGACATGGCAGCAACGGCTTGGCCTCGGCGGCGGCACAGCTATAACAGCAGCGACGAGCACTTCAAGAAGTCATGAGGCGGACAGAGTTACAGGCGAAAGATCGCATCCGGTAGTGGTTAGGCTCTCCCTCGACCGTCCGAGAAGTCTTTGTAGGAACGGTCTTGATGTGCTTGTAGACGATCCTGATCTAGACTGCGTTGTCGACCTCTGACTCGTGAGCCTACTCAGGCGTCAGCTTGTTGAGCTGAGGGAGGTGGCCGTGGTGGGTATCGATGCTGACCGTAGTCGTCGAATGGCTTTGAGAGGAGAGGTGGGCGTATCAAGTCGGTCGGAGTCTCCGCTCAAAGGCCATCGGAAAGCGATCTTCCCAATCCGACCAAGACAGCTGCAGGGTTGCCTTTGGGAGTGACTGAACCCTGAATTCGAAATTGCGCTGTGTGGTGTGGGAAAAAGGAAAAATCGTGCACTTCCTTAGTCTTTCTTTCTCACAACCTTTGCCTGCTGCATGTGACGAGCGATGAGATTATTGTCCCACTTCACTTTGAAAGCATCACATCGTCGGATTCTCACGCTCGACCTCCAATCGCTGTTCATGGTCGGAAGTGGAGCGACTACAAAACAGCACGAACAGACACGTTTTAAGATGCATTCCGGTGACATTTTGAGCGTCTAAGAAGATCAAGCATATGTACAGAGACTCCAACGAACGATGATGCGTCTTTTTCGCCTTCACTCGTAGCGGACATCCTTCCTCTGACCCAGACCGATTCTGCGCGCCGAGACGGTAAGGTTGCGTCCACCTTGGTCGAGAACGACGACGTGGTTCTTGATGAAGCTCAAGCCGATGATCGAGATCTGCGCGGGACCCGTCTGGAAGGCCGAGTAGCACATGTTCTTCCTGCCGCCGATGGTAGCAGGTGGAATGGGCTCGTTGGCGTAGAACACGTAGTCCTCCTTGGGGATGGTGAAGTTGGTGCCGCCGATCTGGAGGTTGAACGTCGGGTTCTGGGCTTTCCTCTCGTAGTGCTTGAGACCCGTGTCGCAGGGCACGAGGTAAGGGAAAGCCAGACCGCTGGATTGATCGGCGACGTAGGAACCTTTGATCTGGTTGTTGATGTCGGCGACGATGGGCGAGGGAAGGTAGAACACGGCGGAGCCAGTGTCGATCATGAAGCGTTGAGGTCGATCGGCGGTGCCCGGTGCCTTGGCGAGGAGCGTGTCGCCCATGGTCATCTGGTCAAAGTAACCAGCCCACAGGTACGGCGACAGCGCACGCGTCCAGGTGATGTCTCCGTCCAGAAGCTCGTCGTCGATCTCGCCAAACGTGTAGCGTCCTCCACCGCCCTTGCCCGTGTTGCGGTCGGCCTTTCGCAGCGTAGCAGTGAGGTAGGTCTCGGCGATCTGACCGCGCGACGACATGGCCTCGAACGGTGTCGTCCATCCTCCCTGCGTGCTCGAACCGCTTCCAGACGAAAGACCCACGAGGCCCTCCATGCCGCGCGAAGCACGCGAGCCACCAGTGATGCTGGTGATGAGCGCCAACGGCAGCTGTTCCACCTTGAGCCTCTGCTGGCCAAACGTAAAGTCGTCGATGCCGACGTAGCCGTTCGAGGTGGAGCCAGAGCCGTAGCTGTACGACCACGCCTGACCGGGCGTACCGGCGGCGGCGACCTGCGGGTTGCCGCTCGCGTCGACGGTTCGGTTGTGGTAGGTGGACGACCTGGCAGGATCAAAGAAGGTATGGTTATTGGCGTAGCAGCAAGCCGGAGAGTAGACCCAGGTATCCGAGCTGCCCGAGTCAAACACCATCTTGAGCTTCTGCGCACGCGTGCCGAAACCGACGTTGACGAGCCACTCGTTGTCGGCGGAGTTGTCGGTGGCCTTGTTGATGACGATGCCCATCGAGTGGTCGTGCATCTTTCCGCCCTCGATCCAGCTGCTCACCGTGTTGCCAAGGTGGTCGAGCGTCTCGCGGATGCTGTGACGGTCCTTGAACTGGCCGTGGTGGTCCTCGGTGTGCTGCTTGCCTCGTTCGGAGCGGCAAGCCTTGTCGCTTCGCTTCGAGCCGGCGCCAGAGATGTCGCGCTTGCGGAAGTCGAGCGGCAGCTCCGAGGTCTCCCAGCGCGAGGCGAGGAACTTGGGATGAGACGGCGTACCATCGGCGGCGAAGAAGCCCGAAAGGGGCTCGTGCGAGACTTCGAGCTGCTGCTTGGCGTAAACGACGGTGGTGAGGGTGGCAGTGGCGGCAAGGCCAGCCAACGCAAAGGTGGACTTCATCGTAAAGTGGTGTCGGAGGAGGTTGATGCTATCCAAAGATCAAGGTCTAGGGTGAGAGGGAGCGTCTCGATTGGAAGTGGCGCTCTTATAACGAAAGTGCGCGTCGAAACGGGTGGGGAGCCGTGTTTTGAACGAGGACGGGGCTAACAGTAAACGCGCACGAGGCGGATCGAATCACACCGAAGTGACCGACTAAGATGGTTGAGGCAGAACCAGAACGAAGCACGGCGGAGTGTCAAGGGTTGAGGGACGACGCAAGACGGAGGGAGGAGGAGGGAGGAGGAAAGGCCGGAACGACAGCGCAGCTGTGTCGGAGAAGGAAAAGCGTAAAAAGGGATCGACAGAAGGGTGCGGGCGGGGCTTCAGGGATGCAAGTGTCTAGGGGATCAGCGCGACATGATGGATACACAGGGTGTCGTAGCGCAATGCTGTACGTCGAGTATAATGCGCGAGCAGCGGCAGGAACGGCTACCGTCAGTGTGTGTCACAGAAAAAGGGAGAGCGGGAGAACGAATGTACACACAGCTATAGTGTACACTCCTTGACGGTCGTACGGAGAAAGTAGGCTTTTTGGGTTTCCCATGTGTGTCTGTCTGTGTTGGTATGATTTTGATTCAAGCTTGGCGTCTCAAGAGGCGGTTGCGCTGGCCGGTTTGTGCAAAGCGGAGATGAAAATCTAGCACCACCAGCGGCGAGGTGCTTTTGAAGCGGCACCTCTTCATTTCGGCGCCTTCCTCTTCTCTCACCTGCCGACGTGGGGATGTACACAACGGCACGCGCTAGCAATTACCAAGCTAAGTAAGAGAGAGGGGATCGGCGCGCCCAATCTCAATTTAACCCTGTCCTTGTGTTGTCCTCTTTTCTCAAAATCATGCCGTTTCCCGCCCGGCCCATGTCGAGCAAGCTCGACCGCTCTGCTTCTCTCGCTTGGCAAAAGCAGTTTGGGTTTCGAGGCGAATTGTTCCTGAAAATCAGCATGCGAGCGTGCATGGGCGTCTCTCCCTCTCTCTCTCTTCCCTTGTCCCTCAGCTGCAGTGTAGGCTCGTGCTGCCATCAAAGTCAATCTGAGCTTGGTATTCCCGCTCGGGCTTTCACGGCGACCCGCTTCCGCTAGCGTGTAAGTTAGGTCCTCGAATGTTTCGCACTGTTGCAACCTGTCGAGTCTGGTAGACGTCAATGGGGATGGTTTGAGGCCTGGATTGCTTTTCAAGGCCAATCGCTGCGTGTGCGAAAAGAGTGTCGTTCAAAACGTGCTTCCACGCCTCGGAGAACGCGTACCGGTGCAAAACAGACTTCAGTAAACAAAATCAACGATACAGTTTCAACTAGGAACCCCCGTCTCTCTCTCTCTTGGCAACGTGCAGTTCATTTCAAAGTCGTGTCCGTCGGACCGCCAACTCTAATCACACAGCTACGACGTGGCTTTGGCTCCTGGACACCCTTGCAGTCGATTCGGTGTCGTTGCCGATCGAACACGGCCTCTTGAGAGTGTTCTGTGCATCTAGGAGCGTGCTCCGACTGATGCAACAGAAGGTCACGCTGCGCCGAGGATTGCCACGATTCGCGAAAACTCCTTGCAGCAGCACTACTGAGACCTATTTCCACGGCAGAGATCGCGTGTTGCTGCAGCCCGCCAGAGCCCCTGGCAGCGTTTACTCACGGTTGGTAGCCTGTACGGTGCCGCCTCCATCGGTATACGATTCTGTCGGCTCGCTCAACGGCAGATCACTCAGCGACCGGTCACCTCATTGCTGTCGATACGGATACATGATGGTGAAATCTATTTCCCGATTGAAGCTGATACATGTTCGATAATCACAGATGGCACACACTGTGCTTGCCACGATAGGTGCTCGAAGCGAGCCCCCTTTTGTCGCCCGACTGCTGCTGCGGCTCAGCTCGTGCTCGCCTTGCCGTTGGCGCTGCCGGACGACGCCCGTTGCGCATCCGCCTCCTTGGCGATGCGAAGCAACTCGCCCATCTCTCCGCTCTGCTCGCACATCGAGTGGAACACGCTCGACTCGTCCTCCATCAGCGACAGCGGCGAGCCGCACTCGATCACCTTTCCCTTGCCCAGCACCACGATCTTGTCGTAGTCGGCGATCGTCTTGATCCTGTGTGCAATCGTGATGATCGTCGCCTGCGGTGCCATCTCCTGTCGGATCGTCTTTTGGATCTGTGCGTCCGACGCCGAGTCCAGGTTGGCCGTGCTCTCGTCGAGAACGAGAATGCGACTGTCGCGAAGCTTGAGCAGTCCACGTGCCAGGGCGAGAAGCTGCTTCTGACCCGCTGAGAAGTTGCGTCCACCTTGCTCGACGGGTGCGTCCAGCGACGTGATGATGTTCGTTCGACCGTACATCTCCGCATCCACGACTTGTTCGGCGTCTGCGTCGTCCTCGGGTCCCGGCGATCCAGGACGGCTGGGTGCACGGCTCACGGCTCGCGAAGCTGCCGGCGTAGCAAACGACGCCAAGCGACATCTCTCGAGCGCCATCCACAGCTCGCCGTCCTCGTACACGTTGAACGGATCCAAGTTGGATCGCACCGTACCGCTGAACAGCTGCGCGTCCTGTGGAATCACCGTCAGCCTCTCTCGCAGCGTGCGGATCGGGATCGACGCAATGTCGACACCGTCGATCTCGATCGAGCCTTGCTCCGCCTCCAGGAAGCGGAAGAAGCACAGCGCCAGCGTCGACTTACCCGATCCTGTGCGTCCGACGATACCCACCTTCTCGCGCGGTTCGAACTCGAGGTCGATGCCATCCAGTACACGAGGGAACTCGGGCGTGTATCGCACTGCCAGGTTCTTGATCACGATCTTGCCCTCGCTGCTCGGCCAGTATGCTGGAGGCTCCTGACCCGACTGACGTTCCGGCTCCAGGTCCAGATACTCGCTGATGCGCTCCACGCTGTTCATGTTAATCTCAGTCTGTGTGTACATGCGTACGATCCACAGCACCGACTCGACAAACGTGATGGCATACGCAAGCACAAACCCAGCCAAGCTCGCCTTGATGTCGGTCCGCAGCAGCAGGAAGACGGCTGACAGGAACGCCACGGACGCGCCCGCAATGTCGACACGCACCGACAGCCATCGGTTCTCGTACCACAGGAAGAAGAATGCTCGGTTGGCCTTGTCCACCAGTCGCAGGCAGTGTCGCGTGAAGCGACCGGCGTCGCCGTACGCGCGGATAACGACGCACCCGTTGAGCACCTCGCCAACGACCGTGTAGATGGGCGATCGCTCCACCGACTCGATACGCTTCAGATCGCGCGAGCTGACCAGGTACAGTGCGCCGATCACCGTGTAGACGCAGACCACGATCAGCGCGACTACGAGGAAGATCGGCGTGGCCCAGCAGATCAGCACCAGGATCGCGGTCGCAGTGAGCGTGCACTCGAGCAAGAAGAGCATGCACACCGCCATCTCCTGGTCCACCGTCTCGACGTCCTTGGAGAGTCGGTTCATGATGCGTCCCACCGGCGTGCGGTCGAAAAACTGCGGCCTGGCATTCAGGATGGCATCCGTGAGTCGTCGGTAGATTCGGCGCGAGGCTCGGAGCGAGATGAAGAATTCGTACCCATCTCGCAGCACGGCCATGATCATGAAGCCGAGCGAGATGGCCAGGTAGACGCTGAGGTAGTATGTGTCGAGGTTTTCGCTGCTTCGACGTCGTTCGTCGGTGGCCAGGGGGTTGAATGCACCGCCCACTCGCCTCTTGGACAAGTGACTGCTGTTGTGCGTATCCAATGAAAGCACGTGCTGTCCACCAAACCCATCGGCCGCAGAGAAGACATCGATCGGTACATTCCCGGAGACAGTATCACCGTCCTGCAGCCGTTTGGTCGTCGCGAAAGGATCCGGCAATCGATGCAAGAGGTCATCTAGGCGCAGATTGCCCAGCAACGTCGGTCGGTTGGTCCAGATTGTGTCGATCAATGGAGTCGTCATGAACGTCTGAATCTGCTCTGATGCAGAGCGGACCGGACGCTGCTGTGCGGGCGCTCCGACAGCTGCCAAGCGGATGTCGGTCGCCTCCTCGCGATAGTCGTGCGATCGTGCCCAACGCATAAGCCAAGCACCGGAGCCGATGTCGAGAAGACGCACGGCAAAGAAGAACAGCAGAAGCGAGCCCCACAGCAGCATGGCATACCGCGCCTTGCTAGCTACGGACCCCAGGTAGAGGCCGTAGTTCTTGGTACCGACGGAGCCGGAGCTGTAGGTCTCCTCGTTGGTGTGCACCCTTTTCTTCTCCAGCTTCTTGGCCATTTCTTCGCGCTCGGCTTCGTCGCTGCCGCCGGCGGCCAGCTCTTCGATCGTCATCTCCTCGTGAGCTTGCTCGTCGGTTTGTCCGGCTTTGAGGCTCGACTGCAGCGCCTCTCCCTCCTCTGAAAACACGCCGGTTGCGTTGACCACGTCGGGCGTACCTGCTGCAACTACACTGCCGTTGTCCATCGCCACCGCAAAGGCGGCACCTGGGAGGCAGAGGCTGATGGCGTGCGTGACGAGGATGATGGTGCGATTCTTGGCGAGCGCACCCTTGAGCGCGTGACGATAGAGGTGCTTTGCGGTGTGGCTGTCAACCGCCGAGAGCGCATCGTCGATGAGTACGTGCTTGGCCGACGAGTAGAGAGCTCGCGCAAGAGCAATTCGGGCCTTTTGACCACCAGACAAGGAGGTTCCTTTCTCGCCGACTTCGGTCTCATCGCCGTATTCGAGGATCTTGAGATCGGGCTCGAGGGCACAAGCCTTGACGACGGCGCGGTAGCGGCGCTCGTCGTAGGGCGAGCCGAAGAGCACGTTCTCCTTGAGCGTCGTGCCGAGCAGCCACGGGCTCTGACTGCAGTAAGCCACTGACTCGCTAAGACCTGTCCGAGGGTCGATGGGAGCGGTGGCACGCGCCACGGGACAAGGCATGAATGTGCGTCCAGTCAGCTGACGCGTCTCGCCGAGCAGCGACATGAGCAGAGTCGTCTTCCCGGAACCGACCGGGCCAGCGACGATGCTGAGCTTCCCCACGGGGAACTGCAGGTTGGTCTCGCGCAAGCAGAAGGCGCCCTCGTCGACCTCGCTATCGTCGTCGACGTACGTGAAGCTGGCGTCCTCGAAGCCAATCAAGCGCCCGATTTTGCGGGCTGCCGAGTTTACAGGAGCTTCCTCGTCCGTGTTGGCGTCATTGTCGGTGGTGCTGCTGTCAACACCGTCAAGGTCGCCGGCGTCTTCATCGCGCAGAAGCTGTTGATACTTTTTGGTCTCCTCCTCACGCAGATAGGCGTCGATACGTCGCACCGAGACGAGCGAGTTGAGGATCTGCACGATCATGTCCGGAAGCGCATCGAGCGGATTGCGGAGCGTGTTGAAAAGCGCCAATGCGGTGAAGGCCTTTTCGGCGGTGAGCGGCTGATGGAAAAGTTTGGTGTGAGCACCAAAGGTGGCACAGGTGACCAGCATGGGCGTGCCCATGTAGGTGAACGTATTGCAGAGCCAGGCGAGGTAGCGGGTGGCGAGCACCGAAAGCTCGCGTTGACGCGCCTCGTCCATTCGAGCGTTGAAGGAGCGTTCCCATGCGAAGAACTTTACCGTCTTGATGCAGCCGAGCACCTCGGTGGCCAAGTTGAGACGCTTGTCGGTGGTCTCGAGCAGGCGCTTCTGCAGCTTCACGAACCAGCGCGAGACGAGCGTCTGGATGGGTAGCGATGCAAGCAGGACGAGGAACCCGATGACGGCGGACCAGCCGAGCAGGACGATCAGGTAGACGAGGCAGAGACCGATGACGAGCGGAGCGCGAGGGGCGAGGAAGTGCAGGTACGCGCAGATTTCGGACACCTTGAACACGTCAACCGAGATGAGGTTGACTACCTGGCCATCGGTGGCACGCTTGGGCGTTGCATCGTCCTTGCCGCCCTTTGCGTTGGCCGTGTTGGCCTTCTTGGCGGCGGCGGTTGAGTCATCCTGATCCTGGTCGTCGTCCGCGGGCTCTTTAGCGTCATCCTTGTCGCCCGTGCTACCAATGTCCTTGCGTCGCAGCGTCTTTGTCACGATCTCGGTGATCAAGATGGCGCGCAAACGAATGCAGATGCGCCTGCCGATGAAGAGAGCGCGCGAAGCCGAGATGGACGCAAAGATCTGGCCGACAAACATACCGAAGGCGTAGAGTATACCGATGTGGAGAGGTTGCGCGTTCGAAAAGTCGCCGTTGCGTTGTTGCTCGTCCCTGGCTGCGATGAAAGCGAGGATCTTTTGCAGGAAGAAGGGCGGCACGAGGTCCAGAACAGCCTCAAGGGTAGCCCAGAAGAATTGCAGAGCGAGGAACCACTTGAAGTGGCCAAAGAGACGTCTCCACAGGGGTCGCGTGGAAGGTGCAAGGCCGGCATGCAGACCCTGCTTGGATGATTTGCGCGAAGCAGAGGAGGGAACCGGTCCTTCATCCGACCGGGCAGAGGTGTAGGCGCGGAAGCAGGCGACCACGGCTGCAGCCTTGTCGGCCACGGGCAGATCTGGGATGGCAGCCAGCGTGAACTGCGTCCTGTAGTGCTTGACGATGGATGGGGTGACGTAGCCGAAGGTGGCACGAGAGACGAGGGAGGCGGTATCCTCGGGAGCAGGTATCAGGTCGTTGGCAGGCGCATCGGTGCTGGCGTCGATGACGCGAGGCTGTGCAAGTTCATCTGCGCTGGAGAGGCGTGGCGAGGGAAAGGCGGTTCCCGGAACGCCGTGCTGGGTCTCGGGCGACATGGTGGAGTAGATGGCCCGCAGATCGCGGGGGAGCACGGTCTGCATCGGGAAGAAGAGGGTCGGTGCCAGGACGATGCAGCCGACGAGCAGCTCGATCGCAGTCAGCACGACGGCTCCACGGGTATGGAGCTTTGGATGTGCGTGGTGGTTGAGCAGCGCGGTGCGCAGGTTGAAGAGGGTGACGACCACGTAGACGGACATGAGCGCTGCCTTGTGCGAGAAGAAGGAATGACGGGAGGCGAGCGAGTAGGCGGAGAGCGAAGCGAGGTAGAGCCAGAGAAGAGCCCAGTAGATTTGATAGCTTCTCGAATGCCAGCCGCTGGCCCAGTCGCCGGCGTGAAGCGCAGCTAGCAATACCGAGCCTAAAACATCCGTGACGCGACGCAGCAATTCGAGCTGACGGAGGCGAGAAGCGAACTTTGGATCGCGGGCGGTGGCGGGAGTGAGGTGGACTTCGTTGAGAATGACGGCATTTTCCGTGTGGAAGACCTCGAGCGCTGCCTGAGATGCAGCGGCTGACGACGAGGGCTTGGCGGCACCATTGGAAGAGCCAAACGGCAGCGCAGATGAGTAGGCGGACGAGACGCTATTGCTGCGAAGGATGCGCGAAGAGTTCCAGGGCAAGATGGTGTTCAAGATGCGTCGAGGAAGACCGATGAGGCCGCCGCGGGAAGAAGTGGAGCGCCGTGAAGCAGCTGGACGCGCAGGAGTGGAGTGTTGCTGCGCGGAGGTGGCGTGAGCGACGGCCGAAAAAGAGGAAGCTGCTGGGTCGAGACTTGCTACCTGCTCAGCCGAGGCGGTGAGGGCGCGACGTCTGCGCAGCTGATGCAAGACGAGGGTGAGAAAGGAGAGCAAGATGAGTGCAATGGGTATTGACGAGTTGAGAACGCGTTGCTGGAAGCACACATCCCAGTCGATGCCGTTCCAGACGGGTCGCCCTGCGCAACTCGTCGAAGAAGGCATCGTCGAGTCCGGGTCTACCGCAGCTGCGGTGCTACTGACAGTGCTGAATCCCACAGGTTGCGAGCTGATCCTGGAGGGATGAAGCTGCTACAGGAAGTGAAACTGAGGCCGTGCCGGTAACTTCACGCACCACGAGGGGGAGGGACACAGGATAACGATGCCGGCAGGAACCGACGATGGCAAGGCGAAGTCGTAAGGCAGAAGCAAGCCCGACGCAGAAGGTCAATTTGCGCGAGGGCGAGGCGCTGTTCGTGAGTTGCTCGGCGAGGAGGTCCGGGCGTGCCGAATCTGAGATTCCTACCCGAACGAGGGTGCGATCCAGGGACTTTTGCGGTGATGAATGTGCGTTCCTACAGCCCGCTGTCGAGGAGCCACGTCGGAGTATTGTCGATGGAAGGAGCGTCGCAATGTGTTTGGGCTCTTCCTTCGTCTTGACCACGACCTTGCGTTGCCGAGATGACGATGAGGACGTTGCAGGTGGAGGAAGAAAGGGTTCTGTGTCAGCCTTGACTCAGATTCCGAGCAGGTCAACGACCCTTGTCCCCCGCTCCGAAATTTCTTGCGGTACGGTGCAGAGGAGAAATTCCAGACTCCACGTGACGCGTGGCTGCTGCTGCTGTGATAAGGATTACTGTATCAAATCCTTACCTGTTAAAGTTTGATCGGCGGATCGGCCTGTTCGGCTTGATGGTTGCCTCCGAACGAGAACGGCTACGGCGTTCTCGCATCGGCGAATGTCCGATCGGACGGACACAGTACACTGACGACTTCGTCCCGAACACAGTTCCTCCGACTTGTCAACGACTACAAGCTGCCGGCAGGGAGGGCAACGACATTTGCAAGGCCGAAAAGCCGACAGGGATCGGCCAGGGCAGACCAGATCGACGCTGGCCCCCGATTGAGCCAAATCCCCCTCCTGCCTCATTCGACGGGTATACAGTACTCTTGACATGATGGTCATGTCGCATTTGTGATGCCAATTCGAAGCGGCATGCCGGCTCTTCTGTCGGCGAGCGGCCCTGCAGGGCGGTACACAGTCGCCGGAATCGATGCCGACGCTGACGAGCAGCAGCAGCAGCTTCAGGAGCGGCAGGACAATGTTCTAAGAAGGCACGAAATTTCGAGCTTCAGCCGGCGGTAGCCCATCCTGTACGTTGTCATCATTTTCTGTCACATTTTCCGAAATGATTTCCCGGTGTAAGTTGGGCGATTGAATTCTGGACAGAGGGACACAGTTGTTCTGTGCGGATATCCGTCAGCTGCCTCGATGCGGTCAGTCTCTCTCTGTGCTGCGCGCGACTCATTTGACAATTGGAGAAATTAGAAAGAAAAAAAAATAAGTCAAAAAACGTATCACAATATTGGCAGCGATAACGCAGCCTTGGCGGCTGGACTGCTTGAACGCAGCTCGCTCTGGTCTCTCGCGGAACCCATTTCCCGCTGCGCTTCTTTGCTTTGGATGCTTCCGTCTGCGGTCAAAACATCGCGCTGACGATCTCGCCTGCAGCTTGCTGCATCCCTCATTTTGCTCCGCTTGTCGGCACTGCTCCTCTAGCTCCACAGCTGTGACATTCCGCCTCTTTTGTGTTTGTTGACCGTCTCTCTGCGGATCCCTTCTGCCTGTCGCCTGCCGGTCTCTTGTGTGCAGGTGCCTTTTCTTTTTTTGCCGCTTGGTCTCTGCGCTTCCGCATCCTGCTGCCGGAAGTCGTCAACTTGGTTTGACGCAGTCGTCGGCTCGCTCTCGCTTGATGTTGTTTCGAAACGGCCGCCGTCCCTGTATCTGTCGACTCCAACGCTCTTCTTGTCTTCTCTGTCCTCCGCTCTTCCCTTTCTTACCACCCCCCATCTTCCCATCTTCACTTCTCTTCTCTCACCACCCCTCGTCGCCCTTCTTTGTCGTAGTCGAACAGTCAAGATGAAGTTCAGCATCATCCCCGTCGCTCTTCTCGCCGCCTTCGCCGCCACCGGCGCTATTGCCCAGGACAGCTCCGCCGCCTCTTCCAGCTCGGCTCCCGCTTCGTCCGCCAGCGGTTCCTCGTCTTCGAGCAGCGCCGCTCCCACCTCGATGGCTTCCAGCTCTGCGTCAAGCGGTGGCTCCGACTCCGGCGCCATGAGCGTCTGTGACCCTCTTGGAGGTAACCCGCGCAGCAGACCTGCAGGATGCCCCTACAGCTCCACCACCACTCCTCCCTACAACCGTGAGTACACCTGACATAAATGGCCGTACGACCACAGCAGCTTGGTTGAACTTGTAGTCGATGGGATGGGATCGAACATGAGGCGACAGCCACACGCGCACGGGCGATATTGGACACTTCGACTTGGCACGATTGATGAGACTCAGACACAATGGAGCACACAAAACTGAGACCTGATTCGAGTTTACTGACCCTCTATATCTGCCACTTGTCGCCTCTACGATCCTCTACGTTCGTTGACCGTACCGCACACTGCAGTCAGCTCGCTGATCTCGTACTTCATCTACGGCTACACCCGTGGTCCCCAGGCCAAGTCGCCCGATGAGGTCGCCAGCGAGATGGCCGGCTCGGTCCTGCAGTACTACCCTACCCTCATCGTCCCCAAAGAGTCACTCGCCGCTTCGTTCGCCGAGGCCATCTCGGCCACCATCCAGGCTGTTGCTGATGGCAAGCTCCAGAAGTCGGATCTCCACGCGCCCAACGCTGCCGTTCCCGCTTCCATTCCCGAGCACCTCATCCAGTGGGGTGTTGCTGCCGCCGCCGTTGTTGCTGCGGGTGCCATTGCCCTCTAATCACTTCGCCGTTCAGACTCGACAATCCGCCTCACACCTTTAGCGCTCCTTCATCTCGACGATTCTAGATCTCCCTTGCATGTGGTCATCGGCCAATTCGGATTTTCCTGTTTGGCTGACCCGCACGCTGGGGGTTTGTAGATGCCGCGATGGAGTAGAGACCGCTCCAACTTCGACGCTCCATAGGGAAGTTTGACACAAGTCAGGACCCATCATGACCGCATCCGACGCTCTTTCCTCCTTCATTCACACTCTCTGAATGCTTGTGCCCTTGCCGAGCTGCCTTGTTCCTTGACTCGTTATTTCGCAATACTCTATTTAGAAACATTTTCAATTCTGTTTGGACCGAACAGCTCACTCTACACGGCTCCATCGTGTCTCCTCCGGTGATGTTGGTGAATGGCCGTTCGAGCCTCGATTGTTGAGCTGACCGCTCAACTGCTGATAGGTGTGCGATGTTGAACTGCAAGGGGGTGCAAATAGATCAAGAAGCAGCGCTGCTGTCCTCAGCCAGCGCAGCGCAGCGCAGCGCAGAAACCGTTCAACAGAACTTGCGTACCAACGCGTTTGGAGCGTCAACTTGGCGACGCTATCTTCTGGACCTGCTGCAACACAAAACTCAAGCTCCAACCAGTCAAGGTTAAGCTTCCCAGTCGAAACTGCGGTTTGAGCTTGGCTGTGGCAGCGTCGGAAGCTCTCGCATCATTGACACGTGCGGCTCAACCCCAAGATTGCGCTGTTTGTCGAGCAGTCCTGGGCCCCTATGCGGATCATGTCACTGTCTCCCAGCACGATTTCACGCCTAGAGGCTGTCCATTGATAGCCTTGCTACAGTCGCTCTCGGCCCGACCGCGGACAAGGAGGAAACCAAAAGGCAGCCGTCTTGATCTTCGGCAAGAGTCAAAGCATAACTTTCTTTTCGCAACACAGTTTCCGCGCCAGTTTGGACAAATGATGTCCAAGCGCACATCGGATCTGCCGCTACCCTCATCACTTTCCCCTTCCCTTCCATCATCCATCGGATCGACCCAATTGCGAACTGTCAACTCCCTTTCTTTCATCAACACACTCACTCATTCACGTCGCGGACACTCCGAATGAGGCGCGCAGAGGACCGCGCGCTTTGTTTTCGAGCGCAGCAGCCCGTGTGGGCGAATGCGGGATGTGGCCAAAAAGCTCAGCGGGAAGAAATGCGCCTCTGAGACCTCTCACTCCACGACTTCATAAGTAGGCAGCTGCGTCGCTCCCCTCCTGCTTCTCTCTCTCTATACCGAAATCACCGTGCTCGTCACCGTTTGGGCATTATTTACGCTCTTCCCGAATGGGTCGCCTCAGCGGGCAACCACACTTTTCTCATCGGTCCCTAGCCCTGTTGAGTATCGCGCCCTGATGGCGATGGGCCAGATCTTCGAAAAGCTCAAGATGCCCGCTCTCCCCACCAATTCGGCTTCGTCTTTGGCGTCGTCACCAACGAAACCACCAGAGTCCAGCTGCTTCCCAACATCTTCACGGGGCTCGACGAACCCAGCTGCTCAACCTGACAAAAAGCCTTCCTACAGAATCGATGGACTCTATCGCAATCTCACCTTTGTCCCTCGCGCGGACACCAACACTCTCGCCGTCCCGCTCATCATGGCGCACATGTTTTGGTCCTCCGCATGCGAGAAACACGGCGGACTCAACAAGTCGTCCGACTCGCCATCGCGCTCCTCGCATCACCATCACGACCATACATCGGCGACCTCTTCGAAATTTCACACGCAAACTTTCGGGACGTCTGAGCCATCGCTGCCTGCGGCAAAGATCGGATCAGCCTTCAAGAAGTGTTTTGAAGAACTTGGCGATTTCATCAAGTACGACCCACCGAACCAGTGCCTCCAGGTGGGGCTGATCTTCGAGACCATCGTCGACACGAAGCTTCGCGACTTTGGGTTCTGCTTGGATGCGAATGGGAGGTATCAGAAAAGGTTCGCACCCGTATACACCTCGTTCACGGTATCCGAAAACGGTGACCAGATAAAGGAAGACTCGAGCAAGCACACCTGCGGTCTTGCAAACAAGACTTCTGCGCCTAAATCTGGAGCCAATCAGTCTGCAACGATGGCTGCTGTCCCAACCGCGAGTGCTGCAGCCAAAAGGCCAGCGACAGGACCGAATAGCAATACGACGACGCTCACGAAGCACCTCGCCCCCGACGGGCTCAAAGCATCTGCACCTTCGGCGGGGAAAGCTATTGCCGCCACTGGTCTGACTGCCAGCTCCGCATCCGACTCTGCCAGCAAGTCTGCAACTTCTTCATCGGTCGTATCTGCCGCTGCAGCTGCTCCCAACAAGCCCATCACTGCACGAACGGCACAGAAGAAGCGCGAGCGGACGCAACCGGCCTCTCTTCTTTCGGACTGTCGACGACACACAAGCTTCGTCTCGTCCAATTCCGAGTCGCGCAAACACCTCTCCAACGACGCTTCGCTCTCCGACGTCATCAAGGAGCTCAATCGCACGATCCTCCGCTTTGGCGTCAGTCATGGCGACACGCTCGTCTACATTGAGCTCGCCAGCATTGTCGCGCTCCTCAATTATGCAGCCGCGTTCTACATCGATTTCGCAGACAACATGGAGAGCTACATGCAGAATCGTTTCAACAACGTGCTCGTCGACGAATACTTCCGACACATCTATCACACGCGTTGCGAGTACATCGAAACGGAAGAATACCGTAGCGAAGGTTCTCCCGACAGCAAGAGGTATTACCTCGACCGGCAAAAGAGGGCAAGCACATTGGAAGCTGTGTACACGAAGATGGTGCCGGACACGACGGATCTGAGGGACGGGGTGCAAACGGTGCTGTTCACGTTTGTTTGGATCAACTATACGGCGTACAAGGAGGACGAGACAAGCATGTTGGCGACGTGGAACGTGGTGATCCCACTGCTGCAGACGGTGGTGGTGAGGTGCGCGAGGCAGACGTATGCGATGCGGAATGCGCTGACTGCGGCGCAGTACATTTCGAGCATCAGGCATGTTCCGACCGAGCACGCGCTTAATCTGCAGAAGGATCTGTTGGAGGTAAGTACAGCACTGCAAAACCTGACCGGCTCCGGGCTGGCGGTGTTCTCGCCGAAGCGGAAGAGAGACAAGAAGGGGAAAGCATGGAAGGAGAGTCTCGTCACTTGTCCGTATACGACGCATCTGTATACGATGGCCGTGGCGGACATCGCTTTCAGAACGCTCTGGCATCTCAACAAGGCGATCGAAGAGGGACATTTCTCGAAGAAGCCGAAGAAGCAGGAGAAGTGCTTGAAGGATGGATGCAGCTGTGAGACAACGGACGAGAGGAAGAGAGAGACGCTGAAGAGGGCTTCGAATATATTGACGTTGGTGGAGAGGAAGCAGGCTGATTGGAAGCCGCACATGAGGAAAAAGGGCGGCAAAAAGGGGCAAAACAAGCAGGTGGCGAAAGTGAACGGGAGCGGTGCAGCCAAGAAGGGGCAAGAGAAGGAACCCATGGTGCGGGACATCATCAGTAAGCGACTGCGAGAGTTTGAAGACTGGTCCTTCCTGCGCCGGCTTCAAGACGAGAGTCGTGCCGTCGAAAAGCGACAAGCTGCCAAAGCCAAGCTCGCTACGTCTACCACCAAAGCTACTTCGGACGTCGACAAGGCGACATCAACCACCGGCAAACCTCATAATATTGGATCATCAGCCACATCCACCGCCTTCGCCAAGCCCGCACAATCCCCCTCGCGCACCATCCCACCACCCATCGACGCAAACCACTCCTACAACACCACGCTCAAAACATGGATCCAGTCCCTCTCGACCACCGACCACCCCAGCGCTCAGCTAGCTGCCTCGTTCGCCAGGATGGACGGAGGCGAGCTCGATATGATGCTGAAGAGCATGGCCGAGGTGCTCTCGGTGCCGCCTGGATTGACTGAAGTGGAAGGCGACAAGTGGCGCGAGAAGAATATGGATGTCTTTGCGAAGAGGTTGGGTGTCAAGCGGAGGTAGGAAGGGAGGCAATGTTGTTTTCGCACAGTCGGAGATCTCAGAGCATGAATGCATTGCAGGTGGGAAACAGATGAAGGCACGATGTTCGAAAGACGAGATGCGATAGGGAGCAATGCAATTACGAGACAGAACAAAACTCTGAACACACAACGACTGTGAACCCTTGTCGCTCTCTACCAACGACTCGGGCACTCCAACTCAGCCTCCTCCAGTGCATCGTGCCAATCCCACATCAACCCGGTAAAGCGTTCGACCCAACATTCTTCGCCCACTCTACGTTTCCCTCTCCCTTTCGATCCCTCTTTTCTGCCTGTCGATGATTCGGACGCGTAGTTGAAGTTGAAAGCGAGGACAATAGCCATTGGAAGTTGTGCTAGGATCAAGAGTGCGCCTAGGATGTTGAGGAGAGTCAACCAGGCTGTGTCGACGATTGTTGGGCCGAGTACGGCGATGATGATGGCTGCGAATGTTTTTGAGGACGAGGAATGCGTGTGCGAAGAAGAGTGTTGATCGGCGCAGGCAGGAGGATTGATAAGGGTCACGCTAGGTTGACCGACTCTGATGGACTCATCTTCAGCAGAAGCAGAGAGCGGAGGAGGAGGTTGGCTGGACAATGGCCGCAAGACAGGTGATGAGGAGTAGGAGGGAAGCGGAGTAGCGATCACACTCCTTGGAGACGTCGGTGAAGCAGAGGTACTGGGAGTTTCGTCATTTGCGAGTGGAGCAGCGTTCGGAGTGTATGGAGGCGGTGAGGTGGAACCAGTGCTCGAAGTGGCCGTTTTCTGAAAAGTGAGAGCTGCTGGGAGCGATGGCGTGCGTTGTCGTAGAGAAACTGATTGAGCGTGTGAGGACATTGCTTGAGGAGAGCCGCTTCGGGATGAAGTTGACTTGCAGACAACACGATGGCAAAGCTGAGGCAGTTCCACAAAATTGTATTACGGTGCTAGTGTTGGCGATGGCAGTGAGATCGAGAGCCGTGTTGGCAGAGGCGTTGGTGGTGGGAGTGAGATGAGCAGGGGAGGGACAAGGATCAGGTCGTGTGACGATCGAGGCTCGAGCCCGCTTCATCCAGGGATGCCACTGCGATGCCTCCCTGCGCAGCGAAACGGGTGCGCCACCCCTCCAACCACCGATAAGATAAGAGCCTCTGTTTTCGTCCCTAGCGCTGCTACTCCTCCCCCGCATCCTCTCCCCCCAGCTTTGCCCTTACACACACCCTCCCCCCCTCTCTCGTATCACACTGCGTTCCCTTTCCTCTCCTCCGCACCAAAAAAATCTCCCCCGTTCCATTGCGCGTGAGACCTCTCGCGGTCTGCGATAAGAGCATGATCTCCTTGGCTCGAGGAAATTTTCGGCGCACATTTTGACGTGACCCTGCATGAATGAAGCCTTGATCTTTTTTGCCTAGGCTCAACTTGCTTTCCCGCCCAGCTGGACCCTATCCGATACCCCTCTCACTTCACCTTCTGCACAATTCACGTCGAACGACCCGATCGCTTTAATCACAGCACAACAAAAGCACACCAGCCAACTCAACACTTTCCTATGACAGTTGTTAATTTCAGCATCAACCGCCTCCTCGCAGTCACATCTGCGCAGCAGCAGCCTCACCCATAATCGGCAACCCAAACAACCCAGCCAACCTGTCAAACCCATCCTCACCTCCCCCTTCCACCTTCCCTTCGTTCCTGATCACCTCCACCGCGTCCTCCGCCTGCCTCCTCCTCGCATCCCTGACCCTCCTCTGATGCACACCGCATGCGCCGCACTCCGCCTCCTCCTCGCCCAAACACCTCTGGTGGTAGCTGTGCTTGCACATGAAGTGCACGCTCGGAAGATCGAGTTGTCCTCCACATGCTGTGCATCGCGTCATCTGGAACACCCTGTTGGCGCTCGGATCGGTGATATCCGAGATCTCTTGCAGGGTCTCTGTAGTGGAACGTTTGTAGTCTGCGATCGCCGAAGCGTCTTGAGATGTGGAAGTAAGGGTGGAGGAGATGGACGTGATGATAAAGTCGCGTATAACACCGACTTGCGTGTGAGGGGTCGAGGAGAGCGTCTGGATGATCTCGAGTGTCGACATGAGTGACGTGTCTCGGATCACGGTTAGTATCGAGAGCAAGTCCGAGGTGTGAGTCTCCAGCAGAGTGGGCGACGAGACGAGGAATCGTAGCACCAGATCGTACAGTTCCGGCCGAAGCGGTCCATATCGATGCAACGCCGAAATCACCTTGGCACTGCTGCCGGACCCCTCCGAATCGACGAGCGCCGAATCCATATGCAGCCGGACCACGTCCTCGTACATACCCATCCTCTCGTACAGCAGGATCAAACCATCGTCGAACCCTTCCATCGAGCAAAGCATCACCGCATGGCTCATGTCGTAAGGTAGTGTCGAGTACTGCTGCAGCAATCGCAACGCTTTTTTGCGTTGCGATGCGCCGGAGGTGGACGACAGGTATAGCTCGAGCAGCGTGTTCCAGATGGACTTCTGGTCGAGCACCTCCTGGTCTTCGTAACCATCGTCACCACTGCCGTCCAGTCCCAGCTCGCGAAGCGCCCGTTCCACGTCGTCCATCCCGTCGTCTCCATCGCCGTTCTCCGTATACGCTGGCGCCTTCTTCTCCTGCACCGGAGACAGCAGTTGGTCGCCAGCTGGCTCGGCGTCCATATCCACGACTTGACCCCATCGTGCAAGCGCGACAGTCTCCAGGAAGCGAATAAAGTGATTGGGATGCTGGATGAAGTGCGCAAAGTAGGTTCGCGGCGAAGGCACCGGATACGCCTCCATCTTGTCTTCTTGCTCTGGATCGACGCCTGTGACGCCGCTCGCATCTGCGGCATCGGCCAGCGAAGTATCGGCGTCCACTTCGCCTAGTCCTCTGACGGTGCTGGACGGGCGTGTTCCTGACTTGCTGTTGGCATCGCCGCCGATGCTGTACGGATCAGCGAAGGCCGCAGTCGAATTGCGTTGCGCAGGCGTACTGCTACTCGTCCCCGCGCGAGAGCCTGCTCCGCCTGCACCACTGGCTGCAACTGCGTCCGCAGCTTGCGTCTTGCCAAAACCTCCTACCTGCAGATAGCTCAGATAGGCCGCCGCAGCCGATTTGGCCGGCTGCTTCTTCGCCTCTCCCTCCTGCTGCACACGCAGCGCCTTCTGAGCTGCATCCGGATCAGGTCTGAACGCACCCGAGCACAACTCGATCAACAACTCCGTCGTCTCATCTGGCAGTTCGGCCAGCAACGTCTTTGCATACTGCGCCATGCTCGCAATCGCATCCTCGGCCTCCAGTCCGCGCACGTATAGCAGAGCGTCGCTGTAATCCTTTGCATCCTCGATCTGGATTCGCAGGTACTCTCGATGCTCGCCGTACCGTTTCGCCAGGTAAGCTGCGTGACCGAAGTACCCGGCTTGACGACAGACGCGCATCGCCGTCTCCAAATCGAACGGCAGCTCGTCCCGATCTTCAGCACCTCCCTCGTCCGCACCCTCCTCATCCACAGCCGCTGTCGACGCTTTGACGTGCGGTCGCTTGATGAACTTGTCAAGCGAAGCAACATCCTTCAACTTGGTGTAGCAGTTGAGCAGCAGCGTCGTGTGATCCGAACTGGCCAGGTTCTGCGCATGCAGCTCCTGCAAGTAGGTCGTCAGATTCGTAATGCGTTGCGCGTCTAGGAATCTGCGGATCACGAAGGACGGCTGTGTGTGACCGATCGTCTTGACGTACTGCGCCATGGCTCCGTCGAAATCTCCCTTGTTGTAGAGATGGTCGCTGTACCGTTGGTAGATGTCGCCCATAAGCGCCTCTGTTCGAGCGAGCACATCCGGGTTCGCTGCACGCTGCATGTGCGAACGAGCCAGGTTGACGGCCAACAGGAACAGACTTTTGCGGTAAAGAACGTCCAGCTTGGCTCGCAGCGGCTTCTCGTCCAACCGGGTCAACTCGCCTGTATCGCTCAAGACGAGCACCTCGCCGGCTGCTCCAACCCACGCCTCCCGAATTCCAGAATCAAACGTCCCAGTGAACGCCACGAGTTTGTTGTCCAGGTCAAAGATCGTGATCTTGGCGACCTCGGCGGGGATCATGGAGCCCTTGCGCGACGTGGGTGTTGTCAGAGGGGAATCACGGTTTCCAATCAGGTTTCGAGCAGACGACGATGTCGACTTGTTGGATGGGGTGTAGGGCGGGGAAACAATGACTACCTGCGACGCCGAAAGGTGGATCGAAGATTTAGGACCCTCATAGGCAAAGCACGCCTCGCGTCCTTCCTGACCGATCACATAGATGGCTTCGTCGCGGGCGATGACCATCTTGCCCGCAGAGCTAGCGCTACCTAGCGTGCTCGACGCTGCCGTCGTTCCTGCTGCACTGGCACCAGCTGCTGCTGAAGCAACGGTCGCAGGTCTAGGTGGGATGACAGCTGCACAGCCAAGCGCACCGCCGACGTCGTCGAGAACAGCAGGGCTGCCACCTGCACCTTTGCCGACGACCACGTATCGTAGCACGCGCGAGAGTGTCACGATGAAGAGGTGGATCGCTGAGGGTGACACCGTGCTCTCCGATGGCGTTGCAGCGGCGGCATTGGCGTTGGCAGCGTTGCGAGGTTCTCGTGCTCGACCAGCTGCACCTTTGCGCCCTTTCGATCCGTGCATGACTCTAGGCTCGTATGCTGGTGCTGCAACGTTGATCTTGTCACCAGCCGCTGTTGAGCCTGCGGCAACCGACGCAACAGCCTCCGAAAAGCCGAGCGCAGTCACCGGCTCATGAGCGCCCGTGTCAGAGCCTGCGGGCTGAAACACCACCTTGAACTTGGGCAGGACGATTGCAGCAGCTGGTCTCGCAAGCGACGTCGCAGAAGCAATCCCGGCACTGCCCGCTGCCGACATGAGCGCAGACTCGAGTCCACGAATGAGCAGAACGGTCCCATCTGCCAGAGCGACCGAAAGGTAAGAGAGCGAAGGGGTATGCGCCACCGCTGCAATCGGATGAGGTCGACTTCCATGTTGTACTTTTCCTTCTGCCAACAACCGAGGCATCCAGGCCACCTTTTGCGTTGTCGTCGAGGCTCCGTTCGTTTCAGCTGCTGCAGCGTCCTGACGACCCGGATTGCGTCCGGTGCGAATATCCCAAATCCTCAGAATCGGGAAACGAGAGCTATCCTCCTCGCCCAAAGACACGACTCTACCACGAGCATCGCACGACAGATGCGTCACTCTACCGGCAACACCTGCTGAAGAGAAAGCATCCCACGACGACAGCTCCTGCAACGTTTCTGGGTCGAGCACTTTGATTCTGCCTTGGATCGTACCGACGAGCGTGCAAGGTTGCTTCCGCGTCGACTTTGATGTCTTTGCGATTTTCTCCGTCGACGATGATGGATCGGCGTCGAATTGGACCGAGGTGGATGCAGTCGCAGTGCTCGAGTCTGTGCTGCTGGCGAACGCGGATGGTGGTGGTCGAACCGGACACTGACACACCGCCGCTACCTCGTTCGGATGTCGTAGAGCAGACGGTGCTTTTGCAAAGTCATCAACGTCCCGTACTGGCGATGAGTCGAAGAAGGAGAACTGTCGCCATGCTGGGCCAGCCGCTGCTGTTGCCGTCGCCGCCGCTGCGGCTGCTGCTGTGCCGATCTCGCCCTGAGGCGCCGCGAGTTGGTTCGGCATTGCAATTGGAAGCGCCGCCGATGCGCCTCTCCAGGTATGTGTGCTGTATCGGTGTGCTGCTGTGACAGCGACACAACACGGTTGAGGCGGACCGTGACGGGAGGTATAGAGATGGATGTCGTGAGGGAACGTAGATGATCTGTGCATCGTCATTCGATGCGTGAGCGATTTCGTGGAGGTGTGACACCAGCTTCGGCGTAACATAAATTCAGCATATTCCGTCGGCCTCCTTTCGTCGACTTTCTCCATCCTTGCGTGCTCCTTCCGCTTCACACATACACACAGACGGATACGACAGTGAGATGTGCTTTTATTCAATGCAAAAGTGGTGATGATGTATCGGTGGTATGTATGCGGCAAGATCACGTCTAATTGAGATCGCCGCCAAGCCAAGCAAAGACCAAAAAGGCAACACCGTACGGCGTAGCCAGCCGCTTCAACGTCCACGCCACCCTACCGCTTCCCCAGTGTCTCGAGCCTTTCTGCAGCGTGCCCTTATCGCTCGCACCGAACCCGCCTGTTCTCCTCCTCACCACGTTCCCACTCGCCGCTGCACGTCCTCCATCCAGCTTGTCAGCTACCGTGCCGCTAGCCAAGCTGAAGTTGACCGGGTTGTTGCTGATCCACGTGCGTTTGAGTTTTGCTTCCGGCGAATCAGCTGCTCTTCTCCTCGACGCTAGCGACAGGAGCAGCGTTCGTTGAGCTACCGTCGTCACTTTTTCTGCGAGATTCGCGCCCGAATGTTGCGGGGAGGAAGAGGAGGAGGGTCGAAGATTCTTGTCGACACCAGCGGCGGTTCGTACGATCTGATTGTCGAGCACCGGCTTGGGTATCTCCGGTAGGAAGGGGGCGATGAAGTACGTGTGTAGGAGTAAAAGGGGTATGGATGTCTTGGAGGGGTCGACGCTGCCGCCGGAGTGGACGCGGTCGAGTTTGGCGGTGGACTGCGCGTGCTCGATGAGCAGCGTTAGGAAACCAGGTCGCGTGGCGAGGGTCGGCGAGGGTCGACGTCGTTTCGACCTGTGTTGAGTTGGGGCAACTGTCGGATGCGTTTCTGCTTTCGATGACGGTTGTCCGGTCTCTGATGGCGAAGAGGTGGATCTCTGTGCTTTTCGTTCGATGAGAGCGCGAGAGCTGGTGAGCATCGGTGTGGCCGTCCCGTTCACCCCGGGCGAGTACCACTTTTCAGCAGTCGCTCGACGACGCAGAGGATGTGGCGAACGTGGGATCATTGCCCGCTCAAAGATCCTCGACATCTGCTTGCCCGACGTGTTCTCCGCTCGCAGGACGAGAAAGTCCGGTCGACGTCGAAACGCTCTCGGCCCCAACTCCAATGCTCTAGCTGCTGCGTTCGCCCTGGCACCTTTGACCGCCGACCTGCCCACTGTGCTGAAGCCCGTCGCGCCATCCGCCGGCTTGCTCGCTCTCCGTGCAGACGAGGAGCGTGACGCAGTGGGACGATATCCCGGCTCGCGTTTGCCTTGCTCCCACTGCTTTCTGCCTTCCCAGATGACCACTCGCATCAGTTCGAAAGGTCGACCGACGAGCTCGTACGAGAACGCACCGACAGCGCCTCCGACCAGCAGGATGATGACGGCGACGACACGGCCCTGTACGGTTCGAGATTGGTTGTAGCTGACGTCGGCGTCGATGACTGACTTCTGTCCTTGTCGGATCCAGTGTCCCACCCCACCTTCACCTTCTATATGCATGTCCCCTTCGCTGCCGAGCCCTTCATCGACCCTGCGGCGTCCCACCACATTTGTTCCGTCACCTTGCTGCGGCGCCGCCTCGCCAGCCGGACCCCTCATGCGAACAATGCCCAGCCCGCGAGCATTGAACCAAGCACTGACTCGATCCACCGACGTCGATGCGAAAAACGCACACCTCCTCGACACCTCAAAGATGAAGAAGAAGCTTCCGAAGCCCACACTATCACGGATCAGCGACAGAGCCAATCCGGACCCATGCACTCCACCACGCCATCGTTTCAAGCGCCTCTCCCACTCCTGCCGCTTCTCGGGCGACATGGTGAACCTCTCCGCCATGCTTGCGTTTGCATTCGCCGACGTCGTCGCCGGCTCGATCAGGGCGATGAGCCGAGCACGGAGGGTGGGCTTGGGTGCGCGTTTGGAGCGTTCGATCGTCTCGTTCTGGACGTCCTGGACGAGTTTGTCGCGGGCGATGGCGGGAGCGAAGGGCAGAATGGCAGCTCGGAGGATGGCGCGCCACGAGATTGTGGTGATGGGATGTGCTGTTCCACTGCGATGGTGTGCATCGGGTCCACTGACGTTGCGTTGGATGATGTAGCGTACGTTGTCGAGCGGCGCTGATAGGAAACACTGCGCTGCTCCAGCTACCGCACCTGAAGCCGTGACGATCCACAGCGGAGTCCACTTTGGCTTTCTCTCATCCTCGTCCTCTGTGTTTCCTCCTGATGCGATTCGCTTCGCTTTCGCCTTGGCGAGCAGTCGACTTTCAGTGATGCTGTATGCTTCAAAGAGCGTGAACCCAATCGCTGTGTTGAAGAGCAGAGGAGGCAGCAGCAGATGCGGTAGGAAGTTGGAGTTTTCCCGCCGAAGAAGCGTTCGAAGGTAGCGGAGGCTGAGCGAGCGACCTTCGCGCTTGGCCATTGCCTCGAGGATGGTCCATGACGACAACTTGACGGGCCGGAAGAGTCGGACGGGACGTTTGAAGAGGAAGGCTAGCGTGCCGAAGAGGGCGCGGATGACGGCGCCGCCGAGGGACTCTTGGCGGGTCGGATCTCGTGATCGATTTGGGCTCTTGCTGGTCGAATTGCGTCTTTTGACGACCTTGTTGGAAGGTTCAGGGTCTTTGCTGGTGGACGGAGCTGCAGATGCCAGGTTGGGCGATGCAGCTGTCGACATGTTGGGCACGCCGCAGCACCAACCCGTCGCTTGATCGAGGCGCTTCTAGCGGCTCAAAGATGGAGTATCGAGATGTCGTACATCATTTTCGGGGCAGATGTTGTGAAGATGCTGTTCGTGAAAGTAGTGGTGAGCAAGGTGAGCAAGTTGCACAAATGCGAGACGCACGAGCCGTTCCGAAACACCGCGAAATTTGATCGCCCTTCGAAAAACGCCGATTGGACCCTGTTTGCTTCATCTCACACTTCTTCCATCACCATCACCATCGTCATCCACCGCCATCACTCACTACCCTAACGATGCGGCGAACCACGCATCGCAAACCTTCAAAGCTGGCACTCACGCTATCGCTCTTCTTCCTTGCTACGCTGACCACTGCCTCCGACTCCACACCACCAGCAGACCGTCGCTCCTGGAGACCGGATAGCGAGCTCCCCGGGGCCAAATTCGTCCTTGGCGACGGCAAGACCGAAGGCTCAAAAGTGAAAGGCTACGAGGGGGAATGGCCACTCTGGTCATCATCGCGAAAGGCTCAATCCAGTGCAAACCATGCAAGTCCGCCCGATGCTTCGAACTCTGCGATTTCCCTAGCTGGATCGAGCAACTCCACCGCTCACGTATGCTCCCCCATCGGAGAATGCGAACCTTGCCCCGAAGACGTCATCCACCTCCCCTACTGTCGCCCTTACAACAACCGCCGTCGCGTCGCATGCAGCCCCGTCACCGACCGCAACGACCCGCAAGCCGTCCAATCCGCACTCCGCGCTGCCACCTCCGCGAAAACAGATACTTCGGCTGCAAACGTCCGGCTCGGATACGAGGCGTGCGGCAAATCGGCCAAGCAGGAGGCGAGAGACTACTTTGAGATGATCGGGGTTATTGCGAGCATTGCGATCTTCTCGGTGTGGGCGTTTGTGCAGAGGCAGAAGTTGTTGTTTAGGAGGCAGAATCAGAGGTTGCAGAGCCGGGTGACGGGTAGGAGGAGTTCGGGGATTCCGACGGGGGCGGGTGGTGGTGGTGGTGCGGGGATGCAGGGGAGAGGGAAGAAACGCGCGGCTAGGTTGGCCGTTCCGTCTGGTCAACGTTGATGCGAGGAGTAGTTACTCAATCTCATGACGAACCAAAATCACAATGCCGCGGACGTGTGGTGGGGTGATGCTCTCAACCGACGATTGATTAACGGTTCAGTATAAGCTCTCCAATTTTGTTCTGACTTCAAGCAGTGCGTGCAGTACTCGCATCCCTTCCGACCTCGATCTCGCCCGTCCCCACGGCACCGGTACCGCTCTCCGTACCGGTGCTCCTGCTCACCGTCTCGAGAATATCATCGGGCTGCTGAGCACCGGAGCTCTTGGCCTCACCACCCAGAGGATTGTGAGCTGCGCTACCTGCGCTGCTGGCGGCGAGCTTTCGGAGATCGGGCTGGTCCTTGTTGAACTCGGTGTTGCGTTGGTTCTGCAGCTGATCGCGTTTCTCAGCGCCGGGGGTGGAGATTCCCTGTTCGGCACCGTTGAGCTGGCCGAATCCGAGGTCGGCTGCGTTGGAGGAGGTGGTGGTGGAGGTGGGGATCGAGTCGCCCTCGCGCTGTGCTTGGGCGAGCTCCCGACGGGCGTCGCGTTCGGCACCGATCTCAGAGCCGAGCGCGGCGGCGCCGGAGGGCGCACTGGCGCCGCCCTTGTTGGGTCCGGCGGACGAGCCGGGGAGAGAGTTGGAGGATCGGTCTTGCTGCATTTTGAGTCTGCGGTGGTTGGACAAGGAGAGAAGGTAAGGTGGAGGGGTTAGTTCAAGCGCGACGGGATAAGAAAGGCCCAGGCCGGTCAGGTGCAATCACTTACGATAAGGCGAGAAGCTGTCTCAGCACGAGTTGGTTTGGAATGTGGTGGTTGTCGTTTGATGGGAACCGAAAAGATCGAGCTTGTAGCGACAGATGTGTATATATAGCTATCTGCAACGCAACACTGAGCGCAACACACCTTCGGAACATCTCTCTTGTCGAGGCTCAGCACATAGTGTGGCTTCTCCCTGCTCGACTCTGTTCCATTTGCGAAGCACAATGCAGTCACAGCTGACACAACCCGCTTTTCCGCTTTACCATCCTTCTGACCGCATCCAACTTTCACCCAAGCGAGCTAAGCTTCAGACCTCGTGTGACTTCATACTTCATCTGTGCACATCGCCTAACCCGCACACGCTCCCGTCTCTCGGGAAACCAAGATGAATCAGCTGTGCAATCGATATAACGCTCTAAATTCTTTCTCATTCTCTCAAACAAAAAAGCCTCCACATACACAGACACACGGAACGGAAGATCATCAGTCACACGCACAGCCGCCGCCAGTGTGTCAGATGTGGACCCTGCATCTGGTTTCGCCAAGTGAGGTAAGTTGAGCTCAATTTTGACGTCAAGTTACACCAACACATCGCTCACTGTGCCAACACACCCTTCTCAATCGCTAAACTTGATGAGCTGTGGTATACATTTTCCCTATCCACTTGGCAAAACTCAATCTACATGGCTGGCCAACCTCGCCTTGATGCCCGTGTTCTTGGCATCCAGTTTCGAGACCTTGGTCTGCAACTCTGCCATCTTGAACATCAAAAATTCGGTCCTCGCCTTGGCCGCCTCACTGGTACTGATCGCACTCTGTCCACCACTTCCACCACCGCCGAAGATCCCCAACAACCCGCTGCCACCTTCCTTCTTCTCTTCGCTCGGTAGCACCGCTCCGCTGGTCGATCCAGCTCCCGAAACGACCTTGAACGGCGAGCCTTGGATCATTTTACTGATGTCGGCAATTTCAGCCTCGATGGTCCTCATCGATTTTTCGGCCGACTCGATCGCCCCGGCGTTGGCCATCAACGTCTGCGTATCGTTGAACACTTTGTCCCCTACCAGACGTTTGATCGCTTCCTGCATGACGGGTCGACCGGCGCGGATGGCCGAGGGTCGTCCATCGTGATGTCGCACCGAGATGATCTCGGCCTGCTCGAGCGACTTGATCGCCGATTCGTTTCCTTTGAACTCGTTGTGCAACAGACCGTAGTACGAAATCTCGCCCGTCTTGGCGAGCTTGTTGACGACGGTCCACGCTTGAGATCGCGTCCAGGGGAGGGAGGAGGCCTCGCTAGAGTCGTCGCCGAACGCGTTCTTGCGCAGCTCGACCACGCTGCGTGAGATAATGTCTTGCACGGCAGATTCGACTGTCTGGCCCAAAGATACTTTTTGCACCAGTGTTTCGAGATCCGTGAGCCGACCGCCGAGCTTGTCGACCCAAGAGGCTGTTTCTTCGTCCAACGCAGAAGCGTGCTGCGGCTCGGGACTCTTCATCGTTCTTTTTGATTCATCAGTGTAGTCCGCGTTTGACCTTGCGAATTCAGCTGGTGTTGCTTGGAACTGCGAAGCAGTCGCTCCGTAGCTCGGCGGCGACGATTTTGCATCGGCACTACCGAGCGTAGGCAGCCGACCCATCTCCTTGAGTTTGTTCAACACGTAGCTTCGCGCCTTGTCTTCTTCCGCATCAGCAAGCGCAATGCCCTGGAAAGGAACATTCGGCAATGCCTTTGCCAGCTCCTTACCCATACCGACCGGGTTGTCCGACACAAAAACGACATGCGCAATACCGTTGGTCACCAACTCCGCCGCCCATTCGGCCAGCACTTGATGCAGAATGGCCTGCTTGATGCCCTTGTGGTGGAACTGCTTGATGACGACCACGGGCGAGTCGAAGGATTTCTTCTTGTCCTTCTTCCCATCCGCGTCCGCATCATCGCCAGATACGAGGCTGTGCAGAGATTCCATCGTGTTGTGTGCCAGCGTCGAAGCCTTCTCTTCAAGCGACTCCTTTTCGGCGGCAGCGCTGTTCTGCACGGCAGTCAAACCAGTCGTGGGAGTAGGTACCGAAGTGGTCTTGAGCTTCTTCTCTGCTGCCAGGCGAGCTTTTTCCGCCTTTGCGATGCGTTTCTGCGTCTGCTCGTTGATGTGGTTGAGTGCATTGGTGGTGACGCCCAGGATCTGCTTGAGCTGTGCATCGGTCGGCGTAGCAAATCCAGCCTTGGATCCGATGAGACCGACCGCCGCGAGATCGATCATGCTGTTGATGCTGCTCAGCCAGCTGAACACAGGCCAGTATCCCGTCTCGTTGGCCAAGGCGTCGATGAGCAGCGAGTCGTTCTTGGCCGTCTTGGCGATGGCATCGCAGTCGATCACGAGATGCTGGACGTCGCGCGTGATGGCTTTGCCCACCAGACCCGTCTTGCCCGATCCGCGTGGGCCAGAGATGGTGACGAACGTGGACGGCTTTTCGCGGATCCACTCCTGGATCGTCTCTGCCGACTGCCTGCGCTCCCACCAGTCGTCGACATCTCCCTTAGCATCGCCGTCGGTGTCCTTGAACAGACCCACGGTATTGCGTTTGAGCCAGGTGTAGACGCGATATTCATCCAAAGAGAACGTGTTGTGCACCTTGCTTTCGACCATGAACTCGCGCACGGGATCAAAGACCATGTACGAGATGCCGCCGATGAGGAAAGCGACCAGGGGAAAGACCAGCCTTGGATGGTTCGTGATCCAGTCCCACGCCTGTTTGCTGCGGAGCATGCTACGGAAGGTGATGACGAATCTGGCGCCATTGGGTAGCTCCAGGCCGTGAGCACAGTTGCGGGCGCTGGTAGCACCTCGGATGCGCGAAAAGGTGACCAGAGCCTCGGAAGGCTTTTCTTTGACGATCGAGACGATGCGACCGTAGGGACGCAGCGTCTGCCAGAGCTGCTCCTCACTAGCGTCTCCGCCTTCGAGCTTGACGAAGATTCGCGTGGCTGGGAAGATGTTCATGTCCTCGCGGAACGGCTTGCCTCGCACGACATGGACGCCAGGCGTGCCGAGGAAGAAGAGGAGCGGATTGAAGACACGTCGAACTCCGGACTTGAGACGCTTCTCGATGTTGTTGAGCGACTCTTCGTTCTTTTCGTTGGGATCTTCTCTGTAAGAAAAAGTAACAAAGGCTCCTCCATCCTTCATACGCTCTTCTGCACCGATGACTTTGAAGCCGTAGCCAACGCTTTGATCGGGAGGCAAGCTGGCCTTGACACGATCGAGGACGGAACGTTTCTCTAGCGAGGCGAGCATGTATCGAATGTCCCAGAAACCGAGTCGGATGGGGAAGACGGTGTCGAAATACAGGTAGCCGATCTTGCGGAAAGGATCGTTCTCGGTCTCGGTCTCGGCATCTTCTGCAACTTTGGCGGCCTCTGGCGAGGTGGAAGCGAGCGCTGCTGAAGAAGACCATCGAGAGCCGAGGTGACGATTTGCTGCGAGAATTGGGATTCGTTGGTCTAGGCGGTTCATAGCGAGCGCACGCGAAGGAGCAAGCGCTGAGGATGCCACAATACGAGCCGAGGCTAGTGTCGATGCGCTTGCTTTCGTGCTGATGAACGAGGATGAGCTACCGTATCGAGTGCGCAGCGAGACGGCAGGGCCGAACCCGCCAGCGCACCGGGCACAAGATGAAGCCTTCGTGAGGAACATGATGGTGGTGAGTGATCCCGCCGTTTCTCGATGCTTCGAGGTAGGAGCGCCCTCCTTCCGTTGAGGATGATGGTGGAGACGGAGTGAGGCACAGGTAGCACAGCCGATAAGAGGCAAGCAGCAAGCAGACAGCACAGTCATGGGCACAGCAACCAGCAGCAGCCAGCAGCCTCGCTCAGGGTCCATGCAATTTCCGAGTCTTCCGCGGTCAGAAGCCACTTTTTCTGAAACAATCGAAATACGTCACTTGGCGTACAACACGATGAATCGCGTCCAGTTGCGCGCTGCTCCTCTGGCTCGTGCATCGCCCGTCTTTGCTGCCGTTTGGCCGTTGTTAGTCGTGTGGCTTAACATACTGCAAAATTCAAACCGAGACCCTTTCTTGCTCTCGCATCGGCCTTTTTTTTGTTGACCGACTGGAACAAGATCCCGAAAAAGTTGCTTTCTTCTGACAACGTTGCTCTCTTCTTTGACGCCATCACAGCCACCTGTTCGCATCATGAGTCGGCCTGTGGTCGAAAAGCTAGCTCGGACTGCGCTTCGCAGCGGTGTGGCTCCATCGACATCGTCAAAGCGGAGCATCGCGCATCGTGCAGCGTTTGCATCGACCTCATGGCGAGCATCCTCCTCGACCTCGGCCTCGTCATCTTCTTCTTCAACCACATCATCATCCGACGCCTCTCCCAGCACCTCCTCCAACGACCACCGCTCGATCGGAAAGTCTCAAACCCTCTTCTTGACACACGACTCTTCCCCCGGCACCCCCTTCATCCTCCCGCACGGGATGCGTCTCGCTCGCAAAGTAGAACGCGTCGTACGCGACCTCTACGACGTCTACGGCTACGACGAAGTCCAATCCCCGCAGCTCTACAAGACTTCGCTCTGGAAACGTTCCGGACACTGGGACAACTACCGCGACGATATGTTCGCCGCCGAAGGGTACAAGGAACGCTTTTCTTCTGCGACGACGGATCGTCCAGCGTCGTCAGGGTGCTGTTCGATACAATCTACAGAGGCAGCGGAGGACGAGACGTTTGGGTTGAAACCGATGAACTGCCCGGGACACTGCTTGATCTTCGCTTCCGCGGAGAGGTCGTATCGAGATCTACCGATTCGGTATGCGGAGTTCTCGCCGCTGCATCGGAACGAAGCCTCGGGGGCACTTACGGGGTTGACGAGAGTGAGGAGGTTTCATCAGGACGATGCGCACGTGTTTTGTCGACCGGATCAGGTCTCGACGGAGATCAACTCGATGCTGTCCATGTTGACCAGTGCGTACGATACGTTTGGGTTTAGCGACTTTGAACTTGTTCTCTCCACAAGACCCGAGTCGTACATCGGAAGCATAGACGAATGGGATAAGGCCGAGTCGGGGTTGAAGGAAGCACTCGATTCCAGCGGTAGGACTTGGTCATTGAACGCTGGAGATGGTGCTTTCTACGGACCCAAGATCGACATTCGTCTCGTCGACGGTCAGGGTCGAAGGCATCAAACCGCTACGATTCAGCTCGACTTCCAACTACCCCGACGATTCGATCTCTCGTACGCCGACCCGCACTCCCCCTCGACCAACGAACGCAGCGTACCCGTCATGATCCACCGCGCCATCCTCGGCAGCGTAGAACGATTCATGGCCATCCTCATCGAACAGACCTCCGGCTGGTGGCCCTTCTGGCTCTCCCCGCGTCAAGCCATCGTCATCCCCGCCACCACCAACTCCCCCGCTCTCCTGCAGTACGCCGAAAACCTATCCAAATACCTCTCCCTCGGCATCCATCCGGATTCTCCACCCCAAGAATCTTCTTCGCGCCATCTGCAGCGTTTCTTCGTAGACGTAGAATCCAACCCGCAAAACGAGAAACTCGGAAAACTCGTCAGGAAAGCCCAACTCGCAAGATACAACTACATCCTCGTAGTCGGTGAGAGGGAGATGCAGACAAACACCGTCAATGTTAGGAAGCGGGATGATAAGGCTGCCCCTAAGCGGCTGAGGGAGTTGGCGGAGAAGGAAGCGGAGGGAGAGAAACTTTCCGGTCAGTTCGAGCCGAAGCAACTGCGAGAGTTGTTTTGCAAGTTGGACTCGAGTCACACTTGGTAGACAGACACACACACACACATGTTCAACACGATCATTCGGGAAACAAAACAGCATATCATTAACCCCCAAACCCCCCCCGTGCGTCTAAACAGCCTTCTTGTGCTCGAAAGCGTGTTCCACCTCGTGATCGACATGTATAAACGCCCTCTCCACCATAGGCAGCGACTCCAAATTGTCCTGCAGCGCCTGACTCAGATCATGGCTCTTCCACAGAGGTGTCTCTGGATGCATGACGATGTCGATCTCTACGATGTACCTCGGACCGGAACTGTACGCCCGAACGCTCTCGATCGCCTGGATCTCGTCGCTGAATAGCGCCGCATTGTACGTGACCAGCTGCAAAAAGTCGGTGGGAGCAGCGGCGCCGGCGAGCGTCTTGAACTCTCCGAACGCCGTGCGCGTCCACGAGGTGATAATCGCTAACGAGATGACGAGGGCACCCGCGGGGTCGATCCAGCCAGCAATCGTAGCACCAGCAGCCGAGGTGAAGATACCGAAGCCGTTGATGAACAGATCGTTGCGGTGATCCTGATACAGCACTTCGACCTGGGAGCTGTACTTGCGCAGTCCGAAACAGTAGATGGCCAGAATCGCCTTGGTGACAAAAGCGACGCCGACAGCGATGAGCGAAGCAATGTGCAGCTTCCTATCGTTGTCGCCCGTGGCGAGGTCCTTGATGGACTCGACGACCAGGATGGCAGAGACCATACCCATGAGCGCGGCATAAACTATGTTGCCGATGGGCTCAAAGCGCGAACCTCCGATGGGCCACTTGCGGTCGTCGACCTTTTCGCTCTTGCGATGCAGCCAGTTGAGAACAATGTTGGCGAAAGGGTCGAACACCGAGTCGGCGGCCGTGGCAAACAGCGAGAGCGAAAGCGAACTGACGGCGGCGTAGAGCTGGAGTACGGCGAGCGCAAAGTTGGCGCCGATCGAGGCGTACACGGCGATCTTGACCTTGAGAGCAGACGACTCGCGATCCTGCTTGTCTTCGTCTGCGTGCGCCGAGATGGGCTTGAGCAGACGCTCGATGTGCTCGTTCTGCGCCTCGTAAAAGTCTCGAATCTGGCGCTCGCTTCGCTTGTTCTTGCCCTTGCCCGAGTGTCGACGACGGATCTCGGACTCTTCGACTACACGAGATCGGAGCAGCAGCGGGTCGGTATCCTCTGTGCCGGGAGTGGCAGGTGCAAGACCGGCGTAGCCGAGCGAGCTGGCACGCGAGCGAGTAGGGCGCGGTGCTGTGGCGTCGGCGGTAGGTGCTACCAGATGAGGGTCAGCCTCGGCGTGCGCAGAGGTGGAGGAAGGCACAGGGGCAGGTGGCGAAGAAGAGTTGCTGTGGTGCTTGTGGGCGTGGTGGAAAGCGGTGCTGCCCTGCGCTCTAGCATAGGCGGACGAGGTGCTGGGTCCAATGTTGACATCGATGGTGATGTCGTTGCCCAGATTGTTCTTGTACGTCTTGAGGTGGGCAGGCATGGGCGACGAAGAGGGTGCAGTGGAGGGACGATACTTGGGAGCGCGAGCAGCTGCTGGAGTAGGAGCAGTGAGCTCGATGTCCTGATCGTCTACGGGTGAGAGTGGGGGAGAAAGACCTGGCTGGTGGTCGGATGCGTCGTTGTTGGTTGCGGATGAGGCGGTGCCCAGCTTCTGCTGAGCCACCGACATGGCAGATGAGATGATGTGCGACATGTTTTCTCCGTCCGAGCAGCAAGAGCTGGTGGTGGTCAAGAGGGAGGGGCAGAGGAGCTTGGACGATCGATCTTGGCCTGTCACTGCGAGTGGTGTCGAATTGCGCAGTCGACAAAACAGTCACGTCTGTGCGCCTCGAAAGATGCGTGCTTTAAAATTTGACTGCGCTGCACAGCCTCTGTATCTGATATGAGCAAAGGAAAAAAGTCGTTGCTTGGGGTAGAATCGCAAAAATCAAAGCCGTTGTCGTGTGGGCCGACATTTTTGACACAGATCTCCCTTATCATCATTGCGGTCGGTCAAGTCGGGCACCGGGGCGGAACACGCGCTCAGTCCGCCCCGCCGTTGACTGTCTCTCGCTAGAAATTCGTGTGTTTCTTCCGTTTTGGCGTGACCTTGAAATTTCTTGGCATGCATACAAGCAGCGAACGTGCTCTCTCAAACGACGAATGGCAGGACAGCTACAGTACGCCCACCGCGTATCTCCGCGCCGTTGAAGCTCAAGCCGGAGCAGATGACACACAAGATCAGCCAAGAACACATGCCATCATGTCACAGGTGAAGCTTGAATCTGGTGCTACTGCACCTGTCAATTGGCAAGATTCTAGTGAATAAACACATCGAGTCGCGTGAGCTGGCTGTACGTCTCGCTGCTCATACGGAAGCGCAGCATTCCCGCCCACATCATCAACGCCCTCGCCTGCGCCCTGTACTCGTCCATGGCGCTCATACCGCTCCTGTGGATGCTTTCCTTGAGCTCCTGATGCAGCTTGTACAGGATCGTCATGGTCATGAGCACAATCTCGGAGAAGTTGCGCGCAATGTTGTCGTCCACCTCCTTGAACTCTTCCGCCTTGCGCGTGATGGCCACCACGTCCTTCCTCGACTCGGCATCCAGCGGCAGGATGCGCAGCGCTTCGATCGTCTGCAGCGCCTGCAGGTTCTGTCCGTCGCTGTGCAGGCCCACCGCCTTCTTGAGCTCCAACAGTCGACGGCACGTGTCGCGGTTCTTGCCCGAGTAGCCAAACTGCTTCTCGTACGTGTCGAGGATCGCCGTGGCGAGCGTGACAAGGTTGCTGGCCGCAGAGAACGAGGCGCCCGACGACAAACCGGTCGACTTCCACTCGGAGGCGCTGCTCGGATCCGTCAGACGCGCGCCGAGCTCCTTGTTAAGCACTGCCACAACCGTGTCGTGCTGGCCCGCCAGATTATACAGCAGGATGGCCGACTCGGTGCGGTGCGCCATGTCGCATTGTGTCGCAGCCACCTGCACGATCGTCGACAGGAATTCGCGCTCATTCTTGATCTTGATCAGCGGCAGGTTCCTCTCGATCAGACCAGGCGTCTTGGCTCCATTGGTACGCACGTCACCCAAAAGCTCCTGGAACTCGGTGGGATGCGCCTCGAGCACCAGCGCGCGAATCAAGTCGTGACAGCGTCGGACCTGCTCTGAGCCCACCGGCTCGGCCACGTCGGCGTGCAAGCAGATCAGGTACAGGTACTGCAGTGCGTCCCTGCGCGACGTCTGAGAAAACATGGGCACGTATCGCTGCACCAGCTTGGCAAAGTCGATCGATGCGATGCTGCCACCCTGTCCATCCGACTCGATAAGCAAATATTCGACTTGCGATGATGCGGCCTGCGAAGGGACGCGTAGCAAGCCGTAGTAAGCCAGCACCACGGCAAAGTGGATCGCATCCACCTGGTGCGCTGAGCGCGAGAAGAGGAAGCCGACCGCCTTCTCAAACTGGCCGCACAAAAGCAGCAAACGGAAGTAGAATAGCGGTCGGTTGCCCTTGGGATCAAAGTAAGCCTCGCCGAACTTTTCCACCTTGCTACCCAGATCGGCTAGCGTGAAACGGTCGCGCACCGAGTCCTGGGCGTCTGCATCTTCGTCGTACGTCTCGCGCACCATGCTGAGCTGAAGCCAGAGCCAATTCTGGATGCTCGAGGTGAGGAGCGTTGGGAACTTCTTGGAGACGTCGATCCTGCCGATGAGCTTGTACAGGCCAAGCTTGTAAGGGTCGTGCACCTCTGGCAACGTGCGGAAACGCGAATTGTACTCGGCAGTGAAGCGGTCCTTGAGCAGGCGAGGAAGGCGGCGGTCGGGCGAGTCGATCCACGCCTTGAGGTAGGCGAGGAAGGAAGGATCGGTGGAGCGGATGCGGTTTTCGTTTTCCGAGGCGCACTCGAGCGCCTCCTTGGGCTTGCCGATGCGGAGGAGGAAGTAGAGTTCGGCCCAGATCGGCACATTGGTGGACGCGTCGAGCTCTTTGGCCAGATCGGATCTCCACTGGTTCTGCGAGCTGAGATGCTGGACGCGCAGGAACGCGCTGACGGTGGAGCGTACGGTAGGAGCTCCGCCGCGTTGTGCCAGCACTGGGTTGGCAGCAATGACCTGCTCCATGTGCTCTTCGAACTCGTTCTCGAGGAAGGCTTTCGAGCCCTCGATGAGCTCCTTGCGCAAGTTGATACCGTCGACACTGCTCCACGCCTTGAGATCAACGTAAGCGGGGGCGTACTGTCGCTCTTTGACTGGCTTGGCACCGAATTCGCCGTTGCGGACATTCTGCTCTCGCACCATGGAAGCGAGCGCCTTCCAACTTTCTTGCAGCTCCTTGTTCTTTGCATCCTCCCCGAGTCCCGTGGTTGCGTCGATGAAAGCGTGCGCCAGCGCCAAACTGTAGCCTTCGAGACGCGAAGAGTTGAGCCTGGAAACGACGTTCTGGTATCGAGCCATCTTGCCGTGCATCTGAGATGACACGTACGATCCGGATGCGGAGCTGCCACCGGCAGGCAGGGTGTGCGCCGAGGTGGAAGCACCAAAGCCCGAGCGCGAAGCATCCACGTCAGCGTCACGCGAAGCGTTGGACGGCTGATGCTGGCCTAGCTCTTCGAGGATTTTGCGCTTTTGGCGTTCCCAGTCGCGATGCATGGTGCGGTCGAGGTTGCGGTGGAAGTCTTGCAGCGTCTCGCGTCTGCCTTGCTCGATGGCGCTGATGACGACCTGCTGGTGCTCATGGGTGAGGTAGCTTTCTACATCCGTGTCGTAGATAGGTTGGAGCGGTTCAAAGGTGCTTGCAATGTTGGCGGAGTGGATGGTGTCTGCGAGCTGCGCTGCATCGATGCCGCCGTTTGCGAGAAAGTAGTGGGCGCGTGCATCGCCAGGCTGTGCGGAACCTGAACGAAGACTTTTGGAGACGAGCTTGCGACTCTGGTTCTCGATCTGGTCTAGGCCAAGCTGGATCTGAGGCAGGTCTGAGCGCCCGAGATGGTTGGTGAGCTTCCTTGATTGTTGAAGCAGCTCGGACAGCGACTGAGGCGCCGCGTCCATTGGATAGTCGTTCATGATTGTGGGGATGGTGTTTGTGTGATGGGAAGAAGGAAGCAACAACAACACCAACAGCACCGACGCACAAACCCTTTTTTCCTTCTTCGCCTCTCCCAACTATTTTCGCGGTAGTCGGAACACAATTTCGCAGATTCCGACTCACCGAGACGCGCCTTCCAACTGGGCCGATTCGATCACGATGCCGCACAGTCCAACACCAACACCTACACCAACGTCGCAACAACAACCTGCTGCTCAACGTGGACGACGTCAAGCTCACCGCAACCTTCTTCAATGACTCCGCTCGGACACTCTTCCGCCACGCTCGTCTAAAGGGTCTCGTCAAAGTCCGGCACCGTGCGCATCCGGCTGAAGGGGCAAGATGGCGGTCAAGATGTTGGCAAGGTGCGCGATGCTATTGGCGGTGGCAGCAGCTGCTGTTACTGCAGCATCCACATCGAGCGGCACTGCTTCATCGACCTCAGCCACAGCTACAGCCACACCTACCAAGCCAGCTGCGCCCGCAATACCTGTTCCAGATGCAGAGCAGCAGGAACGCTTTTCCTCGCTCGCGCTCTTCCTCGTGCTGTCTCTGCTCATCATGTCCTTCTGGACATCATACTATCTCAAGGTCAAGCGCATCACGGCGGTGCACGAAACCATCGTTGGCCTGTTTGCCGGCATGTTTGTCGGTGTCTGTCTGCGGATCGGTCCAGGCGAGCAGGTGCAGAACATGCTCAGTTTCAGCAACACCATCATGCTCAACGTGCTGCTTCCACCCATCATCCTTGCATCAGGCTACGACTTGCGACAGGAGAACTTCTTCCGCAACTTTGGCACCATTCTCATCTTCGCCTTCGCCGGCACCTTCATCAGCGCTATCGTGGTCGGTGTCATCGTCTACCTCTGGTCGCTGCTCCACCTCGAGTCCATCTCGTTGACGCTGCTTGAATGTCTCATCTTTGGCTCGACCTTGAGCGCCACCGATCCGGTGACTATCCTCGCCATCTTCAACACATACAAGGTGGACCCTCAGCTCTACTCGGTCATCTTTGGCGAGAGCATCCTCAATGATGCCGTGTCCATCGTCATGTTCGACACGCTTTCGACTTTCCGCGGCAAGGACATCTACATTTCGTCCATCTTCCACGGTATCGGCCTCTTCTTGGTGGTGTTCACGCTTTCGATGATGCTCGGCGTATGTTTCGGTCTGGGATGCTCGCTTCTGCTCAAGCACTCGCGGCTCAGCTCGTATCCTCAGCTCGAGAGCTGTCTCGTGGCGCTGATCGCTTACACGAGCTACTTTTTCAGCAATGGCGTTACAATGAGCGGAATCGTGTCGCTCTTGTTCTGCGGTATTACTCTCAAGCACTACGCATACCATAATATGTCGAGACGAACACAGCGGACGACGCGGTATACGTTCCAGACGTTGGCCAACCTTTCGGAGAACTTTATCTTCATCTACCTCGGTCTCAGTCTATTCACCCAGGAGATCTTGGTGTACAAGCCGCTGTTCATCATCGTCACCGTTCTCGCCGTCGTAGCGTCGCGATACTGCGCCGTGTTCCCCATCGCCAGCGTGATCAATGCTTTTAGGCGAGCACGCAGCAACCGACGAGCACGAGCCGCCGGAGGAGGTGGCGTGCCGCGCGCAACGGGTGATGAAGAGTTGCCACGACAGTATCAGATCATGCTCTTCTGGGCCGGTCTTCGTGGTGCGGTAGGCTTTGCGCTGTCGGCAGGTATTGAGGGGCAGAATGCGATTGCTCTGCAGACGACGGTGTTGGTGACGGTGGTCCTGACCGTGATCGTGTTCGGAGGAACCACGGCGCAGATGTTGGAGATCTTGGGAATCCGAACGGGAGTCCAGGATGATGAGGGAGAGTCGGACGATGAGGACGATGAAGACGATGTGATGCGGTTGAGAGGAATGCAAAGGAGGAGCTATATGGATGCTAGCAACTACCGCGATGCGTCGGAGAGAGCTGGGTTGACACGGTCCGGCAATCGATTCGCATCGGGAGGCAAGAATGGGTACCGCGATGCAAGCGCGAGCTCGAGTCCGCGTGCGTCGTTGAGCCAGAGCGGCTCCGTGTACGCACGAGGACAGGGCGCGGCAGGGAAATCCGGAAACCCGCGTGGAGGATTCGCCGATGACTTGGACGAGGAAGACGAGGTGTCGTCTTTCTCCTCGGACATGCTTCCATCAAGGTCGTCGACGCCGGGGCTTTCATCCGGCCTGGGTCCATTGAGCAGCAGCGCTGGCGGACCGGGACTCTCGAGTGCACGCACACCGTCCAACGCTAGCTCTCTGCCGAGCTTGAGCGAGATCCGTCGCGCAGTCATTGAAGCATCATCCGCCGACGGTTCGACCTCCTCTCCCGCCAAGCAGCTTCTCGACCGAGCAGGCCTCGTCATGAAGGACGGCCAATGGTTCCAAGCCATCGATCAGAAATACCTGCTGCCGCTGTTCAGCAACTCAGTGGCGTCACGCAAGCACGAGGAGAAGAAGATCGCACGCCTAGCTGCCCGCGATGCGGCGGCAAGTCAACTCGATCTGTCTGGGCAAGCTGGCGATACGAGCGCCGGTGGCAGGAGGAACTTCTTCTCGGTCGAAGAGGACGGAGATGCGGAGCTGTATCCTGCTGAACGCGATGCGGTGGTGGTGGATGAGGACGACGAGGATGCGGGGACGAATGTGTTTGATGCAACGTCGTTCGCGAGTGCGAGGAGGTCGACGAGCGGTCGCAATACGCCGACGAGAAGAACGTTCAGTCAGAACGAAGATGGCGTTTGAGTTTCTTTCTGTAGCATTATTGACCGCTCTATCCGATCGGTGTTGGTCGTCAATGTCAGGGCATATTGATCTCGAGCTCATCGTCTGGCGGTTCGGTGCGTGCGAGGATACTGGAGTGAAGGCGGAGCATTGCAGGCAGGCCAAGGACGTTACATCAAAGCATGGATGTGAGATCGTGCTGTTCTTGCAACGCGATCGAAATTTTTTGGTTTCCACAGCATGGTCTCACGAAATTGTCAGTGGCACTGCGACAGTTGACGTCACTTCGACATGGTTGCTTCTATCGAGCTCCTCGCTGACACCACGCCTGGTTGTCATGCTACAGCTTGCATGTTCGAATCGCGAGTATCTGGTTTCGTTCTGCATCAAAAGTTCAAGGACGGATGTACCACCGGCAGCGGCTGAACGACTAGAAGACTTGTGATCTGCATGAGAAGCAAGGAAGCGATCAGCAACGGCGAAGGCGGATGTTGAATTAGAGCACAGGCCAAGGAAATGATGCTGCTCTCGAAGCGCATTTCTGGTGTTCGATCACGACTGGTCTGCTGCCTTGTGTGACTGGGCGACGAGATTGAGATCCCCTTATCTGTGATCTTCTTTCTCATTTCCGGGAAGATTTATTTTTATCGCATTTGGCGCAAGAACTGCTTTGAGAGTCGAAAAGAGCGCACATTGATTTAAATAGATTATTTTCGATTTATTTCTGGCATGTTTCAAGAGTGCTGCTGCTGAGTGGGAGGATTCTGACTCCACTTTCCATTGGATTCTTGAGATGTGGCTTGGCTGAGGTCGGCGTGTGGGTGGGTGGACGTGCGCAGTTGGACTTTTTAGGCGGTGTATTCGTGACTGATTTCGACATTCGACATCCGACATCCGCTTTCCTCTCTCGTTCCCATCATCTCTTTCATCGACTACATCTGATCTTATCCCTATCAACTTCATCCCATCCTCGACGCTCATCAGAGTCAGCACAGCGATTGCAGACACATTCGACACTATCATCAGTAAAACCCACATCCACAGCCTCGACATCATGCCGCCCGTCGACGCCAAAGCACCGTCGCAGACACCTGCCGAACCCATCCTCTTCTCCTTCCCGGACTCGGACCAGCTCTCGCGCAACCTCGCCGATTTCGTCATCAAGGCTCAGAACGATGCCATCTCTCGCCGCAACAAGTTTACGCTCGCCACTTCCGGTGGATCGTTGCCCAAGATGCTCGCCAAGTATCTGATCAACCGCGACGACAATGCTTTGCGGTGGGACAAGTGGGAGATCTTCTTCTGCGATGAACGACTCGTCCCCTTGGATCACGAGGACTCCAACTACTACCTGTGCCATCAGGAGTTCTTCTCCAAGGTTCCTGAGCTCAAGAGGAGTCAGATCCACACCATCGACGAGAGCCTTCTGGACGATCCCGAGGAGCTCTCGGATGCGTACGAGAAGCAGCTCGTCCAGGCGTTTGCAGGTAAAGAAGCAGTACGCAATCCAGTGTTCGACCTCATCCTGTTGGGAATGGGTCCAGACGGTCACACCTGCTCGCTCTTCCCCGGGCACGAACTCTTGACCGAACAGGACCGTTGGGTCGCCCCCATCGAGGACAGCCCCAAACCCCCCGCCAAGAGGATCACCTTCACCTACCCCGTCTTGAACCACGCCCACAGGTTGGCGTTCGTGCTCGCGGGCGAAGGGAAACAGGAGATGCTGAGCAAGGTGTTGGATCAACCAGAGTTGGGTCTGCCCGCATCCAGGGTGAGACCTTCTCCTCCAGGCGATATCTACTTTTTCACGGACAACGCCGCTAGCAAGATGACCAAGTATGACAGGTCCGATTTCAAGCTTTGAGGGGGGACGAGCTCATTTCGGGAGGATGTTGTCAACTAGGGAGCGGGGTCGAGTGGATTCAATGATATCATGCGCCTTTGGCTTTTGCAGCTTTTTTTGTAATCAGGTCCGTCTCACTGCGCTGAAGAAACAACGTTGAAAAACTGACAAGATCTGTCCGTGCTGATCTCACCCGGCTACTGACTCGTTCACAGTCGATGACATGGGCAGAGGGCTAGGTCCTTCGCAGTTCTGTGAATGTCACACCATTCGAAAGTCGAAAACCGAGCAGACCCTCGCCCGTCCTGGGCAGCACAACATCAGCAGCAACCGAACCATCTCTCGTCACGCTTTCCACTAGCCAACCTTATCGTCCTTCTGATGACCTCTGCTTCTGCTGTCTGCCTCCGCGTTCTCTGGTGTTCCGTCTCCTCGGTGGCTGCGGAGGTCGCTTCGACGTAGGCGGTGTTGGTGAGGATGCGGTGGAGGATGTGCGCGAACATGCGGTCGATGTTACGGCCGGTCTTGGCGGAGGTGTAGAAGAGGGTGAAGCCGGTTTCTGGATGTTCGATCTCGATGGGTGCGGCGGGGGGTGCGGGCGGTGAGAGAGGGAGGGATATCGTGGAAGGAGTGAGAGGTGAGGGAGGGGAGAGCGGGGAGGTGGGCGGCGAGTGAGGGGTGAAGATGTCGTTGATGGATTTGGGTGGACGGAGAGTGCGGTTGAGCAGAGGAGGGGGAGGAGGCGGTTTGATGGTGGCGGCGGAGAGCGAGGATGAAGCTATGGAGGATTTGTGTTTGAGTTCCGGAGCGTTGGAAGCTACGCTCAGGCGTTTGACACTCCCACCATCATCACCATCATCATCATCGTCGTCGTCGTCGTTGTCCTTTGTTGCCCTGAAGGAGGAGGAGGAGGGGTTACCGAGCGCGGTTCGGGCACTAGGACTGACGCTGAAGAACGTACTCCCCCGAGGCGTGTGGTACACGGAAGGAGCGTTCAGGCTCATGGTCGAATCGACCCTCCGTCTGTCCGTCCCATGAGATGATCCTTTCGCAAGGCTCCGAGGCGGTGTCTCTTGCAGTGCTTTGCCCTTCTTCCGACCCGCCGTCGTGGGAAAAGCGTACCGACTCGACTTGGCTTCGAGGGTGCTGCCGTCGGAAACATCCGATTCCTCCTGGTCGCTGATCTGAAACACCTCGATGCTCTTGATCGACTGTCGTTTCTGATGACCTCTGCCACCTCCTGCCGCACTACTACTGCTAGCACCCGTGGCTTTCGACTTGGACCTCATCCAGCTCGACAAGAACCCGCTGCCTGCTGCTTCACCTCCGGTCGACTTGGCATCGCTGCGTCTGCTCGAAGTCGCACTCGATTTCGGCGTGGGCGACGCTGTGAGTCGCTGCGTTTGCGTCAAGGAGTTGTAGGGTGTCGCGTAGACGGTCTTGACCGTTCCGCTGTTCGGATCGGCTGTGCTGTCGTCGGTGTCGCTTTCGCCTTTGCCTCCAGCTGCTTGTCCGTTCCGACCGTTGCTGAGATTCTTTGTGGACATCGGCGCTAGTTGCGCTTTGCCGTCACCCTGTACGGTCGCGGAGCTGTTTGGTATCTGCTCTGCCTCCAGACCATTCGGATCGGGTCTCGAGAGCACCTCTTTCGGATCCACCGGCTCCTCTGCTCCACTCGGTCTCTCTTGCTGCTGCTCCTCATCCCTCCCCCAATCCTTCTGCCCCTCGCTCCTCTCCACCAACCCATCCAACACCTTCCATACACCCTCCCTCTCCAACTTCTCATCGCCATCCAGCAGATCGCACTTGTTCGCAGCACAAATCCACGCAAACCTCTTCCTCTCCTCCTCCCCCTCCGGCCCCGGAGCCTTTTCCATGAAAACCTTCCACCACTTCTCCACCTTCTCCCTCACCACCTCCTCCCCGCCTCCTTCGCTCGCATCGAAAGCGATGATCACCGCATCCGCACCTCTGTAGAACGCCGAGCCGAGCGATTGGAAGCGCTCCTGGCCCGCAGTATCCCAGATCTGCAGCGTCGCTTTCTCGCCCTCCGGTTGCAGCGGATCGACGGGCAGAGTCTTGGTGATGAAATCCGCGCCGATGGTGGCTCGGTAGGATGGGAAGAAGGTGGACGAGAGGAAGCGATGACGGATGGATGTTTTGCCGGAACCGGCGTCTCCGATGAGGACGATCTTGAGCGTGCGTCGGGGTAGGATCGGATGGAGCGAGGTGGAGGCGGACGAGAGCGAGGTGAGCGAACGAGTGGTGGACATGGCGGCGATGGCGGACGTGCGCAGTGTCGAGGCTGCCTCTGTGCCGGAGTGGAGGCGTTGGAGCGTGGGTGGGTGCGCGCGCTGCGATGTAGATGAAGACGACGGTGGTAAGGGAGAGGATCTGGATGCAGCGGGTTTGCGCGTTGGCGTGGTGGATGCAGACGGGCCATCCCGCCGGCTGCTCGTTCTGATCGCCATGTCGTAGTCGTGGTGCTCGCGCGCCAGAGCGAGAGGAACCGAATCTGGTATGTGTTGATATGATGCTCTCCAATGTCAAGATGGAAGAAAGTTCTCCGGTTGATGGACAAGTGGTCCGTGTGCACCGTCCTCTTTCGCTCGTGTATAGCTCGGATGCTCGAAGCCCTTTTCCTCTAGTCGCTGAGTTCCACCTACACAGCGATCCAACTCGTACACTTCATTCCTATCGCTGCAGCATACCTCACTGCATCGTCTGATGTGTGTGTTGGAAGTCAGAGTCCAAGATGCAATGTGCGAAACAGAATCTTCAAAACAGTAAGAGCGCAAGCTCGCGTGCAACCTCAAATTTCCCCAGGTGGAGAGCATCAACACCTCCGCCCAGCCGAGTTCGCCGCCAAGCCCTCCAATCCTTTACGCGACAAACGCGTTTATCGGCTCCATCCTCATACACTCCGTGTCAACGTTCATTCGGCATCGCACACACCACATCATGCAGGACTTCGTGGTGGCAAATAAAGACTGTGCCATTCCTATATACCCCTTGAACAGCAAATGCGAAAATGAAACAGTGCAACAAGAAAAAAATAAACGAGCGTGAGTGTGTGTGTGTGTAGGTATGAGAGTTAGAGTAGGTGTGAATGAATGTTGAAGGCTGTGCAGACAATCGAGGAAAGTGTTGCAGGTCGGCCCGACTACCGAGACGAGAAAGACCGCCAGCTGACTTGAGTGTGTTTTCTTTTGTGGGCTGACACGAGATTGATAGGAAGAAACGTGTGTCGTGACCGAAATGTGAAAGTCCCGACTACCAGAAGTGCGTGACCGCTCCTGACTCTTGCTACTTATGAACCGTCTTGTTCTTTTCCGTCTGGCCGGCCTCCTGCACTTGGTTCTTGCCCTTCGCCTTGGCCAAATCTTTCTCCGTAAAGCCCCACATCTTGGGACGTCGACTCTTATCTCCGCCCGTTACGACGCTACACAGGAAGTCAAAAAAGCGTTGCCCGTACTCCTTTGGAGGCACCGAGCTGATCATGTGTCGGTTCTGAGTCAAACCCTTCCAGATGGTCTCACCGCGCTTGACCGATGTGTACGGCGTGAAGAGGTCGATGACGCCAAGGTAGTAGATCATGTTGCCGGGCCGATCGTGCTCGTCGGTCGAACGGAATCCGCCTTCGTCCTGGTAGAAGAGGAAATGACGTCGCTCGCTCACATCGCGGTCGGGAAGCTTGGTCACCTGCTGCGCATTGAGCGCTTTCGGATCGGAGCGTCGAACTGCCTGTCGCAGTGCAGAGGCGTCCTGCTCGCTGCCTGATCCTGCGCCGGTCCGCTTCACCTGCGTAGGCTGACGTTTGATCTCCCTAGTTTCTGGCTGGAAGACGCGCAGGTTGTCCTGACGCAGGTTGTCCTTGTTGCCTCGACGCACATCGTGCAGCCCGATGAGCAACGAATAGTCCATGATGTTGAGTCGCTGCATCAAGCCGACATCGCTGCGCAGCTGTGCTTCAAACAGTGCGCGCTTCTCGGGACCCAACTCGATCTCGCGCCCGCGTTTGAGCCAGTTGAGATCCTTGAGTACGGCACCGGACTTGGTCGCCGCTTTCTCCTCGGGATACTCCCGTCCGATCGACGATCCTTTAAGATCGTACGTCTCGTGAATATCGCGATGCGGCGGGAAGAGATTGTTCATGATGACAAAGTGGATTTTGCGGCCTTGCGGCAGCTTGACACGATGCAATCCATAGAAGCGACTGAGCAGCGTGTGTGGGTTGGCCTTGACGTGCTCGTGATAGTCCTTGAGGATTCGCAACAGGAACTTGTGCTCCGAGTGTCGGATCGTCTTGATGATGAAGCGATAATCGCGCGAAAAGTAGAAGAAGGAACCACTTTTTCCCGGCGAGCCCAGCTCGCTGAGAATGTATTTGGACGTGAGCGAGAGAAGGTAATCGGCAGCGTCCAGGTGAAAGTGCTCGCGCAGCTCACGGAACACCCACGGAGCGTAGTCCTTGAACTTGAAATCGTACTTTGCCGTTGGTGTTAGTTCCCTTCCGATGATGTCGAAGGTGAACTTGTGCTTGGCGGTGAAATCGGCATCGCACAGGGGACGCTTCATCTTGGCTTGACACCTCGAGACACCGATGCGAATACCGGTGAGCATGTTGTACATGAGCACGTAGTTGGCATGGCCTTCTCCGATGAGGTTGCCGACAAGAACCTTGGGTTCCGCGTCCTCTTGCTCGCGTTCGCGCTCGCGGTCGGTGCGCTCCTTATCCTTGGGGTTGGCGTTGAGCCAGTCGCGACCGGTCCTGGTACGTTGCAACACGCCAACGACTCCGCCGCCGGAGCCGGCGACAGCGCCGTTGGGAGGCGCATCTTTGTCGCCGACGGAGCCTTCAGCTGCTGCATCGCGCGCCTTTTGCTCCTTGTAGCGACGATCCCTGCGCAGCTGCTCGGCGTGCTTGGCGGCCTCTTCGTCGAAAGCGGCATCGCCTGTGCGCAGGGCGTGCGTCGAGCCTTCTGCCGTGGTAGGCGAGTTGAGTCCATCGGCCAACCAAGGCTGAGCTGGATATGGCGAAGTGGAGTCGCGATCGCGGCTCGATCGACGGATGGAATGGGTGAGGCTGCCGCCAGACTGAGATCGGCGGCCTTGCAGCGAGGATCCAGTGGTGTTGCGGCGCGCCATGTGTTGACGTGGAGGGATGCCGGTGGGCGGCAATTCCTGATCGCCATTGGCTTGTGAGCCAGAAGCCGCTTGCGACGGACCAGCGTCGCTTCCTAGCTGCGGATCGTGCAGATAGGGGGAGGCATCGTGGGTGAGTCGGATCGCGGGCGCTGCAGTGATGCCATTGGCGCCGTTGGTCGACTGCGAAGCGAAACGTCGTTGTGTCATGGAAGCATCGTCATCCTCAACATCAGAAGCGCCGCCGGTGGACGAGGCGGTGCGGTAGGTGGTGCTGGCGGTCGAGGCGTTGGAGGCATTACGGCGTTCGTTCTGCTTCGGTGGCGGTCGATAGGCTGCGAAGCTGGGTTGCTGGCCTTGTTGTTGCTGTTGCGTGTGGGAGACGGTACCGATGCCATCCATCGAGGCGGGCTCATCCGTGAAAGCTGGTGCGGCCGCATGATTTTGTGGTGCAGCAGATGTCGCTGCTAGGATGTGACTCGGGTCGGCAGTGTAGGCTCGACGGGCGACAGGAGCCTTCTTTTGGATCGGCGCGGCAGCGGGTGCGGTCTCGTCCTGCTTCGATCCAGACGCTATGGATGCGGATGAAGTGGACGCTCCGTTGGCGGAATAAGCTGGAGCCTGAGACGAGCCATTTGCGACGGTGCTCATGAGACCGTTTCGAGAGTCATGCCCGGATATATAGTCGGCCTCGAGAGGTGGAGAGGGTGGAAGCTCGCTGAGGAACGGATGATGCCGCGTCGGGGCGGTGAAGCTGGACTGTGACTTGAGCGCTGCATCTTGACGAACGATGGGATCGGGTGACGAGGGTGATGCGCTCGAGCCTGTGAGATTGGCAGCATTCTGTTGTTGGGTGTGGCCCTGGCCGAGCTCGTGAATCTCTGGCAACGGTCTGTCAGTGTTGGATGTAGGTTCGATGGTGGCGGGCTGCTGAACGGACTGGTGATTGCCATGCGCCCTCTTGCTGACCAGCTGAGGGAGCCGAAGGATGCGGTGGCCTGCGGACGAGCCTGCAGTGAGGCCATTTGAGCCGGAGAATGCAGGATCGTTGGCGTTGCTGGGGGTCACGGAGCGGGAAACAACAGGAGATGCGTATGGAGCTGACCTGGAGATGGTGATGTCGTAGACCTCGCCTGTGCTGTCGTTGACGCGGATCTGCTGCTCATCGCGTTCGAGGGCCAAGCGGATCGAGTTGAGCGTTTCTGCCTCAGATGCGTGTATCAACATGGTCGATCATGTCCTGACTCGGAGCAAGGCCTGAACCGATGGCCGTCTCGTCTACGGCAGATGGATGGTGAGACCGATAGACGATGTCACTGATAATGTCGTGATTTGCAGCACGGCTCGCGATCCGTTGCCCGCTAGTGGTGACGAATAGGTGCAACGGATAGTGCGATTTAAATGTAGGAGTGCGGATGGCGATGGCAGTAGTATGGTGTTTGATGTTTGTTGGTGGTGGGGACGATGACGACGATGGTGATGTGTTGGTGGAAGTGGATGCCAAGTCCTCGCCTGGCATTCAAGGCTCGAGAATTGATTTTTGAGTTCAACGACTCAGGCTGAGCCCAGCTTTCGAGTCTAAAGACACAGACAAAACACCGGCCTTCACAGCGCAGCCAGCCCACTGCCTCGCTCTTGACTGCGTGTGAAATTCAAAGCTCACATTTAGCGGTATTTTATCTTTCAATTTCGCAAAGATTTCGTGACTGCACAGCAATCATGCAACCTGCCATCTTTAGCTGTCACAAAGAAAAGCCGATGTGGAGCTCCCCAGTGGAGTGGAACTGCACAGCACTACTGTATGATTCAAATACAAACGACACACCTCGAGAGTCTCGAATTTTGTATTCGTGTGAGCTGAGCCGCCTGTGCGTTCTTTCAAAAGCAACCAACACTCAACACTGCCCTTTCTTCGCAGTGCGGGGCTCGACCGCGATTAGCTTCTTGGCCTCATCGCCACTCTCATCTTCGAAGCATGCTGCTTCCACATTTCGATGCAAGGTCGGAGCTTGTTCAGTACCGGCGGAATACGCGGTTGATGAGAATTTGTTTGCAGGGCGCTTGCCACACCAGAGAGTGTGGCTTCCGGTGCTAGGATCGACAAAGCGAGGATAGTACCCGTTGCTCCGCTCGTCATCTGCGGTACAGCATCGGCTGTCAGCGCGAATGGACTCGACTGATCCTTCCACTCGTGTACTCGTGCTGAAAGTAGGGTGCCGTCTCGTCGTTGGCTGTGGTGCAAGCGCCGTTGTGGTGCGGTGTGTTGGTCTCATGTGCGTGCATCCATTGTTCGGCACGAAATTTGCCGAGCGCTTGGAGCCGTAAACTGCTCGTTCCTTTTTACCGCCAACCGCTGCCGCTGCCAAGCGATTTCTCTCGGAGGTGCTGCATTGACCCCTGAATGCTCACGTCCTCGTTAGTCACCGCGATTTGCAACCGCCGATCTTACCGGCCGCCGATGCGTACATCACTCTTTCGCCCAGTCGTCCATTTTTCGGGAGAAGGTCGGAAGGAATTGTGCGTTGCTGGTGTCATGTATCGGGCGCTGCGGCGCTGCTAGCTAGAGCCATCCTACGCCTGGTCATCGGCATCCTCCTCGACATCGAATTGGTCGTCGATCTCTTCATCTTCCTCCTCGTCAGCATCATCCCTGCCATCTTCCTCGTCCTCGCTGAACGCATCGTCAGAAGCATCCTCCTCGTCGTCGAGCGACAGCATCAGTGCTCTCGTAGACTGGCTCTTGGTCCAGTCTCTTCCCGACTCCAGAATGAGACCCTGCAAACAGCATCAAAAAGTAAATTCGTGTCAGCGCATAGATTCCCTCTCTGAGTCACCCCGCAACGGCAGAATGCTAGCAAAACTTACGCGTAGAATCCCCTTGACGAGCTCCTTCTTCGATCTTGCCTCGTTGACCTCTCGCTGCATCTGTTGTACCTTCTGCACTACGGCAATGTCTTGTGACGCGTCCGGGTCGTTTGTTGCTGAGCCAGCTGGATGCAGCTGACGATTGCGGATGTCGGCTTTGATGCTTTTGATGTTCTCTAGAAGCTTCATGGTGTCCAGTCGTTGATCTGCACAGAAGGAATGCGACACGGGTCAGTATCGCTTTGTCTGGGCACGACGAAATTGGAGGTGTGAGATTGCGACATACCTCTGATCTTTGCCTTGACCTCAACTCTCTGCTCTTTGATCGATCGAATCTCGTTGAACACTCTCAAGAACTCCAGCGCCTGATCATCTCTTTCGTCCAGCAATTCTCTTGTCGATGAATAGGGTTTCCCATCCGCATCCCGCTCTCCCTTGTTGCTCGGAGGCGATGTGGTCGAAAGAACCTTTTGTATCACGGCGCTCGACTCCAACGCTCTCGCTGTCTCCACTTTGAGCCTGTTCTCCGCTTCCAGCTGCCGCAGTCTTTGCTTCTTCTCTGCGATCTGCCTCTCCAGCGCCGACGAGCTGGTGGGCATCTTCATCGGCTTACTCGCCAGCTCATTCTCGTACGCCTCCCAGAAGTCGAGCTCTTTGGTCTTGCGATTGAGGCTGCGACGTCGGTTCTCGACTTCGTAGTAGACCGCGCGCTCGAGCGGTGATAGCTGAGCTTCCGACGAGGAGCTCGCGGAAGTGGAGGGAGCTATGAGGTTGCGGAGCTCATTTCTACGAAGGCCGATGCTGGAGGGCCCAGCTTCGGATGTTGATGCGGCGGCGCGCTTTGCTGCTGCGGCTGTGTGGGAGTCGATGTGCCTGTCAAAGGTGGCGAGGAGGGCGTCGAGCGGTGAAACGGTCATGGTGCTGTCCGAAAGAGGTTGGTCTATATCGAGCTGTTCAGATTGCACGTCGGGAATTGTTTCTGGCGACGCTATACGGTCGGTTCGCCAATGTGTATCTTCGCGTTGCGCTCAGCTTGCAGTGATAGTCTTGCGGTGGATGGTGGTGATCAACACCGACAGCTACGAGGCTGCATGTGAGAAGGTCCAACACAAAGACCCTGCCACTTTTCTCCGACGCGTCCGCCGCGCAAAGACGTGTCGGCCTATGATGACGATGTAACATTTGTCGGAAAATTCGTTCCGTGATGCCCACGTGGTCCCTGCTGATCTGCGAGCAACAGTCAATCGACCCCAAGACCTTTTGAAACACACAGTCTCATGCATACGGTGGGCCGAGGCCGGCGAGAGGGGAGTGAAGAGGCAGTACAGGACTCGGATGGCTCGTTTTGGTCTAGCCAGATCGTACGGACGATGACCTGGTCATGGCCATCGTGAAAGTTTCTCTGAGGAGCCTTGCACTGCATCGAGCGACCGCCGCGAAAAAAAGAGTCGCCATCAAGATTGGGAGGTCAAGTACAATTCCATGAACAAGATGCCCCTGGATCAAAGAAGCACAAAAGTGCGGGAACAACGCTCTGGAAGGGTCAGAACAACGTTGCAAGATCAGGCGCTTCCTCTTTCATGTCGAGCAACCACGACTTAGTCTCAAGCGTCAGATGCCGGATCACCGAGAGCTCGACTGTGAAGCGTCGCATCAGATCGGCGCTCGACTCGAGATCTGAAATCCCTGGCTGTTGATCCGATCGCAGCACAAGCAAGGCTGTCTGGTGGAGAGCTACAACGAGCGGCCGCTTCAACTACGACAACGGTGTGCATACGTTGCTCGTCACGACAGACGCGGAACTGGCCGTCTTGGCGCGTACGCGATGTCGTCGTGTTGCAGCTTGCAGTCGTTGTTCAGCAGACAAATGCAGCAAGGGTTCGGTGGGAATATGATTTTTGCAACAGCAGAGCAGAGACTTTTTTTTCTTTTTTCGGATTTGCCTCTTGTTTTCGCTAAATTTTGACGTCCGATTGCATAAAAAGTCAACGCCCAAGACCCTCGCTTGTGGATTTTTTCCCTTCGACTTGGCCATTTCCGGTGACGCGCTTCTTGATCTGTCGCTGAGGTCGAACCTTCTCTCGGCGTTGCAGCAGGACCCTTGCCGAGAGGAAAAGACAAGGTTCAGCCGCTCTCGTCTGACGACAATGCATGGACGGTTTCTGCTTTGGGACTACAGCATGAGTTTGCAAGCGAGGAGGAGACGACTCCATCCAAGCCGGACGCTGCATGCTCTTCGGTAGAAGGTTGCAGGTGATCTTCGAGGAACTGATGCATACGGCGGCTACGAAAGTGAGAGGGACGAGGGGAAGGCTGACACGCAACTTTCCGAACGGGCCGCTTGACTCGGTCTCGCTTTGCGTGAGAAGTGGCGTAGAAGCCTCTCTTCTGTCTAAGGCCGTGCTGAGAACACCAGGTCGCCGCTGCCTCGGCGTCAATCCAGTCTGCCTGCATCCGCTGTGCAGCACGCTCGAATCAGTCACTCTGTTTGCGTCCTTTCGCTTGCATTGTGTCTCACTCGGATCGCTTGTACCATTAGCGAGTGGTGCCTGCGCCTTTGCCGTCCTGCCACTTGCGAAACGGATCGAGCGAAATGGAAGCTGCCCTTGGTCGAATAGGCGCAAGATCGGTTGCTTGGTTGCTTCGGCTGCAATTCCGAAACCATCATCCGCACTTGGTTCTGTCTCCTAACTCAGACTCGACGCCGCATCCAACTGTGCAGCTGACTCTTGTCCGTGGCCATCCGCGCAGTTCCATGACGAGGTTGTTGTTTAAGCGAGGCGATCATCCGCTTATGGCGGATCATTGTAGCCGCCCGTGCAGGTTTCGAAGCTCTCTGCCTTCTGATCTGACCGAATGATACCATTGCGCGTCGCTCGCTTTCTCTGGCGTCGTTTCCTTCCTGCAGAGTTGCAGAGCTGGATGGACGGCGGCCGTTTCTGAAGCAGTGGCGCTGTGACACGTGCTCACCTCGAATCAACGCTGATAGAGACCGGCCAGGAAGCGTTTGGGCTGCGCTGAAGAGGCTGCATCCTGCTATACGCAAGCGTGCATGTTCGCCGAGGGTGGCGGATATATAGACCGCCTGCCGCACGTCACGTCGGAAAACTCGGTCCCCCTCCTCCAAGCTTCACTCCATCCGCCTCCCTGCTCCTGCGACACCTCAGTGTTCATTCGGATCACATCTTTCCTTCCAACCGTTTCCACATCAGAACACGGAAAGCAGCCATGGTCGCCATCCTTCGAACCATTCTCGCCGTAGCGACCTTTGCCGCAGCAGCCACCGCCGCTGCAGTAGCGCCGCGCAGCTCCAAGATCACCTTCACCGTGACCAACAAGTGCAAGCACACGTTCGCGCCCATCTTCCTGCCTGCGCTACCAGGCAAACCACAATGGTCCAACCTCACATCGGGCAAGTCCGAGTCCTACTCGTTCCACTCGGACACATATCGCGGCAAAGTCTTCTCGCCCCTTCGTCAAGCCAACGTCACCACGGGAGAGGGCGCGACGCAAGGCGAGTTTGATCTCTACTCTGGAGACTACGATATCTCGGTCGCCAACGGCTTCAACGTCGGCATGTACCTGCAGCTGCTTGGAAGACAAAGTCAAGGCTACTGCCAGGCAGCCATTTGCAGCAGCAAGACTTGCAAGGACGCCTACCATTCCGAGAGCGGTCTCATGACGGAAAGCAGAAACGGGAGCGAGACCGTCAAGCCCAACCACAGCTGTCCGCCGACATTCACCACCTGGAACGTGCAGTTCTGCTAGAGGACGGAACTTGACTCGTTGGTCCAGAATCCCACACGTTCCCTTGTTTGGCCTTCACACCTCTCGATAGACTCGATCAAGTCAGAGCAGTCGTTTCTAGCATATACTCTTGCATCCCGTTACGGTATTGATGTGCTGGTCTGCCGCCATTGCTGCAAATTTCAGGTATAAAGTTTGATCCAATTGAGCCCTTATGCGTCCCTCAGGAGCGACCTGCCTGATTGCGGGTTGCAGCGTTTGCGAGTGGATGACGTGTCGGCTGAGGAAGGCAGAGTGGTCATTTCGTTTTGGCTTTCAGCGAATCGACAAAGTCCTCCTCGTCGACATCCCAAGACAGAGTCGCTTTGTCCGCACCGAGCATATCGAGCATGCTACCGATGTTCCATTTACGCTCAATGCCTTTGCCGCTGCTAGCGTACTGAGAAGACGGTGTTGTGCCATCGTTGTGAATCGGAAGAATGCTCTGTCGCTGTCTCGGTGTAGAAGACGCTCCGAGCACCGACTGAGACCGGCGCAACAGCTCAGAAAGCTCTGGCAGCGAAGCCTCGGAAGCAGCGCCTTGGCTGTCTTCGCCCTTGGATTGTGATTGCTGCTCGTCGGTCGACAGGAGCGCAGCAGCTTGTTCGTCAGCCCCTGGCGAGTGAAGACGTCGTCTGCGCAGGAGAAGAGGCGGATGTGAAGGTTCAGGTGAATCGGCTGCTCCGCGTTTTGATGGATCCGACGTCTCGGCCAAGGAAGAAGGAGGCGATTCGAGTCCGTAATCGCCGCGAGATGGGATGCTGCTCAGTCCTGACCAATCCCCGGCGTCGGCTCCGGTCATCTTCCAGAGGTCTTGTGCTGCCGATTGGCCGGCTTCGCGCCAACGGGCGATGTCTTGCGGCAAAACTGCGAAAGCGTTGTCACTGAGGCATTGATTGGCTTGTTGTAGCATGAGGAGCCTCGCCTCGAGCGCTTGGCGCTGCTTGCGGACGCTGGTGGACGATGAGGAGCAGTCTTTCTGGGCGCCTGCTCTCTCGGGTGAATGCTCTTTAGACGATGCGGGCGGAATTGTCGACGACTCCATGCTTTGCTGCGACTGACTTTGCTTGAGGGGAGAACGAAAGGCCCTGGACAGTCTCGAGCGTGGAGGAGCGTGCGGTCTGCGGTGAGAAGGTGGTGGCTTCTCTGCAGTGCCCGTTGAAGCCTCTGAAACGCTGCTGGGCGTGTCGATAGAGAAGCCGGCTTCCTCGGTCCATGGTGAGGATGAAGATCCTGATCTGGAGGAAGAAGATGCCGGGTCCATTTTGACGCCGACGCTCGTTTCGATCTTCAACCTAGGCTGACCAAGTGCAAGTGTGTGACTTGACGAAGGGAAAGCGCGATGCTGAGTCACTCTTGTCCCGTGGCGGCTGAGTCGTAGTAAGCAACTTGGTCAGGGAAGAGGATCAGATTAAAGGTCACCGAAAGAAGCGGTAAGTGTTGCAGCGACGTTGAGTGTAGATGGCAAAGTACCAATGGCGAGACACCGGTCGTGACGCTCAAATGTCTTCACGGAAGCAGCATTCTGTTCCCTCGGACCGTCCGCCACACAGCCATTGCTCGCTGCCAATGCGCTCGTCGCACTCTTTGACCGAGCCGCGAACGTCCTGCTTTCGGATCAGCCGAAGCACGATCTGTACTGAGCCGGATGGTGAGCCACGGCGTTCAGCGAACCCGTCGGCACTGCCGCGGAGTATTCGATCCGAGCAAGATCAATCCAGAGCAGGCAGAGCCCCTTCCTTCGATGGCGGCCGTCAGGAGTCGTGTGGCTAAATCGCTGTCCTTCTCCCTGCCGCTCTGCACAGTACAAGCGTCTGCGATAAAAGCGAAGATAGATTCGCGGGTGTACTGTAAGTGTGCTTAGAATTGCTCGACGGCAAGGTGAAAGGGACAAAGCTCAAGGTGGAGGCGAGCTGTCCAAATTCTTGCTTCTCTCGACTCCGCCGCGTCTCTCGCGTAGAGCAGAAACGTCTGTGTCCTGCAGATCTTCGGTTCTGCACATACTTAACAGCTCATGCAGCGGCAGCTAAACTCGACTTTCCTAGGCTAACATCACCGGGCTCCTGCATATGGCGTTGTTGGCGCAGGTTCACTCAACGCAACTGCTCTTCCATTCGCCTCCAGCCGCACACTCGCGCCATCGTCACCAAGTTCTTCCCCATCGTGCGCCTCATACGGACGATCATCATCCGCACAATCTCGTCCCAGAGATCCACCAGACACGCACGGACGCCAGCATTTCCGCAAAAGTTGTTCAATCGCGAGCACGTGGCGCTTTCTGTGCGCAAGATGAGTTCCGAAGACGGATCAACACATGCAGTGGCGAGTACCGACGCCTCAGCGCCGTCCACTTCGGCTCAACAGCACGGAGAGAATGTGGTAGCAGAAGCTGGAGCGACGGCAGCAAGTATGGAAGCTGAGAGCGAAGTCGAAAAGACAGCAGAGTCGATCGAAGAGCAGCGTGTTGCTCCGACCGAAGCAGACGAAGGCGAAAGCCCGGATCGTGATCAGGCACAATCGGCGGAGGCGCCTCAAGAATCATCTTCAATAGCTCCGGCATCTCCTACCTCAATACCACCGTCCATGTCGATTCCCGAGATCAAAGCGGCACTTGCATCGGAGCGCGACCAGGCCAAGGCAGCAGCAGCTGTTGCTGCTGCTGCAACGACCGCCGAGGGCAGTACACGCTCCACATCCGCTCAAGCTGCGCCAGTTATTCTCGGTATCGCAGTGGTCGACTTCAACCATCTCGTCGGGCCACAAGTCGAGTATACACATCCAAAGGAACTGCAGCAGGATGAGGATCTCATCAAGTCGCTCCCCTTCCTCGCGCTCCCAGATGGCAGCCACCTGTCGGACGAGGACTTCTGCTACTTCCACCTACACTGCCCCAAGTTGTCCAGTTCGACCATCTTTGGTATCTCTTGCAACCGTCAGATCGCCGCCAACGCTCTTCTTAAGAAAGGCGCCGAGGTCACAAGGAGCACCGTGCAGAAAGCCATCGTCGTCTTGGCGAAAGAGCCCGTCTTCGGGCCGATACGTGAGAAGCTCGGAATCGTCACGCGCGCTTTCTTCGCTCAAGGTGACCTCGCCGACGTCGATATCCTACTCGACTTTCACTCGACACTCGAGATCGGGTTGCAAAGCGGTGGGATGTCCGAAGACCGCGAGACGGTCATGTACATGGGCACGTCGCTGCGCGAGCTCGTCCACAAGTGGCGCTTCAAGACGCTCATGCTCGTCAAACTTCTTCTTCTACAGCGCCGTGTCATGTTCTTTGGCTATCCCGTCGAGCAGCTCTGCAACTACCAGTACTCGCTCGTTTCGCTCATCCCGGGACTGCTTCTCAACTTGCAAGACGCCGGCGATCCAGCACTGCATACTCGACAAGGTAGGACTGAAGCTGCCGACAGCCTGCGCTCATCGGATCGCAAGAGTCTGCTCAAGTTCCTCGGGATGCCCCTAGACATCTTTGGCCAAGACGCCTTCTTCCAGCCGTACTGTCCCTTGCAACAGATCGACCTGCTCAAGTCCCGCACCTGGCTCGTCGGAACGAGCAACAGCATCTTCAAGCAGCAGCGAGACTGCAAGATCGATGTCATCGTCGACCTCGAACATGCACATCTCGAATTCCAGGATCCAAGACTGCACCAGATGGTCAATCTCACACCAGAGGACCGCAAGTGGATGGATGAGGTCATCTCTTCCGTGGTCGAGACATGGAATCCAGCTGATCCAACACGGCCCTCCTCAATGGGCTTCCACGGCAGCGACGATCACCTGCGCATCCGCTTCGAGGACTACATCTGTGCCATGCTGTCGTCGACAAAGTACGCCGACTTCCTGGCTAAGAGTGATCCAGAGCAGGTCGCAATTCAGGCACCGGATGCATCGACAACCTCCAGCTTCGGTGCCGAGTTCCTCGCAGCGCTTCGATCTACTGAAGCTTTTGCTCTTTGGAACTCGGTCACAGATCCAATGCTGTTCGACATTGTAGACCACAAGCATCCGTGCGAGGGCAAGACGTCGACCATTGAGGACGTTGGGCTGCGTCTCTCTGCAGGTCTGCACGATCTTCGGCTCGAAGAGAATCTGGCACCTACACGAGAGGCGATTGGCAGCGCGCTGCAAGCCGGCAGTGCCAACTTCTACCGCCTTGCTAGCAACCTGGGCAAGGACATCGCCAAGTTCAGGGACAATCACATTGCTGCAAACCAGTCTGCTGGTGGCCAGGGTCCTGCGACACCCGGTAGCGCTGGGGGCGTTGGCGGTCTTGCAACGAGGTTCGGCTTCTTCGGGTCGAATGCGCCGTCAACATCAAGCGCCCAGCCGAATGCGATCAACAGCGGCGCAGCGAGGACGTCTGGATCCATCACGGGCGAGGCCATTGATGCAGATGGGCAACATACAGAACGATCCGGCCGGGTCACATCCAGCGACGTGCCCGGCAACGCAGCCGCATTCAACGCCAACGAAGCTCTGAACGCTGCTGGCCAAGCAGCTGCCCAAGCTGGAACTCAGGTGCGGGCGGCACTGGGCAACTTTGGATCATTCCTTTCGGCACGGCAAAAGTCGTGGGCGGCCACTCGCGGCACCAGCCCGAACAGCAGTAGCAGCACACACAACCCCCAATAACTCGGCGCGTCAAGCATCTCTGCACTTCGTGTTCTGCTTGCCTGTGTCAAAACAGCGACAAGCATCGGAATACATCCACCGTGAACACAGCAAGCAACAAAGAGAAATGCAGAATGAGAGCGTGTTGAAACAAGCAGAAGCTAGATATACTACAGAACCAGGACCAAAAGAAGTAGAAGGAGAAACGAAAAGGGAGGCGAGGCCGATCATGCCTTGTGTCGCTGGTATTGAGCGACGAGCATGGCGTGATCACGCTCGTATGGCTCGAGGGTGAGCTGTTCGCGTGGCTTGAACTTCATGCCTTTCAACTTGTTGACTTCGGCGGCGAAGACGGCCTCGGCGGGTGCTGTCGAGTCGATACAGCTGGCCTTGATCGAGATGAGTGCGTGACCCTCGTTCTTGAGGAAGGACTCGGCGTTGTGAGCTACGATACGGGCCTGGTCTGGCTGGGCAACATCGGCAAAGATGACGTCGACGGTGCCGACGAGCATGCGGTACTTGTGCGGGTGTCGGGCGTCCTCGACGATGGGGATGACGTTGGTGCGCTTCTTGGCCATGTTGATGAGATCACGACCAGATCGGTGCGAAAACTCGACGGCGTAGACGATACCTTCGGGGCCTACGAGATCGGCAACGTGCGAAACCGAGGTACCGCTGGCAGCACCGAGGTAGAGCACCTTCTTGCCGGGTGCGATGTGAATGTTGTCGAGACCACCGAGGACACCGGCGGCAAGCTTGGATCGGAAAGGGTTCCAGACACGGTATTCGGTCTTGGCAGTGGTGCCGTCAGCGCCGGCACCGGGAGTCTCGACGGAGATGCGCTTCTCGCCGTAGACTGACTCGCCGGGAGCGATGTTCTTGGTGACGAGGAGCATCTCCTTGCCCTCTGCGACAAAGATACCGGGGTGTCGGTGAGGCTTGACAATGACGTTGGATCCACCTCGGGCACCAGGCTTTCCACCACCGCGAGCTCCACCGCGGCCACCTCGGCCACCAGGAGCGCCACGGCCGCGGGGAGCACCTCGTCCGCCACCACGTCCGCGATCACCGCCGAAGCCACCACGTCCTCCGCCGCGACCTCCGCGGTCACCACCGAAGCCGCCACGTCCACCACCACGACCTCCGCCGAAGCCACCTCGTCCTCCACCGCGACCTCCGCGATCACCACCGAAACCACCTCGTCCACCGCCACGACCTCCGCGATCACCTGTAAGAGACAAGACAAAGGAGCAGAGCGAACAGAACCTGTCAGTATACCGTATACGCTTTAGACGTAAGAGAATGGCATCGATTGATGCCAGGTCATGAGTTGACTGGGATTGAGATGCGTACCGAAAGCCATGTTGAAGAATGTGAGGTTGCTGTTTTGAGTCTATTGCAGACTAGAAGGGAGCAGACAGATGAGCGGATCTGCTGTGTCCAAGAGCAATGGTTTCTGTTCCCAGGACGTTCGATTGTCTGAGAGTGAAACGAAAGAGAGGATGAAGCCGAAGCTGAAAGATGTCGAAAGGGTTTGAGAAGAAGGAGAGGATGGTGAAGACGAGTTCCCGAAGCAACGACAAGAAGTGGCCATGCCACAAAAAAAAGGCGCAACCTTCTGAGCAGTTTTGCGCAGTGCCGGTCTGCAGCCTCATTTCCATCTTTTTTTTCCTTCTCTCCTCCATCCGCCTTTAGGCTCAGTTAGTCTGTGAGTTGCAAGCAAAAAAATTCTCGGATCTCGAAATTTTCTTCTCGTGCGTCTCTAGGCGGCCAGAGTTGGATAAAAAAGCTGCATTTCCAGGGAGACGCCGTCTGCTGCCATGATCACAAGTTCCAAGCGCCTAGGCAGTCTTGAGTTTGATTTTCGATTTTCGGCTCCGTGGAGGAAGTATCGGGTCTTTTACCCTAACACCATCGGCGATTGGCTAATGGCAGACTGTGTCTAAGTCGAGCCGCGCGACGCGTGAAGGGGCGCTTGAGCCTCTCGCCTGCGAACGCACAAAAAAAGAGCCAACCAACACTCTGAACACTGTACCGCATCGCATTCACCATCACCATCGTCGTCTCAAGCTCACCGTTATATCACCTTCATCCTCCTCGTCGTATATCCGCACTCCTACTCTCAACATCAATCGCGGAGTGGCGATTGATTTTAAGCTCACACCAACCCGACGTAGCGCACAAAAGCGTATACCGACACCGCATCCAAGAAGAACAACGCCGCAGCTACAACCTACCGTAAGGTCGCGGTCACACAATAAAGCATGCCTAGGGAACTCATCACACTACAGGCCGGACAGTGCGGGTAAGTAGATTGTTTCGTTGCAGCAACGCCACGTTCACGGCTGACTTTGTCGAACTGCTCCTTTCCACCTCACTCTCAGCAACCAAATTGGATCTCACTTCTGGGAGCACCTGTGTCGCGAGCATGGTATCGCCAAGGACGGTACCTTGGAGGAGTATGCTGCAGAGGAGCAGGGTGGCGATCGCAAAGATGTCTTTTTCTACCAAGCAGATGACGAGCACTACATTCCAAGAGCCATCTTGGTAGATCTCGAACCAAGAGTGATCAACAATATCCTATCAGGTCCGTACAAAAACCTGTACAATCCAGAAAACATCTACAGCAGCAAGACGGGAGGAGGTGCAGGAAACAACTGGGCGCAGGGGTACGCGGCGGGCGAAAAGATTGCCGATGAGCTCATCGAGATGGTCGATCGAGAAGCTGACGGCAGTGACAGCCTCGAGGTGAGTATCCCATTCGGACCGTGATAACACACGCTCATACGACGCTTCAGAGATACTGACTCTTCGTCCTCAACTTTTTTCCTTCACTGAAACCTGCGCAGGGTTTCATGCTCATGCACTCGATCGCGGGTGGCACAGGTTCCGGTCTTGGCTCCTTCCTGCTCGAAAGGCTCAACGACGCATATCCGAAGAAGCTCATTCAGACCTACAGTGTCTTTCCAAACTCGGAAGAGACATCCGATGTCGTTGTGCAGCCATACAACTCGCTTCTCTCGATGAAGCGTCTCACAAACAACGCCGACAGCGTCATCGTCCTCGACAATGCAGCCCTCAGCAGGATCGCTGCAGACCGACTCCACCTTCAGAACCCGAGCTACAGTCAGACCAACCAGCTCGTTGCTACCGTCATGGGCGCGTCGACAACCACGCTGCGCTTCCCGGGATACATGAACAATGACCTCGTCGGCATGATCGCGTCACTCATTCCGACGCCGAGGGCGCACTTCCTCATGACCTCATACACACCATTCACATCCGACAACGTTGAGCGAGGCAAAGCAACCATGAAGACCACCGTGCTCGACGTCATGCGTCGTTTGCTACAACCCAAAAACCGCATGGTCAGCACACTTGGCGCCTCCAAGTCGAGCTGCTACATCTCCATCCTCAACATCATCCAGGGCGAAGTCGACCCACGAGACGTGCACAAGTCGCTGCTGCGTATCCGCGAACGACACCTTGCCAGCTTCATCCCATGGGGACCCGCTTCGATCCAGGTCGCGCTGTCCAAGCGAAGCCCCTACGTGCCCAGCTCGCATCGCGTCAGTGGTCTCATGCTCGCCAACCACACGGGTATCGCCAGCTTGTTCAGGAGGATGGTGGACCAGTACGACAGGCTCAGGAAGAGGAGCGCCTTCTTGGAGATGTACAAGCGCGAGCCGATGTTCGCCAACGACCTGTCCGAATTCGACGAGGCCAGAGAGACCGTGGCCGAGCTCATGGCCGAGTACAAGGCGGCCGAGAGTCCAGATTACATCACAGGCCAGCCTGATGATCTTTAATTCGTTCTTTAGCCCGCAGCCCATCCACATACCCAGACCTGGCGTGCGTGACCGCCACTCTGTTCCGGCGAGTGCCGCTAGACTCCTGCTTGGCCGAACACAGCTCGTGGCTGCATTCAGCAGGCGGGCGGTCAGCCATTCAACTTTGTCACCCGTATCTCCCTGTACTTGTATCATGCTCTTCACGTTGTCTCTTCTATCTACTCTGTAGCTTGTGTGTGTTAATAAGCGATTTGCTTCCTACGACCTGGTTTGAGGTCGCTTTACGCGACTCTGAACTCGCGCCGCCAATTCTTCTGAAATGACCCGAAATCCGAAAACCATCCGCGTCTGCGACTTGGTCAACGCTCGTTGTTCGTTTTGAAACGAGACATCCCTCTTGACATCTTCATTACTTGCAGCTTGCCGTCTCTTTTACAGTCTTTCAGTGAATCAACCCGACAGCTCTTCACAGACCAGTCCACACCACGCACTCATCCTTCGCGCCGCCCCGCAGGCCAAGCAAGGCGGCCCTTTGTTCCCCGCACTCATCGACAATGGCTCCGTCGGCCAAAAGCGGTTTCAACGCCGCGTCCGGCAGCTCGTCATCCAACAATGCAGCATCTCTCGGTATCGGTCTATCTTCCTCGTCCGCTGGAGGCGCCGGCGGTAGTATCGGCCTTGGACCCCTCGCTGGCGTGCCGGCTTCGGTCTATCCCACAGACACCATCCGCGACGTCGCCGAGTCGCTCGGCATCAACGGCATGAAGGAGAGCGTTGCTGCAGCACTCGCCGCCGACGTCGAGTATCGCATACGCGAGATCGTTCAAGATGCGACCAAGTTCATGAGACACTCCAAGCGCGATCAGCTCAAGGCGACCGACATCGATGCTGCACTTCGCGCACGCAACATCGAGCCCATCTACGGCTTCCTTCCATCCTCATCAGGCCGATCCAGCGCCAGCAATCCATCACGATACACAGCCGGTCCTACTTTCCGTCGCGTACAAACAGCATCTGGAGTACCACTGCATTATGTCGAGGATGAAGAGATTGACTTTGACAAGATTCTGGAGGCCGGACCCAGGATCGGGATTGGACGCGGGGTGGGATGGGGTGCTCACTGGTTGGCGATCGAAGGCGTGCAGCCGGCTGTGCCGCAGAACCCGTCACCTATCGCGATTGCAGAGGCGAAGGGTGTTTCCGGATTCATGGGCCCCACTTCGACCCAGCCAATGGCTGCTGCACCGGCAGCAAAGGCCGTCACCGTTGCTGGAGGCGACGGCACGGCGATCGCTAAGCCACTCGTCAAGCACATTCTCTCGCGCGAGCTGCAGCTCTACTACGAGAGACTCACAAAGTCGATCGTCAGCCCACCGCCAGAAGCAGACCAAGATTTGGAAGACGAGATCGAAGAGCAAGCTACTACTACCACCACAAACGCGCCTGCTCCGGCCAATTCGACAGCCCAGGATCAAGATATCGAGATGGATCCCGCCGGATCACCCAAAGATCAGATCGTCACACCGCCGAGACCTACCGTCGCCCTCGCCAAGCCTCTCAAGACATTTGCACAGAAAGGTTCTGGCAACCACGTACGCGACGCTGCTCTGGCCAGCCTTCGAGGCGACCCTGGTCTGCATCAACTCGTGCCGTACCTCATCCAGTTTGTCGGCAGCAAGGTCATCGAGATCTTGCGATCGCCTTCGCAGGAGGACGCGATACCGGGACCGGACGGACAGTCGACGGCAACCGCGGTGCGCGAAAGCCACCAGATCAGCGCCGCAGACAACCACATGCTCGGCGTGCTTCTCAGCACTATCCACGCGATCCTCGTCAATCCGCACATCTTCGTCGAGCCGTACCTCCACCAGATGATGCCTTCGATCCTGTCGATCTTGCTGACATCGTCTCTGGCAGAGCCAGAGCTTCTGCGTCAGCTGCACGGATCAGACGAGGTCCGGACGCCGCTGGTCACCGCCGGTCCGTCTTCCTACTCGCTGCGTGCGCATGCGTCCGCGTTGCTCACGCACGTCGTCGACACGTTCGGATCGTCGTATCCGACGCTGAAGCCACGCGTGGTGGCGACGCTTCTCAAGGCGCTCATGACCGGCGTTGTGCCGGGCAGCAGCGACCAAGACTCGGTGCGACGCAGCGAGGCAGCTGGAGGTCGAGAGCCCCGTGCCAGCCCGGGGACCAAGCTCGGTGCGCTAATGGCACTGCGTCGCCTGGGCAAGGCGAGCTTCCGCACGCTGCTTTCGAGCTCTGCACAGCTCAACGTCAAGCTCGGCGACAGCGGGGAACCCACGGAATCGGCGGCATCGCCTCTCCGTCTGTTGGGCGAGTGGATGCAGTCGTGGGAATCCGGCTCGCTGCACTCTGGCGATCAGCAGCAACAGGCGGGGGAGCTGCGAGCACTGCAGATGAAGCCGCTGATCAATGAAGTTGCGGGTGCACTGCATGCCCTTCTCCCACCCTTTGTTGCGCCGAACGCCGAGCTCGCGGGAACGACAGAGGAGCGGAACGAGACGCTCACATCGACGTACGGAAGCTACTGGATGCAAAAGGTCATTCAGGTGGATAACAGGGCTAGGGCTGCTCTCGAGACAGAGCTCGGTATGCGCAGCAGTGCCAGTGGAGCAGGTTCGAAAGCGGCGGTGGGAACGACCACCGACACTCAGATGAAGCTCGAGCAGTGACTGAGCGAGCGTAGCCCACCGCTTCGCAGGCTTATGACCACCGCAAGTTACTTTGTATTCTATCACATTCTCTCTCTATCTGTGGTCACGCATGCAAGCACAATGGAAAGGAGCGAATCGAGAGAGTGGGATTTTGGCCAGCCAGAACAATGAAGCCGCAGAGGCTCCCGTTTCACTTCGTGCGGTGTGTGCACCCTTTGAGATTGGCCCGGGCGCAGATCAAAATCTTGGAAAGCGTGCGTGCACGCGCAAAGAGAAATTTAGGGGTTCAAGGGCGGAAAGATAAGTAGCAGCCCGAATCGACGAATCCCTCCTTCTCTCTTCTCTTCACCCCTCTCGGAAGTCCTCAACGTACGGGCCAGGGAGCCCGGGGCCAAGGTAGTGCCCCCTTGGAGGTATTGGGGGTCCGACTCGCAACACATGGTTCGGCAGGGTCGTTAAACACACAAAGGCGGTGCAAGAGTGGGGTTTCGTCGTCTGGACCCCAGCCCGCAAGAGAAAGTCCCCGACCGCGGGGCACACGTAGCGCGAGTCTTAAATAAGGCGCCAGAGCGCAGCGATTGATCGACGTACCTGCGGAACGGGTCGTCGTCTAAAATCGTGGTAAGGCAACGTCGCAGCCGCCACACAAGATGTAGTCCATCGGACGATGGACTGAAGAACTGATAGGCCCCTATGTGGGGCCGCCAACATTGAACCTCGAACCTTGAACCTCGAACCTCGAACCTCGAACCTCGAAACACAGAAAGCACGAGCTTAGACCACGTTGACACAGATTGTAAGACCTCCGGTCTCTTGACGCGCCGAGCGCGGGTATAATGGAGGTGCTCGCTGTGAGCATCTCGACCTTCCAACAGCCCCGACCTAGTCGTGGGTTAGGCGACGTTTCTATTCGCAAGTCTCAACATCTTCATCAAGGATTCCACTTTTCTTCTCGATCGCTCTTCGTTGGATCAAGGCAAGCTGGTCGGTTCGACGCGCGGTGCGTCCGGTCTGTTTGCGAATCTGGTGCTGATACGACGGGTGAATGCCCCTTACGAAGAATACCTTTTGCCCTCGATGAAGGTCCTCAAGACATGCCGCAGGTACATCCTACTTGACAGGGACGAATCCTGTTTCCGAGAAGGCGCCGCTTTTGCTCCTCCGCGCCCGTTCTCTTGTAGACGAGTGGAGCGGGTGGTGTTACCTTTTCGACGTTGCCGAATGTCATGAAAGTCAAAAATATCTTGTTACGTGTGTGCGATTGTGTTCATGGAGTCGTGATTGAGTTCACATCTGTGCAGGTCGATGTCGATGCTGGCTCGATGCGGTGAGATGTGGCAAGCTATGGTGTTGTGGTTCAAGATTCTCGAGCGTCTTGGTTGCCGTGTTGTTCAAAACGATGATGCTCACGGCTCGGGGCACGGTATCGGTATGGTGCGTTTACCTGGTGTTTCGTTGGCAATGGCCATGGTATTGTACAAGAGAAGGTGAGAGATTTGAGGAACTAGCGTTTTGCTTGTGAAGCGGCCTCTGTTTTGAACGGTGCGGGATGATGGTAAAGAGAAAGTCGACGGTGGTCAGTAACGAGATTGAGCGGCGTTGCAAAGCGAAGTGAGGGATGTAAAAGAGAGGGAAGATGGGACTTACCTCTTCTTGTTGCGTCTTCGAGCAGTTGTGTGTCGACGGCGGCAGCGGGGATGTGGACGTATCGAACGACCGAGCCTCGAATGAAAGCTGACTTGACAGCCATCTGTGAGCCGGGGGACAGAGAGATGATTGTCAGTGAGCAACGTGTTCCAGCGCTCGGGTAAGGTTTTGTGGTGCGAGAAAGTGTAGGTGCCTACCATGTGAGGGTGTTTCGCTTCATCGAGCACGCGAATGTTGTCGATCTTGAAGTTCAAGAACCTGCACAGATTGGAACAATGATGTAGCGGTGATCGTATCATGGTTCAGTGGATGACAGGTCGGGTGCGATGAGAGATTCGTAGAGGTCGAAGAGCAGATCGAGGTGCACGCAAGTGTGACGATGATTCGAAGTCATATTCAAGAAGAAGATGATCGTCAGCAATGGGGTTCCGATGCCGTATTATGGGCTGCAGATTGCGCTACTCACTGATCAACACTCTTGAGCGTGCCTTGGATGGCGAGGTCGTTCTTGAGCTCGATGGTGACCTGTTGCCCAGTGAGGGTCTTGAATGCCGAAAAGATGAGCTGGAATGGTCGTCGAAAGGTGTGAAAGCGTAGCGTGGAATACAGTCAGTTTATCGCGCTCTGTCCGTGCTGTCTCGCTTTTACTTCTGCTTACCATCTTGACGGACTGAAAGCTATAAGTGTCGGTAAGGATGATGGATTCTGAAACGAAAGGTTGCAGTAGTTGGCATATGCGCCGAGTCGCTGCTGCTGCTGCTGCTGCTCCACTCGACTCAACGAGGTGTGGCCTCACGTGACGCAGCTTCCTCGAGATCTTAGAGGCAGCAGAGCAGTACATTTTAGAGTGTGGAAATTACCCTTTCTACCGATTTCTTCTCGCAGCCGCGCATTGACTCGACGTCCGACCTTTCCACCTCACCAGCAACCACATCCATCACAAGACATGACCGCTGAGGACATTACACAAGGAGTTGCCAACACCTCGCTCGAGGCGTCCGTTGCCGCTGCCACCGAGCAAAAGGTCACCCCCTGGGACGTAGAAGGTGCCACCGTCGACGGCCAGCAGGTTGCCATCGACTACGACAAGCTCGTCAAGGAGTTTGGTACCCGCAAGATCGATGCAGAGCTGCTTGCTCGCTTCGAAAAGCTGACGGGATGGAAACCGCATCCTCTCTTGCGACGCGGGAGCTTCTTCTCGCACCGAGAACTCGACAAGATCTTGGATCGGTACGAGCAGGGCAAACCGTTCTACCTCTACACGGGTCGAGGGCCGAGTTCCGACTCGATGCACTTGGGGCACTTGATTCCTTTCCTCTTCACCAAATGGCTACAGGATGTGTTCGACTGCCCGTTGGTCATCCAGCTCACCGACGATGAGAAGTTCCTCTTCAAGCCGGCACTCAAGATCGAACAGGTCAAGGACTTTGCCTTCAAGAACGCCCGCGACATCATCGCCTGCGGCTTCAAGCTCGAAAAGACCTTTATCTTCTCCAATCTCGACTACGTCGGTGGTGCATTCTACGCCAACATCGTCCGCATCTCACGCATGATCACCATCAACCAGTCCAAGGGTACCTTCGGTTTCACCGACAGCGACAGTGTCGGCAAAGCACACTTTGTTTCGATCCAAGCAGCACCTTCGTTCTCCAACTCGTTCCCTCAGATCTTCGGAGAGAAGCACGACATTCCCTGTCTCATCCCATGCGCCATCGATCAGGATCCATACTTCCGTCAGACGCGCGACGTAGCATCTCGTCTCAAGTATCCCAAGCCTTGCTTGATCCACTCCAAGTTCTTCCCCGCCCTCCAAGGCAGTCAGACAAAGATGAGCGCATCCAACGAAACGTCCAGCATCTTCATGCACGATACCCCCAATCAGATCAAGAACAAGATCAACAAACACGCCTTCTCCGGCGGACAAGAGACCATGGAGGAACAGCGCAGGTTGGGCGGTAACCCGGACGTCGACGTCTCTTTCCAATACCTCACCTTCTTCCTCGACGACGACGAGGAGGTGGATCAGATCGCCAAGGATTACATATCAGGTGCGCTGTTGACGGGCGAGTTGAAGAAGAAGTGCATCACGGTGCTGCAGAAGGTGGTGAGCAACTTCCAGGAGAAGAAGGCAAAGGTGACGGACGAGATGGTGAGGGAGTTTATGAACAAGGAGAGGAAGATCGATGCTACGATGCCAGCGGCTGGGTCCACGGCGGGGATGCAGAAGGAGCTTTCTAAGGACACGGTGGTCGCTTCGACGAGCGCGTAGAAGCGTCTTTGCCGGTGTCTGCGAATGTCACGAATGTAGGATCTTGCGCCCAGTTGCATCGCTTGCTGGCCGTGCGTCCCTGCGAGACATGAGAGTGGTAATGCCAGCCGTGGACGTCCGCGAGCTCTGGTGATGGGGTACACAATCGGCTCGAAGATGTCTTGCCCGTTGGGGTGTGTTAGACTTTGACCTGATTCGTCGACCGGTCCGCAATCCATGAATGGAGCCCAAATCTGCAAGATCAAAAGCAAAAAAGATGGCGTTAAAAACATGACACAAAAATCACATATCTTGATGGCTGTGAGATCGACGGTGTTGAACAGTCAAACTTCAGCCCAATCGGCGAGCGTCCTCGTGGTCACCACCATTGGTTCGCCGAATGCGAGCTTCTTCAGACCTCATGGGTTACCGCAGCAAAATGAACAGCCCGAGGCTTGCAACCGAGAATCTGGTTCACCGTCAGCTACGAGTAACCGCGCTTTCAGATGCTGACCGCTTCCGGAGGTGCTGCCAAAGCCCGTTCACCGGTCTCCCCCACAAGCAGCCGGAGCTTTGACCACCTTCGCACGAATGGCCGTCGCAGCGTGGCAAGCATAGACGAGGCTGAAAGGTCTACCCCGTTGAATGCTGCAACAGGCGTCGGTCAACACGAGCACCTGCAGCTTTGAACGCCCGAGTTGCATTAGCGTCGTCTGAAGACTGTGGCGTCTGTTTCTTCGGCGAGGAAAGATGGATGTGGTCTGCGTCGTGCGCTGGATGTTTGTGGTCGAAATGGGCCGTGCGCGGCAAAAGCGACGGCTATACGGCATCCATTCGACAGCGAGAAGACGAGTCGACAAGAGCGGATGTGAGAGGGCAGCAGGTGTCCGTGCATGGTGCATGTTTGCCGACCCGACCGACATCACCGACTGCAGCTGGCTCGAGTCAAGACTGTCCACTTTGATCAAAAAGCTGATAAGGTGACTTAGTGGACCGATAAGTTAGAGCGGAGCTCGAACGCCTGCTGTGCGGATTCGACGAGGTCAAATTGTTCAGCAGCGAGCTGTGCCGCTCGGGTCAATGCTACGCCCTAGCGTCATCTGTCGTCGGCCTAGGCCAGAATCCCAGCTCGCACGGCCGTGTCGGCCTCGTTGTAACATGATGAGGCTCTGTCTCGGCAAGCGAATACCACGCCGCGTCGAATCCCGGAATGATCCGTTGGTGTTCACCGGTCAAACCGAGCACTCGTGGAGAGTCAGAATAAGCTGCCTAAAAGCGCTTTGGGAGCTTGCGCATCCATTCTCGGCTATGCGGTCTGGGATGCTGCACGCGACTTTTTGGAACACTGCTCGCTGTGAGTACTGTATCTTCGTTAAGCGTGATCCTATACACCTCACAGCATTATTGAGCTAGAGGCCCCACATTTGCAGCCCGTCGTCTTGCGTTCAGTAAAAAAAGCTCTCGACGTCGAACTGTGTATGACCTCCGAGAGCAAGGAGCCAGCTTGAATGGCAGAGGTCTATAGTCTCACGCTGGCAAGACAGAGCAATGCCGGCGGAGCTGCCGACTGGCTGTGGCCCATGAATCGTGCTGCACCGACGTGCGTCTGAACCAGTTGAAGCGGTACAAACAAACTGGCCACCTTGCTCAAAGCGGCGCAGTGGCGCTCGGCTGTAGCCCATGTGCGTCGCCGTGTGTAAGTGGCTGTTGACCGTCTTTTGTTGTTGAGCCTCTTGTTGTCCCTGTTGTTGTGGTCGGTCTCTTCGTAGGCCTCGCCAGCTGCAGCACGACACAGGGTCATGCATAAAGTGTGCATCACCTGAGACACGACACGACCCGAGAGTTGCAAGACAATGAAGCTGGTCAACCACGCGCCATCTGTTTGGCATCCGCCATTCTGTGTCTCCTGTCGTCTCCCGACTGACATGTAGCTCGAAAGTTACAAAGCCGTGAGGCTGATCTGGCTGTCCAGGAGCATGGCTACAATCAACTCGCGGTCTCAAGGTCTCCTTTCGGCAGATATTTCGTGCGCTCGACGTGAGAAAATAGACGAGGAACCAGACGTAAAGTGTGTCACGGCTCGGTTCTTTCTCGGTTCTTTCTTATTTTCTAATATATCATAAATTAATATCGGAATTGGCACGCTGTATCATCAGGGCGCAGATCAATTTCGAGAACTTACAAAGGCAGATTTGCTTCAAAGTGAAGTGTAATCAACCAGGGCTGCAGTCTCCCACTCTTCGGAAATCTCGCACCGCTAATCTGGTGGGTTTCGTCTTTAACCTGGTCGTCCACACGACCTTAGCCTTCAGCTCCCGCGGCTGCTGTCGCTGCAAATGAAAAGCTGCAACGGCAACGACAACCCTCTGCAAGTCCGTTCTGAATGAACATACAATACCGACGTCCGACCGACACTCAACTCCACTTCTCGCTCCCATTCCCGATGTGTGTATGTGAAAGGGTGGTGGCCGAAATCTACGCACCGCATCTGCCTTGGGGTGAAGCAGAAGTGGCTAGGTCGAAGTGTCGGAACGCCCTTTTTGTGCTCTTTGACGCTTTGCGTCCACCCTCACTTCCCCCCCTCGTCACGCATTCGATCTGATCCGTTCAGCTTGCTGCAGGGAGACTAGCTCATTCAACGGTGCTGACAGCACCCGCAAGAGAAAGGATCGTGTGTTGATAGCATCGGGTTCGATCTTGCGCGGAAGTTACGGCTCAATTGGCGGCTCAAGTGGTGATTCTTTTGGCGCACGTCAAATCGATTGAACGTCTCCCTTTGATTTTTATTTTTGTTTGAATAATTAAAGCTTTCCAATGAAATCCAACAGCTGATTCACAGTGCCAGCTGTGCATACTCGCCCTCCCGAAATTCTCCTATTTTTCAGGTGACAGGTCTGGAGCCGCAGATCTGACCTCGATCTACACTGTCTCAGGACATCCACTTTGCAACCTCCCGGGTCGGTGCAGCAGCGCGTCGCCGCCTTGTCGCGCTCAATTACGACAAGGCTTCGTTTGGTGCAGTCACAAAATGCGAGTCTGAGAGCCAAGTGAGTGAGCGTCAGATTCGAAAAACCCAGCCTCTGATTCGGCTCGTCCGACTCGCCGCATCGCCGTGGTCGGTATCCACCGTTTCTCTGGCTGCAGAACCGCGCCTGAATTGCAGAAAGTTACATTTCTGCATCATGGCCCTCGCCTTTCAGCTTGTGCTCGTGGCTGATGCGCCCTAAATCCTCCGCTGCTCACTTGCCTGCTCACTCTCCAGGATTTTCGCCTGGAGGTTTATCTGCCCATCTCTCCACTCTGCAGCCGGTGGATCATCCGCTGCTAACTGCTGCTGCTGCTGCGCTCCGCAAGGACCTGCCTTTGCTCGGTAGCTGGATTCGCCCAATTGTGTGCCGCCAATTTTCTACTGCTGCATCACACTTCGTTCATACACTCGCTTTCCGCGCGATTCCGGTTGTTGAGCTTTCATCGATTGGCAACTCGGCTGCTCGTCCGCCTTTCTCACGCTCTCCCTTTCTCTCGATTTGCTACCCGACGCTATCCTCCATCATCATCTATCGTCCCTATCTCCTCTTCCATCTCCTCGTTACGTTTCGTCGCCGTCGCGATCAAGCTACCAAACACCACTAATTGTCGGCACGTCCTTTGTGTCCCCGTCAGACCCACCGCCTTTCATCATCACCAGCCGGGCAGCGCTGAGTGCTTTGTGCTCGCTCCACCCCTTTGCTCGACCGACCGCCCCGACCTTTCAGGTTCAACTCAACTCGAACCAGTGGACGAAGCTTCTGCCCAAGGGATCCCCTCAGCGCCCCACTCACGCAATCGGCGCATCGCATACCAGTTACCAGAATCTGTTCACCCGGACTTGTTTCCTTCGCCATCCGTCAGCGTGGCAAGCACAATCAGTCGACCTCGTTTCCACGCAAAGATTCATTGTCTTTGCGCATCGCTGCTCGTCCAAAGCTGGTAGTTCTCTCTTCAGCGCGCGTCACGAGACCCTTCCCATCCAGTACAGGCCCACGCTCTCTCATCTCGCCTTCGACACCGACGATTTCCATTGCAGGCTTGGCACGAGCCTATTCAGTCTACGCCTTTCCACACGCCTAGTACAACGGTGGCGAGCAAGACGGAAGTCGAGAAACAAAAGATCTAGATACACGCTCGATCTTTCCCCCTCGCGTCTCGCTAGCCGGCCAGGCCTCTTAGCGCGTTACTCATCAGGTTCATCCTGCTCTTTTCGTCAGCAGCTCTTCACGGAGGTGCAGCTACATTCGTCGGCCGCTCGGAAGCATACTTGCCGACCGTAAGAGCCACATCTCGCCCAACATGTCGTCTGCAGGGTAAGTGTTCTCTTCCATTCCCATCCCACCTTTTCCGCTCGTGGCGAAGCCTGTTTCTCCGCCGAGAAGCGCTCAGATAGCTTGTATCGGATTTTGGGCCGATTTGGACATGTTGCGCAGCACGCCGAGCCTGACAGACGATGGTCAGAGGGACGCGCTGAGTTGCAACAACTCGAGGGGTCACTCTTTTCGTCACTCACGAGATGCGCGGCCGCTCTTGCTGCTCCGCGCTGCCTCGTTCGAGTGTAAGAGTGGCGAGTCGCTGCGAAAGGCACACCGGAATTGCGAATGCGATCCAGACTGTCCAGACGAGCTTCGGTCTGAAGTCAAACACTACATTCAGCTCCCGACTTGCCGTCCTTCTCATGCACAGAACGAACGAACGCTGACACACAATCTATCCGCTTTCGTCTTTCTTTGTCAATCGACACGCTCCATTCCGTTCCTTTACGTACAGTCCATCAAACGAGCACGGCGACAAAGGCTACAGCAACGTGATCACCTCCACCTGCACCCCAGGTCCATCCCCTGTCAGCACACCCGGCGCTACCTCCGCGTTACCACTCCCAATGGCTGGCGGACCACATCATCACCCTCCAGCCATGCCCGCCAACTCGATCTCGATATCGGGCGAATCACAAGAACAAACAGCAGCTGGCAGTTTCGGGCCATCCTCGATGAACGCATCGTCAGATATGGGCTCTGTCATGACAGAAGACGAGGAGGACCTGGAAGATTACGGCAAGGGCGGGTATCATCCTGTGCATGTCGGAGACACCTTCTCGGACGGGCGGTATCTCATCGTTCGCAAGCTCGGATGGGGTCATTTCTCCACCGTGTGGCTTGCAAAGGATAACAAGATGAAGAGGCACGTCGCGCTTAAGGTGGTGAAGAGCGCGCCGCACTACACAGAGACGGCACTCGACGAGATCAAGCTGCTTCAACGTCTCGTTTCGGCCAATCCGAATCACCCAGGCAGACGACACTGCGTTTCGCTCCTCGATCACTTCCGTCACAAGGGTCCCAACGGCTCGCACGTATGCATGGTGTTTGAGGTGCTAGGCGAGAACCTGCTTGGTTTGATCAAGCGCTACCAGCACCGTGGTGTTCCGCCACACATTGTCAAGCAGATCGCAAAGCAGGTGCTCCTCGGTCTCGATTACATGCACCAAGAGTGTGGCATCATCCACACCGATCTCAAGCCCGAGAACGTGCTCATCTGCATCGAGGACGTCGAGGCGGTCGTAGAGGCCGAGTTGCGGTCCAATCCAGCCGCGGTGCCCACAAAGCTGGTCGGTGTCCCGCCGAGTCAAGGCCGCGGTGGCACGCAGACACCCAGGCGAGACGGCATCTTCATCACCGGCTCTCAGCCTTTGCCTAGTCCGAGTAGCAGTCTAGGCTCGAGTCCTATGTTTGACAAATGGGCCTTCGGCATGTCCAAGATTGACAAACCCAGCATCAGCGATAGTGAGAATGGCTTCCGCAGTGGCGCAAGCAGCGAGGCCGCCGGTTCGAAGGGCGGATCTCTCGCAAATAGCAAAGAGAGGGAGAATTCGTCCGAGGGGGTGGCTCACGGCATCTCGCAGCTCAGTACTCAGGGATCGAGCAGCTTGCCTGCGGACTCCTTTGGCAGCAGGATGACCACAGGCGCGCCTCAGCAGAAGGGCCCTTCGCTGCTCTCGCTGGGAGCACCACGTGTACCGCAAGCATCCGAGTCAACGGCGACAGGTCAGCAAGCTGATGCGACGGCCGAGCCTACCGATTCGCCTTCTCCCATGTCGATGGACTCGCCTAGCCCTCCCGACCGCCAGGAGGCAACACCCATGGACCAGGAAATGCATCAACCAGCGGTCGCAGCCGGAGATCCCAACACGCTTCCTCCTCCGCCCCCGTACGACCCGAGCTCGCTGGAGCGCATTACGGTCAAGATTGCCGACTTGGGCAATGCGTGCTGGGTAGACCACCACTTTACCAACGATATTCAGACACGGCAGTATCGATGTCCCGAGGTCATCTTGGGTGCAAAGTGGGGTCCCAGCGCTGACATGTGGTCGGCAAGCTGCATGTTTTTCGAGCTGTTGACCGGCGACTACCTCTTTGATCCTGCTGCGGGCACAAAGTATAACAAGGACGACGACCACGTTGCTCAGATCATTGAGCTTCTCGGCGACTTCCCCAAGAGTCTTGCGTTCGCAGGCAAGTACAGCGCCGACATCTTCAATCGACGCGGAGAGCTCCGACATATCCACAAGCTGCGGTTCTGGCCGCTGATCTCGGTGCTGCAGGAGAAGTACCTGATGCCGTACAACGAGGCCAACGAGCTGTCGTCTTTCCTGATGCCGATGCTTCGATTGCATCCCGAGAAGCGAGCCGGAGCGCGCGAACTGCTGGATCACACTTGGATCGATGGCATCGTCGTGCAAGGCGAGATCGAACAGGCCATGAGGCAAGCAGGCATCGATGTAGAGGCCTTGACAGCTGGAAGTCCTTCGGGACGCACGCTGCCGCCGGGATTGACGCCAAGCGAAGCAGATGCGCTGAAGCCTGTCGGTTCGGTCTCGAGCAGCCCAGCAGCGACCATGTCTCTGAACATGCAAGGACTCGAGGACGCGAAGCGTCGCGCAGCGCAGCACCAGGCCGAGGCAGCCGCCGCCGCCGGCGGTCCGAATGGCGCAGATGCTTCCAATCACACTAGCGCAACGTCATCGGCACTCCCGACACCTTCGCACAGCAGCTCGCGAGATCCCGTGCACGCGTTGCAGGCGGAAGCGCTCGAACGATCCGCGTCGTCTGACGGCGCAGGAGAATCGCACATGACGGTGAAGGGAGCCGGCGACGACTCGGGCATCCGATCCGTGTCGACGCCTAAGCTTTCGGCGCAGCAGGCAGCTTCGCAAGGTCCGGGCAGCTCGACGAACCGCGATCCAGGTAGTCCTTCGCCGCAGGGTTTGCCGCGACCAGTCGCCACCACTGTGCAGTAGCCGGAGCGTATTGATTTCAGCGGCGAGTCTTGTAGGCAGATATATACACACACATCCTGTACCATCAGATAACACGTTGTTTTTCAACTCCGGTTTGTTTAGATCGCGAGAATTGTGGTTGTGGTTGAAGATGAGAGTGGCGATGGTTGGGTTTTGTTGTCGAGACGTTGGGGTTGTGCTTCGGGCGAGTGCAAATATGTTGGTTAGACCACGTCATGTTTCAGCAGGACGCACGCAGCAGGTTTGTATCATGGTTGTGAAAGATTACAGGTACCAAATAGGAGAGGGTACAAATACAGTTACTAACAAGAGTTGTGTGTGGTATCAAGATCGTTCATGCGCAACAAGCTTCATCTAATAGTGATTAGCCATAGGAGCGGAGGAGGGATTTTCAAAAGCCCATCCAGCTGCAAAGTCTGAATCCGGGGTCGAGTGCCATGCTTCGTTTCTCGATCTACTCGAGAATGTTGACGACGACGTCGACGACGACGACGATGGATCGTCATGCGTGTTGCGCAGAGCGGAAGGGTACTGCGGTGGTGGAGGTCGTAGGACGCTGCCTGCCAATTTGCTCTGTGTGTATCCGGTCCGTGATGTTGATCGTGGAAGTGTTGCTGATCGATACGGTGTTTTTGCGGGCAACGTCGACGAAGAAGATGCGAAGGGCGATGTGGTGAGATCCTGGATGATGGACTGGAAAGCCATGGGAGTGCTGTGTCTACGATGCTCTCGTTGCGGTGGCTCCAAAATTGGGCTGGAAGTAGCTCGATGGCTGCGTGAGATCTCGAGGGCTGGTTTGGATCTGGTGACACGTGGCACCGGAAGTGATTGCGATCTGGAAGATGCTGCTGACGAAGACGATGCCGATGAAGGCGATGCTGTAGACGAGGGAAGCGTACCCAACGAGAGCCAGGAAGTCTTGTTGACCTTGTTGGCTGCGGGCAGATCCGAAAGCTTCTTGCTGAGTGTCTCTACTTGCAACTCTGCTGGTGTGTCGACGTCCATGGGTGGAGACATGACACCCGGTGAGGTGCATCTGCTTTCGCCGTCGTCCGAGGCTGCATCATTGCGCGACCACAGGGAGCTCGAATCATCGCAGATAGAACTTGAATCCTCGGTCTCGGTCAAGTCCGATGCGACAGACAGAGTCGGGCTCGCTGGGCTGGAGAGCTCTTCTGCTTCCTCCTCCATGGGCTCGGGCACTGGCCCTTCAACTTGCTCTTCTGGAACAATGGACTTGGCCGTGAACTCGATCCTCTGCGGCGCCGGCTCATCAAGACGGACGCTAGCTTCTTCTACGGTATCATCTGCCGCTGCTGAGGATGGTGAAGAGGACGACGACGAGGCGAAGGAATGTGACGAAGAGCCACGACGCGGCTTCTTGTTGTCGTAGTACTCTTCAAAGCGGTAGCCGTGAGGACCCTTGCGCCGTCTGCCAATGGGCTGACCTTCTTTATTGTAGATCTGGTGGACGGGGTAGGCATATGTGCCGTTCCAGTACAGACCATGTTCATCCCAACCTAGCTCCTCGGTCTTTACTGGTACGAAAAGGACCGACTTTTCGTACTGCTGTTCTGGGACGCTGGTCGAGTATTGTGGAGGTGCGTCGGGAGGCGTGATGAGGATGGTGGGCACGACAAAGGCTGGTGTCGATGGCTTTGCCAGGACGGCTGCGTCGATCGAGAGCGTTGGTCTTGCCTTGATGCCGGCTGTGGGAGGCACAGGCATGGCTACTGCGACTGCTGATGCCATATTGGGCGATTAGCGATTGAAAGGGCTAGAGAATCGCTGGTCTCAGCGATGACAAGGAGGTTGTGGTAGGAGCGGCGCGAGTAAAAGTATCCCGCGATGTGTCCTGTCTATTAAGTGCGCTGCATCTGCGTCGGAGAGACAGCCTGCTGGGATTATCAGAGCGACGCAAGCAGCTGTCCTTGGGCTGGGACGGTGGCGAATCTCGAAAACAGGCGGTCTGTGCTCGGAGATACGTGTTGAGGTAATAGGCGACGGCTCGAGGGCGGGCGAGGAAGAGCGATCGAAGAAAGGAAGCTAGAGACACGGCGCGAAGAGGTGATGAGATTTGATCAAGACTACCGGAGAGAAGCGAGCCAGAATAGCGAACGAATGCGAGCGAGATGAAGAAGATTTGGGCAAGAGCTTCACGAGGGACGAGGGACGAGGGTCGAAATGAAGACTCGGTTGCTGACTGCGACGCAACACGTTGTCAGGGAGTCGATGTCCAAGCTGAAGATCGAGCAGACGGTTGTAACAAAACTGGCTGGTGGGGTGCAGCGATGGTCGTGGTGATGGTGATCAAGGAATGGTCGGCGAGAAGGGGATGCGGGCAGATGGTGCGAGGAGGAAGGTAGGAGGCATATAAGATTATAGTGCGTAGTGGAGCTTGCTTGCGTCAACAAGTGACCTTCTCGATGTCTTGCTACTGGAGCCACAGTGGTACGGAATTTGGCAGGTGATGTACATGCAAAACACTGACAGCGGAAGGCATGACAGGCAAGGTCTGTGATTGTACCGCTGTGTGGTTCAAGGGTGTAGTGGTGATCCGGCACTGTCAAACACGGCGCTCATGCCAGCACGAAGAAAGTCGCTAGCAGAGGTCCGGGTTACAGTGTCGCAGAGGGACTTAGTGCATCAATCGTTACCGTCAAGTCAACGCGCGTTCGGAAAAGCAAAACCGTACTAAACGTAGCTGATGACGAGCATCGTTAGCGCATGCTTAGGTCCGCAAGTCGAACTGATACGGTTAGCTTATCATCGAGCGAGGCAAAAGCCGTTCTCCGTTGCTGGCACACACACATCACAAGTCGAATTGTCCGGCGGGATGCCAAGCAAGTGGCTTCTCGCCAAACCACGGATCGACTCAAGGCTCGCTCGCTTTTTCTCCGATGGCTGCAACCGGAGTCGATCTGATGCCGCCTCGTCCATCGGCAGGCATGGGAATAGTGACGGCGCGGCCGGTTGGCTTACTCGGGGCGTCACATAGAAGAGAGGCGCTGTTCTGTGCTCCCTTTGGCTTGTCAAAGCAACGTCTCAGCCTTGTCTCATCAGCTTGTTGCTCCAACTCGAACTTTTGACGGCTGGCACATACAGTGTTTTTGCTTTAAGAAAAAATTAAAAAAAAACAAATTGACTTCTCGACCCTGGCTGTCCGAGTGCCCGAAATCTCGTCAGATCCAGAGGTACATGAACGATGATGACTTCGTGCTTGCGTCAGGCGTTAAGCGAACCATCAGCTGAATTGACCTTGTTCCTCCGCATCTACAGTGCATCCTCTGTTTCGTGTCGGCTTAGCCGCTTCGACGGCGGAAATGGCCTACGGTGCAGTTGCAAGGGTCAGGCTTGTGTAGGTGTGTGTGCATATCCATAGAAGTCACAATCAGCCTTCGCCCTTTGCTATTCGAGATTTGCATCTCTTCTTGGCTGCAGCTCGCAGAGGATGCGCCCTCTCTTTGTGTTAACAACACCCCCCTTGTCCAACACAGTTCACTGTATAATGTGCTAGGCGTAGCCGTGTCGCGAAAGAGCCAGTCTTTCGAGGTTCCCAATCTGAGCTCAGATCCAAGCGAAGACGATGACGACCATAGCGACACCCACACCCACGGCACGACCTCGTCGGGGTATCCGGATCGAAATTGTGGTCGCTCTGTGGATGGGAAAAAAAAGGACGGATAAAATTCTCCGTACCAGCGCATGATGTCGGAGTTCGGTGGACTGCAGCGACTTCTTCAGTTAGTGGCGTAGCAACGCTGCTAACTTATCTCGCAGCTGCACCAACGCAACGCCGTGTGATTTTGGGGTTGAGCATCCTTGCTCGCTCAGATACACTCGCAGACACTTGTTGTCCTTCTTCATCCTTGTAAGATCAAGCATCCGTGTGTGATAACGCCTCTTCGCTGATGAGCGATGTCTGTTGCAAGAATCATTTTGACGGCAGCTTCATCAAGCGGAGCCTCGCCTAGGGACGAGCTCGATGGTCAACGCGCAGCGCGCATCATCGCTTGCCATCTTACTCTCCTCTCTTACCCGAGCTCACAGATGACCTGTCGCCTCGATGCCTGTTTATTCCCATTCATCTTTCCCTTCAGCTCGCTCGTAACTACGTTATACTGTACCTGCAGCTCTCACGCTCTATTGTGAAGCATACTTAGCTCCCTCGAGGGCGGTGAGTCGACGTATGATGGTGCGGCTCGAGTCGGCGACACACTAAGAAATCCACACGACATCGATGCACACGAATAGCATCCATCTTGCGCTGCAGGCGAGAGCGATTGATGCATCCGCGAAATGCTCCGTTGGCTCGCTACCATTACACAGAGGGCTGAGAACGAAACCGTTCAATGATGCCGTCCTGCGCGCATGATTCGATGCGGCGGACGGTTCGACCAGTCCCCGCCGCAGGTACGACCAGCCTCACCTTCGCCAGGTGTGAGACAAAAGACCCGGCCAAGCCACGCCGCGGCTCCCGTGAAAACAAACGGGGAAGTTAACATGATCATCGGCGAGCGATTTCGCTGTCGTCACCAAGGATCATCTGCAAACGCTGAACGGTCGTGGTCGCGTGCCTGTCGAAACACTTTCCTCTGCGGGGACAGAGGTCAATTCAGCTCCGACTTACGAATGCCAAGTGATATCCCATCTGGCGTTAAGGACAGCTCGAAGCAAGGGATTGCTCTAAGCGAACGGTCAAGGATCAGGCTTCCTAACCGAAGCGCGATCGACTGTCGATGCTGGTTGTCCTTCATTTTCAGCGGCAGATCTTCGACGCGCAGCCGTCACTCGTCCACACGGCACTTGGCCCTGGCGAGTCCAGGCTTTTAATTTTATTTCTGCACTCTATCGTCATCTCACCGTTTTCCGATGACCGTAGGAACGGCACAAATTCGAACCGTGGCCTCCACTCCATCGGATGGGTATCTCCATCTTTCTATGTCTCTACTACGCTTCTGGTACATTTGGGGCATCGCTTTCGTCGTTGATCTTTCCTGGGCATGAGACATGATTTGTGTCGATGATGGTTTCCTCGCTCAAAGAAGCGGATCCGAACAGAAGCGATCTCGGCTTTTCGACACAGGAAGAGCTCCCCTCCCATCGTTAGGATTTCGATGACGAGTTCAATCGTGATCGCGCCGCCGTCAAGCAAGTCTTGAAATGCCGGACCCGGAAGGCCGTCTTCTCGGGACCCTCGGATTCGCTTGCCTGAAGTTTTGCTCGAAAGCCCGGACGGTCTCATCTGATTCATCGACCAGCACAGCGGAGCTTCAACCTCGTCGACGGTGGTCGAGACCTATAACAGGACTGTCTTTGCCTCGAGCCTTGTTCCACGGTTTCGTCAAGGCCGCGCGTACCCAAGCTTGTTGAGTCGGAGACAATCCGGCCATCGTCCACCGCTGTTGACCGCATCGAATCCGAGACGGTCGCGCCTTTTCTTGAGCAGACTTAGCCGCTGCTCATCCTCCCTGCTCTTTCTTTCGCATACACCCATGTCTCCCGTCGCAGCTCAGGGCAAAGCGATTCCGTTGGATGTCACACAGCGTCTGTGTCAGACTCGCCCAAGCTTCCTACTCTGTATACTGCCACGCGGCTGAACCACTGCGACGGGTAAAACGACTCGATAAAACTCCACACCACAGTTGAGCTAGTCATCGAGCGACAGCTCGCTTGCGGCTTTTCGTCCCGCTTCCCCGGGCTCCTCGTCACATTCGTAGCTAAGCGCTCAGTCACCCCGCGTCATTGATCACCACCCCGAGCCGTGAAACTCAGGAGAGGCCGTCGGAAACTGACCACTTGTCATCGTGAGCATTGCAAAGGTGGGGTATCATATTATGACAGAACGGGCCAACACGGGACCTAAGCAAGGACCGCAGCCGAGCGCGGTGACAGAACCGATCCAACTCTCTTACGATATGATTCTAGCAGCGCATCTTCTTGCGCATCATTGTCGCCAAATTCGGTCTCATTGTCACCCGGAGTGCTCGCCTGCTGACCACTTGCGCCATCCACAGAACGTGATGGCGAAGAATCTAGAGAGGTCCGAGCCAAGCGACTTGCAAGTACCGTACGGGAGCTGATCTTCCGTCTAAGTGGACTCGGAACTGCCGGTGCATGAGCAAGCAACTTCCTCCTCGCCTCTTCTACGTTTTTGAGTTGATCTTCTGGCACTGTCAGAAGTCGGAAAGGGAGACAATGCAAGTCAGTACGTGCTGCAGATACGAGAAAAGCTTATGGCAACACCATAAGAACGTCGCGCAAAAAGAGGATGTAAAGCGAAGTAGAAAGGTGGACAGAGAAAGAGAGAGGCTCACAGAAAAAAGTCGAGAGAGAAGATAGGGCTCTACTCACGCTCCCGAATCGCAATGTTGGCCGAAGCTGGCGCTTGTTTCGGTGCCAGCAATGAACGTCGTCGCTACTCGACGTAAGAACAAGCAAACACAAAAGGTTGATGTCAGCGGTTAGGTTTATCTTCCCAATCGTCTCGACCTAGTGTCTTCGAGCTGAGCTTACCTGAGCGAAGATGGCCTGTTTAGCAACTTCCACCAAATACGGCTTTTCATCTGCCTTCTGACCTTGTTCCAAGCACGCTACAACCCATCCAATCCCCACAACATGAGGTTTCGGATCCTCCAATGCACGATACGAATGCAACGTACTCGGCCTTCCACTCTTGTACACGATGTGCGTCAGCTTTCTCTCTCCAAACCTCACCATCACCTTGGCACCCGCGTTCTTGAGCATGTCGATCCAGCACGCCGAAGCGTCCTCACCATCCTGATCACGTACGTCGACGAGTACGGTGAGACCGCGGAGGAAACGTTGCTTCTTCGGTGCTGAAGTCGATGCATCGCCTTCGGAACCATCGGTCGCAGAACCGATGGCGAGGAGGTTGGAAGAGACGTTGCCAGTGGATCGGTCGGCATCACCGTCTTCGCGTTTGGTGGGGACGAAGGTGTAGAGCGAGCGTCGACGGGCTGCTTTGGCTGCTTGACGGGCTTCGGCGAGTTCGGCTTCTGTTGGTGGTCGGGAAGGTGCTGCGGTTGTTGCAGCAGAAGAGGATGCTGCGCCCGTCGATGAGGATGAGGAGGTAGACGCGGAGCGAGTAGCGATTGGCTTGTTTGTAGCGGCAGCGGTGGCCGTCGATGATCTTGCGTTCTCTGACTCCCTCCTGTAAACACCTTGAGGCGGTGGCATACCACTGGACAGCGACGACATGGATCTACGCTTGGCAGCCTTGATCTCAGCCTGCCTCTTCGCCTCGGCCACGCGAGCCACCTCTTCCTCCTGAGCAGCGTCCTCCTCGGCTCTCGAGAAACTGCTCGAAGCAATCTCGAGACTCGACGTACGCGATCCTGACACCGGCGGCCTCGACGCAGACTTGCCAGCGAGCCCGCTGAAATCAGGCAGTCTCGGAGCTCCGAAGGACATCATCGACTTGGAGCTCGCCAGGCTAGGGTTGTTCACCGAGCGAAGGTCCGAGCTCGTCTCGCGAGATTTGGCGAGGGCCGAGATGCGACCAGAGGGACGTTTAAACCCGACACTGTCGCTGCTCTGGTCTGCCGCATTAGATCGTCCACTCAAAGACGAATCGCTGCCACCTGCGATACTCTTGGCAGTGCGAAAGTTCATGGTGCGACTGGAGGTCATACCGAACGGTCGGGCCGTCCCCAGCTCGCGCTTCTGAGCTGTTTCTGCGCTTGCGACACTGTCCTGCTTCTTCTGGATGCCGACTGAAGTCGTGCCTGAGCTGGGAGGACTTCGAGTCTTGGCTTTGAGTCGGGCTAGTGAAGCCTCGAGACTGGCGAGCGCGTCCGACGTTTCGGAAGACAGAGTATGCTTCACATCCAGCGACGTTGTAGATCGTGGTATGAAATGCTTTTTGGTGTTCGAGGAGGAAGATGCTGATGCAGTTGAGCCGGACGAAGACGGCAATTGGTCCTTGCGATTGACCGCCTCGTCCCGCTTGGTTGCAGGTCCTTTTACAAGCCTGATCTCGTCCACGGTGTTGGACCCTTCGTCCCAATCATCATCGTCATCGTCTTCATCGTCCTGAGCAGAGTTGTGTCGGAAGATGCCGCGCTGAGCTTTTCCAGGTGACGGCTTCAGCTCGAGGAGATTGATAGGTTTGCGATCGGGTCGATCCGGTGAAGAGATGATGAACTCGGATTTGGCCTGGAATCGCTTGACAGGGGAGTGACGTGGCTCGCCGAGCATGGCGAGAGAGTTGGCATCCGCATCATCGATGAAGGGATTGCGCTTGATGGAAGCATCCGACTTGACACCGGATGAGCCGAAGACGAGACGATGGTCCGAATCTCGGCTGCTTCCGACCGGTTTGATGTCGGATGCTGAACCGTCAAGCGGCTCTGCCGAGCTAGCTCTGTCTGGGATTGTGGATTCAAGGGTACGCGAGCTCGGTGCTGTAGAGGATGTGCGAAGCGAAGGAGTTGGGCCGTGCAGCCGAGAAGCACGCGGAAGGGCGGCGACTGGCTTGACCGGACTTGCTGAGGGTCGGAATGGTTCCGACGGTGCTTTCGGCGAGTTCTCTTTGCGGCTGGTCATCAGAGTGTTGTCGGAAGGTGCGCTGTTCCGGTCGATTTTGGTTGACGTCTTGGAGCGAGGCAGACCGACGTCATCAGATGGGGATGACTGACGCGGCGGCGCAATCCGTCTGCGTCGAGTTGGCATCTCCGGATTGCTGGTCTCCAACTCGAACTCGAAGTCGTCGAATCTGCCCTTGACGGGACTCTCCATGCATGCAGCCAGGCTGGTATCCGGTGTATCGGGATCGAACGATTCCAGCTCAGCAGCTTGGCTCGCGCGTGCTTTGCGAGGTGATTCATTCCGCGGATGTGATGAGGATGAGGAAGGAGGGTGGCGTTGCTCGACCAACCTCGAGCTTGATGATAGCTCGGTGAAGTGATTCAGATCCGAGATTCTTGCCATAGATCGGGTCTGGCGCATGGACTGATTGAGCATGCTGCCGCTGCGCATCGCCGTGGCTCTGCGCTTTTGTGGTGATGTGGTCGACATATCGAAGAAAAAGGGCAGCAGGTAAAGCGTGTTTCTAGCGGATCCTCGGACTATGCGGGGCGATGAGAGCGAGTAGATGCGGTGCCAGGATCTATGATTGAGCCATTCCTTTGGTGATGCGACAGCCGTCGTCTGTGCTACCAGCTGCCGTTTACTCCCCGGATATTTGCGTTCGTTCCGACAAGCAGTATCTGCCCGTGAAGTGTGTAGTAAGAGATGATGGTATGGAGTGGGTCTGCGCAACGAAAGCGTGTGGGGATCGACGTGCGTGCGAGCGAGCGTGTGTCGGGCAGGGTAAATACACGCCAAAAGCTGAGCGCACAAATCAGGCAGCCCAACGCAGTGAGCGCTTTACGCGTACCTGTCCCACATTTCGAAAAGTGTTGTTCTTTTTTGTCGGCTTTTCGCGAATGTCATCACGTGACTTGGCCTCCCAATGACAACCCGCCGGCTCAGCATGTTTGCATCGTGCACAGCCGACCTCGACAAAGCCGGAGCACTTGTCCCAAAGCAATAATTGGGTATCCTGTGAGTAAGTGCATCACTCTTGTCAGGTCTTGTGCGTTGTGGCATGGCTCATACTGCCTATGCAGAACAAAGTGATTAGTATTTTGAATGTTAAAGCGGAATCTTTCCCGATAGTTTCTCAGATACCAATCTTCGGATGAATTTTGGTTGAAGGGGTGCGGGCCTCTCGCCTGGCCGATTGCATATCCGAGATCCGGAAGACTGCCGAGCCTTCGCTGCCATCCAGCCAGATTGCGCATCTCGAACTCCTGTGAAGGAATCCAATCCTTGCGATTCACCTCGCTCACGGCATTCTCATTGCCGTTCGATTCCGCATTGTGATTCACAGCGGTACCGCGGTCATTGAATCGACTTATGCAGGGTCCTGCTTCGTCGCTCTCGTACGTGATGCAATTGTCCAGTCCGAAGGCTGCTTTTTCAGCATTTTATCCGATTAGGTTGGTGAAATCCATCCGGACTGCCACTTCTTCTCGTTGAAGTGGATAGGAGCGATAGGAGTGATTGTCGATGGCCAGGAAGGAGTGCAAAGGCTCAAAACGATCGAACTGTAGTCACGGTGAGCAGAGCAAGAAGCTCAAGCGTTCTCGACCTTAGATCGCGTTCAGAGCGAGTCTTATTCCGGCCGCAATTGCCTTTGCTGGATCCGAATTCGTCTCGAAACCGAAAAAGAAAGAGCTGTAAAGCCTGACCGGCCGAAAGTGACGGAAATCAAAGCTTGCGTTGGCCAGCGAACAACGCTCAAGCGTCCAAATGTTGCTCTTCTCAAGCGGAAGTGTAAGAGCGGATGGATCATGCATCTCGAATTGAATTTTGGTGGTTAGCCGCCCGCGAACAGAGTGGGAAGCAGAACATGATTGTATGAGCATCATTATCCGCGCGACTGAGTTGAGAACAGAGCGGAGACAGAAGAGCAGCCAGGGTGTGCAGCTCCGGATGGATCTACTTGCATGCTCATGGATGGATCCTTCCTGCTCAACCCATCCAAAGCTGGCTCGACATCCACCACGAGCGGCTAGCTTCGTTCTCGTACATCCTGACAACGCGATCATCCTCATAGAGCCGGACTCATCGAGCAACCATCCATCCGCTTGGTGCTTCCACGCTGGGTGTCGTCGTTGCGTGCCGCCTTCCTGCATCCGCTTTCCATTTCGTCCGCCAGCATCCTTCTACGCCAGCTTCGATCTTCCTGGACGCTCTGTCTCTGATCACATGCGCAGCAAGTACTGCTCCGTCTACACGCATCCGCACGCCATCGTAGTCTAAGATCCGACACCGAAGTCTCTACCCCATCCCGGAGCGTCACTGCACGATTTTTCTTCAGCTGCATGCCAACCCGCCGACGACTTTAAGCATCACATCCGATTGGCAGTCCGCAGAACACGACAGCAGCATCAACCAGCATCCTTCCAAACTTGCGATTGGACCCGACCATCATATTGCCGGCGTCAACAAATTTCGTCACCGGATTTCGACATCTGCCCATCCGCCACCGTCACCAGCGCAGCTGGAGCTTATACGGCGTTCCAAAGCCGCAGTAGTGGGTTCAGCGTCGCACCCGTTGGAAGCGCGCAATCATGGTCAACATCACTCGCGAACTGAGCTCGACGGCCAGCGCCAATGCTCCACCACATCGACCCATCCGCGCTGACACCCTCGACCTCAAGCAGAAACTCGCTGTAGCGCTAGGTCAGAATGGCGCCCGCTATTGGCAGACGCTCGTCCAGTTCCTCAAGGGCGCCATCGACCGCGCAGAATTCGAAGCGCTCGCTCACAAGGCACTCAAGACCGAGCACAGTAAGTCACCTCCGATAATATTCGACATGCCGCATGCTCCCCCTTTGCCGCAGCCGCTGACCAGTTTCCGCCTTTGTGCCCCTCCGCATCCAACAGTACACCTGCACAACGCCCTCATCCTAGGTATACTCTACAATGCTAGCGCCGATGTACCCGGTCCATCTAGCCGCGCCTCGCGACGCATCACCCGCATCCTGCCTGATGGTACTACCATCACCGAGGAAGAGGAGGAGGAGCCGAGCCGAAAACGCCTTCGCAACCTCGTCGCCGGCCTCCCTCGCAAGGAGCGCTTGCGTCTCAAGAACCTCGAAAATGTCGGCAAACTCGGCGCGAATGCCGTCGGCGGAGCTGCCGGTCTAGGCTGGGCCGGCTCGGCTGCCGACATGCTTGAGAAGAAACGCAAGGACGAAGAGAAGCGCAAGGTCGCCGAAGACCGTAGAAAGGTAAGACAGTACAAGAGCGCCATCGGTGCCAAAGATTGGAAGGGTCAAGCCATCCAAGCAACCCAGCAGATCGCCGCCGTGCGGGGCAAGCTCTCTTTCAGTAAGTGTCCGCCTCCCTCCTTGTTCTGTTCGATGCCACATCCCTTTGCTCGCCTTTCCGAACCGCGTTCCTGAGCCATTCCTCTTGCACACTCTAGCCGCCCAACAAGCCGTCATGCGCGCCATGCAGGCTCCCCTATGCGTCGAAGCCAAACACTTGCCTGATCTCGACGGCATCAAGGATCGTATGACGCTGCTCGCCGTAGAAAATGGCATGCCGGGAGGCGTGCAGCCTCAAGCTGCTGCCATGGTTCTTTCGGCGCTTCAGAGTCATCTGCAGAATGTCGCCAGCAGCATCATCACCAAGATTCGTGCCAACAGAACCGACGGCATCCGTACCAACGAGCCTCTCCGCCCCGCTGCCGAATACAATATCAGCCTCGACCCTGCCTCTTACATGCCCGATCCGCTCCGAGGTTCGCCAGCCCTTGAAGCGATGGATGTCGATGACAGCGCTGCCAACTCGGCTCATGGCAGTCCTGCTCGGCACGTGCGCTCGATCCAGTCCGACGCTTCTTCGCGTACCAGCACATCTGGGATCGGCACTTCGTTTGCCGACTCTTCTATGCTTTCCCTCGCCAGCACGGCTGCCACCAGCCTGACCGGGCCTTCTTCACCCTCCATCCGCGACAGCGACAGCAGCGGCCAGCTTCACGATACATCGTTTGGCAACAGCAGCACCAGTGCCGATCCCGACGATGTGGCCGGTGCGGCGAACGGCGCATCCCACAACCGACTGAAGCGATCTCGCGACGCCATGGAAGCAAGCTCTGCTGAACGATCCGACGCTGCAAGCACGCGTCTTACCGTCTCGGACGTTGCGTTCCTTCTCGAAGTCGCTCCACACACGGTCGTCGAGCCGATCGGTCAAGGAACACAGGAGAGACTCTTGGCGCCAGAATGGGCAGACGATCAGGCCCTTGACGGAGACGATGACACTGGTCGAGTTGATGCCTCCTCGCCCGACCGTCAACTGGCTCGAGCAGCGCGTTTGGCAGCAACCACTCATTTGAGCGACGCGACCCTCGCGGCACCTGACGTGTCCATCCGCAACCGCTTCATCATTGACCAATCCGCCCCTCTGAAGTTGCTCGACCGTCGAACGCTTGCGGAGAACGCAGGTCGTTTGAGACCGACAAAAGGTGGTCTGTCGGTTCCTGACTACAAAGATCCGCAAGCCGTGTTGGCCGACGTCAATGGCAGGAAGAAGGAGGCGTTGCATGGAAGTGCAGCGCCACAGACTGGGGCAGCGGCGAACGCGCACCACCATCACAGGCACAAGGATGATATCTGGGACGTCGTCGATCCTGTTGCCTTGTTCGGCTCGCTTTGCGAATGAGATCAGATTTGTAAGTCTTTATTCGAGCAAGCAACGTTATACATTTCATTCACGAAGTCTATATGTGCGCATGGTTGAGACCTTTGAGTGTATGCGGCTGTGGCGTGCCTTGGCTCACGTTGCGCGACTTTCTCGTCTCGCGCACACACTCAGAGCTGCCGATCTCAACATGAAGCAAAGCTATGATTGAAACGAAGCCAAGACAAGCACTGTCCTCTACACGCTTACACCTGAACAGCCGCGGATTCCACATCCATCGATTCGAACGTCTCGCCCTCCCTCACCGTCTCCGGCAGCGCATCTCCACTAATCACGTCCGCCGCCTTTCCATTCTTCCTCGCCGCACGCTCCAACGTCAGCTGCAACGACTCTTCATCCTCCCCATCCACAAACTGGGTCTCACCAAACACCTCCCTCGCCTCTACCCCACCACTACCAGTCTGGTCCTTTCGGAACGCGAATCCAGTCAGCAAGGATTGCTTACCGGAAGGCTTCAACGACTCCTTCTCGTACGGCTCGATGCGTTCGAAGAACGAGGTGGATTTGTGCATCTGCTTTTCGGAAGCGCGAGCGTTGACGTTGGACGAAGTGCGTGCGAAAGGGTTGAGCGATTTGGCGGATTTGGTGGACGGCATGACGAGTGTGCGTGCCGCGTGGGTTGGTTCGGAGAACTCGTCGTGGGAGGGCGATTTGCGCTTCTCGGAGGTTCGGCCGTAGAGGTTCTCTTTACCGAGAGACGAGGGGTCAGTTTCGTCGTCCAGGATGCCACTGTAGGAGTCGTCGGCAGACGCGACGATGGGTTGAGGCGCAGGCGAGCGTGTCGAGCTACCATATGCAGCCGCTACCGGCGATGCCGTGTTAAAACTGTCATACGCAGAGGAACTGCGCGGCACCCCCGAGACCGAACGAGAAGTCGGCGGCAAAAACTCCTCACCCAACGCAGCAGAGGCACGCTTCCGAACGCTAGCCGCGCTCACCGCGTCCCTCCCACCCCGATCACCTGCACGGGTCATCACCTCGACAAGCGCGGGATTCGTATAGCTCGGTCCACCCCGAACCGCAGGATCGCACCATCGTCGACTCTCCTCCTCCACGCGCTCAGGTCGACCTTCCAAGCCTTCCTTCAACGCTACCATCCGTTCCGCCAGACTCGAAAGGTGGAAGAAGGCCGCGATCTTGAGCGCAGCTTCCAGCGTCCTCGTCGAGTGCAGTGCACGTGCAGCGTCGAGTGCACGGCCGTGCTTGTCCGCCTTGCACGCCAACTGGATCAGCTGAAGCAGCGCCTTGTCCGAGCTCATCTCGAGCGTGTTTGCGTCGAGTCGAGCGTCGTCCTCGTTGGCCTCGATTCCAGCGTTCCTGACGTCGCGAGCCGTCATGGCTAGCATGCTGTCGCGAAGGCTCTTCTCCTCCAGCGGACCGGTTCCGCCTTCGCGATGGATGAGGGGTACCTGCAGCTCGAGCTCCTGGATCATATGACGTGTGCCGTCGACCTCGGGATGAGTGCGTCCGCCCTTGAGGAGCAACACCATGAGTTTGGAAGAGGTGAGACCGATTGGCCAGTAGCCGAGGGTACTGGCCGCACGCATCGCGGCTTCGCTGGCGTCGGCTGTTGCGCTCTCACGAACGCGTTTCGTGTCGAGGTTGGGCACCCATCGTCCTTGGCGCGAGCGGTGGGCGCGATCCAGCACGAAGAGCGTTCCGTTCGAATCGTAGAAGGCAGGCTGGTGCTCGTCGTTGTAGCCAACCCACCTGATGTGCGCGTCTTTGGCAAGCGGAAGAACATCGTCCTGGATCACGTCGAAGTTGGAGATGTCGATCACCTTGTAGCCGAGATCCTGAAATCCTCCCGATGGAAGCCCCGTCCTGCGGTACACGACGAGCGCAGTGCGAGCGCCTACAGCTAGCGTGACCACGGGATGTCCGATCGCCCACAGGTAAAGCTGCATTCCGCTCGCCGAGAGGAACCTCAGATACCCCTTGGAAGTGGCTACAACAGCAACGCCCACCCCGGACCTGCCTGCGTCCTGATCCTCCCAGCCATCTTCTGTGACAGTTCGCAAACCACTTCCTCCCAATGCCACCGCCTCGACGTCCTCGCCTTGATCCAGATTGAACGTCCACTCCGAAGAGAGATTGTTGCTAGCCGCGACAAAAGGCTTGAAGAAGACGCTGCTCGACTGCTCGGTCGTCTGCTTGGCGGCGAAGAGGATGCCTTGCTTTGCGAGATCGGCCATGCTGATGTTGTTCATGTCGGAGAAGCGGAAGTTGCGACGTACCGACGTGTCGAAGGATTCGAACGAGATGGTCTGGTGCGACTCTTGCTCCACCGCGACTACCGAGCCGAGAAGGTTGTAGGCGAGGTATCGACGCTGTCCGCGCATGGGGGTAGACGTGGACTGGAACGCAGGCTGAGGTCGGGTAGCGGCGATCATCATGCCACCGTCACGATCAGCGCCCATGCCATGTCCGCCTCGACCGTAGGAGCGAGAGGAGTGATCAGCTCCGCCGTATCTCGACGGACGCGACTCGTCGTCCACCACGAAGTCGTCACCAGCATCTCCGTCACCACGATGAGAGTCTCGCGCCATATCGTCATCCTCATCGTCTGAAAGACCCGTGCCGGCGAAGATGTCGTCGATCTGCCCACGAGATCCGCGTGCCGCTTTGGAAACATCGAAGGCGATCTCTTCGAAGGGACTCGGCCTGGTTGTGCCTGCCACGTCGGACCAACGTGCCAACGATCCCTCGTTGTCGGTCCAAGCAAGTGCGTCCTTGGTCGGATGCCAGCTGATGGCGTTGACGAGAGCATCGGCGCGTTTGTAACGGATTGCCTGTCTGCTTTCTGTCTCCCACACGGTGACCTGACCGTTTGTGGTGGCGGAAGCAAGGTAGCGACCGTTGGGCGAAAATGCGAGGGCTGTGATGCTGCCGCTAGGCGTCGGAACCGTTCCAGAGGCGCTGGCGACAAAGGCCCCCGTTCTTGACCAGGCAGAGGAGTCGTTGGCGGCACTGACGATGACGAGCTCGTGTGCCTTGGACGGCATCACAAAGAAGGTGCCTGAAGGATGCCAGCATGCAGCGACGGCTTCGTCGCTCTCGGCACGTGTGATGGGAAGTACGCCTTCGATCGACTTGACGAACTTGGGCTCGACGTCGCTAAGATCGGTGACTCGAGCGACACCATCGGTAGAGCAAGTGACGAGCAGAGGAGCGACGGGACTCCATGAAGCTGAACGAAGACCTCTGTTGTGACCGTCGAGGAGCTGAATGCGCCTTGGATCCTCGACGTCGATGATCTTAACGATCAGCTCATCGGAGCAGACGGCTACTCGGGGAGACTTGCCGTTCTTGACGAAGCGTTCTAGAGCAACGCATCGCAACGGCAATGATTCGCGCCGCAGCAGCGATTGGAGCACCGTAGGCGATGTCGGGTTGCCTTCAGCGTCGATGGGGTGGTGTCGATAAAGGCGAACAGAGCCATCTTCGGAGGCGGTGACGAGGAAGCGACCGTCAGCATCGAGAGAGGTGACTGGCTCGGTTGCGTCTTCGATGAGGTGAGGTTCCACGCCGGGAAGGGGCAAGGTAGGCAAGATTCGGACGAGGAAGTCATCTCCGCCGGTGAACAGTCGACTGTATTGCGTTTAAAAGTTTGAAACGAAGTCAGAGTCAGCGAGTCTTTAGTACGATGAGCGCGCGAAGAGGCAGCATACTCACTCTACGTTGGCCGATCTGGGTGCGTGAATACATTTTGTGGGACCAGAGTGGACGATCTGGACGTGCAAGTCCTCCGACTGCGTCGACTGCATCGTGGCGGTCTGCACTGCGAACAGCAGTGATCAAAGGAAGAGACGCTCGCGGAGAGGTCAAGATGGTTGTATCTCTAGCCGTTGGGATGGTGTTGCGTCCGAATGAGTCAGTCGAGAAGGATGATTGGAATGATGAAGGATACGAAGCGACAGCCGGAGAAAGAAGAGAGAGTACGAAGACGCTCAGTCTCGAAAGTGTTGTTCTGCCGCGCACCTTGCTCGCGTCGCGTCCACTGCTACATTTTCGCGCAAAGTACACTTTCGCCGCGAAACCTGAGATTGTTAGAGCACTATGAATCCAAACAGATCTGCCGATCTGAATCGATGTGCAGGACAAATCACCGATGACACTCTATTATTCTCGTCTCAAAAATAAAGTATGAACGGGTCGAGCGTGCTGGTCAACGCCAACGAACTCAGAACATGATCTTGGGACTGATTGGCACACACATGGACGGGAAAACGTGGTTGCGAGACAATGCTATCTGATTGAACGGAACACTAAGATACGAGTACAAGCTAATGATGGGGGATAGATGGGGGATAGAATGAATGCAGGAAACGGATATCATTAGCGGGAAGGAAGTGAATTTTTGAGATTGAGCTTGCGATCACCACCTTTAGTCGAGCTCCTCGACGGTGGGACCATCGTCGCCACCGGGAGCAGCACCGCCAGGTGCGGCACCAGGAGCACCGCCGGGCATGCCACCGGGGGCGCCGCCAGCAGCCGAGTAGATCTTGGTCATGATGGGGTTGACCTGCTCCTCGATCTCCTTCTGCTTGTCCTTGAGCTCGTCGGTCGAGGCGGTGGTGTTGCTGTCCAACCACTCGATACCCTCCTTGACAATCTTCTCGAGCGCCTCCTTGTCGGCGGCCTCGAGCTTGTCCTTGAGCTGGGGCTCGCTGGTGGTGTTGCGCACGTTGTAGATGTACGACTCGAGACCGTTCTTGGCCTGGGTGCGCTCGAGCGCCTGCTTGTCCTCCTCGGCGAACTGCTCGGCCTGCTTGAGCATCTCCTCGATCTGCTCAGACGAGAGACGGCCCTTGTCGTTGCGGATGGTGATCTTCTCCGACTTGCCGGTACCCTTCTCGGCGGCAGAGACGTTGAGAATGGCGTTGGCGTCGACGTCGAAGGTAACCTCGATCTGAGGAACACCACGCGGCGCAGGGGGGATACCAGAGAGCTCGAACTTGCCGAGCAAGTTGTTGTCCTTGGTGCGGGCACGCTCACCCTCGAACACCTGGATCAACACACCGGGCTGGTTGTCGGCGTAGGTCGAGAAGACCTCCGACTTCTTGGTGGGGACGGTGGTGTTCCTCTTGATGAGAGGAGTGAAGACACCACCGGCGGTCTCGATACCCATGGAAAGGGGAGCGACATCGAGGAGGAGCAAGTCCTGGGTCTTCTCCGAGGTGTCACCCGAGAGAATGGCGGCCTGGACGGCGGCACCGTAGGCGACAGCCTCGTCGGGGTTGATCGACTTGTTGAGCTCACGGCCGTTGAAGAAGTCGGTGAGGAGCTTCTGGACCTTGGGGATACGGGTGGAACCACCGACGAGGACGATCTCGTGGACGGAACCCTTGTCGATCTTGGAGTCACGGAGGACCTTTTCGACGGGCTCGATGGTGTGCGAGAAGAGGTCACCGCAGAGCTCCTCGAAACGGGCACGGGTGATCGAGGTGTAGAAGTCGATACCCTCGAAGAGAGAGTCGATCTCGATGGTGGTCTGGGCAGCCGACGAGAGCGTGCGCTTGGCACGCTCACAGGCGGTGCGCAGACGACGGAGAGCACGAGCGTTGGTGGTCAGGTCCTTCTTGTTCTTGCGCTTGAACTCCTGGACAAAGTGGTTGACGAGACGGTTGTCGAAGTCCTCACCACCAAGGTGGGTGTCACCAGCGGTGGCCTTGACTTCGAAGATACCCTCCTCGATGGTCAAGAGCGACACATCGAAGGTACCTCCACCGAGGTCGAAGATGAGAACGTTCTTCTCGCCCTCGGACTTCTTGTCGAGACCGTAGGCGATGGCGGCGGCGGTGGGCTCGTTGATGATGCGCATCACGTTGAGACCGGAGATGATACCGGCGTCCTTGGTGGCCTGACGCTGCGAGTCGTTGAAGTAAGCGGGGACGGTGACGACAGCGTCCTTGACGGTGCCGCCGAGGTAGGCCTCTGCGGTCTCGCGCATCTTGAGGAGAACCATGGACGAGACCTCTTCGGGAGTGAAGGTCTTCTTCTCACCCTTGTACTCGATGCGGATCTGGGGCTTGCCGCCGACCGAGGTGACCTCGAAAGGCCAGTGCTTCATGTCTGACTGCACCTCGGCATCGTCGAACTTGCGGCCGATGAGACGCTTGGCATCGAAGACGGTGTTGTGTGGGTTCATGGCGACCTGGTTCTTGGCGGCGTCACCGATGAGACGCTCCGAGTCGGTGAAGGCGACATATGAGGGGGTGGTGCGGTTACCCTGGTCGTTGGCAATGACCTCAACACGGTCATTTTGCCAGACAGCGACACAGGAGTAGGTGGTGCCGAGATCGATACCGATGGCCTTGGTCATTGTGACGGATGTGAGCCTTTTGTGTAGACGGGAAAGGGGTGAATGAGAAGTAAGCGGGAGAGAGCCGAAGCTGTGTCTGTTGATGTAGCGGTGTTGCGGAAAAGGGGTATGTGCAACTCGATATCAGACGAGAGGATTGGTGGTGTGTGAGACGGAAAGGAGGGAGCTAGGCTCAGACTTTATGTACCATGCTGCTAGTGGACTCAGCATCTGCTAGCCACCGGTGCCACCTCCGCTCCGCCATTCTGGTTGATCCCGCACAGACGCATTCCGCGGTTGCAGACAGGAAGAAACTGTACATTTCGCGTCAGCTCAGCGAATGCGCAGAGAGCGACAAATGTTCGGTGCGCCGCCTGCTCACGCCCTCATTGGGTCGCCAAAAAGAAAATCGACTTTCCATGTCGATCCACCGCTGGTAGGGGCAGGAAACCGTCGAGCCAGAAAGCGGTGTGGAACTGGAATTCTTTTTGACGGGTTGAGTGAGGTCACTGTACGTGGAAAGTAAGGTACAAAGCTGACGCAAGGAAGGCGGCGGAACGGGTTGGAATCGTTCTTCGACAGGTCTCACCGCCGTCTGCGATAGGCTTTAGGTGCAATTTTTCGAGTTCTTCTGACCTGGCCTCAGCAAAGACGCCCTTCAAGTGCGTCGATTGTAGCTCAACTTCCAACGCGTCGGCAATCTGACGAATTTTTCACAGAAGACGCTGGCATATGCCACCACGTTCTTCTAATTTCCAGATGAATTCTTCTACAGCTCATCTCCCGATCAGGCGACATCGGCTATCTCGTTCCATTTGGTCTCGATTTCCATATTGGCATACAGCTGTATGAAGTTAGGGCATAACACTGTCAAAGTCCTTTGTGACGGCACACGACTCGGTTGCCACTTCTATGCGTGACGTTCTTGAATGAGCTCAGCGCAGACCTTCCGAAAAGATACACACACACACGCACATCACTTTCGACTCAGCAGAAATTGACCGACATCCGAGATGAGTTCTTCTTGTGGCTCGACTCAGCCACCGCAGTGACTCGCTCACCCTTGACACTCGCACAACCATCCCACTGACATCATACTGGAGCGTGGAGTGCTTGCTCTGCATCAGCAGCTTTCGTTCGACCAGCTTTTTTGAAGCGCTAACATAAGCCTGGCCCACTCGTCAAGGCCCTCGACGCACTTCACCATCATCACGAGAATGGCAGAAGCATCGACAGCTTCTGCTGCTGCTCCTTCATTCAGTCTGCCCGCAATCCACAGTCTGCAGATTCAGTCAGAGGCTTCGACGAGCTCTTCAGCTACCTCTCAATCGGCTCGCGGACGCGGTCGCGGTCAAGGTCGTGGCCAAGGTCGTGGCCGCGGACGAGCAAAGAAAACCGACGCCAACGCTCACTCACATGACTCCGCTATCGTCCCAATAGATGGCTCGTCGCAGACGCGATCCGATCACCAGCCAAGCAACGCAAAGCCAGTATCGAAGAAGAAAGGCAGACGAGGCGGTGACAAGTCCGGAAAGGCCAACGGCGCAGATGCAGCGCATGAGCCAAACGCCGATGTCGGTCCGTCAAGTGCGGCTCCAACCCGTGTAGCAGCGCGGCGTCAGCAGTTCGGCGGCAAGCTCACCGGCGGAGCTGCCGCTTCATCAGAACAAGCTGACAGCTCGGTCAAACCATCACAGAACGGGAGGTCAAAGAAACCGGTGGTCAAGGTTCCGGCAACCGCAGAGCCTGTTGAGTACGCCGATCTGCGCTCACGTCTTCTCGCTGAACTCTCATCTGGAGAGTACGACTGCGTCATCTGCTACAGTACCGTCACCACCCGTCAAGCGACCTGGTCTTGTTCGCAATGCTACTCGGTCCTCCACTTGCCCTGCGTTCGCAAATGGGCCGAGAGCAGCGTCAAGAAGGCCGAAGAGCACAATGCCATGCAAGAGGATCCCGAGATTCGCGCCCGTCGCGGAACGTGGCGTTGTCCTGGATGCCAGTACGCTAGGGAGGATGTCCCCAAGATCTACTGGTGCTGGTGCGGACGCACCCAAGATCCACAGGGAGGCAGGGGTGCCAATCCACACGGCTGCGGCCAGCGCTGCAGTAGAGGCAAGTGTGCTCATGGATGTGCCGATGCCTGTCATCCGGGTCCCTGCCCACCCTGCGCCGTCACCGTCTCCCAGCAATGCTTCTGTGGCGCCAAAACCATCCCGATGCGATGCTCTCAAACGTCCGCGAAGGAGGCTCGCATCTCAGCTCTGCACCAACGCGGCACATCCTGCGGCGATGTCTGCGGTAAGAAGCTTGACTGCGGTGTACACTCGTGTGAAGACACCTGCCATCCTGGCGCTTGTCAACCCTGCTCCGTCCAAGTGCAAGCGCGATGCTACTGTGGCAAGCATACCAAAACCATGCGCTGCGGCGATGGCGTTCGGCGCGACAGCTTCGACGACGAGGCTGCCTCCAGCTTCACAGGCCGTTTCGCATGCGAAGACCAGTGCGAGCGCACATTCGACTGCGGTGTGCATTCATGCTCCAAGGCCTGTCACTCACGAGACGCCGCTCGCCCAGTGTGCCCTTCCTCGCCGTCACTCGTCCAAACATGCCCGTGCGGTGCTCAACCCGTCACTTCGCGTACATCCTGCCAAGATCCTATCCCTACGTGCGGGAATGTTTGCTCCAAGATGTCCAACTGCGGTCATCCCTGCCCGTCTCGGTGTCATCTCGGCTCATGCCCACCGTGTCAGGTGCCGGTCTCGACGCCATGTCGCTGCGGCGAGACCAAGCAGAGCCGTACCTGCCACCAGCGCCAGCAAGAAGAGCTCGAAGGCCGTCAAGAGGTTCTCTGCAACACCGTCTGCCAATCTTTGCGCCACTGCGGCAAGCATCAATGCAACCGACAGTGCTGTCCGCTCTACTTCCAGGCAAAGAGCAAGTCGAAAAAGCGGCCGACGCTGGCCGAATTGCAATTGATGGATCCCGCTGGGCTGCACGAGTGCTCCATTCCATGCTCCAAGCCGTTGGCGTGCGGATTGCACGAGTGTCCCATGACGTGCCATCGCGGTGCCTGCCCGCCCTGCCTTCAAGCCAGCTTCGAAGAGCTCATCTGTCATTGCGGCCGCACCGTTCTCGAGCCACCTGTGCCATGCGGCACCCAGGTGCGCTGCAACTTCCCATGCGTCCGACCACCACCCGCCTGCGGCCATCCCAAGATGCCGCACGACTGTCACGAAGAGGAACCGTGCCCGCCGTGCGTCTACCTCACAGACAAAGTGTGTCACTGCCAGAAGCACATTGTCAAGAACGTGCCGTGCAGCCGATCGCGCGTCTCTTGCGGCCAGGCGTGCGATGCGCTGCTCAACTGCGGTTTCCACCGATGTCAGGGCATCTGTCATGTCGCTGGCCGAGAATGCGCTCCCTGTGCCCAAGTCTGCGGTAAGCCGCGTAGGTTGTGTCAGCATCCTTGCCAACAGAAGTGCCACGCGCCATCCTCGTGTCCCGAGGTCGAGCCTTGCGAGGCCGTCGTCACGCTGCAGTGTCCATGCGGCAATCTGCAGTCTCGTTCCAAATGCGGTGTCTCGATCCATGCGCCCAACAAGGAAAAGTCGCTCAGGTGTAACGACTCGTGCATCATTGCACAGAGGAACGCAAAGCTCGCCGAAGCGCTTGGTCTCAACCCGTCCGAGAAGGCAGCACCAGCCTCTTACGAATACGAGACACTTTCGTACTACTCGGTGCCTAGCAATCGCAAGTTCTGCGACGAGCTGGAAGCGTCGCTCAATGATTTCATTCGGTCGCCTCGAGCCGGCATGATCTTGCCTCCGGCCAACAAGTTCCAGCGCAAGTTCACGCACGAATTGGCGGCTGTGTACAAGCTGGCGAGCGAGAGCGTAGATTCGGAACCGCGACGCAGTGTCAGCATCCGACGCAAGCAAGATAGCCGCATCCCCAAGCCGCTGCTGACCGAGGCGTTCGCCTCAGCACGAGCCTCGCTCATGTCATCGCAACAGCAGCAGCAACAACAGCAGCAGGGATCTGGCAAGTCGATGGGACTGGCCCAGCTGCAACGACCTGGCGCCGAGACAGCCAAGCCGCTCAATGCCATCTTCCTGCCCGGCCTATTTGGTCACGATCAGAATTCGCTCCGCTCGCTGCTGCAGCCGCTGCTGCGTACCATCAATTTTCAGATTACTTGGAAGGGAGATGAAGATGTCTTGGTGACATCGCCCGACTCTCCAACGCGACTCGTTATGATGAAGACCGAGCTCAAGTCGTTGGCACGTAGGGAGCAGTTCGCACGCGATGTCATTCTTTGCACGGTTGATGCGAACAAGAACATTGTGCGTAGAGAGGACGAGCCGATGCTGAGTGGCAGCAACCGAACAGGTGCAGCTACTGGCGGCGCGTGGGGCTCTGCTGCCATGAAGCGAGGTGGTGCCAACGCAAGCGGGTCTGGTAAGCCAAGCTCCGGTCTTGTCGGAGACCGCGGTTGGGCCGCCGTCGCTTCCGGATCCGGCCGAAACTCGCCTGCTCCTATCCAAGAGTCTGTTTGGGACCAGCCGACGATGGCTGCCCAACCTAATGGTGCCAGAGCAACGACAGCACCAATCGCCGGCATCGTTCCCAATCCAAACGCCCCACGACGACCAGCTGACCACGTCAACGCGTCCTCGATCCCTGTGGCGCCAGCAGCGCTTGAGCCCGCAGCAGCCGATGACGGACCTGTCCCCGAAAGCTGGGAAGACGACGATTAGACGAGAAGAATTCGCAATGAAATGCAAGCCAGACAGTCACGACCTGGAATCCCTCACCTTGATGTGCCGACTCGGCTGTGTGAAACCGAAGAAAGACCAACACGAGCCCAACACGGCTCTGAACCTTTGTTGATTTTGGCCTCTGTTTCCGAAATTTCACGCTCTAATTTCACTCGTGGCAAGCGTGAATAATGTGTACTGTAGCTGTGCCATGTGCCCTCATGCAGGGACCCGGCGCGAGTCTGTTGGACCTCTCGTGCCGCTCTGCTGCTTCGATCATCACCGTCATCACTATCACTCTGCCATTTGTCACATTGATCAGCTCCGAAGCACAGCTGCTTCCCTGCTCTGACGCTGAAAATCGCGCGAGCTCCGTCTCATCATGGCGCAGCGCGAGCACGCCTCGTCGTCGTCGACGACGGCGACACGTCCAACGCCGCTCGAACGTCGACGTCTTTCCACGATCGAGTTTCACTCACCACCGCCTTCGCCTACCTACTATCCCGAGCATGAACCCACACCGCCTATCCTGCCCAAGCGAACGCAGCGCGTGTTTGCGCTGCTGCTCAAACCTCTCGTTCTCCCAGCGCTGGCCATCGCGCTGCCAGCATGGCCGCTTCTCGCAGCAGCATGTGCGATCCCTGTCATCGGCGTCATGGCCATTCCGATCTTGCTGCTCATCTCGGTGCTGCTGCTGTACGTGATAGCGTGGATCTGCTACCTCTTTTTGGCGCAGAGGGATCTGCCCGCGACGTGGACCAATGCGCATCGATGGTCTCCGAGGAACTTCTTCCCGTTCGTACCGATCAACCCGATCAGGTGCGCCAAAGTCGACCTGGCAGCATTTCGATACACTGTCACGGCTTTTCGTCTCGTCTTCCCAGCCATATTTGATTGGAGCTATCGCAGGATCATGGTCATCGGTACGACCAAAGGATCGCGCGTGGTCAAGGAGGGCATCCTCTACGGCAGCCCATCTCGCGGTAAGAGGCTCGACGTGTATCTTCCAGCCGAAGCGCCCGTCTCCGTCCATTCAAACGTGCCTGGGGTTGGACCTGACGGTCATCCTTCGAGTTCGACGACGAGCCTCCCCACAGCTTCCTCCAACGGCGTGCCCGTCATTGTCGTCATCCCATCCATGCTGGGTCCACTCGCCGTCACCTCCAAACGACGACTGTACCTCCAGCTGGCGCTGCGACTTCGTCGTATGGGCTACTGCGTCATCGTCGCCGACATCACCTACTACCCGGAATCGCGCATCAAGTCCTCCGTCATCGACTTGCGATTGGTCCTGCGATGGACTGCTAAGAACTGTCAGAGGTACGGAGGCGACCCTTCCAAGATCTACGTGCTGGGACACGGTCTCAGTGCGCATCTGATCATGCTGACCATCTCGCAGGAGGCGGTGGTGCTCAGTCGCGAGGGACATCTGGATCGCGCGTACGAGCGGGAGAGACACATGCTGCGGGCGAAACACGAGTCGGGTTCGCATCACGGCAAGCGGTATGGAGAGCAGGATGGACAGAATGAGGAGGGAGAAGAGTGGTTGAAGAGTGGCGAGGTGCGGACGAGGAAGAGGGTGGCATCGGGGTATTCGGATGCGTTGGATGAGGAGATGGACGAGCCGGTGCGACTGGATCGAACGGGACGCAGGGGTAGTGCAGAAGCGAACGGCGCTGCCGTGGAGAAGGAAGGCTGGGTGGACGAATCCGAAGAGTCTACAGGCATTCCCGGTCACGTCATGGGATCCGTCCAGCGATTCTCGCCCTCCCCCTCTCCCCAACCCTACCATCCCAACGGAATCTCCACCTCTACATCTCGAAAGACCGAGGAAGCCGAATCCATTCTATCCTCCGCCTCGTACCGCAAAGCCGAAGACGAAGTCGGTAACGGTCTTCGTCGCGTCGAGATCTACGAACCGGAAGTGGAGCTTCCCGCCATCGCCGGCGTCATCCTGCTCTCCGGCATCAGCGATGTCATCAAAGGCTTCCGATCCGAATCCGAACGCGGTCTCGAACATCTCTCCTACCTGCGTCGGTCGACCGGTCCTTCGCACTTCAACTGTCTCATCCATTCCCCCGCCCATCTGCTCTATGCGGCGAAGAACATCGTAGACACGCGTCTGCTCCCGCAGAAGTTCCTGCTCGTTCACGGTGGGAAAGATCAGGTCGTACCGGTCGAACAAAGCACTCTCCTCAAAACCCTCCTCGTCGGCATAGGCGTAGAACACGTCAGACTCAGAGCCTACAGGAACCTCGGTCATGCTGAGTCAATCGCTTGCCTCTTCTTGGGTATGGCTAGGTCCAACACGAGGTATACCAGACAGATCTCGGAGGACATCTCTAGCTTTGTCGGCTAATGATCGTCGTCACGTTTCTACGGATCCTTTCATTCGACACGACCGTTTGATTCCAGGACGCACATCGTACACATTCACGCCCGATGTCAATTAAATTAGATACCATTCCTCCCTGGTAATGTCTCCTATACGACTGCTATCGTCGAGGACTCCATGCTTGTCTCGACTTGCATCCAAATTAGAGCAGCAACCAAGGATTACAAGGCAGTCGCCCCAGCCCGTCAGTCGTCGAGAAGCTCGTCCACATCTTCCACCTTGATAACAGCTTCCTCCGAGTCGTCAAGCTCCGATAGCGGCGAACCGCTGTCGAGAGGGCAAACGACTCGGCTAGCGTTCGTAACACTTCTCGGGTCGTCCGGGATTGGGTCTGTATTGATCCCGATTGTTTGCTGAAGTCGCGTGTATGGAAAAGTCGAGGAAAGTCCTGAGTCAGTGCCGATCACTTTTCCGGGCGAAGTGATGCGAGTAGAGCCGACTTCCCGAGCAGCAGAGTGGGAAGACATACCTCTCTTTGTGCTGTCGGACATTCTAGGTGACTCCATCCGCGCCTCCAACGGTCTGGACCTGGGAGGGCTCCCAGCGAATCCGTCTGTCCTCCCACTGAACCTCTCTGCGAGTGGAGGTGTCGCTGGCCGCACGATGCGCTGCCAGCCGTTATCTTGTCGATAATCCATCTCACTGACAAAGCTGACCTCGTCATCTGCGGTTCGTCGGTAAGAGTACCGCGGATCATCCTTACGGCTGATCGCAAACTCGACCAGCTTGCACAGTCTTTCGAAAGGCTTGTGACGACTCAGGCTTCGCTGGGGCAACGGAAACGCGCAAAGGCACACGCCCTTGTCGATCCTACCGTCAACACCCAGGAATCCTCTCGCGATGGGACTGCGATCCCTCGGGACGATCCTCAGACCAAGTCGGTCCATTTCGTTCTTGCCAAGGTGAATCCCGCCCTTCATGTATGTCGTCGGCACCACGACAAATCGACATCGCTCGGCTCGGAACCGGTCCGACTTGCTCGTTGGTCTGAAATGCTTTGGAGTGTCGAAGCGCCACGACACGTCAAGCTCCAGAATATCAGTCATTCCATGAGAGTTGATCTTCCGTGCGCGGCGCTTCAGAAGCAGATGCTCGGCGAGGCTTTCTGCGATCAAAGACTCTGTGACAACCGGATCTCGGTCAATGACGACAGGAAGAGCGCTATGGTGAAGTCCTGACCAGTCTCTGGCATCGCCTAGCCAGGCCCAGATGTAAAAAGGATCGTCTCCGTCGTATCCTGTAGGCTGGCCACGGCGATCCTCCAGGCACCGAATCAGACTCTGCTGACCCTCTTCGGCAGCTGCTGCCGTGCGTTGCTGACGAGAGGCCTGGTCGTTGCTGGGACGAGGCTCGGACTGGCGAGATGCTTCTGCCTGTGCCCTGCACTCAGGACGAGGCGGTGGGTGCAGACGATTTGATTGGCGGGGCAAAGCCTCGGAACGAGCTTGTTCTTCAGAGGCACGCCCTTTGACACGAAGTTCCATCTGGGTGGGCACCGATGGAGCGACTACCGGACCGAGAGCCACCAAAGCACCGTCCTCTGGCTGTTCTGCGGACGAGTTTGCGGCTCTGGAGTTGAAGACTCTCCTTGGGTCTGCCGCCAGCCCAACATCGAAGCCTGGAACCTGTTGCTGATTCGAACATATCAGAGGAGCAGCTTGGGCAGCTTCGTCGCCAGTGTGTCTAGCAGGGATGTCGCCACGCGTTTCCAGACTGCCTACATGCTGCGCTGAGGCTTGTGTTGATGATCTCGCGGTCAGATTCACGCATGCAGGCGTTGCAAACGACGTTTGAGTATCTAGCTCCGCTCCTGAGAGGAGACATTCGGTCTTATTCTGTGCTGGTTGCGACGCAGATGCAGTTTCGCTTAACCGAACATTCAGCTCCTGACAAGGCCGGGATCCTGATGCCTTACCTACATGGTCAACGCGAGGCACAGTGATCGCCACGGCCTCGGTCGGGTTTGTGCAAGCGGCTTCGGCACGATCGGAGAGGCTCGTTGAGTCATCCCGAACTGCCTGCTCAAGAGGCGGTCCTCTCGCTGCACGCATGGTGTTGGCAGGCGTCGTAACCTCTTTGTGTCCGCTTTGTGAGGTGTGTGAAAGCAGAACAGGGCTCAAAGGAGACCGACTCGATGGCATACCGACCGGTGCTTGCTCAGCTGCCGATAGCTGAGAAGTCGGCTCCTTTGTGCTTCCAGAAGGATGGATCGATGATTGCGCAGCTTTGGGGAAAATCGTGGAAGGTCGACCGAAGATAAGCGTAGGACCAAATACGTGCGACAAGGAAGCCGAGGGGCTTATTGCTGATGGGATGCTCTTATGAAGGCCATCGTTTCCCCGAGGCTCTCTGGAGGATGTGGCCGGTGAAGAGGGTAATCGAATCTGAATCGATTTCGGACGTCCTCGCTGAGCACCGTCAATCTGCTGCGCAGCTCCTCTGCCTCCAGACAAGCATCGTATTTCGTCAGCAGCACCCTTGGCTAGCTTGATACCCACACACTCCACAGACGACGAACGCTTCCTCTTCATGTTGGCTGAAGCTGTCACCGTCCCTGCAGCTGCTTTGACTGGAGTCGAATTCGGGTCGGCAGGCAGGGAGAGCGACAATGAAGACGCTCGACTCGTCTGCGGCGTTGTATGAGCCGAAGCATTTTGCGTGCTGGGGGATTGCGATAGCGAGGGCGAGGGTCTTGGTTGGATACGAACGTAAGACGAAGTTGGATCAAAACGCGACTCTGCATTTCCAGGCAAACCGGCACCGACGAGCACGCCTGGAGCCGCCGATCCATCACTCGTTCCTGAAGTTGGGGAAGTTCGATCCGGCAATTGGGGATCTGGACTCGGGTTCGCAGGTCTGGACTGGACGTTCAAGGTGGAACCATTCAAGGTGACAGTGTGATCCATTCGAGCTATGCTCTCCCTTTGTTGCGGCAACTGGTGAGCTTCGCGAAGAGCAACATCAGTGCTCGAACCGTCTGAGCAAACGACAGCGAGCGGTGTGTTGGAGTCAAACGAAGTGGATCGATTCACATCGACAGCGATCGAGCATGAAGACGATGCGCGTTCCTGAGAATTAGCGTCCTTCGGTCTCGTCTGCTGAGAATCTGGATCGTGCGCTTTCGCTTCTGCTGCAAGATTCGAATCGACTGCTTGCGGGCTTTTGGAGCGAGAACTGGTGGTATCTTTGACGATGACCTGCTGCATAGCAGAGAAGAAGGGACCCACGATCTTGGATTGAAATTCGTCGATCTTGGCATTCTGCTGCCCAGCGATGCTGTTGACATGCTCCGTGAGTTTTTGATGAGCTTGATAGAATGCAGCCTCGACTTGATGGACTTTGTTCCAATTGGTGTTGGCGTGATTCAACAGCTGCGCGCTCTCTTGCTTGAGCTTGGCGGTGAAGTGATTGACACCGTTGATGAGCGTCGTGTGTTCGCGCAACAAGCTGCGACAGGTAAAGAGATCCTTTTGCGTAGATGCGAGGATCTCTTGCATGGACGTCAAGGAGGCTCTGGTCTTTTGGAGTTCAACCGCAAGAGAGTCTCTGGATGCCTCCAATTGCAATAATCTCTGGTCGACGTTTGAGGTTGCATTTGAGCCGTCGTACATTTGGACGAGCGAAGCGAACATTTGCTGAAATTGCGGTGTGGCAGTGATCGGTCCTGGCGCCGATGCCGACATCGCGACTGCTTGTGCAGGTGCACCTTCCATCTTGGCGACAATGTGATGGCTGTTAGGCTCAGTCTCCCGAGGAAACGACACATTTGCCGTGTGACGTGTGGCGATGAGATGGAAGTCGTGCCGACAGAAGGAAGATCCCTTTATATAAGCGGAGACACTGGAAGAGGCCGGCTAGGCTGTAGGAGCACCGGCGAGCTGCAATGAGTGGAGAGACGACGGTCGCTGGTCAAGCTTTTCAAACAACCGCAGATGAAGTTGGACTACACGCGCAGCATGCACAAGACGCACAAGCTCCTGAGTGGGCTCAGTATTCCGCCCACGACGCAGGCTACTGTATTACCGCATACAAAGGAAGCGCATCAATTTACAGCATGGTCACAGTGGGCTCGTGATCTTGTGACTGAGCAGCCAGGCCAAAGTGGCATCATTGTGCCTCGGGGGGAAGGAGGAGAAGGGCAGAGTTTCGGCCCTGTGGCGGTCTCCGAGGGGATCTGTGCTGGCACGCCACGCCTAAACTTGGCCTACAAATAAGTTCAAAAAAAGCGATTTCTCTGCGCTGTAAAGTTTTTATCGCCCCATTGTCTTTGAGAGGCAACAATGGCGCACCAAACCACACAACTCGCCTGCTGAAGGGGCCTGAGCGGTATTGCCAGCCAATTGTGCAGTTGCTCGAAGATGCAAGTGACAAATCGCGTAGCGACGCTTTGGCCGTCCGGCTCTTCATTGTGCTTGGCTCGCGAGCATCCCCAGACGATCAAAGCGAGCATGTAACGTTTTCGAACGGCAGATAGCTCGGTTTGGTTTGCGCGCCCTCGACGTCTTTGAACAAGCTCTAGAATTGATCTACTGCAGCCTCTTAAACGTGATTTCGCGCATACTTTGGCACCTCCTACCAAGTACTGTAGTCTTGAGCGCTTCCGTCGTCTCCTTTGCGCTCTGCTCAGAAAGCTTGGTCTCCTTTTCGTGTTGCGGGACGATCGTCGGGTGCCTCAACTCGAGCATCAGCGCATTGATGTGTTTCAAGCATGTTGTCGAGACACCCGGCTTTGGATGCCCGACGGTGAAGGCTGTCAATTGACCTTGCTGTCCGATCGCTCAAATCATCGTTGCAGCCGGATTGACGGTGCTGACCAAAGAGGATCTGAATAAGCTTTGTAAGCATGAGCTTACTGTTTGCTCATCGAAGAGACGACGGCGCCCGCAGCCTTTACGCCATTGCACCTGCCCGTGCCTTCGACAGCGACAGTCACAGCACTGCGCAGCTCCTTTTGGAAGCTCAGCTTGTCCATCAGGCGCTCGTTACATCGGAGTCGCCCATACGATCCTCGCACAGTTTACCCTTGAGGGCACCTTTGAACTGACGACGCAGTCGCCATGCGATGCATCTGCCTGGATGAAGGGAAGAAAGCAAGCACCAAAGTCCCAGAAAAAGAAAACGAAAAAAAGAGGCCGGAAAAAGAAGGCCACAAAAATCTCGCCTCAACCTCCACTTGCAGTCCAATCCGCACCGTCTGAACCTTCTCTCAGTCAGCCTCAAAGTTCAATCCTGGATCTTCAACAACCGCTGGCCTGTACAGGCTACTTGTTTCCCACCATCCCGTCGGCATATCCAGATCTCGTCATTACAGCCGCTACTAAGCTGATTCCCCACTGGTAACCCGCCTTTCAAGCGCCGATCCACCTGTGCGCAATCCGAGTCCACCTCCGTCGTTAGCTCCCTTCCCTCGCCTTTACCACACAAGCATGTCGTCACAACGGTCCAAAGACGAGCTCGACCCCGAACACCCCAATCCCTGCTATCCGAGAGCGTGCGCCATTCAAGGATGTCTGCAAAAATCTGGCTTCGATCAGTCACGGTGCGAATACCTGGTCGATGACCTCTATCGATGCTGCGCCAAGTTCTATCAGCAGCGCGGCAAAGATGCCGAGGCAGACAGCTGTCCGATTCCATCAGTAGTTGAGAGGAGAATACGGAAGATGGAGCAGGAAGGGAAGGGTGGTGCTGGCGGTGCGCTGCTCGAGACCAAGAAGCGGTGAAGCTCAGTTTCGGGGAGTCCGAACATCACATCACAGGGAAACACTGCGATTTTCGCTGCACAATCACATACACAGTGATGAAGCATGGTCCTGAAATCTCGGCCTGCGACTGTGCCCACCTTGTAAGCGTGTCCTCAAGCCGTGGAACGAGAGTATAGGAGCGTGATGGCATCAACAAGTACGGCGTTTCCTTCGACGAATTTTGAAACATAAATGTTACACCATATAGTCAGACAACTTTAGAAAGTCCTCACGTGCCGCAGGGCAATCTTGGGTTGGACTCTCCGCAACGCTTCTTCTGGCGCGGTCCTCCACTCGTCTCCTCCGTCTTCCTATCTTCACCCATCATCTCGTCCATCCCTGCACCTCGACAAAGATGGCGGACGAAGAGCAGCCACAGCAAGAGCTGCCTCCGCAGTCTCTTACCGCACTACCAACCGACTCTGAGCCCGTCGAAGCCGCCGACGCAGCAGCAGCCACGCTCGAGGATGCCGCCGCCGTCCAGGAGGCTGCTCCTGAGCCCACCTCGGAGCCTGCGCCCGAAACTGCCGACGATATCGACGTGATCCCACCTTCCGACCCAGACCAACTCACCGCCGTCGTTCGTGGCGAAGACACTGCAGCAGCAGCGCGCACCGCAGCCATCTTTGACGAGGACGACGATGACGAAGACCAACAAAATGCGGACGAGGACGACCTTCCTAGCTTCCGTAAACGCGAAGTGCGCGATGCCGACAACGCAGACGATCCAGATGCAGCCATCATCCGGAAAAAGAAGAAGAAACGTCATCACAGTCCGGACGAGTCGTCTTCCGCGAGACACGCTGTAGATGATGGTGGTGAGGTGGAACAGGAAGAGGAGGATCCGTATGCCAACATGACCGAGGCAGAGATTCGACGCGCGAGAACGGACAGGATGATCGACGAGGCGTTGAAGGCGGGCAAGAAGAAGGCTCCGAGGAAGCGAGCTGGCGAGGACGATTTGGATCTGCTTGCTGACGAAGAGGTGGCTGCGCTGAGGAGGGAAATGGTCACCGCGGCGGATGATGATGAGGAGGCGAATAGACTCAAAAGGCCTGCCACGAACAAACTCAAATTGCTGCCCAAGGTGGTGGCTACCCTGCAAAAGTACGTCTCTGCTCCTCGCTCTTTCCTTCGATGTCCTTGATGAATGCTCTACTAACCCCTTCGTCTTCCCTTCCACCCTTTCACTGCCCATCAGGAGCCACCTCCAACAATCCATCCTCGACAACAACCTTCTCGAAGGCGTCAAACGCTGGCTCGAACCTCTCCCCGACAAATCCCTCCCTGCGCTCAACATCCAACACCAGTTCTTCCAAATCCTCGAACGCATGACCATCGACACCATCTCGCTCAAGATGTCCGGTCTCGGCAAAGTCGTCGTCTTCTACAGCCTCTGCTCCCGCGTCGAGCCCAAGATCAAACGCTCCGCAGAGCACCTCATCGAGATATGGTCGAGACCGGTGCTGAAGCGCTCTTCGTCGTACCGCGATCGTCATGTTGCTTCGGCCGAGTGGAACAGGGATGCGCTGTCGCAGCAGCAGCAGAGAGCGGGCGTCGGCGAGGTCGGCAATTCCAACAGGAGGAACGTCGGCATCCCGCAGGCCGTCACCGCTGGATTCAGCGTCGCGCCCCAGTCGATCGCTGGTCAGAGGAGCGATTCCGGCCACGAGGCTAGGATGGCTAACCACAAAAGGCTGAATCAGTTCAAGAGCAGGTTGAAGGAGGCTAAGCGTTGAACGAGTAGAAGTGGCAATCCGAGTTGTTTCAAGTCGTTGGTTTCGGTGTTCTTCGTCGAGTGACAGGAAGTGAGCGATTCGATCGGCCAGTTTCGCATCGACTCGGAGCTCAGCAAAGGTGATGAGTGTATGATTTGACGATCAGACTTGCACAAAAACACCCCCATCACTGAGAAGTGACGTTCTGCAATTCATACATTAGCATCCACATCAAAACAGATCATAGCAAATCATCACGAAACCCGGTCTCTCGCTCCTCAACTCAACCTGGACACCAAATAACTCATCAAACTCTGCTGCTCGTCACCCGCCACCCTCAGCAGAATCTCCACAAACCCAGCGTAACTCTGCTTCTGCTCCTCTCGCATCCTCTCCAGTGCGTCCCTATCGAGCATCCAGAGCTTGACGTCGGTATCGGCGTACGCCGTGGTATTCCTCTCCTTGCGCGACAGGAAGGTCAGTTCGCCCGCGATGGTTCCTGCCAGCATGGCTTCGTTGATCTCGTACTGTTCCTGCGGGAAGTCGTACCTCGCCTTGACGATACCTGATTCGATGAGGTAGAGGGCGTCTGCCGAGTCGCCGAGGTTCCAGATGAGGTCGCCGCGCGATTTGCGGATGAGCGTAAAGTAGGGGACGAGCGAAGAGAAGAATGCTTCTTCCGACGAAGGAGGCGTCTGACCGTTCAGGTAGGCTCGGAACGTGATCACCAGCAGAGGGAACGGCTGCGCATGACTGATCTTGGCAGCTGCCTTGGGCGGATCCTGATCCTTCGCCTCGTCGCCGTTCGGGAAGACGGGTACGATCTCGGAGATCGGCGTAGTCCGCTCGCTCTGAACCGCCGTCTTCGCCGCTTCGTGCAGATGATGTCTTCTCGGCGAATTCTCGTAAGAATGGTCCAGAACAAAGGCGGGCTTCCTCTTCTGATCCGGTACCGACAATCCCGTCTCCGTAGCCATACTCGCCTGACCGAACGCCTTCGCCGCCATGAGGCTCGAAGCATACATGCCACGCAGATACTCGTTCTCCGTCCACTCCAACGCCTCGTTCAAATTCGCAAACACCTCCAGATTCTCGCTCCGATCCGCCCAAAGATCTACGCTGCGCAATGCAACACCCACGTCGCTGTCGGGGTTCAGCCCGCAGAACACCAGCAGCACATCCTTGGCCATCAACAAGCGGTTGATGCGCAAAAACGCTTCGGCCGCCGAAAAGTCCACCCCGCTGACAAGAGTATAGTCGACGATCAAGAATCGGATCGGATTCTGATTCCACGCAGCAATATCGAGCGCGCGTCGGATCAGATCCTCGACGGAATTGATCGTCCCGAAGAACAAAAACCCTTGCAACTTGATGATCTGCGTCTGCGTTCCCACCTCGTCGAGGAAATGACGTTGGATCATGTGTCGTCGTACCGTGCTGCGCGCCACACTTCCATCAAAAATGGCACGCACCGTCTTCCTCCTCGACGTCTGGACCACAAAGAAGCAGCACGCAATGATGATACCTGCCAAGATACCAATGACAAAGTCCCAGTAGGTCATGACGATCACGATCACCCAGATGGTCATGTACTCCCACCCGTTGACGCGACCGACGGTATCGTAGAGCGCCTCTTTGGCCAGATCGATACCGAGAACAAAGATGAGCGCACCAACGATGCTGACCGGCAGATAGCTGATGGTGCCAGGACCAGCGATCATGATGATCGCCGTTCCACCGGCGAGCATGAGACCACTGAGTCTTGAGCCTCCTCCGACGCGGTAGAAGAGGACGCTGTTGACGTAGCAAAGGTAGTTGGGAACGGTGCCGATCAGACCGGCGACCAGATTTGAAACACCGTGGGCGACCAGTTCGCGATCGGTATCGACGTTGTCCTCGTTGATGCTGACGCCGAGCGCAGGAACGTTGAGCGGCACATGCAGGATACCGAAGAACACAAGCGCCAGCTGCGTCGGCATGGTCGCCCACAGCGCGCGCCAGCTCGTCTGACCAAAGTCGAAATAAGTGTAGAAGCGGTAGAACGCCGCTTTGCTTGCGGCCTCGCCAATGTCAAACACCCAGCCATCGTCTCGCAGCTGCTGAATGGGGATACCGAGGAAACCCATCGCAACGATGTAGAAGACGACGGGGATCATGAGGAAGTAGCCGGGAAAGATGAGCGGGTGGTGGAAGCGCGACGTGATCACTCGTAGCAGAATGGCAAGCAACAATGGCGGAAGCCAGAGCGCAATCATGTGGCCCGACTGGAAGAAGAAGCGCAGCGTCTCGAGATCGTACTGGAACCCATCCTCGGACTGCAGACGACTGCAGACTTCAAGACCCGTCTCAATCAGGAAGATGCCGACACCGCCGATGCATCCAACCAAGATATGACGAGGGAAAAACCCAATCAGCACACCGAGTCGAAGAGCTCCAAGCAGCAAGAACGACAAACCAGTGAGGATCGAAGATAGGGCAAATGCAACCATCGTGGTGGCGATCACCGCCTTCGGGTTCTCATCCCCGAGCTCCTCGATGATGATGCGGACCAGGATGTGGAAGAATGGCACGACCTCGATCATCATACTTCCGTTTCCGCCCTTGAAGATGGAGCCGCCGAGAGTGTAGACGAGCTGGGACAAGATGCAAGTGACGAAGAACATCGAGACGCCGTCACCGCCAAAGTTGGCAAAGATCGGGTAGGCGGCCGGGAACATGATCATGCCGTACGAGACACCGTCGAGGACGTTCATGAGCATGCCGAGGATGACGGCAGGGATGAGACGGATGGGCTCGACGCTGGCTTCGGCTGCCGACTTCCAGGTGATGCCTCGTGCAGATGCCACGAGATCTTGGGCGTGCTGCGTCGGGTTGAAGTTTCTGGTCGGCACATCGCCCTGTCCGGGTCTCCAGCTCGTGGGGATGAGCGAGTACCACGGAGACAGCGTCTTGAAAGGTTCAGGACGATGCTGCGATGCTCTGCGGCCGGACCTCTGAACGCCCTGCTCTGCTTCGAGCACCGATTGCTCGGCTTGCGCGAGAGCACCGTAGCCAATGCCGGCCAGCTGCTGATCTGAGGGCGCGGCTGAGCTGAACTGGCTGAAGGAAGAGTGCCCATTAGCTTCCGATCCTGACCGATCACGGGACTGCGAGCGATCGGCTGAGTCTGGACGGCGCTTAGCTGATCGTCTCGTCGACGAGCGTGATCGACTGCGAGATGCAGGTCTCAGCTCGTTCGCCTTTGCAGGGTGACCGTCGGCAGCAGCAAGACTCTTGTCCTTTTGCTCCTCTCCTTCTGTCAGAGGCTGCGGCGTTGCAACGACCTGAGAGACACCGTGGAACGAAGTGACGCGAGGGGTAGCCTGACTGGCGTCGTCTTCCGGCGCTGTCGCAGTCTTGGCACTCTGCGGACTCGCGGCCTGCGACGCAGCCATGACCCGTGTCAAGTTGCTCGGCCCAGCCTGATTGACTCCGTACGAAGCAATGGGCGAAGTGGTGGGGCTAACATCGTTCGCAGCTGCGAAGCGCGAGGGAGGGAAGAGCTGCGAATTGGGCGAGGAAGCGTCGTCCTCTTCTCCAATGTCGTAGATGTTGGAGCCGTTGCCGCTGCCCGTGCCTTCATCGTCGGACATGATCATACCGGCGAGCTGGGCGGTCTCGTCTCTGATAGAGGAAGACGTGGCGGTGAAGGAGCCAGGCACGAGCGGACTGCCATGGCTGCCTGGATCCTGAGCAGGTTGGAAACGGTAGCTGCGTCCTTCGAGGTGGCTGAAGGCGGACGAATTGATGCTGCGACGATTCCAGGCCGAGGCTTGACGTTCCACGTCGTAGCCCGAATCGTTGTCGTCGTCCATGTTGCCCGCACGATTGTTTCCGGATGGATGGTAGCTTGCTACCCTCGACTGGCCCTGCTTCGGACCTGGAGGGAAGGACGAATGCGGGGAGTCAAAGGTGACGGAACGTGGAAACTTGCTGTTGGCGTTGTTTCGCTTCCTTTGCGCTGAGAAAGCTGCTTCGGGGCTGGAGGGATCCAAAGCATTGCTTGGTCGGCGAGTGTCGTAGGCTGGTCGGTTATCGCTGCTTCGCTGAGCGTTCGACGAGCTGCCTCGGAATGAATTGACCAGGCTCCCTATGCTAAACGACTGCCGTCGTGGAGCGGAAGAGGAGTCGTTGGGAAGAAGGGCCGAGCCCTCGTCCGCGCCGTTTCGACCGTGTCCTGTTGATTCCAGAAAGTCGGTCGGCCGTCAATGTGAATACGTTGGAGAGCAGATAGAGCGGATGATGATGGTGTCGCAGCAGGGTCAAGAGGTGCGGAGCAGCATCGTATTCAGCGTTAGGATCAGGGTCGAGAGCAGAGCAGAGTGGAGCAGGAAGGCAGTCAAGGTCAGCGTTCGGCACTCAAAAGATGTGGTACAGAGCTGGTGGAACTGAGCCCATGTCCCCATGAAAGTACAAGCTCTAAGTAACACCGCGAATAAGACTCACCTGACGACATGCTGGGCCCTCAGAGCAACGGTCAGATGTGCACTTGCTGATCTGCAGCTGAATCAGTTTTGCGCAATCCCAGGATGAGCCGATCTTGCGAGACACCTCGTGCCTGCTCCGCCGCTTGCAAGGCGTGATCTTGAGGGCGCGCAAACGAGACGGAGAAGTGCCCAGAATGAGCGTTGTCCAATGTCGGAAAGCAGCAAGGTGGTGGCGAGACAACAAGAAGCCGAAGAGACACAAGACCAGCAGAATGGCGTGCGTGGATGAACGAAAGACGACCCTGTCGGAACGCTCTCCGAATCTCTGGAAACGAATTGCTGCAAGCGGCGGGGCCAACTGTTTTGTGCGACAAGAAGCTAAATTCGGAATCACGAGCTACCGACAAGGTACCGAACACCTTTGCGCCCTTCCTCTGTCTTTCTTACTGGACATGCTCATGATACCTCTTTCTTCGCCTCTCGAATGAACAAGCGAAACAGGACGAGAACAATAGGCAAAGCCCGCTATCAGACAAATCATGCACGGAAGATCTGTTGGGCCGTGAGCGGCCGCCTCTACCAGAGATTGAGCGAGGCTCTCGGATCAGCCGCAATCAAAGCAGGCAGGCACGCGCCCACGTTCGATTTTCTTCCGTCCTTGCAGCTAGAACCTGCAGCTCCGATATGCACGGCCTCTCTTTTTTTTGGAATTCGAATCCAGGTCAGTAACAGCAAACTCGAGGCCCTCGAAGGTGCTTTGTCCTCTCATGACCCCACATCGGAAGTATCTCGTCGCCTGTGGTCGATACGAACGGGCCTCAGTAGTAGGGTTCTTTGGGTCGAGGGCACAGCATTGTGGAGAGTGGTCGCTCAAAGCGGCCCGGTGAGGCGTAGAATTCCGCCCCTGAGAGATAAGAATTACCCGAACTCCAAATCAAGCGTTGCCGGTCAAGTAGCCAGCCAGCCCAGCTCACCCTCGTCCGCATCGTACTCCACCAACCACATCGGCACTGACTCGCCAATCCAACATACTGCAGCCCAACAGCATGACTGACAACTCTCAATCATCGCACACACAGACCCACACGACGTTTTCATATCAGCAAATCGAAAAGAAATTCAATTGAGAAGACTCAACCCCGCGGGCCTCACCCATAGATGCGGATCACCCCATCCGCCCCCGCAGAGGCAAAGTACGGCGCGGTCGGATGGTACTTGACCGCCAGCACCCCTTCGCTCGCCTTGTTCCTATGCGAGCTGATCTCCTGCCTACACACCGCCGTCGTCGACTTGTCCCCCTCGCCCACCGGTCCATCCCTCCCCGCCAACGAGCCACCCGCAATGTCCCAGAAGCGTACACTGCAGTCGTGTCCACCCGAAACAAGCGTCAGCCCCGAAGCATCAATGTCGAGCGACGTGACCGCATCCAGGTGCGCCACCATCGACAGCGTGCACGCGCCCGTGTCCAGATCGAACATGCGGATGTACCCATCCTCGTGCGCCGTGATGAGCAGCGGTAGCGTCGGGTGCGTCACGAGCTTGTTGATCTGCGTCTCGACGCTGCCGTCGTACGTCTCGTCGCTCTTGAGCTGTCGCACTTGGCGACCCGTGTCGACCTCGAACAGCTTGACGATCGAGTTGGAGTACGAGACCGCAACCAAGCGCAGGTCCGAGTGACACGCTTCCACGCAGGTAGGCACGGGAAGCGTACCGCTCTTTTCGAGATTCTCGCGCTCTTTGGCCGTGTCGGGCCCGGGCTCGCTGCCAAAGTAATCCCAGCTGAGCTGCAGCACGGCGGGTGCGGGTGCGGTCGAGTTGCTCTCGCCGTTGCTCGTCGAGCTCGCCGCAGAAGGTCCAGCTCGCACGCTCCAGATCTTGACCGTACCGTCGGCAGACGCACTCGCGAGTCTACCCTCTTCGTCTGAGCGGTCCGGAAGCACCGCCACGTCCCACACCGCCTGTGAGTGACCCACGAGACATCCCAGCTCCGTCGACTTCTCGAACGGCGGGTACGCTTCCACGTCTCCGTCGGGCAGCTGCCAGACGCGGATCGACGAGTCCAAGCTACCACTGTAGAAGCGGCGCTTGTTCGGCGACACTGCCAGGCAGGTGACCGCAGCCGAGTGGCCGCGGAACGTGACAAGCGGTTGACTGTCGGTACCAGACTTGGCGGCAGGCTGGTTTAGCGTGCCCACGTCTAGATCCCAGAACTTGATCGTGTTGTCATCCGACGCAGAAAGGAGCGTCATCTCGTTCTGCAAGAACGACACGGCTCGCACCGCATCGAGGTGGCTGCGCAGCACCTTTTTCGATTTCCAGAGCAGACTGTCGGCGGCTGCGTCGGCTGCCTCTTTGGCGGCTTCCTCGTCCTCTGCAGCCAGACTGATGTTGGCCAGATCATCCTCTTCCTTTCGCTCCGAGCCAGGCGTCCGCCCGCTGCGGTTCATCAGCTGGTTCACCTTTTCCGATGTGATGGCGAGTTGCTGTTGCGCCTCCGAGATGATCGTTGCTTCTTCGGCGGCTTGGTCCTGTCGCTCCGCCTCTCGACGTTCTCGGCTCTCAATACCAGCCTCCTTGAGCTTTTGCCAGTCGCGACCACCTGGCTTGTAGATGGCGGTGATCTGCTCTTGTTCGTCGAGCTCCTGGTCGGTCAGGCTGCCAGCCGAAGTGCCGCGCGAATCGGTCGACTGCGACGATCGCGACGAATCGGAAGAGTTGGAGCTTCCCGGTGCCTCGTCCTGCTCGCGGTCATCGGCGGGCTCGTTCGAATTCGTCACAGACGAACTTTCTGGCTCCAGGAACGTGGCGCTGAGCGGGTTCTTGAGCGGAACACCGCCGGACACGCCTGAGGTCTGTTGCGGCTTTGCCTCTGCTTCAGCTTCACCGGACACTTGCCCATCCTCGCTGGCCTCCTCGAGCACAGGCTCCGAGGCGAAGAGGGGTGAACGACCGGGTCGACCAGTCTTTGTGTTCGGAACGCCGAGGGCGCTGGCGGCTGATGCACGGCTGATCGAACCTGCCATGGCGGCATGCGACTCTGTAGGCCCTGCGGGACCTGGGGCGGCGGGCGCCACTCCCTCGAGCATCGTCTTCCTCGGTCGAAGCGCACTTTGCATGTTGTTGGCACCATTGACGGAAGAGCCCGAAGCGATGCCGCGATCGGGCAGCGGATTGAGTGTAGAAGCCGAAGTGAGATACGAGATCTCTTGCAGACATTGCTTGAGGTACTCGCGGCTCTTTGCGCGGGACTTGGGATCCTTTGCGCTCGACGTGGATCTCGACAAGAGACCTGTGGCCAGAGCATTAGCATTGACGGAGCCGCCGCCGCCGGCAGCAGCTGCAGCTGCAGCTGCATTGATGGCGGAGGCCGTGGGAGCAGACTCTGCAAAAGGAGCCGGCGAGCTGCGGCCGCTGCTGATGGTGCCCTTCTCCAACCCTTGCAGCAGCGGATTCTTGATCTGTGGGGCAGTTGACGAGAGTGGCGACGAGGATGATTGTGCGTTACCGCTGGAAGAGAGGTACTTGGAGCGCTCCTGGCGCAGTGCGTACTCGAGCATCTTGACTCGCCTCATCAGATCTGTCTTGAGATTCTCGACGCCCCTCCTCTCTCCTTCGAGCAGAGCAATGCGCGCACGCATCTCGGCCCTCTCGATCTCCCACTCGTTGCGATCCTTCTCGTACCTTCGCCATTCGCCCTGCAGGTGGTGGAGGATGCCGGCGAGCGTGTACTCCGAGTTAGGCTGCGAGTTGCCCGTCTCTTGCGACTGGACGCCGTTGGACATGTTGCTGTGCATCTGGTTCGCGTTGTTGTTCATACCAAATCCGAGACCGGCGCTCATGTTGCCACCATTGGTATTGCCGTTGTTATTGCCCCCGCCCATCGACATGTTGCCTGCGTTGCTAAGAAACATGTCGAGTGTGTAGGATCGAGTTGTGGGTTGTTCAGATGCAGCGATCGATGCGTATTGTCATAGAAGAAGAAGGATGCGATGCAGGCGAGACAGGTGGAGAGAGTTGATCAAGTGTGTGTTGTTGCGATAGCCAGCGCAAACGTGTCGTGAGATCAAGATGGATGCTGCTCAGCAAACTGAGGCGATGTACGCCAAGGTGATGTTCGCTACGTCCAGGCGATCGTGGTCGTCAAGGGAGTTGCGGTCGCTTCCCTGGCCCTAGTATAGTGATGGGAGACGAGTGTTGTTGTGTGACGTGCAAACGAGGAAGGAAAGTAATGGTGTGACGATGACGGTCAACTGTCGGAGCTGATCTTCAACTTCAATGACTGCACCGCTGTGTGCTGCACAGTGTATTGTTTGCTTTCCTTCCGTTGTGCTGTGCTGCACAAGAAATGTGCGTGTGATGATGGCACGGGCGCGTGAGAACTCGCGACGCAAAGGCCCCTCTCCTGGCTTTTGTATTCGACAGTCGAGCAATCTGATTTGAAATCTTCCAGGTTGAATGTATTCAAGCATTTCCAAGTTCTCGTATTTTTTCTCGTAGCTGAGCTTGTCACCGGCACAGGAACGTCACTGTGTAGGATCTTGATTTCAAAAAGACTCTTCGCTGTGCAGCCTGAGTCAGTTGAAGCAGATGCTTGACAGGGTCAGACGACACCGTCGCCGTTCTCAATGCTGTTTCATCAGAACAGGGTCTCGCTAGGCCACTATATCACACTAAAGTCGATGAATCAGAATGTAATCCTTGAACACGAGTATGCTAGCAACACAAACAACGACCTGGTATCAAAATACGTTAACAGTAGTGCCCATCAAGCCGGACTTTCAGACTTGCTCTCAGAGCCGGAACCACGAAATTCGAGCTGGCTGAGCAGATGGGGCCATATGTCCGCCAGACCGGGATGAGCGCTGGGCCTCGAGACAATGTTCTTCATCACCTCGGTGCCTTTGACCTCGGACCAGTGCTTGAGCAAAAAGTCGGTCTCCATCTTGCGGATCGTGGGGAACTGCGAGTTGAACCCTGAGAAGGCTTCCCATACGATGTTGTCGACGGTGAGGTTGTTGGCAAGCTCCTGTTGCGCTCGCGTCTTCAGCTCCGGAATCTGAAGCTTGTCTGCGAGCCGGTACATGGACTTGGCCGAACACGGTGCCGGCACGTTGGCGTGCGCTGTGCAGTACTCGTCGATGACATTCTGACGCAGGTGGTGCGCACGTCGTCGGTCTTGGGCAAAGCTGCTGCCTGAAGCAGTAGCAGCAGCAGCACTAGAATCTTCGCGGGTGAGTGCGGCGCCGGCCTCGGATGCGGCGTAAGATGCCGACGCTCCGGTCGAGAGATTTTGCTCTTCTGCGTTCGCATCCGACTTGCCATCCGAGGACGTCGTCTGTGAATAAAAATGCGAGTGAAGGGGCGCAAACGCAATCGTGTCGGTGTAGAGATAGTACAGCAGCGCCTTGTACGTGGCGTAGGCTGCATCTCGTACGATCACCTTGCGCCTCATCTTTCCGCTATGTGCGCTGGAGGCATTCGCCTCTGTCGACTTTCGCTGAAAAGGCAGAGATCTTGTGTTATGATGAGTCTGCGCGGAGGACTGAGCTTGAAGAGGCTGCGTCGAGCGGAGCTGCGCAGAGATCGATGCGACATTAGTCTTTGAAGGGGAGACAAACGCCGAGCCGTCCGGTCTCAGCGCTCGAGGGGAGTGTTGCGGAGTCTGGAAGGCCGACATGCCTTGCGCCCGTGACGCATCTTCACCGCTGTCGGTTCCCGCGTCCTGATCGTTGGCCTGCCTGGTGCGTGACTGAGGAGGTGTCGTCTGCTGCAAAGGTGCGTAGCTGGATGCTCGTACCGAGTCGGAAGGCAGGGGCGGTGGTTGAGTCGACGTCAAACCGGAGATCAGAGGAACGTCCGAGCTTGTCTCGCGTGTACGCCGCGCTGCAGACGAGTCGGAAGCGCTCGTGGTCGCTTTGTGAGGCGTCAGTGCTGGTGCTAAGGCGAAGGAACGTCCCGGAGCCGCTTCGCTGTTCCTGCGCTGGTCGTTGAAGTTGGGACTGCCCATCTCGTAGACTTCATCCACGTCCATGTCCTCATCCGAATCTTCAAGTCCGAGCTCATCATCGTCGTCGTCATCGACAGAAGAAGGGAAAGCGCTGCTGGTGATGAGACCGAGTCCGTCCTGTCCGACGCCGCGTGAGGTTGCATGTGCAAGGGAAGCATCGTCGTCTACCTCATCATCCGAACCAGTGGTGGCATCGCCCTCGGCGAAGCCGCTCTCAAACATGTCGCGGAAGTACTCGCAGCGAGAAGCCAAGATCTTCTTGATGGCGTAAATGCGACGTTCCCGCGTGACGATGACGCCCGTCTTGGGATGGCGGCGTTTGCGGCGAATGACAAAGACGACGTCGCTGTGATCCGGGTCGTCGAGAAGCGAGCCCATCGCTTGAATCAGGGCGGGCGGCACCATGACGCCCAGCGGCTGTGAACGGGGAGGTTCCGCACTGGCGGTGATGGTGACCGAGATGAGAAAGGCGTTGGTCTGGCGCGCTTCTTCGTTGGCATAGAAGACGGAAGAACGGGATGCAAACTGCGCCCAACCCCAGTTGGAAGTCTTGTGGCTGAAAGCGTGGTTGCAGGCTTCCTTCGTAGCAATCACGGTGCCCTTGTTGAGAGTCAGGATCTTGAAGGTGAAGCGGAACAGGCCTTTACGCGTCCAGCCGTCGTCAGAAGAAGGGGCGGCTTTGTCGGCTAGGGACGCCTGCGAGCGATTTGGACTGCTAGAGGCGACGTAGCTATCCCACGGCGACTTGTTCTGGTTCCATTCGGCGGGTGCTGGCTCGGCATTGAGGTAGAGCGAGCAAAATTGCTGCTGACCCGACTGTGCGTAGAAGAGAACCGTCCATCGTCCGTGACCGAATGGCACCGACTTGATGACTTTGGACTTGGTGTCGGAATCGGACGAATCAAAGTGCTGTTTGAGGTCATGCAAGGGCCACTCGAAGGTGATGCTACGCGTCTCCATGGGGTTGACCTTGTCGACCGGAGATGAGAGCTCACCGGAGCGACGCCTGACCGGGGAACGGCTCATGCTTATCTGGGGTATGCGGATGTGGGAGCTTTCGAGACTCGCGAGAGGATGTGAGTATGCCGGTGCGGGTGAATGCGGGATGCGCTGGACGGTGTGAGCAGATGATGGCCACGGCGATGTTGCTCAGCTCCTCAACGTGACGATTGAAGCGAGCATCGGAAGAGGCAACGGTCGAGACGACGGTCCAGACGACCGAACGTAGCAGCTCAAATGAGACGCAAAGTGGGTGTAGTGGGATGCAGTGTATCGTGGTCAAGCAGCAAGGCACAGAGTGCACCAAGTTATCCGCAGCTCGCGGTTCATCCAAGGGTCAGTGCGCTGTGCTGCGCTGCCCTACTTTTTAAGGTCGCCCATAATCCAAAAAGATGCTTCGGTTGCAGCCGAACGCGACCCTCGAGGGTGCAGCATGACGGCACATCCGAAAAGGGTCCAAAGACAGAGACGGAAATCTGACCGATCTGAATCGCTGTGCCAGAATCGGGCGTGTCGCGCGCCTCTCTGCAAGATTGCGACAAATGCAGCTCGAGCGCGAAGGCTTTCCTTCTCATCCTTCCCGCCCTCTCGCTCCTCGTCGACGGCCACCTCTAAGATCCACCCAAACTCCTGCAGAGCATCCATCACGATGGCCGACGTACCTCTTGATTACGGCCCAGCCGAGACCGACCCCTCGGCGGCGGTACCGATGCAAGACGATGCCATGGAGGAAGACGGCGCGCAACAATCCGGATCGCGCTTCTATCCCATCTCTACCGACCAAGCCGTCGAAGCAGGAGCACAGCGTGGTCCCACACCTTCGTCCGGCGCAGAAACCTCTCTCGACGATGCAGCACTCGTCGGCACCGCTTCGCCGTCCGAGACACCCGACCCTCCCGCAGTCGAAGGAGGATCCGACATCCGACTCGACACGCTCCTCATCGAAGGCACACCCATCACCCAGCTCTCCACATCGCGTCTCTTCGCCTACCTCACCCACTTTGGCGCTCAACCTCTCGGTCTCGAATGGATTGATGATCGAACCTGCAAGATCGTCTTTGCCGACGAACGATCTGCACGCCTCGGGCTCGAGTACCTCCTCCCACCCCCGGCCTCGGACGACATGCAATCCGAAACCGATCTCGCAGCACCCCTCCCGAACATCGATACGCTTCTCGAATACGATCCCGATTCATGGCACTCCGAATACATCACATCCCTCGTAACCCCGCGTCTGGCGCATCGCGTCCCTGCGAAACTCTACAACCTCGTGGAACGACAAGCAGCGTCGACCGAGTTGGAACTGCAGAAACAAACACAGGACGCGGTATCGTCGCTGCCAGACGACGTACCGGAGATCTACAGGGAGATGGAAGAAGCCGATCGCAGGAAGGAGGTGCCACGCGAGGTGAGGGATCTGCAGAAACTTCGCGGATTGCTCTGGTTGAGACACGCGGTCACGGATGTCGATCGAAAAGAGTCCCGCGCAAGCACCAGGAGTCAGTGGTACAAGAGACATGGGTACGAGGCAGGTAGAGAGATCGTTCCCAAGCTACTGCAGGTCGGGGAGGTCAAAGAGAGCGTAGAGTTGTTTCCGGATTGGAAGCCTTCGACAACGGGTGGAGATGATGGAAGGAGGAGGAAGAAGCTGGATGAGTTGGACGAGGAATTGGACGGGTATAGAGCGGCGAGAGATGAACCGCGGAGGAGGGAAGGTGAGATGATGGCCGATGCTGTGCGTAGGAGGGACGGAGATCTGATGGATCGACTGCACTCGAGGCGCGGGGATCGTCGTCACGAGCGTGAAGCCGACGCGGGTAGATGGGGACACGACGCATACGAATCGCTCTCCTCCGACCGTCATCGCGGTCGACGCTCCCGCCGCACCGCCGACCTCGACTCCCTCGACCAAGAACTCGACGACCTCCGCCACTCCCGCCACCACCAACAATACCACCGAGAACTCTCGCCCTCGCGTCGTCAACGCACCGACGACAGAAGCGGAAGAACCAAGGTCAAAGGCAGAGGTAGAATGAAGGCTCCCGGTTTCGACGATAGGTGGAACGCCCAGGAGGAGGATTCGAAAAGCCTCTCGTCCAGGATGGGCGGCGGTGGAGAACTCTTAACCCGTCTAGGTGAATCAAGAGGCAGCCTCGCAGACCGATTCTCTTAATCCCATTCTCTCTCATGCAAAACACTCAAAATTCACATCCACAACAACCCCACCATCTCTTTGTCAAAAAAATCTTGTTGCAACTGCGATATCATGCTAATGGAAAAAACCCTAAAACTCCAACTCATCCTGCGTAGTCGCCTGTTCCGACTGATACCTAGACGGACTTCCGTTGACGTGCAATTGGAAACCAGTGTGAGGTGGGGGAGACATGGTGGAGCTGCTACCGGTGCTTGTGGTGGGGATGCGCGAGCGGACGGCGAAATTGCGTTGGTCCGACGACGAGCCGGGCGCCGGTGGTCCACGAGGCTGACGCAGCAGGTTCGAAGCCGGGGGGGCTGCATTGCCCCCCGACTCGTGCGGCGGAAGCGGCGGTGCGTCCAACGGCGATGCGAAGAGGTTCTGGAGGCCTGCCGCTCCTCCCGCATTGGGCTGTGTTCTACGTCCCATCGTCGACGAATAGCCATCGCGCAGGTTCGAGTTCGACTTGCGCGCGGCGAGGCTGCTACCGTTCCCGTTGTTCGAGTGAAGGTATCCGTTCCCGGAGCTGTAGCCGGTCGAGCCATCGCGGTCGCGCTTCATGTCTGGAGCCGACTTTTTGAGACGGAGACCTGCCCGACCGGTGGTGGCGGCACTGCCGGGACCCAAGAAGCCACCGGTGGCAGCAGCGTCGATGCCCGTGGAGCGTTGTGCGCGCCCAATGGTGGAAGCCTGGCTTCGTAGCGGGCGGGCTTGACCCTGGGCATCGTTCTTTGTGACGATGACGTATCGCTCGTCGCCCTCGCCCATCGAGTAGTGGAAGAGACCGAGCCTCTGAGCCACTAGATGCACTGTTCGACGCTCGAGCGGCGTCAGACTGCGCGAGAAGGAAAGCTCGTCTCGCATGCGATCGTCCTTGAAGAGGAGAACACGAGAGTAGATCTCGAGCGTAGCGGCATCGTTGAGATCGAGCTCCTCCTTCTTGCCTCCTGCGCTGGCAGCGCCGGCGTGGCTAGTAGCACCTGCACCAAGATTGCTTGTCGAGGACGAGGGACCAGTGGGCCGCTCGACGGCGGCTGCAAGACGTTGAGACGAAGGCACCTTCCGGAGCGAATCGGCTGTGAGGGGAGCGAGAACTCCTGCGTCGTAGCCGCCATGCTGAAAAGCGGCGGCGGGATCGGCAAGGTTCGCATCTCCATTGCTAGCATTGTAGCCGGGCATGAGGTAAGCGTTGTTTGCGTATTCGTCGTTCTGTCGACGACGCTCCTTCTCGAGCTGCATGCTCTGCATCCGCTTGATAGCTTTCTCTTTTTCGATCCTTTCCTTCTCGCCTGCCTGAAGCACCTTTTTGTACTCGACGCGAAGCTTGCGACCGCTAACGTCGAACCCATTGAGAGCAGCCACGACGGCGTCTGCCTCCTCGGAGCTACGGAAATTGGCAAATGCGAGGCCGCGGAAGACGCCCTGATCCATATGATAATTAAACGCGTAAGGTATGGGGATGCCGAGATCTTCGATGATCTGGAGGAGCTGCTCCCTCTTGACGCTGAAAGGGATATTCTTGACGACGATGGCGGTCGGGATGACATCGTCGTCAGTGGCGAGGAAGCCGGCTTGCATTGTGGGATCTTGATAAGACTGGAGCGAGCCCAAACCTTTGGGCGGCGAAGCTCCCGTTGGATGTGCGAGCGAGGAAGGATCCTGAGCACTCCACTGAGCTGGGATGGCAGCACGGCTGGACGTCTTGCGGACGCCGTTGCTGCTTGAGCCGAAGTGGCCGGAGCCAATGCCGGAGCTGCCCATGCTGCCCATAGCGCCGCCGTGACCAAAGCTACCAAAGGCGCCGTTAGCAGCGAGGCCGGCAGCGGAGCCGATGGAGCTGGTGAAAGTCTGACCGGCGGAGGAAGGATTGGAGCTGGGGTTGGGGGAAGAGGGAAAGAAGCGTTCGAAGCGGGCAGCAGCGCTCTGGCCGACGGAGCCGGAGGAGTGAGAGTTGGCGGGATGAGAGGCGCCGACGCTGGAGCTGTTGTAGCCTGGTTGGCCAGGCAGGTCTGTGGTGAGGATGGTGGGCGAACGAAGCGATGCGGAACCATTGTGGCGTGATGGAGAGGTATAGGACTGCTGCTGCTGCTTTCTGGGATCCTGCTGAGGGTCCGAGAGGTTGAGGCCTCGGAAGGCGTGGTGAACAGAGTCGGTCGACATCATGGTCTTGAATGCAGGTGGAATCAGAGCTGGAGAGTGCGTCGTGAAGGTCGTGAAGAGGTGTTTATGCAGGATGGATTGCCATCAATAGTCGAAAGCGGTTTTGACAGCTTCCGGGATGAACGAAGCCGATGCGTAACGAATAGAAGCGGGGCTTGGGACGAGCCTGAATAGAGCCTATGGGACAAAGGTGAAGTGTCGACGAGAAAGGACGAGGTTGAGCGAGATCGAGGGCGAAAGGGAAAGTGGCCGGCAGAGGGTCGATATTTTAAGCAAGGAAACAGGCGACCTCGATAGCGGTACGCTCGATGAATAGTGGTCCGATCGTGAATAGAATAAAAGTACGTAGCAAGTCGTTACGAAGTGTTGAAGAAGATCAGGGATCCGCACTCTGATGCGAGCGTTGTAAGGTAGAAGGAAGAAAAGGGGGGAGGCGAGCCAAGACGAAGATGAAGACGAAGGGACGCTCGTATGAGAGAAAGAGAGAGTGAGCGTCGGAAAGGCGGAGTATGGAAATTCAGCAAAGGCACACACACGCACACGCACACGCACGCTGACACTCGGATCGCGCTGTGCAATGTGTGATGTTAGAAAAAGGGGCGCTTTTGGCGGCGACTCAGGGGCCCACTTGGTCGGCAGCCAGCGACCAATGCGTCTCGGCACTTGATTGTTTGCTCACGCTTGTCACCCAACAACTTGGTCCCGCTCGGGTCTCCTACGGCAACATGCTCTCCGCTGACATGCATTAGCTTGGTGAGAAGCGGCTGGGTCAAATGACAAAGGACATCACCATGACGTGCAGCACAGATCTCTTTTCAACAGCTCAGCACAGGACAGCACAGCGCTCTGGAAAATCACCTTCCAACTTCTAATTGAGATTTTATTTTACCTTTTATTTGTATATATTTTCAGGTCTGGGTTTCGGATCGACGAGGGACAGGCACACCAAGAGGACCCTTGTCAAGAACGAGCTGCAGGGAGCCCCTCGCATGTCTCTCTCTCTCTCTCTCTGAGTCTTGTCACGCTGTCACATAACGTTGACATGCATTTTGCTTCCGACGCTCTCCTAGGTGAGAGATACACTGCCGTTCTGTTTCCAATCGTCGCTTCAAGGGCGTACAGTCGACACGAGCGAGTCATCCAAACACCCGCTGTGCTGCAAGTGTGCCATGACGCCTCCCACCAAATGAAGCGATCCAGACACCAAGCAGTCGACCCCACCTTCCTTCTGCGACACCTCGAGCACGTGATCGTGCATAGCCTGGATGCTCGGAGTGATGCGCACCTCTGTTCTGGAATCGGGCACCAACTGCTTCCACGTCTCTGCCAGCTGGTTCTGCACCGTCAGATTCACCAGATCCTTGTCGTCGAGCAACTTGGACGTGAGTTCCGACGACCATCCTCCTCCTTCGAACGTGATGTTGGTAGTGAAGATGACTTGGTCGAAGTAGTCCTTTGCCAGTCGATATCGCGAGCTTTCGTCTGTGCTCGGAGAGGATCCTTCTCCGGCAAGACGCTTTTCCACCGCATCGAGCACGGAAGAGAGCAGCTCGTGAGCGCTGCGTCCGTTGGTGCAGTTGAACACAAAGATGCGCTTGTTCTGCTTTGACTGAGCCTGACGCTGCTGGATCGCTGTGAACCAGCCGAGGCACACGCCAAGCGAGTCGGTGGTGTGCGCTCCGTCCAAGTACCACGTCAGCCCCAGAGCTTGGCGTGAGGTCGGCACGGTTTGGCAGCGACCCGGCCACCTCGCCTCTTCCAAGCCTTTCTTCTGCCATACTGCCAGGTCGGAAGCACGATGCGATGGCTCCTTGAACATCGAACGACCTGCTTGCGAGTCGAGATACTCGTTGACCAGCTCCAGCGCCACACTCGCATTCGTCCGCTGGTGAAACCCTGGTAGGCCGAGGCTGACCGCGTTCGGATCCGACGTCCCTAGCGCAGCAGCATCTGACACAAGAGCGGGATGCACATCCACGATCTTGAGATCGCTCACTTGCACCTCGTCTGCTATCCTCCTGACCTCATCCAGCGCCTTTCCCGGCTGTTGTGCCCAACACACCGCCGGCGCCTGTGGTTTGAAGATACCTGCTTTCTGCACGGCGATCTCCTCGACCGTGTTTCCGAGGATGGCCGTATGATCCAACCCGAGCTGCGTGATACCTGCCACCACGCACTTGGGCACGATGTTGGTCGAGTCGTACTTCCCACCGATGCCCACCTCGAGAATCACCGGCTGAACACCTTCGGACAGAAAGATGTGGAACGCGAGCAGAGTCAGGAAGCGAAAGTAGACGGGTCGCAGCGGTGTCAAGTCGAACTTGCGTGTCGGGTTCTGCTCCAGTCGATCCCACACCTGCCAAAAGTACTTTGTGAAGAGCTCGTGCGTGACGGGTTGACCGTTGATGCGAATACGCTCGCGAACGCTCGTCATGTGCGGCGATGTGTACAGCCCGACTTTGGGTTGCGTGGACGCGTCGACGTGTGTGAGCTGGCGTAGCAATGAATCGACAAATGCGGAAGTGCTGCCTTTGCCTTTCGTGCCGGTGATGTGGATGGCGTTGAGCCGGTTGAGATCCGATGTGCTGTATCCGATGCGTTCAAGATACTCGACCATCTCGGGGATGGCGAAATCGAGCAGTCGACCGCCTGATTTGCGAAGCGCCTCGATAGTGGCAGCATTGCTTTGCAACGAGTTGAGCGCATCGATGGCGTCATCGTAGGTGCGGGCAGCACCGACGCGACTGCTGCTCCCGTCTCCAGTGGATGTCGACATGAATGCAGACTTAATGTGATGAGTGCCAAGCAGCGGGGAAGATCGGACGACAGCAGCCGGATACCGCTGCCAAGCAAGGCCAGGACTGGGACTGGGAACCGCGAGCCTCGATGCTGCGCGCAACGGGGAGAGGCAAGTACGAGGTGATGCAAGAGACCAAATCCCGCAACGCTTCATGTACCTTTCTGTGCCGTGAGGCTATATCGTCAAGCTGTAAGCCGGTAAGAGCACTGAGGTGGTAGTGGTAAAGACGCAAGAGTTCGACTGGCTGTCCGATGCGAAGTTGAAAGATGCGCGAGGACAGGGTATCGATTCTTCTCAAAAATGGACCCTGCGCAAACCTTATCGTTGTTAGTGGACGCCATAATTTGTTTTCCTTGAGCTCGCTCCCTGCGTCGACGTAACACCTCGCCTCAATTCCGCTAAGAGCGGGGCCCCAAGCCTCAACTGAGGCTGAGCATGCAAGGCGGCAACCCTGCAGCGCTCTCACTCTCTCACTACTCTCGCAGCTGAAAACGATCTCGTTGCGCTTCAGTTGGCCCGTCCACTAAACTTAGTTTGGTGACACTGTAACTAGCGGTTACCGTTAAGCCGATGGTCGACTCAGGCTGCATGAGTGACAACTGCCTGACACATCCTCATCATCCTCTCCTGCTACTCATATGAGCCTCCGGCACGGGCTCCATTTCACCTCCATTCCTTTCCTTCACAGCACCCGTCACTCGATTGAAAGCGCTCCACAGGCTCGACCAACCTCCGCTCAAAATGGTCGACTTCGACAGCAAAGCTCCCAAGAACTCTCAAGCCGGCGACGACCACCGCTCGCAGCAAGACGCAGATGAAGAGTCGAATCGTCAGCGCATCGCCTCCATCGCCAGCCGCTTCGGCGGCCTAGCAGCCCAGGCCTCCTCTCAAGCTGCTCAGAAGAGCACCGAAGCCGCGGCTGAAGCAGGGCAGCAGGTAGCTCAGACGGTCGAGTCCACACGTCATGCTGCTGCCACCCAGACTGCCGGATTGCTCCAAGCCATGGCGCTTACCACAAAGAATGTGTCTTCCGGCTCGAACAACGGTAAAGCGTGGTACGAGTACGAGTCGCCGTTGCACGCGCGGAGGAGGCTGGCCGAGTACGAGTCGCCGCTGCACGCACGTCGAAGGCTGGCTGCGATCGCTTCTCAGTTGGGACTGGCGACGTCGTCGGCAAAGCAGGCTCCGGGATTGTTGGGTGCTTTGACGTCTTCGCGCCCGTCGACGTCGCACAGCGCGGGGGGTCCGAAACAAAGCTCATCCGAGAAGTGGGCTACAGCGCCTCTGCCTGACTACCATCAGCTTGCGTCCGAGGGCGGTTGGCCAGGCTGTGCATGGGACGTGTGGGGTCGTGGTGATCAACTGGGCACCATCAACCTGCTCACCGAGTCGGTCGTGCTTCGCGCTGCCAAGGAACAGATCAAAACCGGTCGCACCGTCTCGCTCAACTGGCCAGTCCATCTCCCTGCAGAGCCGTTCTTCCGTCGCAAAGCTCTGACTCACAAACCGTTCGGCAAAGGTGGTCCTCCTTACACCGAGCCTCGCGACGCATACATTGCGGGTGCTAGAGCCAAGAATCCGGATCTTTTGGTTCGTGAAGACACCAAGGTGCCGGTGAGCGACGAGATGCTCGAACTCAATACGCAGAGCGGTTCGCAGTGGGATGGGTTCCGTCACTTTGGTCATATGCCTCTCAACGTTTTCTACGGCGGTGCATCGAGGGCCAGCATTCAGGACTCGTTCGACGACGCCTCGCCTCAACCCGGTGATCCGCAGAGTTGGAATTCGGAGGAGGCCAAGAAGAGGAATGCTTTGGGGATCCATCATCTGGCTCAGCATGGGATTTGCGGCAGAGGAGTGTTGTTGGATGTGTTTGAGTATCTGTCGCATCATGGAACGGATCATGCTGAGCGCGAGGGGTACGAGTGGTCCAAGTGGAGTCAACATGGAGGAGGCAAAGGGTATGATCCGCGCAGTGGATTCAGGATCACTGTCGCTGATCTCATCGCCACAGCCAAACACCAGAACGTCACCTTCCGACGCGGTGACATTCTTCTCGTTCGATCCGGTTTCACAGCGCGGTACTACTCTCTCACCCCGAGCGAACGAGCCGAGTGGTCCAGCCCAGCAGGGGGCATGCCATTTGCGGGAGTGGAGCAGAGCGAAGAGATGAAGCAGTTCATGTGGAACAACCACTTTGCCGCCGTCGCCGGTGACAGTCCGGCGTTCGAGGCCAGACCGACACGCGATGGAGAGTGCATGCTGCACGAAACGTTCTTGGCCATGTGGGGTATGCCCATCGGCGAGCTGTTTGATTTGGAGGGGCTGGCGCAGACGTGCAGGGAGATGGGCAGGTGGGAGTTTTACTTTGCCAGTTGGCCGTTGAATTTGTTCGGCGGTGTGGCGAGTTGTGCGAATGCTAGTGCGACGTTTTGAAGGCGGTGACGGTAGGGGCATCTGGAGGGGCGGTGATGTTTCAATGACATTCTTCTGATGAGTGGAGAGGGTTCGTGTGGGAGCAGATGTGCAAGTGTGTGGCAGCTAAGCGAGGTTGCACCGTTCATGTTTGGCTCAAGCCGGGGTTCGTACTCATCATGACGAGGCGTTTTTCAATGTCAGACGCTCAGACTCTACACAGCTGTTGCCAACGTTGGTTGCACGACTACGACCAAAGTACACTGTCAAACACCACACCCCCGCCGTGGACCCAACCTAAGGCCTCGCCGCGCGATCCTTGTTCTTGGACAAGATGATCTTCTTATACTCGGCCACATCCCCTGCGAACTTCTCCACCCTCCCATCGTCCACGACCCACAGCTCCTCCAAGCAATTGTGGATAAACGTCTCGTCGTGCGAGATGCAAATGACACCGCCGTTGAACTTCTTGATCGCCTCGCACAGCGCATCGAGACCCTCGGTATCCAGGTGGTTCGTCGGCTCGTCGAGCAGCAGCACGTGCGGACGCATCATCGAGATGTGCGCAAACGCCACGCGCGACTTCTGACCTCCCGAGAGCGTGGCGATCTTCTGCAGGCCGGTCATGCCCTTGATGCCGAACGCGCCGAGGTGCGAGCGGTACTCCTGCTCGGTTTTTCCGGGGTACTTGGAGGCGAGGAAGGAGACCGGATTGGCGTTCAGGTCGAGCTGATCGATGTGGTGCTGCGAGAAGAATCCGACCCGCAATCGGCTGTTTCGCTTCTGGTCGCCCTGCAGCGGCGTGATCTCGCCCATGAGCAGCTTCATCAACGTCGACTTACCCGCACCGTTGGGTCCCACCACCGCGACACGCGACTGCTGCGTAATGTCAAAGTCGACGCTCTTGAGCAACAGCCGATCGGGTCGGTATCCGAACGTGACGTTGCTGATCTGCAGCAGCGGCAGAGGCAGCTTCTCGGTCTCGGGCAGACGGAAGTGCACCAGGTCGTCATCCTCCGGAGGCTCGATGTGGGGCAACTTCTCGAGCTGCTTGATTTTGCTCTGCGCCTGGGCGGCACGGTTGGCATTGACCCTCCATCGATCGATGAACGCCTGCAGCTGTGCACGCTGCAGCTCGACGGCCTCGTACTCGCGTTGCTGGTTGCGACGTCGTTCCTCGCGGGTCTGGTAGAACTGGTCGAAATTCCCCTTGTAGTAATCGAGCCTTTCGCTGTGCATGTGGATGATGTCGGTGGCGACACGGTTGAGGAAGGCTCGGTCGTGCGACACGACCAGAAGCGTGCCTTGGTAGTCGTTTACGAAGTAGTCCTCGAGCCAAGCGAGCGCGTTGAGATCCAAGTGGTTCGAGGGCTCATCGAGCATGAGCAGATCCGGTTTGCAGAAAAGGGCACGTGCGAGGGCGAGACGCATCCTCCAACCACCGGAGAAGGTCTTTGTTGCGCGCAGCTGATCTTCGGCCTTGAATCCGAGACCGTTGAGGAGCGACGCGGCTCGTGCTGGACCGGTTTCGGCCTCCATGTCGACGAGCTTGGCTTGCACCTCGCCGAGGCGTGCCGAGAGCTCTTCTCGCTTGATCTCACGCTGTCGTGTGGGCATGTCGACCGCCGAACCTCGCGAAAGACCAGCGGTGGCGTCATCATCGCCTTCGGTACCGTCGGCCTGTGCAGCAGCGGCGGCGTTGGCAGCAGCGACGGCAGCCGCAGCCGAGTCTTCGAGCTTCTGAAGCTCTGCGTTGATCTCGGCTTCCTCCTGCAACAGCTTTGCACGCCACACGTCGGCCTTGAGAACGCTTTCGATGGCCGGAGTATCGTCACCGGTGATCTCCTGCTCGACGTACAGGATCGAGATGGACGTGGGGATAGGGACCTCTCGCAACGCCATGTTGCGCAGCAAGGTGGATTTACCAACACCATTGCGACCAATGACACCGGCCCTGCGTCCAGCTTTGATGGTGAGGGTGGCGTTAGAGAGGATACGGTTGCTTCCGAAGTTGACGTCGATGTTGGGCAGATGGATGTCTTTGTTCTTGCCCTTGTTGCCGATGCTTTCGATGGGGTTGACTTTGAGGAAGAGCTCCTCGTAGCTGGCCTGCTGTTTGGACTGCTGCACCAGTTTGCTGGATTCGTACAGATCTCGCTGGGCACGCTTGGCGAGCTTGGCGCGGGTCTTCGCCTCCTGCTTCTCGAGCTTCTTGACGTCGACGGTGGAGCGGTTCTGCTTTGTGGTGCCAAGGGCGATATCGACACCGCCGGCGGAATCAAAGCCGGAGGTGCGCGACATCTCGGTGTTGCGCATGTCGACGACCTTGTCGAGACGTGTGAGGCCGTTGGCGTTGGCAGCATCGGCATCGTCCGGCAGCTTGGACTGAATGAGCTCGAGCAGCTTGGGCAGCAAGGCGTGGACCTGCTTAGACGAGGATGGGTCGGATATGCAAGCGGATTCGAGCATGGGTCTCACCACGCTTTCGAAAAGATCTTCGGTAGGATCGTCGGCGGCGTCGTCGATGTAGCCGTCGAGGTAGTCGACGACGGGATCGTCAAGTTGAGGCAGGGCCTGACGAATCAGCGTTGCTGCGGCCATGTTTGCTGAGTCGCCGTTGCCGGGGGATGGTGGACTGCACGAAGAAGACGAGCGTCGATGCAGCCATCTTGACGAAGGACCCTTCCTTCTTCTTTGCCTCGTGCTGAGCATTTCTTCTCCCGCTTTTCTCTCGATAAATTCACGTGTTAAGGTTCAGTCTTGTTCTGCTCACCAATTTTGACTACGCTTCTCAGACGAAAGACCAAGATCGACAGGCACGGACCCGATAGAGAAGTCGGGAAAAAGCGTCATGACGTTGGATTTCGCAATTTTCTCAATCTAGCTCAGTATCTGCGCAGAGTCTGTGAGACGGGTTTCCTCCACTTGGCAGGGGAGCACGCAAGCTTTGTTAGGAAAGCCAGATCGCTGTCTCGAAGAGCAAAGGTAAGGTAGGCAATGCAGATGATGGCAGTCTAGCATCTCGGCGTACGTCCGGGTTCCTAGCCAAGCACGTTCTTATTGTGTTGGGTTGCTTCCTTCTTCGCCTCCATTTCTCTTCCGTCCAAATCCTTTCGACATCCGACAGCGATATTATCATACTCGTCATGTTCATCCGACCCGTCCTCTCCTCCTCGCTCGGCCAGGCGGCTCGCTCAAGCTTGCGATCCAAGGCGCCCGCCGTCCGACAGTACGCTACCGAGGCTGGCAAGCCATCTGGCGGCTCCAACCTTCCTCTCGTCCTGGCTCTCGGTGGTGTCGCCGGTTTGGGCGCATGGTACAGTCTCGGCGGCTTTGACGACCCCAAGAAGGCCTCGAACAAGATCCAGGAGAAGGGCAAGGAGGCCGCCGACCAGGCCAAAGGCGTTGTCGAAGGAGGTGCTCTCAACAAGGACCAGTTTGTCGAATTCACCTTGAAGGAGATCAAGCCTTACAACCACGACTCGGCCACGCTCGTCTTTGAGCTGCCCGATGGCAAGAAGCCAGGCATGGGTGTCGCGTCGGCCGTGGTCGTCAAGGCCGTCGGCGAGGGTGTCAAGGACGACAAGGGCAAGGACGTCATCCGTCCCTACACCCCCATCACCTCTCCCGAGACTGCCGGCCACATGGACTTCCTCATCAAGAAGTACCCTGGCGGCAAGATGACCACCCACATGCACGACATGAAGCCTGGTGACAAACTCGCCATCAAGGGACCCATCGCCAAGTTCCCATACAAGGCCAACGAGTTCGAGTCGATCGGCATGATCGCCGGCGGTTCCGGCATCACGCCCATGTACCAGGTCATCCAAGACATCGCCTCGAACCCATCGGACAAGACCAAGGTCACTCTCATTTACTCGAACAAGACCGAACAGGACATTTTGCTGCGCGAAAGGTTTGACGAGCTGGCAAAGAGCGACGACCGCTTCACCGTCGTCTACGGCCTCGACAAGGTGCCCAAGGGCTTCAGCGGTTTCGAGGGCTACGTCACCGAGGATCTCATCTCGAAGCACCTGCCCAAGCCCGACCTGGCCAGCAGGGCCAAGATCTTTGTGTGCGGCCCACCTCCCCAGGTCGAGGCCATCAGCGGTGGAAAGGGCCCCAAGGGAAGCCAGGGCGAATTGAAGGGATTGCTCGCCAAGATGGGCTACGAAGCTGACCAGGTCTACAAGTTCTAGACGTTCCGAAGAGTACAGTGTATTGTACGTTGCTGCAATTCAGAGCCCAATTCATCTCCACGTGTTCGTGCCTTCTTTGGCGGCGCAACTGACTGCCGTGCCGAGTCATGAAGTCAGCTTATTCGGACCAACGTGATGCAAGGTGCCTTCGTATGTGCCTTCCGGAGTCTCCATTTCTGAATGAGCTTAAAGCGAGGCTTGATTGAGGTTCGTCGTGTTCGTGTTCAGTAAAGGATCGCATGACTCAGCCCAGCTATTAAGCAGCGGCTGCGATTGTGACCTTTAGCGGATCTCACATAGCTGAATATCGCCTTAGTAGAGACCTTCCAAACTGGGCCAAAACACTCGCGCGTGCCTGTTGCACTGTCGCCCTGAAACAGCGCTTTTCAGGGGTCGCGTGCATACAGCCGAGACAGGCGAAAATCAACACTCAACTGTCCAAGTTTGCACAACGTTTCCTTCGCAACAAATGCCACGCTATGACAATCGCTTTCGGTGTCGCGATACGACCGCAGAGATAGCCTCGATGATGACGGCAAGCCGAGAAAGGAACAAGCATGCTGTCTTGCCGGGAACGGTCGTGTGAGAACGGCGAATTCACGAAGGACGGCGTTGAAAGCATGATGATCATCGCTTCGGAGATCCAAATTTTTGGCTGCCGGGATGCAGTGTAGAATCAAGCTCAAGAAAATTTACCTCTCTGCCCTACTCGCCTCCGCATGGCTTGGGACGATCTGCTCCGAGCAGGTTTGACAACGTCACACGGTTGTCCTGAGAGTAGAGTCTATGTCCATACGGTCGCTTGCCAAGGAAGCCAAGACCCGGTGGCCGGATTCTCACTTTCTTCCCCTTGACCGTCCGGGAGCCCTTCCTCGCCGATCTTGAATCTGCTTCGTACGATGCTCGCACACATACCGTTGTCGTTAGTCTGTTGTCATGAGACCGTTCATAAGAGGGGTTGTGTGCATCGTGGCTGAGGAATGCTGAATGTGTTTCGAGGCTTGCAGTGTAAGAGTGGGGTCAGCGTCCAAGAACATTCGCTCAGAGGGACCCTGCTGTCAATCAGCGCTAAGCGTCTCTTGCCGAGGAATCATGTGGATGCATGGATTCATAGTGCTGCCAAGCCGCGTCCAAAGCGTGTAGAGTTTCCCCCTTCCCTTGGACCTTACTCCACGCTCAGCTGCAGGCGAAAACGCCGCTTCTGAACCCTCAGTTGCAGGCGTGTCCGTAGTGTCATGCAACGTCGATCAGGACTAAGCTCAGGTAGTTTCTCCCTGTCTCGCCTAGCCGTGTTGCCGCCATGCGCTCATCCGCGTTTTGCTGTGTAGACGTTGCTCGCAGTGCTGCCGCTGTGTTCACCGCACCTTGAATGTCGATCTCCCTTCTGTCCGCTTGAGCATGGATGTGCTCAATATATACACCGACCTGCGTCCTTCCAAGCTCCGCTGATCCAGGCCCCTCTTCCTCTATGCTCACATAGTGGAACACCATCTTCCTTCCGCCCCATCACATCCATCTGATCACGAGCACAGTTTACATCTTTCGTTTTCCACAGACCCACCATCATCCTGATCCTTTACTTGACGTCTTTCATACCGCTCAACGCATCACCATCCGAACCAGGTTCAAAGTGTGCGGAAGCGCTTCTGCCTAGCTGCATCTTAGCCACAACTTTCCCCAATCACACCCCGACACTTCTCATAGCTGGCTACCGCTGAAAGCGACAACCATGCCAGGCATCTCGAAGAAACCCTCCTTCATCGCCCAGCAGACGGGCAGTCCTCACGCCTCGCCCTACGGCTCGCCCAACAAGAAGACCGTCCGCCTAGCCGAAAACCCGCACGTCTCGGCCTTCCTCTCTCCCAAATCGCGTATCTTCACCGGTGGTCATGGATACCCCGGTGTGCCGGCACGTGGTGCAGGACCCGCTTCCTCCGCCTCTGCCTCCTCTGCTGCTGGTGCCTTCAGTGCTTCTTCTGCTTCCGGTGAAGCGTTCTCCATCGCCGGGAAGCAGCTCACGCCGGACGAAGTCGCTCAAAAGATCGCGTCCATGTTGAAGCCCGGTCCGCCGTTCTTCAGCCGCGTGTCGAATGCCGATCTGATCGACTTTATTTCGGATGCGAGCATCATGAACTGCGATAAGTTGAGGGCGCAGGCGGCTGCACTCGAGGCGAAGAAGAACGCAAGCAGGGCTGCGGCGAGCTTTGCTCCTTCCGGGACGGTGGTGAGGAGGAGGGCGGAGGAGGAAAAGTGGTCCGGAGTGGGGACGGTCTGGTCCAGCCTGGATGGTTTGCCTGCCGGTGCGAGTTGGGGCAGGATCCCTGGTACGCCTGCCAGCCAGAACGGCTCCACACTCTCGGTCAAATCCACCGCTAGCAGCACCAGTGGGCTTCAGGACGATGGTCTGTGGAACGCCATCACCCTCTCCTGCGACATCGACTGCACCAACGTCGAACTCGCCAAGAGCGTCGTCGTCCCCACGCAGGTGCTGGAGAAGAACAACTTCTTCAACGGAAACGCACAGAGTCTCTTCGACGAAATCGGAGCAGGTGTCAAGTACAAGTTCGACAGCCTGGTAGGCAAAGCTTCCGGTGGCCTTCGTCACAAGCAGTCTTCCTCGACCCTCGGTTCGAGCAGTTCTGGTGGTAGCAAGATCACGCCCAACTACCTTTCGTTGTCCGCGTACACCGACCCCAACAGCACCGCCTTCAGCGCCACTTCGTTCGAACTCAAATGGCCTAGCTGGATGCCTTGGGGTAAGAAGCACACCTCCACGCCTAATGGCGATACGACAGCTCCCACCACACCCACCGACGGCGGTGCCAAGCGTGTCTGGGTTCCCTCCACCACCAAAGTCTCCATCCACGCATCCTGGTGGGGTTACAACCTCTACCTCCCTCAACCCGTCCTCGATTCCCTCGACGGTGACGTCGACGAAGCCGAAAAGATCGCCAACCTCATCAACAAGTGTCTCACCTACATCCTCAACAACGTCCCCGCCGGTCTGCCCGCTTCCTTCGCCGCGGTCATCACCATCTTGAAGGCCATCGCTCCTACCACAGGTTACATCAGCACGTTTATCGGTTGGAGTTGGGATACCATCAAGAGCTTCAACAAGGGGGATGGGATTGTGCTGAGTGCGACGTGGATTTTGCCGGTGGCGTTGATTCCGAGGCCGTGGGATGCACCGACTGTGACGTCGCCTGCTTCGCCTGCTGCGCCTGCTACTCCTACCACGCCGACTGCTCCTGTGACGGGAGGAGGTGCCGGATCAACCGTCACTCAGCCCACAGCTCCCACGCCAACCGCACCGGCTACTGGAGCAGGTGGCGGATCAACCGTCGCCCAACCCACACCCGCCGACACCACAACCCCAACACCCGTCCCCGACACAACCACCCCTGCCACCACGCAATCCTTCTACACCCGCACCACTACCACCACTACAGATCCGGAAGACACCCCTCTCCCAGCCCCCACCACCCCTGCCGTTCCCGCTCCCGGTGCCACCCTCCCTCCTGCCAACCCTTCAACCGTCACACTCGATCTCGCACCTCCGCCCTCCAACGATACCGCCAACGCCCTCTACCCGGGCGACAAGTACGGTCGCGGTGGAGACCAGACCACTTCCGCTCCGATGGGTTCCACCCCCGCTCCCGCAAACCAAACCCCGATCGACGCCGAATCCTAACACCCCCCTTTTGCCGAATGTTGTCTACAAGAACACTTTCTTTTTCGTTTCGTCTTATGTGTCCGAATGTAATGTCAATTTTTCTGCTATCACAAACCACAAGAATGCCCAACGATGAGAAAACAGAATGCGATGCTGAAGAAATTGCAATGATGCCGAAAAAGTACAAGTGGTACAAGCGAGAACTCACTCGCTGTTTTTGAACACGTTCAGCGATCCCAACCGGGCACGACCTTCTTCTTGCTCGCCGGTGCAGCTCCTGGGACCTTGGGAGAGGCGTGAGCTACACGAGGTGACGAAGCTGCCGAATCGGCTTGGCCCTTGGCAGTCTTTGATCCGACACCCACCTTCTGCTGCTGTGGCTGCTGCTGTTTGTTCTTTGCTGATGCCTCGACCGGTGTGGCCGATACTGGTGCTTGTGCCGACTTGCTTGCCACCACTGGGCTCGGCGCGGCTGCGTGGATGCCGTTCACCTTCGCTGCAGGTGCACCGTTCTGGGCCGGAGCGGACGCCTCCTTTGCTTGTCCTGGCGCCGATGCCGACTCTGCCTCGCCCGGCAACTCGCGTCGGTAGAAGAGCAGATAAGCCAGACCATCATGGCCGTGATCGCGGTTGACGGAAGCTGCGTTACGCACAACGTGCTCGGTGGGCACGGTGTGGAAGAGCGTGTCGTCAATGTGAAGCCAAGAATGCCCGTCCTGGCGCAAGACGTCGACGGTGTAGTGGCCGCCCGAAGCATATCGTCCATGGTGGTAGACGATACCAAAGAGGCGATAGCGTGGTCTTGGCTGCAGTCTCATGGCGGGACTGAGCACCTCGGGAGCGATCTCGAGCTTGGTGCCGTACGACAGGGGCTTTTGGCTCTTTTGAACGCCTCCGATCTCGTCATAGATGAACCTCTTGAGATGCAGAACCAGGACAGGAGGGAGAGACTCGACAAAGACCTGCTTGGTAGCGTCGACCTCTGCGGCGCGCGAAGGCGACCACACTCCCGGAATGGTCTCGGGCTCAGTGAGATGCAGAAGCGCATCCTCGATCGATTGGACGTGCGCAGGCTGAATGTCGAGCTGCAATGGCTGGTAAGGCTCGAGCGTGACGCTATCCTTGGCACCGGGTGTCTTGAGCACGCTGCGAAGTTTGCCGCCAAAGATGCGCGTGATGGGCGATTCGGAGGTGGAGGTGGTGCGCGTGTAAGCGGTCTTGCCCTTCTGACCAACTTCCATCCAGCCTTCTTCAGAGGGGCTGACGGGACGCATGACCTCCCTCTCGACAATGTCTTGGTCGTCGAAAGCAGCATCGAGACCGAGACCGACGGCGTCGCCCGAGGCGGCGTCCTTGCCCACGCGCACACCGAGCCGCCTGAGATCGTCGTCGGATACGCCGTTGAGCTTCTTCTCCTCGTCGGACATCTTGGCAAGGATACCGTTGGGACCGCCAGCCGAGTGGGCGAGCTTGATGGCGGATCGGCGCTGCGCCGAGATGAGCTCTTCGTGGAGCGTGTCGAGGAAGAAGCCGAGGAACTCTTCCGCATCCTCCTGATGACCGCGTCGCATCTGATCGAATCGCTTGTTGAGACGCATGGCATCGTAGACGAATTCGGGCACAAAAGGCTCGGATGCGGCAGCGACCGATGGGTCAGCGAAGTCGATCGACATGGATGCATCGGCAGGGAGGAACTCGCGCAAGAACTGAATGACGGCCTCCATGAGGGGTGTGGCGTTTCCAAAGTCGGCGGGCACTTCGTTTCCGATGAGGCTGAAAAGGTTGTAGAAGGGAGCACAATAGACGAGCGTCTGCAGGATGGCGTTGGCGAAGCAAAAGTTGCCCTTGTTAACTAGACCGCGGGGATGGGTGATGGGAGCATCGAAGCGTGTGTGCGCATCTGCCAGCAGACGCTCGAGGCTCATGACGGTCGGTTTGGCAGGGGCAACTGCAGACTTGCGACCAGCCTTGCGACCGTTTGAGGCTTTGGGAGAGCGCGCAGCGGAGGGTGAGCCCACTTCTGAGGCAGCGGAAGCGCCGTCTTGTCCGACATTGACGCTGACGCCGATGGGACCTTTGGCGTTGAGACCGGTGCGACCGAGGGTGTCTGCCCATGATTTGGGAGTGCCCCACACATTGACTTTTGGCGGGTTGAGCTGAGGGGTGCCGACGGCTGAGGAAGAGAGTGAGTCGGGAGCAGCAATGCTGGTTGCTTCCGTGAGCGAAGAGACGGCGAGGTCGGGGTGTTCGGATGTGAGAGGGGAGGAGGGATGAGTAGAGATGGAGGAGGGAGCGGGTGTGCTATGTGCGGTGGGAGATGCTGGTTCGAGGGAATTGATCCTTCTTGGGCGTTTTGGAAGGGCCTCGATGAGCGCGGACCAATTGGAAAGCTGGGAAAGCTGAGTTCTTGAGCGGTAGGAGAGAGTGAGAGGCGGTGCTGATGACGGAGACGGTGGGCGGAAGGCTGCACCGAGATTTGTCTCGTGGAATGTCTGCAGGTATGGGTCGATTCGTTGTGTCCTTCGTGATGAAGAGGAGGAGGAGGAGGATTGTCTATAGCCGTGCGGCGCTGCTGCCGCTTGCTTTCTTTGGTTGGAAAGAAGTGATGGCCGCGGCGCCTGCGGTACGATGATGTTGGTTGTCGGTTCAGGCTGCGATTGCGAGTGTTTGTCGTCTACCAGTGAATGTGATACGAAAGAAGGAGCGCTGGCAGATGGAAGGGCGGACGAAGACGACATTGTCGCATGTGAGGTTGATGTAGATGCTGGCGGTTGTGATTGACTAGTTGAGGCCGAGGCGGACGCCGCTGTGCTGGCTGAGCCTGGCTGTTGCGCCAGAGTTTGTCTCGATGAAGGAGAAAGGAGCGAGCTAGAGGATGCTAGACCAGCGTCGGATATCGCAGGAGCCATATTGGATATGTCAATGGAATCAGAGCAGCTGAAGCCTTGCTGCAGCGGCGGCGAGTTCAATTGCCTTGAAGGTTTGGCACTGTATGCGCATGCGCTTGATTGAGGAAGAGACGACGTCGTGCGATCTGTTTGGACCGGCGGAGGCGCGAGCAAGGTTGCGAGCTCGGAGTTGAACGAGTGCTGAGACCGGTATGAAAGAGAAGGGACGGAATGGCTGGTTGTGGGAGAGATGGGGAAGACGGAAGGAAGAAGGAGAGCGATTGATTCGAGGTTTCGAGTGAACTTGAACTTGATCGCTGAGCAGCTGCGTTTGCGAAATTTGGGCTCTGACGACTTGCAGCGCTTGGAATTGGTCATCGGACACGAAACCGACACACTGGCAGCCTAGCCGAATTTTGAGGTGTCTCTCTCTCTCTCTCCCCTTGTGACGACACTGCGCTCTGCAGTGGTTGATATTTCATCTCCACCCCACTTTTTCTTCTTGTTTGTCCACTTTTCCGCCGAAAGGACCAGCAGATCGATAGACTCGCTCGTGTGATGCCTCCGCGATTTTCGGCTCGCCATTCTTGCTCTAGCTCGTGCGATCTGACACGTCTGATTAGAATGTCCGAAACCCTTGGACATGACCGTCCAGCTATCGACGTTTCCAAGCCTGCGAACCAGTAGTGCGGATTGCTGATCTCGGTGCCCGCTCCGTGGCTCAAGCTACCAGGTAATGGCCAGCAGAACTCTGTGCTGTGCTTGGGTTGCATCGCATCGCATCGTCAGAGGCCGTTGCCGAAAAAAGTGGGCGTCGCCTAACAGAAGCGGCGAAGAAAAGAATCTGAAAAAGAGAGCTGTCAAAATCCAATTCTCGCAACTTTACTCCATATTCACTTTGTCACACACACACACACACACACACACACCGCTTCCGCTTCCACTTCCGCTTTCCTTCTTACAATCACCACCGTCGTCGCCAACGGCCCGCATCGGCTCAAGCGCTGGCTCGGATCTCCTTCATTCTCAGCGCTCAACTCGCTCTTGGAAGCCAACGCGACGTTCCACCGACAGCCAGACATGTTTGCGTCGAGCTGACATTCTCCGTTCCGCTCTGGCCCAGCTAGCTCGATAGCACGATCGAACCTTTGAGCAGCAGCCACTTCTGCTTCGAACACCTTCCTCACTTCCACCATGACGCAGCCCGATGCTCTCTCGTGTGCCCTCGCCGCAGCCACGTTGCACACATCAAGCGATGACTCCGCTTCCCGCAAGCCCGCGATGCCTTCCTTCGCTTCGGCGCTTCGATCTGGATCCGGTCAGACAAAGCAGTCCATGTCCGTTGTACCAAACGATGCCACACTTCAGTCAGCGTCGACTCCACCGACACCACCCCCTGCGTCTCACGAATTAGCACCAATAGACGACACTATCCTGCAAGCCATTCGCAAACGAGACGATCGCATCTTTTTCACTCAGTACGAGAATCAGATGGCCATTTTCATCAACGACGACGCTCGCTCCACCCTCGAGCTTGGTCCTATGAACGCCTATCAGCGCCTCCTCGTCCACCGATGCGCAGACCAGTTCCAACTCGAGCATCACCTCCACCGTGCCACCCACACCATCACCCTCTCCAAAACCTCGACCTCCTCGCATCCCTCCGCACTCCTCTCCAACAGAGCTCGTGACTACTTGGTACAGCGCGACGGTGTCGACCCTGCCAGCACACACCCTTCTATCCTCGGCATCGCTGCCTCTTCCGCCTCGGAGACCAACACCGCTTCGTCCAGCTCATCACCCTCCACCTCGTCCGCCGCCTCTCCAGCTCCAGCTCCAGCAGCCACCTCGTCGTCCGCATCGGCTACGCCCAAACCCCTTTTCAAAATCATGCATCGAGATCCTTCCGCACTCCGCAAATCTCCGCTCCGATCCCTCGACGATGACAAAGTCGACTCGGACAAAGCCAAATCTCGCAAAGACATGACCCTCGAGGAAAGGGAAGCTTCCTACAAGGCTGCTCGTGCACGCATCTTTGGTGATGTCGCCTCGAGCGATTCTACCTCCTCCACCTCATCCACTCCGAATGTTGATCAATCCAGTCACAACGGCGATCCAGTTGCGCCCGAGAACAAGTCTTCGCCCTCAAGCTCAGCGGCTTCCAGCCCAGCAGCTTCCCTGGCAGGCGCACGCTCCAGCTCTCGCAACAAGAAGCCGGCTTCCTCAAGCTCTTCCACTCACCGGGCCAAGGCGATTGCCACCGACCTCGCGGAAGATGACAGCCTCGAGTTCAGCCGTGCTCTCCCTCTCTCCAATCAAGCCTCTCTCGCATACGCAGGCCACCAACAGTCGAGTCCGCTCGCTTTGACCAGCCATGTAGCTCCGGGCTACTTCGCACCCGCACACGCTTTGCACCTGCAGCAGTCGCATTCCAATCCCAATCTCAGGTCAAGAGCACCCGCATTCTACCCACAGGGCAGCAGCACGCCCACCTATTCGCAGGGCGGCGCCCTCAGGCATCCAGCTGCGTCTGGGAGCGACTCGTTCCCCGCACTGGACAGCAACGCTCGAAACACGGTGACCCCCGGTGCGGGTAGCGTGTGGAACCGTTCTCGGAACACGGCGCCGACAGCGGGTGTCGCACACGAACATCACTTGAACGGCGTCAGTGCATGGGCGCAGTCAACCTCGACCTTCAACAACAATGCAGCTCCGCTTCATCAACAACAGCAGCAGCAGTACCAAGGGTACATGCCGTATCAGCACCAGCATCAGCACCAGCTTCAACCGCATCAAAAATTGCACCACGGCCCGAACCCTTATTCTGTGGGCCAGCCTCCTCATTATACCCAACTGGGACAGCAGGTCCATGCGCATGCTCCCAGCAGCTATGCTGGATCGAGGAATAGCAGTCGAGCCAGTTCGCAACGTGGCGCACACAGCAACAGCAGGGGAACGGGTGCTAGGGACGATGCGGTCAGCGTGAGCTCCATCTCGTCCAACTCGTCTTCTCGTTCTGCCAGCGTAAGTGGTGTCAGCGGAGCGGGTGCAAATAATATCGGAGGCGATGGCAGTAAGCCGGCGGGAGGAACGTTGGCGGGACTGTCACATCCTTCGCTGCCGGCGAGACCATCTTGGATCTCGCCGTCGAACAACGGCGGTTCCACGGCCTCAGCGTCGACATCTGCCGTTGCGTCCAGTGCGGAAGGCGGGGATTCGGCAGAGTAGTTGCGATTGCGCTCTTTGGCGTGCGACACACAAAAGCATAATGTTTGTATCCAAAATGCAAAGACGAAAGCAAAGCAGTTTTGCAACCGCGGTTGGTGTTTATAAGATTGAGCAGTGTGTTTTCTTTTACTCCAAAGTCATGTACTTTTCCACGCAGTCCTTCCAATCCTCATCCACGATCCTCAACCCTTTCCCACCTCTTGTCGAGCTAACTTTGTCGAAAGCGTTCCACCACCACGTGTGAATTTTGGCATACTTGTCTTTTTCTTCTCCGATCGGTCTACCCAGGGTCCAAGGTTTATCGAGGATGTAGTGGATATTCTTTGCGTCGGAGTCGGACCATATAGCCGGGTGAACGGTGGGAAGGGTTTTGAGGGCGTTGTAGATGTACGGTAGGTAACGAATGTGACGTGTGGGGGTGGAGAAGAAGGTGGCGAGGAAGTCTTGGTCCGGGAAACGGTAGGTGGGGATGAGAGGGGAGGTGGTTATGGTGTTGATCATTTCGTCCATGATGGAAGTGGAGGGAGTGAGGATGACTAGGCCGGAGTTGATGAGTTGGGAAGGAGAGGGATGAGCGGTGGCGGTTGTTGGTTGAGGGATGTCCGAGAGGGAGGAAGCGGTGGGAAGGGTTTGAGGGGTGAAACCGCAGTTCTCGGGAACCCATTCGGCGGGGTAGGTAGCGATTCGATTCGGATTGCAAGTGCACGCCCAACTAGCACCAATCCACTCCTCACCCGCTTCATGATCGAACACGTTCGGCTCGCGGAACAGCTCGTCCATGTTGTGCAACACCAGCATGTCCGAATCCACCAACGCAATCCGATCGTACTCTACCAACTCGAACGCACGAAGCTTCGTCCACACCTCGTTGAACCGTGTGTACGCCAAACCGGTGGCTGTCGAGCTCGGATAGATCGGTTCGATATCGCGAATCACGATCTTGCCAGACGGAAGCATTGTCGAGAGGATCGAGCGTGCGCGGGTTGAGAGTTTCGAGGTAGCCATGATCACCAGTGGATGGGCAGAGGCGTGTTGCACGAGCAGAGAGTGTGCGAACACCACCAAGCCCGGTAGCAGATGCTCGGATGTAAGGAGCGTTGCCCAGGCGCATCTTGGTGCGACCGCTGGCGCGAAGGAATGAGGTTCGTTGGTTTCTCCGATCGACATCGTTTGCGAAAGAGGAAAGCGAGTGAACGGTTGCAGGTGAGGATGATGGTGATGAGAAGGCAAACGAGAACCACAAAAAATCCAGGAACACGAACGGAAAACGTGTTCTGCGCCGCGGAAACGGCCAAGGCAATGATGTCGCGTTGCTGATGCAATCCCCGACCACACCTTCTTGCTGCAGCCAGAAGAATCGATCTGTCGGACAAGGGTCCCCTTCGCTCGCTTGCCGGCTTCGTTTTGACAGGTTCCGGAAATATGAATTCAGGCCACGCCAAAATCGTAACACACGCAAAAAGATGCATGAGGGTCCGTGGGTCCACGCAGATCACACCGATCTTGCACAAGACTCACGCGTAAACGATCCGCGGATATCCCTTCAGCTCAGCCAACTTCCTGCACAGCTTTGGCACTCGCTTCCAGCTCATCGGACAGGCAGGCCGCTGTGGTATTCTCTCGCTGCTGAATCGGATCGAGTAGCCAGTGCGGAACACACACGAACACGACATCGTCCGTCCAAGCAAGATCAAAAATGCAAAAAAGGAATGCCTCCTAGCCGACTCGAACGACTGACCTCTTCATTACTAGTGAAGTGCTCTACCGCTGAGCTAAGGAGGCTTTGTTGTATTGTAGTTCCAGCATTGCTTGAACATTCTCCATCTCTCGTTGGTGTTGAATTATCGAATGGGATGCGAGATGTTCACTGACTGGCTCTTTGACGAAAGGAACCCGAAGGCTGCATGATGTAAGAAGTTAACGCATGGCATTGTTTGTACCCGAAGACTCTCGAACACTCAGAACTTGCTTTGAGGACCGACGAGTTTGAGCTGCTGTCGAACGCCGAGGTCGATCATGACGTCTTCGCTTCCGCCGGGCACCGTCAGGCCTGGAGAGACGCGCAATGACACAGAAAGCAAAAGTCACAGATGCAATGGTCAGTAAAACGTCCGATCCCCGTTGTGCAGCAAGACCAATCAACACCTTACCTTTCGACTCTCTGTAAATACGCTCGATCCTGTCGCCCGTTCCACCCTTGGTCAGACCCATACCACCCAGAAGATGAACCGCTTCCCTCACCACGTGGTCCAACACGATACCCGCGTGGGCTTTCAACAACGCGCACGTCCCACCGGTCAACAGATTCGACTGGGCGATAGTCAAATGAAGTTGCTGGAAGACGACGCTCTCCACCCACGCCTGCAGTGCCTCCACTTCTCGGGCCATGTTTCCAATCTTGTATCGCACCACGGGCTGTTCGATCAGCTTCTTACCGAACACTTCTCGACGTCGGGTATGGGCGATGGTGTCCTCGAGACAGACCCGTGCGTAGCGGAGAGCGGTGAAGGAAATCGTCAAGCGTTCATGATTAAAGTTAAAGAAGACCAGCTTGAGACCATCGCCTTCTTTGCCGATGAGGTTGGAGACCGGGACCTTGACGTCGTCGAATTCGACGATGGTGGTGCCGGATGCTCCGCCGGGAAGCATCTTCATTTGTTTGGTGGTCACGCCGGGGCCACGTGGGATCAGGAGCAATGAAATTCCTGCAGAGTCGCCCGCTTTGCCGGATGTGCGCACGGCGGTGGTGAACCAGTCCGAGTAGATGCCGTTGGTGATCCACTTCTTGCTTCCATTGACCAGATAGAACTTTTCGCCATTCTCCTCGATCAGCCGAGCTTCCGTGCTGAGGTTGGCCACGTTACTACCAGCCAGTGGCTCGGTGATGGCGAGACACACTCGTTTGCGGCCCGAAAAGATCTCGGGCAACCATTTTTGCTTCTGCTCGGCGCTGGCAAAATGCATGATCGGTCCGCTTCCGTACGTCAGTCCACCAACCAATCCCATCAGTACCGAGCTGGCGCATCGGTTGAGCTCATCCCAAATGATGTAGTCGTGAACATTGTTCCATTCCTCCGGTTTGATTCCCGCGGGCAACCCTACGCCGACGCTCTGTGCGATCTTGGCAATCTTGGGGTCGACATGGACGCCCGTAGCAAAGGCAAAGAGCACGCCGTCCTTGGCAGCACGTTTGTAGGCTTCGTCGTCGGTGATGACGCCGGCGGCTTCGTACTTGGCACCCATCTCGATGAGCACCTCGTCGCACCACTTGCGGCACCATTCGCGAAGCTGGATGTAGGAGGGGGATGTGAAGACCGAAGAGGGCAGACCCTGAATCCAGGGTGCTTCGGAGAAGGGCACGGTGGGCTTGGTGAGTTTCATTTGCGACATGTTGAACGAGATCAGGATGGTGGGGTGATGATGGAAGTCGAAAAGCAAGTGCGTCCTCAAGCGGGCGGTTGTGTGAAAGTGTATTGAATGCGGGGTCACATTAAAGGGGTGGGCGCATGTCCAGGCGCTACCATGTGTAACGAAGCGGTAAGCAGAGCTGACAGCTAGCCATCTCCTTTTTCGACGCTTCCCCACAATCCCAATCACAATCACATTCGGGACATGTTGCTCGGCTCAGCCGCTACAGCCTCTTCCACTTCGGGACGACGCTTGGGTGCTTTGGCCTCGTGTTGCCAGTTTGGCGCGCATGCGTTGCGCGGGTGTTCGCGCTGGTCCGAGACGCTCAGGGTCTCTGTCACTTTTCGCTCTCGATTCTAGGCTCGCGAATCCGGTCTTGGAATGCAACCGATTTACCGGTGCGCATCTAGAAAAATCGCACCACGCTGATCTCCCATCGATGTAACATTGTTGCGACTGCCACAAAATTGGATGCGAAGGTTTCGCGGAATTCGGAGACTCTGCCTCTCCCTCTCCACACATTTCTGCTCAGCCTCGACCCTCACCATCCCTTCGCCTGCTCTCCATCACACACTCTCGAGCAGAACGACGACTCCAGTCAGCAAAGCCTTCTGGACATTCGACAACATGTCGAAGCAGCCGTTGTCCGTGGCAGAGATCCTCGAAAAGCAAAAGCAAGAGTCGGCGCTCAAGCCACGCTTCCTTTCGAAAGCCGAACGAGCAGCCAAAGCCGAACGCGAGAAGCAGGAGCAGGAACAGCAACGAGCACAAAAGCAGGCCCTGGAGCAGAAGCAGCGTCTCGAGTTTGAGAGGCAAGCTCGCTCCATCGCGGCTTCTGCTTCGTCGTCGAGACCGCCTGCACCACCTGCGGGGAGAGATTCGGATCGATACCGCCAGAACAATGGCGATTTAGATTATGGCAGCGCTGCGGATATTAGGGAAGACAGTCGCAGAGATAGTCGAGCCAATGGCAGAGATAGGAACCTCCACGCGTCCAACGGGTATCGATCGAATGAGCATCCCCTCACACCTGCTACAAACGATGCAGACGTAGGCGAGGGAAGCAGCAGCGCACCCCTGACGGAAACCGAGCAGGCCTCGATTCGACGACGATACCTGGGGCTCAAGGAAGACAAGAAGAAACCCAAGCGTAAACCCACCGACAAAAAGTTCGTCTTTGACTGGGGCGAAGAAGACGACACCGCCACCGAGTCCCTCGCCATTCAGATCCAATCAGAAACCAACCTCTCCGCTCCTCCAACCTCGACCCCTGCTGCCCGTTACGATCCGCTCGACAAACGTTTCGACGACAAGCACTGGAGCGAAAAGACACTCGCGCAGATGAAGGAGCGCGACTGGCGTATCTTCCGCGAAGATTTCGGCATCTCTGCTCGCGGCGGCAACATCCCTCGACCTCTACGCTCGTGGCGCGAATCATCTATTCCCGCCTCCATCCTCAGCACCATCGAAGAAGTCGGGTACAAAGATCCATCACCCATCCAACGGCAAGCCATCCCCATCGGACTTCAAAACAGAGATTTGATCGGAATCGCCGAAACGGGTTCGGGCAAAACAGCCTCGTTCCTCATCCCCCTCCTCGCGTACATCTCCAAGCTACCCAAACTCGACGAATCGACAAAGGCGTTAGGACCGCAAGCGCTGATCCTCGTACCCACGCGAGAGCTGGCGCAGCAGATCGAGACCGAGACCAACAAGTTTGCGGGTAGGCTCGGGCTAGGGTGCGTGTCTATCGTCGGTGGAAGGGATATGAACGATCAGGCGTATGCGTTGAGGGATGGAGCCGAGATCGTGATCGCTACACCGGGAAGGTTGAAGGACTGCATAGAGAGGCACGTGCTGGTGCTGAGTCAGTGCACGTACGTGGTCATGGACGAGGCGGATAAGATGGTGGATATGGGTTTTGAGCCCCAGGTGAATTTCATTCTGGATTCGCTGCCGGTGTCGAATGTGAAGCCGGACAGTACGGTCGCCGAGCAGATGGGGGAGGAGGCGGTGGGGAGGTACAGGGTGACCATGTTGTACTCGGCTACGATGCCGGCGAGCGTCGAGAGGATGGCCAGAGTGTATCTGAGGAGACCGGCTACGATTACGATTGGAGATGCGGGTCAAGCGGTAGCTACGGTGGAGCAGATCGTTGAGTTCCAACCGTCGGAAGAAGCACGTCGATCTCGCTTGATCTCCGTCCTCCAGCGATCCTCGCATCTCGTACCGATCATCGTTTTCGTCAACCAGAAGAAAGCGGCGGACCAACTCTCCTCCTTCCTCGCACGTCAAGGTTTCCACATCTCCACCCTCCACTCCGGCAAAACCCAAGAGTTGCGCGAGGAAGCACTGTCCAACCTGCGTTCCGGTGTGACGCAGGTGCTCGTAGCTACCGACCTAGCAGGTCGCGGTATCGACGTTCCCAACGTAGGCCTCGTCGTCAATTTCGCCATGCCGAACAACATCGAAGCGTACATCCACAGGATCGGTAGGACCGGTAGAGCGGGCAAACAGGGCACCGCCATCACCTTCGTAGACCAGGCGGATAGCGATCTCTTCTGGGACCTCAAGCAGGAGCTGACGAAGAGCAAGCTGAGCAGCGTTCCGCAGCAGCTGGCGAGACATCCGGCGGCGATGCATAAGCCGATCAAGGATGGGATGAAGAGGAAGAGGGAGAGGGAGGACGAGGGGTGAAAAACAAAAGACAAAGAAAGCTGATTGCGCAAATTTCAAGTGACTTTGTGTACAAGAATCGTGTGCTGCTGTGATCGCTCCCTTCTGTGTCTACGTCTTGGTCACGACGACCACCTTATCCCACCATCCCATATCCAGCTCTTCGATATCGATCGAGCTCGCCTCCTCACCTCTCTGTCTCGATCTCCTCCCTTCTCCATCCTCGTCTCCCGCTTTGCGCTCAGCCACCCGCTCAGCCTGCTGCTCAGAATACCACCTGACAAACCAGCGGAAAAATTTGATCGACTCCTGAACCTTGTTCGTCATCCAACACGTCTTGGCGAGCAGGAAGAGCGTCTGACCCTGAACGCGCGTCTGCATGTGTCTAGTCGTTTGCTCCTGCGCCTCGCTCGCAGCTTCGTCCGATCTCTGCTTCTGTTCTACTGTGCGACCGCCTCGCGCGTTCGGTCGGAGCGCATTGGAAACCAGCTCCAACTCGGTCTGCCCCTTTACGAACTCGTTCAGCAGCAAATGCAACGTCCCCAGCACCAACCGCAAGCTCGTCCTCCTCAACACCTTTTCCGGCGTATCCTCCCGTGTCACCTGCTGTAGATCGGGAAGCGCAAGCACAGCACTGACAGCCTTGATGGCGGTCCTGAGCTGCGCCCGATTCTCTGCGGTCAAAGCCTTGGTGGACTGCTGGTGCGCTTTGGCGAGACGGTCGAGCATGGGGACGTGATCCTGGCTGGCACCTGCGATGGCGGCGGCTGGAGGGAAGCGCAGCGTCTCGCGGAAGGCGCGGTGCGGGAAGGGTAGGGCTAGGAGAGAGTCGACCATGAGACCGGTGACGAGGTCTGCGCGGAAGAAGGGCGAGTCGAGAATGGTTTTCTCTCGAGGTTTAGCAGGGCTGCTTGCGCTTTCTGCCTTTGGCGTAGGGTTCTTGGCAGATGCAGCTTCGCCAGTCACCTTTGATGATGGAGGAAGTCGGACCGTTGCACTCTCTGCCCCCGAGGCAGGTGCGGTATCCGGCTGATCAGCCGTCGCAGTCGCATTGGCAGTGCTAGCTCCGGACGCCGACGCATCTCGGTAAACAGCGCTGTCGGCACTCGAAGGCATCTTGTTTGCCTCCTGTGCGATGTTCTCGTTCAAAGACTCGAGGGCGATCTCGGTCTGGGCGAGTAGCTCGATAATGTCGCTCTGGCTCGAGTCAAGTTCGGAGCTCGCGGACCAGTCAGCAACGGCGCGGCCAAGGTAGTTGGCCTGGTGCTGCGGTCTGAGAGCGGCCAGACGCTTGTTGATGTGACCTCGTAGGTTGAGACAGTCGGTGCGGAGATTGATGTTGCGTTGTCCGTCGCGTTGGCCAAGGATGCGCAATGCCGTGTTGAGTATTTCCTTGGCAGCTCGAATAGTCGATTCTTCGTCTGCAGGAGGTTCGGACGTAGCCTGCTGCGGTGTCCAGCGTCCACGTGCGTGCTCGAGGAGGCGTTCCGGGTTCGTGTCGAGATTGATTGCCTTGGACAAGACGACGTCCAGTTCTTTGCCGGCTTGAGAAGCACGAGCAGCAGCGTGCGAGTCGGCACGGATGTTGTCGATGCAAGCTGTCCTGAAAGCCGTTCCGGCGCTGATGAGGTGTTCTGGATCAAAGTCGGGCAGATTCTTGGAAGCAGCATCGAAGGTGTGGCCGATGCGGTTGGACCAATACTGTGCATGCGGATCCTTCGTGTCAGCGAGGCTGGTCGGAGGGGCAGGAACATGACGAGGCTTGGCACGAGTCTGTGAAGCGAGCCCTGCTAGGTCAGCGTCGGCGACAAGCTGAACAAGGGCAAGGTCAGCTTGAGCCTCAGCGATGAAGCGATGTTCGAAACGCTGGCAGGCGTCTGTATAGGCTGTGCGTGTGAGATCGAGGGCGTTCTTGAAAACGACGTTCCACTGGAGTGTGGATGAGATACCGGAGCGGTGGTGCCAGTCACCGTCGTCGGCGATGAGGCCTGCATTCTGCTTTTGTTCTTCGACGTAAGCGTAGATGTCTGCGATGTCAAGACGAAAGTCGGCAAAAGGAGCCAAGGGGGTCTCCTTTTCGAAGTCTGCGCTGAGCTCACCGATAGCTTGATCGATATCGGGCTGCGACGGGTCAGACTGACGTGCGAGGTAGTGATGGAGTAAAGAGACAAAGTACCCGAGGGCGCAATCGCGTGCGACAGACCTACGTTCGAGGACAAGAGCCTCTACTTCGGCATGTTCCTGAAGCTCTCCGATGGACTCTGGATTGTACCCCTCTTGGATGGATTCGGTAACGTGCCAGTAGACAAAGGGCTGTAGACCGCGGTGCAGCTCGTTATATACGGCTGACTTGGAGCATTTGCTGTATACTGCCTCCATCGTGAAGGGTCTGTAAGGGTCGAAGTCCAAAATCAGACGAGAGTGTCCAGACAGAAGCGGGACTGATTTGGCTGCCTTTTATGGGTCGAAAGCGGTTCTGTTCGGCATGGTAGCGGCGCAGAGGAGCTGACGCAAAGCCATATCGCTGCGAGGGAGGCGCCTCGAGAAGCGACTTCACGTTCACTTCATCTCGGGTTGGAGTGAAGCTCGCAGGTGGGTTGGAGAGAGAATAGAGAGAGTGTGATGAGGAGATTGGCAGGTCGGAGCATGAAAGCGCACCGCACCGCTCCGTTCCTTCTCCACATCCTACACTTTTCGCTCGAAATGTTAGACTGTTGTGCTCCAAAATCACGTGAACGGCCCTTTATCGACTGCAGCTGTACAGGCGCGAAAAAGGCGGATCTGCAGCGCGTCAGCTGGCTGCGAGTCCGAGAGCAACACCTGCCAAGTTAGCTTTACACAGAGAGAGGAACATCCAAGCATCGAGTCGAGTCGCATTGCGCTTGTGAGAGTCAGAAATGTCGGGAAATAGGACTTGCAGCTCATCCCGCTTCGGAAGGGCCGACGAGAACGAGCATGCATTGTTGGTCTCACTTCTCACTTTTCAACTTGTTGCTCCTTGACGACCACGAACCATTGCTAGTCCTACATCATCACCCTCGTCAGCATCGTACTGCTCGTGTCTACCGTACCATACGTCTAGCTCGCGCACTCAAGCTCCGTCCATCTCGGTTCCTTCCTCGGTACATACTTGCATATCTAGGGCATTCCTTGACGGTCGAACTCGCATTCACGAAGTCTCATCCCCGAACCCAAATTGATCAGCCACATCAGGCGCTCCCATCTGATCTAGCCACGCATACCCTCATCCACCCGCACAGCAATCCTCGCCCTCTTCGCCGCCCTCTCACACAATGAACGCCTATCAGAGCGCTTCCACACTCTCAGATGCGCCTCCCGGCCAGGGTCAACTCCAACAGCTTCCCGGACGACCCGTGATCGATCTCAAAAAGAAGCTCGTCGTCGTCGGCGACGGAGGTTGCGGCAAAACATGCCTTCTCATCGTCTACTCTCAAAACAAGTTCCCCGAAGAATACGTACCCACCGTGTTCGAAAACTACGTACCCATCATCCAGTTCGAAGGCAAGACCATCGAGCTTGCGCTTTGGGATACAGCAGGTCAGGAGGAGTACGATCGACTACGTCCGCTCTCGTATCCGGAATCCGACGTCATCCTGATTTGCTTCGCCGTGGATTTCCCAACGAGCCTCGCAAATGTGCAGGATAAATGGTTCCCAGAGATCAATCATTTTTGCGAAGGAGTGCCGATCCTCCTGGTGGGGACAAAAACGGATTTGAGGAAGGACAAGAACAGTTTGGCTATGTTGCAGGCTCAGGGTACAAAACCGGTTACTGCGCAGCAGGGGCAGCAGGTGGCGGACGAGATCGGAGCGGTAAAGTATGTAGAGTGTTCGGCAAAGACGAGGGAAGGTGTGCAGAACGTGTTTGATTCGGCGATCAGGGAGGCGTGTAGGAAGAAGGGGTGGGCGAGAAGGGCCGGTGGCGCAGCTGGGGGGAAGAAGAAGTGTGTTCTGCTGTGAAGAGCAAAACATCACGCCAGCATCGACGGTATCGGCGCGCGTAGCGGAGGGAAGGACAGGATTCGACATCGGGAGGGCTCGCCTGGACACAACTCGGCGGCCCCATGTCGCATCTCTTTCCCTCCCGTCCGGCGCTCGCTTCTTACGCATCATTGACCATTCTTTCGCGTTGCTCCCCACTTCGATCTTCACCCCATTCAAGTTTCTGTCCCAAACATTCACATTCGGTCCCGCTTTGCACAGCCTCTAGGTCTCATCCGTTACGTAAACCTTCTTACCCCACACACTTTCTATTGTACATACATACATACACTCTTAATGCATGGGCAGTTTTACAACTTCACCACATCAATAATAAGCAACCGTATGCAGAATAGCATGAGGATGTTTCGCCTGGTGCCTTTCCAAGATCCCATCCATCTCTTCGTCGACATCTTCCGCGGCTCTTATCGCCTCAGCCAGATCCAATATCGCCTTACCCGCTGCCACTGCTTCCTCGTGGTTATCCTTGATCTCTACATTGATGACATGAACTGGTCTGTTCAGCTCTGCGCCTCTGTTGAACAGATCCTCACACACGGCGTCGAAGCATCTCTCCTCGCACGTGATCACCACGTCCGCCGCGTACTTGGTCTCCTGCCATCTCTCGGGTGCTCGTTTGACGTCCTTGTTTCGATTCAACATGGTCATCAGTCCATTCGCCCAGTACAACCGAGGATCCTTTGAGTTGAGGTCCGAGATGATGTCCGTGTAGGCGGTTCCGAAGGGATAGATGTTGGGAAGGTTGATCTTGGGCCCTGGGAGTCGGACGGCGGATCCGGTGCCGGCAGAGGTGACGTTGAATCCGGATTGTGCGAGCAACGAGTGCGCCGCCATGGATCGGTTCTGGTTCGACGCACAAACTACGCAGAAGAGCACATTGCTATCGGAAGACGAAGTGCTAGGCACCACACCGTTGACTGCAGTTGCCTCGATGGTGGGTTGTGGAGGTTGTGGTGCAGATGAGGAGGTAGAGGAGAGTGGTGGATAGGGCGGCGTTGTCGAGGAAGATGATGAGGGCTGTATTGAGTATGGATTCTGCATTGTGGATGTAGCGCCGAGTCGAAGACGCTGGACGTGATGTGGATTGCTGTCGAGGTGAAGAGCGGCCGCAGTGCTGCGTGTGAGATGAGCTGAAGACAGCTGTACCTGCGTCTGAGGCTGATCAGGACTCGTTGAATGCTTCAAGGCGAAGTGAGTTGATGCTGTAGTAAGTTGATGACGATGACGATGCGATGAGAGGATGCGAAAAGGTGGATCGTGCTCTCCAAAAGTGCGAGAGAAGAGAGGGTCTCAGTCACAGCGGAAACAAAAGAAAACGACTGAATCCATTTTCGCACTAACAGACTGGCAATTTTCAACATGCCACAACCTGTGTGATCTTGACCAACTCAGATGGTGCATTCACTGAACGACCCATTGGCACAGCTCACACCATATCACTTTGTCGATCTTGATTTATGTAAAGGCTGGGATTGCAAGGTGTAGGCCGTCTAGGCAACAGTCTCCGACTCAGTCGTATCTTCGGTCCTGACACGTTTTGCCTCGCGCTGCCCCTCTCCATCTCCCGCCACTTCTTCCTGCGTCCTCTTACCCGCCTCTGCATCGCTTGCTGCCACCTCCTCCTTGGTCTTCTCCTGCTCCAAGCTCGCCAGGTACCCCTTCCTCATCTCCAGCGCCTGCTTGTCACCGAACACTCTCAACGCATGCAGTATGAACCCGGCGGTACTGCTCGTCGTCATCTCCGGATGCGTCCTCCCTGGCAGCACTTGATACTTCCGCAACCAAGGCTCTGTAACGCTGATGTTGATAAACTCTTCGTCGCTTCGTAACTGCGCATGAGCTTCCACCAGAGGCTGCAGGTACGGGCTGTGGACGACCACACTTGCCGAGCCACCGAGATGCGGTTTCAGGCGACGAAGGATGCTCATGGGATCGTAGTGGCATGCGATGAGGACGGCGTCGAAATCGCCGGCGAAGAAGTCGGATCGTACGCGGTCCACTTCGCGGAACGTAGCTTGACGTTTTCTATCGCGCTGCTTATCCTTGGCGGATCGTGTGGCGGTGGTGGCGGAGGAGGAAGAGGATGTAGGCTGAATGTCTTGGTTGGAAAAGACCGGTGCGTAGTCTTGTTCCGTTGCTGCCCAGTTGATGATCTTGAGCACGGGTTTCGTCACCTGAGTCGGCAAGTTGAAGTAAGGCAAAATATCCAGCGACGGTGGCGATTCCGCATCGTTGATCGCGATCACAGTCCCATCCCCACCCAACCTCTCCAGCACAGCTCCCACCAGCAACCCGGACACCCCATCCACCACCAAATACCTGCCACCGGGTCGAACACTGCCGAAGCTCAACACCTGCGACAGCGCGTCCTTGCGGATGTAGCGGATCTTCTCCGGGGACTTGTCGAACCAAAAGTCGCATATGTTGCCAAAGTCCGGCTGCAGAGGCGTGAAGAGCTTCAGGTGCTTCTGTTCCTTCCTGGCCACGTATTTGGCTTGCGAGTAGACGGTGCGGTTGGCGAAGGATTCCGAGCTTGCAAGCTGCTGCTCGATGATCTCGCGGCCGGAAATGCCTTGTTCTTTGAGCGTTTGGATGTCGATGTAGGTGAGCTTCTGGGCGGAACCGTCGTCGTTGATGTGCTCGTTAGTGGCTGCGGTCTCGACGGTTTCGCTGGCTTCGGTTTCGAGATCGCTTAGCGTTCGGTTGATTACGAGCTTCAGTTTCCCTCCCGTCGCTGATCCCGATGCTCTTACGCCGCTCTTTCCGTTCTGCTTTGAGTCTCCAGCCTTCTGTGATGCTGACGCAGCGTCTGCCTGGATTTCATAGGTGAAGCCGTACGGCATACCGATCAAGTCATCCGCGCGGAAGCTGCCAAACTTTCCCAAACTGACCTGCTTGCCAGGCATGATCTCGGCTGGCTTTGTCCGTCCAGACGGCATCTTGAGTATGACAGTGGACCCAGACTCGATGTAGTGCAGCCTTCTCCGCAGCTGTTCGGATGTCAGGCGCTGAGGAGGGTTCGATTGGCGTGGACGCTGATTCCCTGGGTTGTTCTGCTTGGCAGGCTTTGATTTTGGTGCGGAAGAGCTGGACCCTGCCTCTGCCGCAGTCGAAGGCTCAGCCATAGCTGCTATCTGAACGGCAGCCGTCTCTGTAGATGGATCCGATGACATGGTCTAAGTCTGGCTGACGACGGCAACGAGGATGGTGATGATGAAGGTGACGATGTCGAGAGGAGAGCGAAAGCCGAAATGTCGAAAACGTTGCATTTCTTCTCAAATTTGTCAAAAAAAATGTTGTCGGATGTAAGATCGGCCTCCACACTGTACTCCAAATGCCGCTTTCCGCACTCTCGGCGCTTCGCCGGCTCTGGCAACCACCGCGGACCGGATCACCACTCTTGACTCTGCGACCACGTTCTCTACCGTTGCCGTCATTCTCCCAACACCGAAACACGACGAAGCACAAAGCCAGCAACGCGACAAGATGGAGGTCGAATCATCACTCCCCTCGGTTCCCTACGACCGCGAAGCCGTATACACAGCATTGACGCAGTTCGACGAGTCGGATCCAGAGTTTCAAGGAGGCATACAGACCATCATCGGACCCATGCAATCGTCCGGTGTAGCACCAGAGCAGATCGAGGAAACCAAAAAGCGAGCCAAGGTCTTCTTCTGGTCTCAGAAGACGGGCAACCAGGTCGACTATACCGATTATAGCGAGTGGCTGAAGTCGAATCCCGCGAATTCGGCTGCCGAAAAGGCGGGCGACTCCGATGCAGTGATGGCATCGACATCGGCACCGGACAAGGCTGAAGGCGGAAAGGAACAGGACAAGGAGCCGTACCCAGCGTCTTTCGATGCGATCATTGAGCTCATCACGACGGGCAAGACGGATCAGATTCCGGGCATCCGCGACATTCCACTCAAGATCAACGAAGAACCTCCAACACAAGCTACCATGAGTAGACCATTGAAGCCGTGGGAGAAGGCCGGTACCTCCTCGAGCGACGTATCATCACAGGTCATGCCACAAACAGCAGCCGCAGCGACAGAAACGCCCGTATCACACATGGAAACCGGTCAGCAATCCTAGCATTACTCCTTTGTCTTGGCATTCAATCGAACCAACATTGGAGGTCGTACAGAGCCTTGCTCAAGCTGATTGTATGGAAACGGAGCGTGCGTGCGTGTATATGTGTATGTGTGCATGTGTGACACATCACTTTGGTTTCCTGGTGAAAAAGCTGTTGAGACTCTGCTGTCCCTTCTTGGCAGGCGCCGGGGTTGCACCTCCTGAAGGCTTGCGCAGACCGCCCGAGTTGTTGGACGCTGGTGTAGACTTAGCGGCAGCAGCCGGGGCAGGACTTGCTGAAGCAGAGGTGGATGTCGACCTCGCCTCGGCCAACTCTTCCGCTGCCTCCTTCTTGGCCGCACCACTCGCACGTTTGGACCCGACCACAACGGGCGCATCCGACTCCTCGGACGAATACGACTCGTACTCGTCCACCGTCTTTGTCACCGTGTATCCGCGCTCGTCTTTGGTGCGCACCTTCTTGCTGCCGATCTTGCGCTTTTTGCGCACCCGTCGTTTGGGCGCATTCTCGGTGCCGTCCATCGTATCAGTGACGGTGGAGTCGGCCATGGGCACGTCTGGGTCCAGGTCTTTGCCCTGACCCGTCTTCGTGGCGCTGCTGCTGACACCGCTGGGCTCGACGATCTGCACGTCGTTGTCGTTGCCGTTGTCGTCATCGTCATCCATCATGGCTTCGAGCTTCTTACGTTGCGCAGCTTCTTGCGCCTTGGTTTGAGACCTTGCATCGGCACGTTTGCCCGTTCCTCTCGGCGCCGCACTGCGTACTGGATCCGACATGTTGACGTCCCCATCCGAATCGTCGTCGTCGGCATAGCCGAGTTTCTCGGGCTTGTCGTCGTCCTCGTCATCCTCGTCGTCGTCGACAAGGATTGGTTTGCGTCTGCTGTTGTCGTCGTCATCGTCCTCGTCGTCGCTCCCAAGCAGGGCTTTTCTCGCTGATGAGCGCTTGGCGGAGATCGGCGCCTCCTTCTTGACGGGCGCGGCCTTTGGCTCGAAGTCCTTGGGCTTGGCTCGACTCCAGTCGAGGCCGCTCTTCTTGCTACTCGCTGATGCTGGCGGCGCTGCCGGTGTCGCCTTTGCAGTAGCGGTTGTTGTAGATGACGTCTTTGCATCCGGTTCCGTTTTGACTTTGCTAGCGATGCTGCTGTTTGCCGACTTGCTGTCTTTGGACGCAGGAAGAGCAGGCGCACTAGGGGCTCCCAAGCTCGGGATCGCCTTGGTCGGATCATAATTGTCTTTTATGGTGGGATTCACAATGACACCCAACTCGGCACCGCGATTAGTCTGCTGCCACGTATCTATGTACTTTTGCTGTGTATGCAAGTCGTGCTGAACCGCCGTGAGTTGCGTAGCGTCGCGAAGACGGCCCGGCGATATCGAGTAGATATGACAAGACGTGATCTCCTCGAACGATGAACGTGCCTCATCGAGATGCGCCGCCGAGACGAGGCGGATCACTTTGCGTGTGACGTTGGCCCTTGTCTGACGTTGCGTGACGCGCGAATCGAGGAAGCTACGAGCAGGCGCGGTCGAAGAGCTGGGCGTTGACGAAGACCCGATCAGCTTGTCATCTTCCGGCTGCTCCTCGTCTGCTTTCGGAGCAGCGGCTGCATCGGATTGGGGTTCGGCGAATGCGGCTTTTCCGATGAGGATGTAGGTGGCGTCCAGGTCAGACTTGTCCTTGTGCGACTCGTAGAACGCAGCCAGGGCCTTCTTAGCTTCATCGACGTGGATGCGCAGTTCGCGGCTAAGCAGACGGTAGGTGACGAGCTTCTTGTCACGCTGTATGCATGATGTCAAGAAAGATGTTGGATCTGATGATGGTGCCATGGTTGTTCGTTCTCCTCGCACCACGACCGTCTGCTGGCGGTTAGGGCAGCTCTGTGACGTCCTATTGGGGTGTACCTTGGCTGCGCTGCTTAATGTACCTGAGCTGATACTAGTCTGCAGTCTGAACGCCTCGTCACCGTCAATGGTGTTGAGGTGGCAGTACACGGACACTGAAGGATGCTGACTTGACTGTGCCTGTCGAAGGGTCTGATCTCGAGAAGAACGAAATGAAGTCGGGATGGACTTCTCACCATCACAAATGGCTATTGATTCTCTTCGCGCTGATTAACGCGTTGAGCTGTTGCAGACGCTCAAGCTCCCACACGCGTCAAGTCCAACACTTCCAGGCTTTTGTGAATAAATGTCAACTCGTATCGGCGATACGCAAGAGGGTGAAAAAAGTCGATCACGCTGCGCCCTTCCTGTGCTTGTCTGCACTTCTCGCACGAGCAGAAGAAGGCAGCTCACTCCACACCAACACACGAAGAAAAGTGTGCGAGCGTTTGTTCAACGTTCACCCTCCTTCGACATCAAACACGTAGGGGCACACAGTCTTCCATCCTAGCTTCCTTAGACTCGTAGCGCCAAGGTTCCCCCGCCCAGTTCCGCAACAGAGACCGTTTGCTGGACAAGACACATACGCAATATGAGCGACAGCAAAGACAAACCCGCAGCACCTGCTGCCACGGACAGCAAGGTCAACGAGATCGCATCTGGCATCTCTGGGCTCATGTCGAACAAGGATGCTGCCGCCTCGAAACCGGATGCGGGCGCATCTGCATCCACCAAGGAAGAAGCTGTCGAGTCCAACCTGCGAGAGTCATCTCACGAGGTCCAGGTGACGCTCGCTGATCAGCAGGCGGATCCAAACTCTCCCCTGTATTCGGCCAAGAGCTTCGAGGCGCTCGGCCTGCACGAGAACCTGCTCAAGGGCATCTATGCCATGAAGTATCAGAAGCCATCCAAGATCCAAGAAAAGGCGTTGCCATTGCTCCTTCAAAATCCACCCAAGAACATGATCGGCCAGTCGCAATCAGGAACCGGAAAGACGGCCGCCTTCATCCTCACCATGCTCTCACGGATCGACTACGACCTCAAAAAGCCACAAGCCATCGCCCTGGCACCATCGCGTGAGCTGGCGCGTCAGATCATGGATGTGGCACGCACCATGTCCAAGTTCACCGATGTCACCACGTGCCTCTGCTTGCCAGACGAGGTGAAGCGCGGCGAGAAGATCACGTCGCAGCTCATCATCGGTACACCAGGCAAGACGTTCGACATGATCAAGAGCAAAGGCATCGAGACGGCTGCCATCAAGGTGTTTGTGCTCGACGAGGCCGACAACATGCTCGATCAGCAGTCGTTGGGAGAGCAGTCGATCCGTGTCAAGAACACGATGCCCAAGACGTGTCAGCTGGTGCTCTTCTCCGCCACTTTCCCCACCAATGTGTACGACTTTGCGGTCCGTATCGCACCGGGAGCCAACGAAATCCGACTCAAGCAGGAGGAGCTGTCGGTGGAAGGCATCAAGCAGTTCTACATGGACTGCAAGGACGAGGACCACAAATACGAGGTGCTCGTCGAGCTGTACAACCTGCTCACCATCGGACAGAGCATCATCTTCTGCGCCAAGCGCGAGACCGCCGACCGAATCGCACAAAAGATGACCCAAGAAGGACACAAGGTCGACTCGCTGCACGGCCGACTCGAGACCGCCGACCGCGACCGCACCATCGACGCGTTCCGTGACGGCAAGAGCAAGGTGCTCATCTCGACCAACGTAATTGCGCGTGGTATCGACATCCAGCAGGTGACGCTGGTGATCAACTACGACATGCCGCTCACGCAGACCGGTCAGGCGGACGCCGAGACCTACCTGCACCGTATCGGACGAACGGGTCGTTTCGGCCGCAAGGGTGTCTCGATCAACTTTGTGCACGACCAGCAGAGTTGGTCGTACATGGACCAGATCGAGAAGGCACTCAAGTGCCAGATTACACGTGTCGCTACCAACGACTTGGAGGAGATGGAGTACACGATCAAGGAGGCGCTCAAGCAGATCGGCAAGTAAGGGTCCCTCGGGTCGACCACGGAAGTCCAGCAATGCATACACATACCCATCGACGATCGCGACTGTGTAAGGCGGTCAATCTGTGTTCCTGACCGTCGACGATGCCATTCAGCGCTTTGCAGAGATATGCATGTGAGAGAATATATGAAGCACTGCAAGACACACGATATGGACGGACAGGGTCCAGTGCCAGACGTCATTGCCGTCGAGGATGGGGCGCGGACGTCGTCCGAATCCTTCCCGTTGAATGTCGCTTGCTGCCATTGGCCTTTCGAGAGACGGCTACCCTCATCTTTGGTGGCTGCTTCCTCTAGATCTGAGATGGTGTCGATCCGCAATACACATCCCGCTCGGCTCGTCGATGTCGATCAAGACCGGGTGCGGAAATACGAGCTTTCGGACAGGTCGCAATTTTTGTGGATATGTTAGTTTCGATCAGTGTATGAGCCGGAGTTAGGCCGTGAGAGATAGGCTCTGCGTTTGTGGCCAAGTGGCGGGCGAGGTGGCGAAGGAAGAAAAATCAGAAACTCAATTTCCGCCTGAAAGGCCCGCCACTTGGTCAGTGTGACCCTTTTTCTCCGGCTGGAATTCACAGTGGCGCTGCTGCCCTTGGGCGAGTCTCTTTGGCGGTTGTCGGCTCGTGTTACCGGCAATTCGCACCTCGCCTCGAGGGAAAGAGAAGAGGGAGGCAGCGAAGGCTGAGAAGATCCATTTGCTTCCATTTCGGCCAACCGGGAACATCCACGCACGGCACGCCATTCCATTTCGACTTTGCCTCTACATCGTCTTACTGTTTCTTGGTCTCCCCACTCCATCTATCACCACCATTCGTTCGCCTACAAATCGCTGCATTCCATTCGCATTCTCTCACTGCAACTTTCCTCGTCCAAGTACTTATATGAGCTTGGCCCGATCATCGTTGCGCTCGGCTTCGTTCACTTGCAACAACCTCTCCCGCTCGTTCATAGCCACCAACAGCAGACACGCCATCAAACAGGCTCGCTCTTGCTTTTCAACCTATTCTCGCAACACTTCCACTTCCTCGACTCGAGCATTCCGAGCCACAGGTCCACTCGCAGCCCTTTCTGCCGTATCGATCCGTCACTCTTCGTCCGACGCAACTACTTCATCTTCATCTGATACAATGACCGAACAAACCAACGGCGCATCTTCGTCCTCGGGCTCTAAGGTCCACAAGGTCGTCATCATCGGCTCTGGTCCCGCTGGTCACACGGCGGCCATCTACCTCGCACGAGCCAACCTCGAGCCCGTCCTCTTTGAGGGCATGCTTGCCAACGGTCTTGCCCCGGGAGGACAGCTGACGACAACCACCGACGTCGAAAACTTCCCAGGCTTCCCCGAGGGTATCCGAGGTCCCGAAATCATGGACAAGTTCCGTGCGCAGTCGGTGCGATTCGGTACCGAGATCCACACCGAGACCATCGCCAAGGTGGACCTCTCTTCCCGACCTTTCAAGTTTTGGCGCGAGTGGGCGGAGGACCAGGCTCCCGAGCTCACCGAGACGCTCATCATCGCCACGGGTGCCAGCGCCAAGCGCATGCACCTTCCCGGCGAGGACACCTACTGGCAGAGCGGTATCTCTGCGTGTGCCGTCTGCGACGGTGCCGTACCCATCTTCCGAAACAAGCCTCTGGTGGTGGTAGGTGGCGGTGACAGTGCTGCCGAAGAGGCCATGTACCTCACCAAGTACGCTTCGCACGTGCACGTGCTGGTGCGACGAGACGAGCTGCGTGCCTCCAAGATCATGGCGAAGCGTCTGTTGGCGCATCCCAAGGTGACGGTACACTTCAACACTGTGCCCACCGAAGCCAAGGGTGACGGCGAGCTGCTGCAGCAGGTGCGCGTCAAGGACAGCAAGACCAACGAGGAGCGCGACATGGACGCCAACGGTCTCTTCTACGCCATCGGCCACTTGCCTGCCACTTCGCTCGTCAAGGGACAGGTGGACTGCGACAACGACGGCTACATCATCACCACACCGGGTACCGCACAGACTTCGGTCAAGGGTGTCTTTGCTGCCGGTGACGTCGCCGACAAGAAGTACAGACAAGCCATCACCAGTGCCGGAACCGGATGCATTGCTGCGCTCGAGGCCGAGCGCCTGTTGGCCGAAGAGGAGGTGCTCGACCCTGTCGATGCTGCTCAAGCCAACCACTACAGTGGCACTGACAAGGAATAGATGGTCGTTCCCTTTGCTGTTTTCGGATAGAATGCGCCAGATGACTTTCCTCTGTAGCAATGATTTGTACGCATGAACTGTGCTGCTTGTGCTTCGCGTTGTCTGGTGTAACAAAATTTCTCACTCACTTCATCATCTCTGATCATCATCGTAATCGTATGTTTTCAACTGGTATCTTGCCTCGCTGTGACTGCTGTCCACACTCTTTGAGAGGCATAGTCAAGAATCTGAGTCGGATGTCGAGACAAGGATGGAAGATGATCACGTGACGCGTCTAGAGATGGCGTACCGAGAGAGAGTGTGTGCGCAGTCTGAGAGGCTCAGCAGCGGTGGGAGTAGCGAAGAGCAATTCGCGGATTTGGTGCATCGATTTTTGATTTCTTCGTGGCTTGACCGCGCAGCATCCACGTTGGCTTCATTCTTCTCCTACACCACTTCCGCATCCACATCAACTACCACGATCGCAGCCGACATCATAGCAGCTTCTGCAGGCCAGCTAGCAGCCTTGGACAAACCCGTCGAGCAAGACATCGTACACCATCGAGAGCTCACAGCCTCCTCGCACATCCGCTTCGTTCGCGTCTTCTTTCGAACAGGATTGTCATCGCGACACTTCCGCAGGCCGCGCGTTCCAGCAGTCACCTTAGGAGCGACCTGCGCCTTTGTATACGGGCACTGCATCAAGCGCTCCTCGAGAGTCGATATCGAGTAGCGGTAGACACTCGCCTCTGACACGCACATCCGGACGAGCAACATCGAAGCTACTCGGGAGTGTGGTGTTCAGTCACTGTTCATCATCTGATCGGCATTTAGAACAGCAGTACCCCGACCTCTCATCACCATGGCATTCTTCTCGTCAGCATCTACACCCAGCACCTTTGGCGCACGTCCTGCAGCGACACCGGGTCAGATCAACACTTCCGCAGCGACAAAGACCAGCGGAGACCAGGATCAGGAAGTGACACCCGGCGCTACAGACACAGTCAGCTGTCTCGCCTTCTCGCCTACCGCTGATTTCCTCGCTGTCGGAAGCTGGGACAACAATGTCCGCATCTATCAGATCAACAAGACTTCGCCTACACCCGTCCAGCCATGGCAGCAGTACTCGCATGAGGCGCCCGTCCTGGATCTGTGTTGGAGCACCGACGGCGCAAAGGTCTTCTCCGTGGGAGCCGACAAGGTGTGTCGCATGTTTGACATGAACACCAACCAGCCTACCGTGGTAGCGCAGCACGCCGATACCATTCGAAGCGTTCGCTGGCTCAATGTGGCAGGTGGTGTGCTGCTGACCGCGGGCTGGGACAAGCAGCTCAAGATCTGGAAGATCGATAATCCGGCATCGCCTCAGGCAGTCCATTCGTTGACGCTGCCCGAAAAGTGCTACGCGATGGACAATGTGCAGAATGTGGTGGTGGTAGCTATGGCCGAGCGTATGGTGCTTGGCTTCCGATTGGAGGAGACGGGATCCATCACACCCCTCATCGAACAGCAAAGTCCTCTCAAGTACCAGACCCGCTCCATGGCCGTCCTGCCCGACGGCGACGGATACGCTCTCGGCGGAGTCGAGGGCCGAGTCGGAGTACAATACTTCCACGACCCACAGGACAAGGACGGCAAAGTCAAGAAGTTCGCCTTCAAGTGTCACCGACGTGCCAACGCCGACCATCCAGAAGTACCGCGCAACGAGTCGCACCTCTACCCTGTCAACTGCATCGCCTTTAACGTCCACGGCACATTTGCAACAGGCGGTGCGGATGGAAGCATCAACTTTTGGTGCAAGCAGTCGAGGACCAGATTGAAAACCATGGAGACAAAGGGTCCCGCCAACGCGCCAAAGGAGCTGTTGAAGACCAATCCTGCCAAACAGCCCATCACAGCCGTCGGATTCAACAGGGATGCGAGCATCTTGGCGTACGCCGTCGGATACGACTGGCACAAAGGGTATGCAGGCGCAGGGGCGGTGGAGCCGAAAGTGTACATTCAACCGGTCAACTATGAAGACGTGAAAAAGAGGCCGCCCAAGGCGTAGTGGCGGCGCGAAACAGTTGATGCAATCTATGGTGTTCATACTCGATCTTCGTGGCCTGATTTTACGACTTGATCCGGCTGCATTTTGTAGCGTGTACGATGACAAGTGACCCTGGACGAGACCATCCAAAAATCTCGAGCGGAGTGCTCGACCTCACGCGCCATAGACAATGAGATCCACCACACCTCGCACCCTCGCCACCACTCCCCCTCCGTACGCAAACCTCACCAATCCATTGACGAAGCCCCACGATTTGGCCGGCTTCTCCATCGGGTAATCCAGTCTCGGAGGGATGCCCGTCCTGATCCAACTGAACGCCCTGTCCCTCGTCACCGCTTTGGCCTGTGTCAAGCTCAACAGACCCTCTGGACCTGCAAACCTGCCGTATCCGCTCTTCTTCACTCCTCCGAACGGTAGGCCTTGGTTGAGGTAGCTGACGCCGAAATCGTTGATGTTGACCATACCGGAGTGGAGCCTATCGGCGATGTAGGTGCAGTGGTCGAGGTTGCTGCCGAACACGGAGGAGCCGAGACCGTAGCGCGTCGAGTTGGCGATGTCGAGGGCGGAATCGAGTTGGGTGGTGGCGAAGGGGAGGATGAGGAAGATGGGTGCGAAGAGCTCTTCTTGGGCGATGGCCATGGAGGGTTTGACGTCGGTGAGGAGGGTGGGTGTGAAGTAGTGTCCGTGCTTCCAGCGTGGATGGATGTAGCGTTTGCCACCGACGAGCAGACGGGCGCCTTGAGCGACGGCGTCGGAGATGAGTTTCTCCAAACGATCGAATCGCGTATCGGTGATCATGGCTCCCATATCCACCCTCTCGCCGTCCTTGGCTTTGGACGACGTACCGAAGGGAGCATCATCCATGAAACTGCCCAACTTCAACCCACGAATCCTAGGCTCGACAATTCCGACCAACTTCTCTGCGATCGATTCGTCGACGATAAACCTCTCGATCCCGATGCAGTTCTGTCCACTACCCTGGAAACAGCTCCTCATAAATGTGCTTGCGAAGAACTTCAGATCCGCATCCTTCAGCAGGATCGCAGGATCCTTCCCACCCAACTCCAACGTCACCGGCGTCAGCTCCTTGGTCGCTGTCATCGCCACCTTCCTCCCCACCTCCTCGGACCCGATGAAAGTGATATGGTTCACCTCCGCACTTCCCGTCAGCACCTCCGCCGTCTCCGGCCAACACGTCACCACCTGAACCAGATCCGGGTCCACCCCGCTCTGCCTCAAACACTCCCTCACGCAGTTGATAAAGTAATGTGCCGACCATGCGACCATTTCGCTCGCCTTCACCACCACCGCATTGCCCGCAAACAGCGAACTGATGATGGGACCCAGCACGTTGTGCGCCGAATAGTTCCAGCTGACGCAGGCGACGACTACGCCCATGGGTTCGTGTTTGACCTGGCAGACCTTGTGCATCAGCAGAAGGTTGTTGGGACGGGTTTCCGTCTTGAGCACCTTCTCGCCATTTGCGATGGTCCACTGGAGTTTGGAGAGGGTGGTGAGGAGTTCTCCGAAGGCTGCATCGATGGCCGTCTTGCCAGTGTCGCGCGAGGCGACTCTTGCGATGGTCTCCGAGTCGTTCACCACCCAGTTCTTCATAGTGCGAAGAACTTTTCGTCGCAGCGCAAAGCTCGATCGACCCCACTTGAGCTGCGCGCGTCTCGCCTTGCTTAGCTTGTCCGCGATGGTCTCGGCCGTATCCGCATCCACCTCATCGATCCGATAGCCCGTCGCCGGATCGTAGCATACGATCTTTCCCGGCTTCGCAGCATCCCGTATACTCGGTTTAGTCAGAACCTCCCCCGTCCACCCAGGCACTGCTTGCGGAGGTGCAGCGATGGTGATAGGTACACCCAGTTCGGCGATGTACGCGCTGAAGTACGAGCCGAATCGTTGTATGATGAGGATGATGAATGCGGTGAAGATGAGACTTGTGGGGGAACGGATGGTGGTGGAACGAAGAGGTGGGAGGAGCTGGAAGAGGTAGAGATCGGTTTGGAGGACGAAGAGTTGGATCTGCAGTCGGGCTTGTTCGAACAGCAGCGAGACGTCGGGGATGGTGGTGGACGCCATCGCGGTTGTGGCCTTCCAGGGACGGATGAAGTGGGAAGAGGTTGGATTTGGGTGATGGTGGGAAGGGGACAGAGAGCAAGTGGACCAACACATCAAGGATCCACGCACACACACACGCGCGCATGATATGAAACGTGAAATCATACGACATGCGAAACCTTCAAACATTCGACTTCTTCTTGACAGTTCTGCACCGCGCCACGCGAGCAGCGCGACACGGATCGGAGGAGCCATGCAAAAACACAAATCCGCGGGATTTTTCCCACCCATGTTAGAGTTCTCACTCGCTTCCCATCGGAACAAAATCGGGTCTTGATCATCGGAGACGACGACCAAAGTCAAGGCTGTTGTAGATCAACATCAACGCATGTTGGAGGTTGGTCTCAGATGCTGAACTCAGGGGAGAAAGGAAGATCCGAGGGTACAGGGTTGTGAGGTGGATATGATCCGAGAACCCGGAGGCGAGAGACAGTCGAGGAATGCTTGGCGCCGCAGTCCTGTATCTAACAACGTGGCAGACGCTAGAAGCATCAGATCTGATGATGCCAAGACATGCCTAACCAAGGTAGCGAGATGAGCTCTATCTTTTCTCTTCTCCCCCACCTTTGCTCATCCATCGAGCCGGTCTGAGATATCGCATGCGTCGCCGTCTTGGCGGTCCACACGCAGGGCTTGTCGATAAAGAGCATCGTTGCGACTTCCAACCGCAAGTGTCGCCGGCATGTTGTGGTTTCATGCGTGTGGGCAAGATATGATCCGGGATGCACACTAACACTAGGACGTCTTGGCAGCATACCCTTCGGATCTCTCCCCCCTTGATCTTCCACCGGTCCTGGCGACGTGCTAGCTCTTTTATTTTTGGCAGACTAACGTCAACGCACGGACTGAGAGCGCTCTGATCTCCTCTTGGCTAGCCCAACGATACGTGTGTATGAGAATGTGTTTTCTCCAAGCACTTGCTACAGAGAGGTAGACTGAAACGCAAGTGAGTGGGTGTCGATTGTACGGATCGCTCAAACGGCGAAAAGGCGATCAAAGACGCCGACGCAGATCCAAGATGGTCGATTTCCGTTGCGGATGTTGCCGTCGTCTTGGGATGGCACAGCACGATGCGATGCGATAATCTTGGAATAAAATGACGCAGGGTGTCTAGGCCGCAGCTGCATATCAATTTTAGCGGGCGTCAAGCTCCGGGCCCAAAAATCAAGGGCAAAGCCATGCAATAGTGCAGGACAACGCATACGTCACACCAGCTTCAAATCCAAGATGTCTTCTCAAGGCTAAAATCACTGCCACGCTTCCTGCCGTGGGTTTCTGGTCGGCTTCGGCCCGCTCCTGAGACGCAGATCTAGAGGTGGCACAAGGTTATCCGTTTGGATGCGTCAACCTCAAGAGAGGCTTGTGCCTGACCCAGCCTCGTTTCTTGGTGTCGGGAAGATTTCCTTGGGAGCCTTTGATGTCGACTTTTGTCGTACAGTGGCGTAACATCGCCTACAGGTCGTGGTGTCGTGGTGCATTTGTGTGCAAGCTTTGGTCGCTTTCGATGTGCATTCTGTGCCGATAACCGGTGTACACTTCAATGTGATGGACACGCTGTCTCCTCCTACCCTTTCTCAGTGTGATCTTAACGCAATCGGCGTCCGAGAGACAGCTGCCTTCGGGTTTAGACGAATCGGTGGCATTGTCGCAGCTGATTGGAATGTGTGAGCATGTGTGCGTTTCGAGACGATCAGTCGAACCTCGACCAGCAGCCAACGATACTTGCCCAACCACCCGCCCAGATCCGTCGATCTCGCTCCTTTCTTTCTCGAGCCTCGACTAGCTTCACTACACAACGTCGGCAACTGTCACCGCTTTCGGGTCTGATCGCGAGCTTCGCAGACCACCGAGCGACGATTGCATGCAGGTGTGAGTGCCAGTTCGACAGGAAGCCTGCGGTTCGAACGAGCAAAGGAGGGGCCACAGCGTGGCTTTGGAGCGTTGACCTCGCTTGGCACGACCTAAAGTTCTTGGCAGATGCCCACGCCGTCCAGACGCGCCGCCGCAATTGTCATACTCTGCCGTGCTTTTTACACTCCGCCCTCGACTTGAACCTCTGCCTCTTTTTCTCATCCTCAATCCCATTCTCATCCTCAACCTATTGCCTTCGTCCCACCGGTCCACCACACGCACATGCTCACTACTACCATCGGCCCTCTATAAAGGCTTTCCGCCTATCAGCTCAATCCATTTGGCCTTGGTTAACAGCGACGACCTTCGCTTTGCACCGCATGTCACAGCAACGCACTCTTGCCTCCACCGCTTCTGCATCGTTGCCTCTATTATCAGTGACACGATCATGAACACATGCACCCTATCTTCGTAGATCTTCTCAGCTCCAAACTACCGGGGCTGTGCAGTCAAAGTAGCGAGTTGGCAAGCATCGTCCTCCGTTCATACCCATACCCTGGCTCGCACCGTATACAACGATCTTCGACTCTCAGCCACAGCACCGCAGCGCTACCAGATACCATTCTCATTACTTGCATCATCATCGACCACAATGACGTCCATCGCACGTCGCATTGTGAGCGGGCAAAAGGCCCGCTTCAAGGATCCCACTCTCGACCTCGATCTGGACCTCACCTATGTCACCGACCACCTCATCATCATGGGCTTCCCAGCCTCGGGCGTTGCATCGCTCTACCGCAACAAGCGCTCCGACGTGCGTCGCTTCCTCGACAAGCGCCACGATGATCTCTATCGCGTGTACAACTTTTGTCCCGTCACAGAGAATTCGTACGACGCTGACGAATTCTACGGACGTGTCTCCCGCTTTCCGTTCCCGGACCACCATGTTCCGCCGCTAAGCCTCATCCCTCTCTTTGTGGCCGACATCACCGAGTACCTTGAATCCGATCCGGACGCCACCGCTGTCATTCACTGCAAAGCGGGCAAGGGAAGGTCGGGAACCATGACTTGCTGCTATCTCGTATCGCTCCCCTACCTCCCCACTGCGCCCACCAGCATCAAGAACTACAGCAAGATGCAGCGTCCGCCACAGCAGACTGTTTCACCGCCTCCTCTGCCCACCATCGCCTCGGCCGACGGACGGCAAATGACAGTCGACGGGCAGAATGCAGCTCAGCCGCAAGCAGCAACGCTCATGCCACCGCCTCAGGCACGAAGCAGCATGACGCTTCAGATTCCTCGATCAGCAGCATGGGCCGACCCGTGCTCATCCGACACGGCATACACTGCGCCCGCTGCAGCCGGCTCTCTTCGTCGCAGGCCTTCGCTGGCCCCGGAACAGAGCATCATTCGCAACGACGACCACAACCCGGAAGCAGAGGTCGAGCAAATCTCTCAGCGACTCCAGACCATCTTTGATCTGCACACGGAACGTCGTATGAAGCCTCCGTCCACAAAGAAGGGCTCGAGCCGTTCGCGGTCTCGATCCCAGGCTGCGGGTCTTCGTCCGTCAGCGCATTCTACCGGAGCGATGAACTCTGCTGCGGCATCCACCGTGTCGCTGCGTGCGCTGGGTGCCGGACCGGCGGGACGAAGCTGCGATGCTCTGCACATGTCGTCGAGCGGCAACGACTTGAGTGCGAACTACCATTCGCGCTTTGCTACGCACAGCAGAGCTAGCACAAGCATGTCGCAGCATTTCGACGACAGTCTGGCCAACAGCCAGATTCGAGAGAGCACCGACGTGGGCACTTCGATCCTAGACAACTACAGTAACGCTCGCGGCGTTCACAGTCACGATCACGACGACGCAAGCTCGCTCGCCGTCAACCAGAACACCGAGGACCACGGCAGTACCAAGCAGCCCAAGATGGGCGTATCGATCCCAAGTCAACGCAGGTGGGTGGGCTACTGGACACGGATGCTCTCTGGACGGGACGCACGTCTCTCGATGATATCCACCGTCCAACAGCCGCGACGTCTCATCCGCATTACGAAAATCTCGGTCGAGCGTCGCGATGCGACCTCCTCGTCCGGCGCGCAAGGCTGGCTCGAACGCATTGTCCCACATTCTGACGCGCTGAGCGTACAGCTCGTTCGGTACGAAGACTCACTCGTGGACCGTCTGGAGTCGTGGGAGAGGCACGCGCGACGTCGAGCAAGAGCGTTCGGACAGCACGACCCTTCCGGCCTCGCCGGGGACCTCAACGCTGAAGAGGAGCAGCAAAAGCAGTACCTGAAGACGCTCCGTCGCAAGGCTTCGGACCTGCAGTGCTGGGATGGGAACAAGTTTGGCGAGCAGCACGAGGGCAAGATCGGCAATTGGGGGATCTGCGTCAAGGCCGAAGCGGACCGAGCGAGGGCGTTCGATTGGAAGGACGACGAGCCGCAGTTGGACTACTTTGCCTTGATATCGCAGAGCCAGCCCCGCGTAGCGATCGAGACTCCGATGATGGGACAATCGAAAGCGAAGAAAGGTGACAAACTGTGGAAGTACACTTTCGAGCCACAGCAAGAGCCGAGCAAAGAACGACAGTCGTCGACATCTAGCTCGGATTCAGGCTATTATTCTTCGATCCAGCCCTCGGAAGATTCCGGTGCAAGCCGCCTCGCACCGAGCTCGGATCCCTCCGCTGAAGCACCACCTCGCTCCTCCCTCAACATACTAGCCCGCAAAGCATCCACCTTACTGCGCACCTCCCCATCCTCCCCCACCTCCAAACCCGACCAAGAAGTCACCCCACCCTCATCCACCTCGTACCTCCCCAACACCACCACCTCCGGCATCTCCGTCGGCCAAATCGTAGATGCGGACCGCGAAGTTTGCGTCAAAGTACTCGTGGGTAGAACGGGATCGAAACACGCCAAGTTGCCGGACATTGCTTCGGCAGGGTGGTGCTGGTTCATCCCGTCATTCGAGGATCCTGACGCCGGAGGTGCGGGTGTGGCGAGGGTGGGAGCAAAGACGCAGATCAGGTTCGAGAAGCACGAGATCGATTTCAGGAAGCAGCCCTTGGGGTTGGTGGCGATCGAGGTCGAATGGGAGTGGGTGAGCGTCGGGGTGGAGGAGCACGAGGAGAGGTAGCACGCACACGCACACATTCTTTACAGCACGACATACATTCCCTTTCCACGTTGTTGTTTGCTTCGCTCTGTGGATGTGTGTCACCTGCTACCATGACTGATCAAAGCGCCGATGTCGAATGCTCAGAAATTCAGAGTCGTTCGGTGACAAGGTGTGAAGCGTCGTCTTCCGTGAACGGGACGTCGGAGAATGGCCGAAATGTTAGATCAGCGAGTGGAGGCGACTGCGCAGGATCGCTCGAGCCACGAATCAAATGAGCATCGCCGTTGATCCCACTTCGCTTCAAGACCTCCATCTGGACATCAACAACATACAAGCGACAGCTCATCACCTATCCAGCATTCATTCTTCACTGCAGCTACCGCAGATTCCCGTCGAGGTGGCCTCCGAACCAAACAAAAAGAGACTTGCCTGCGGTAGATCCCGACGCCTCCTCCTCCGCGGCGGAGCATTTGCACCGCCACCATGGCCGCCTCATCCTCCTCATCTGCCTCCATGGCACGCGCCAACTTCGAGCTCAACAACTCCATGATCACCCTCTCCTCCTCCACGCTCGATTCGATCTTCGCGTACGACTCGGAAGAGCAACGCTCCATCCTCCGATCCCAACCGTGGAAGAGCGACCCGCACTTTTTCCAAAAGGTGCGCATCAGCGCCGTGGCGCTCATCAAGATGGTGATGCACGCACGTTCCGGTGGGATCTACGAGATCATGGGGCTGATGCAGGGGAAGATCGATGCTGCGAACCGGACGTTGTACGTGATGGATTCGTTTGCCTTGCCGGTGGAGGGGACCGAGACGAGGGTGAATGCGCAGAACGAGGCGTACGAGTACATGGTCCAGTATCTGGACGGTTCCAGGGAGGTCGGAAGGATGGAGAACGTTGTAGGGTGGTACCACAGTCATCCCGGGTACGGGTGTTGGTTGAGCGGTATCGATGTCAACACGCAACGAACGAATCAACAGTTTCAAGATCCCTTTGTCGCCATTGTCATCGATCCCAACCGCACCATCTCTTCGGGAAAAGTAGACATCGGTGCCTTCCGAACCTTCCCGGAAGGCTACACCCCTCCTCCCACCGCCAGTACCGAATCAGGCGGTGGTGCTGGCGAGTACCAGTCGATCCCACAATCCAAGATCGAGGACTTCGGCGTCCACGCCAGCCAATACTATCCTCTCGAAGTGGAGCATTTCAAGAGCAGTCTCGACGGGAAACTGTTGGAGCTCCTGTGGAACAAGTACTGGCAGAACACGTTGAGTCAGAGTCCACTAGTCAGTGGGCGCGGGTACATGACGGGGCAGGTGAGGGAGTTGGGCGAGAAACTGGGTCAGAGCCAGGCGGGGGTGGTGGCGAGGGCGAGCAGTGGAAGTGTGCCGTTCGCGCCCGCTGGGGCTCCGTCGGCAGCGGGAGCGGGTGGGAAGGAGGCAGAGGAGGGAGGCAAGGGAAAGCAAAACGAGACAGCAACGAGCGCGACGGCCGGACAGGACGCAGAACAGCTCGTACAGGAACTGCAGAAACGCGCAGCCACATCCACCCTCTCAAGAGCCAGCAACGACGCTTCCAAGTTGGCTAGCGAGATGAACCACGGTCTGCTATCCAACCAGCTCAAACATACGCTCTTCAACAACCTCCCCCGTCCCATCGAAACACCCAACGCATCTACCTAATCCACTCACCTGCAATCCCGAAACCCATCTCACACAGCACACCCGCGCATGTGATGAACGTGCAAAAACTTGATTCTGTAACACTTTCGATACATGATGAAAAATGGCGCGGACTCGATATTCAAAGGAAACTAGGTCGGTAAAAACGAGCGAATGTATAGGAGATGCAAAGAGGAAGAAACGGTAGAAATGGATAGCGTTCATGCTGTGAGAGAGGGAGATAGATCCAGGAGCACGACCCAACGGGTCGTTATAAATCAAAACGTCTCGGTCGCCTCGTACGCGTTGGTGACGTCGCCCAGCACCTGTCGGGTATCTTGACGTTGACCGCCCTTGACATCGTCGAGGATCTGCACGTCGTCATCCAACTCTTCTGCTCCCTCGTCCACCTCCTCATCCTCGTCGTCGTGGGCGTACGAGTAGGTCTCGTCCTCATCGACGTTTTGACTCGGCTCGGCATCAAAGTGAGCCTGGCCGTGCATGCTGGCAGGCGTGTTGGCGCGCGACGAAGAGATGGGCGACTGCTCGGGCCGCTCGATCTCCTTGCGCTCGTACAGGTCGATGCGGAGCACGTTGAGGTCCTGCTCCTCGTCGACACCCACCACGCCTTCGGGGAAACCCTTGTGCGCCCAGTCAATCACGTAGGTCGAAGCGCGCATGAACTTCTTGTGCGCGTACTTCTTGTGGAAGAATTGGTGGGTGATGGGTCGCAGGCAGTAGTCGAGCATGATCTCGGCGGTACCCAGCAGCTCCTGCTCCGAGTAGGTAGAGTAGTGCACCAGCGTGGGCGTCCACTCACCGCGCTCGAGCACCTCGCGGGCAAGCCAGACGGAGGCGGCGGCGACGAGCGATGGAGGGTGCTCCATGAGACGGTAGTCCAGCAGCGAGATCTCCATAAAGTACTTGGCGACCGTACGCGTCTGGATGTCGTAATTGTCGGCCTTGCTGATGCGACGAAGGAAGTTCATGGGGTTGGCGTACGACATGCTAAAGTCGAGCACCTTGAGCACGTAGCGTTCTGCCTTGAGGATCTCGACGTCGGTATAACCGCCATCGGCGAGGTAGTAGAAGTTCTGGATCGAAGGGCACATGACCTCTTCGTACTTGGAGGCGATGAACATGGCGGTGACACCGACGAGCTGAAGCTTGGAGAGCGAGATGGTGCGTCGAGACAGGAAGCGGTCGATGATGTTGACGGCGAGGTAGAGCGTCTCGGGAAGCAGGCGGAATTTGGCGTGGACATCGACGAGCCAATCGACGAGGATGGCGCGCACGTCCCAGTTGATCTCCTTCTGGTTGGCCATGTAGTCTCCGTTGGGCATGTTGATGATCTCGAGCTCCTTCATGTACTCGAAGATGTCGTTGACATACTCGGCGACCATGAGCGGGTCCTCGGCATCTTCGGCGTCAAGGTCCTCCCATCCTTCGTCCTTGGCAGGCTTGTCGGCCTGCTCGGTCTTGAGACGCTTGGCTTGGGGCGCCTCCATCTTATCATCCGTATCGCGAACCTCATTGAGCTGGGTCTTTGATGACCGCGATGCATGGGTAGTCGGAGCGGCAGAAGCGGTGGTGGCGACGGAGGTGTTGGAAACATCACGACGAAGACCGGTCTGCGAGCTGGCCGAGCTGGTGCGAACCATCGAGCCCTTACGGCCGGCGGCGACAGCGGAAGCGCCAGTGGTGGCGGTGGCGGTGGAAGTCGATCTGGACGTTGCTGATGGGATGCCGGATGTGGTGGAGGTAGTGGTGCCGGCGACACGTCTAGAGGCACGGAAGGGGCGGTCTGCAGCAGCATCGGGGCCGGCAGTGGTGGTGGTGGTGGGTCGGGTACGAACGATGCGACGAGCAGCACCGGTGCCGTTGACGGCGGCGGCGGTGGTGGTGGTGGTGGCAGCGACGGCTGATCGCGACGATGTCGAAGCCGAGGTGGTGGCACGAGGTTTGATGGCGTCCTTGAGAGCAGCTTTGCCCTTGTCGTCATTGCCGGCCATGGTGGTGCGGGTGCGGTTGGCGTTTGTGAGATCGCCGAGCGCAGCGCGCTTCCGAGTTCCGAGAACGCCAGAGGCGGCCGAAGCTGCGGACGCCTTTGTGGCCGCAGTCACCGTGGAGGCTGGCTTGGATGGACCGGCATCGGCAGCACCACCATCGAGGCCGTAGCGAGCACCCCTCGATGAGACACCAGTGACGCCAGCATTCTCCTTGGCCTGGGCTCCGCCAGCAGAGGCAGTGCTGCGTGTCCGCAATGGGATGCGACGAGATGCCTGTGGTGGGAACGATGAAGCAGGATCGCGACGAAGGTCAGAAAGGCTCGCAGGCAGCTTAGCCGATGTGAGAACAAGACTAGTGCACTTACAATGTTCTGAGACATGGTGTATCTATGCGTAGCTCAGCTTCGAAGAAAGTTGAACGAGCTGCCGATCGCGTCAGACACGAACGCGAAGACAGGGAGGCGTCGCGTCGATGGCGACGGGGAAGTGATGCAGAGGTAGCGATGCGGGTTAGCTCGATGTCATGAAGGAAGTGATGCTGAGGCCTTCGAGACAGCGCGACGTGATGCAGGAGCAGGCCGGGACGAGATGCTGGTGGAGGATGCCGTGGAGACGCGACCGAGACGAGACAAGGAGATGTGCAGCGAACGATGAAGATGATGCCAGAGCCAGCGCAGATGACGATGATGCCAGAGAGGATCGAGAGGAGAGAGCGTGGAGAGGAAGAAGGTGAAGATGAGACAATGTAAGGTGGACAAGGGAAAGGATGAAGGAAGGAGTAGCGAAGGAGGAAGGACGAGTGGAGATGGAGAGCCAAGCTTGACTTGGCTCGTCTGAGCGTTGCAACGCCGAGCGGGAGGGTGGGAAGAAAAAAGGAGGCAGCAAACAGGCAGAGCACGGGTTTGTATTCAACGCGGCAGCAGACAGTAGTCTCGATTTTGAGGCACGACGAGCTGCCAATTCAAAACGGTCCATCGTGACTGGCGACTGGCGTTCGCGGTCAATTCAAAATGGCCGAAATGCGAAATTGGCAGCTCGGACACCTGAGGAGGCGCCCGGAAATTTCTGACTGGTCTGCAACTGCGTTTTTCGAACGCGCTTTCGTGTGTTCGCGATGCTGACTCTGCGTGTCGCAGCCTCGTTTTTCGAGGCTTGAGCCGCGAGCATCGAGCCGTCGATGCCCTGCGTTGGAAATTGGAAATTGGAAAAACCTAGCACGCCAGCCGGCAGTCTCCAAATTCAACTTCCAACCGCCAGAGCCTCGAAGGCGAGCTTGGCGTGACCGTGTTAGATCGGATAACCGGGTCAACATGCTTGGCTCCAACGCCATGGCGGGTCATCCGATGATGATGATCGCCGCAAGCAGCGCTATTGCCAGCCAGGAAGTGGCCATGTATGAGCGCCAAGGAGAGATACAGAGCTGTCTAACTGAGCTAGATACTGGTTGGCCACCGTGGTTCAGGGAGAGATGCAACCAAGACACGGGCAGACGAACTTGTAGCGGTGCACTGCCGGGTACCGAGAAACAGGGAGAAGACCGTCGGGGGCGCTGTCGCGGTTCAGAACGTACCTTGTATGGGGTCTAAAGGGGAAGCGGAAGATCGATGCTGGCTTCTTGTGCTGTCCAGAGTATGTTTCGCGATTGCAATATGTTGTCCGATGCTGTCCGTCAGTTATCAGCTATTGGTGTAGAATAGTTAATACTGAAAGTTGGTATCGAGTAGTAGACTGTCGGTAGCCACTATTGTTGGATGTTGGTGCTGATTGAGTCGAGTACCGTTGATAGACGCTCACGCCTTTCGAGTGAAGCTGCGTGGTATGATGCTGCTGTGTGCGATGCTGAAGAAGAGAGCGCACGTTAACGACGACGACGCTCAGTCAAAGTTTGGCGCGTTCGAAGGATCTGAGGGAAAGGTGAGAAGAGGAGTGTAAGGTGAGTAGGACGGCGGGCGAGTGGATGAGAGGTGAATATGATGATGAAGGAGGAGAAGGATGAATCTTGAAAGTGTGTGTGTGTGAGTATGTGTGAGAGGAAGCCAAAGCGAGTCGAGCGTAAAAAGGAGGCGCCGGTCGGAGCAAGTTCTGAGACACGCTCACCAAGCAAGCCTGTTGTGGAAGCGCGAATTTAGGTCGGTCGGGTACTGTATGCTTTGTTGGTCGATTCTACACTCAATATGCTTTCGCTTTCGCTTTCGCTCTCGCTGGTCAAGCGCGCTGGGTGTCTATCCTAGACCGGAGCTCTCCTTTGCCAGACCCTGCTAAGTGCGTCATTGTAATCTCTCGCTGACCTTCGCCTTGCTGCTATCCGTCCTTCATTCGCGAGCGGGACGACATGCGTGCCGCCACTGCTCGTCACGTACCTTAGACTGGCGATTGGACCCCGATGGCTGTGATCCAGCTTGAAAGACAAGCATGAGCGTCGGTGCTTCGCGATTCGTATCGAGTTCGTGACGTTGCACGGCACACATTCAAGGCAATGTAGACCGGTGCTGAAGCATCCATTTGCCGTCCGCGTCGCGAAATACAAGCTCGTTTCGATTTCGACCGCATCGACGTTGCGCCTCTTGTGTCTAGCGAGAATACAAACACCACGGGAGCGATATTCTTCCAGTAGTTGCATTTTGACAAGCAATTACAGTCAGCGTACGGTTGGCCCGACTCGCGAGGCATCACGACCAACAAGGTCCCTTTAGGAATCGCGTCTGGCTGTTCCGTCTGCGTCCTCTCAACGATGGCCATGCGCGTGCACTCGCCTCTGCCAGCCATTGTGACACGCTGCAGTTGCGGCCGCTTCAAGAAGTGAGGATGAAGTACTGCTATATGCTTTTCGTGCTCCTGACCAGCCCATCCTCTCGTGTCCCTCGAGCTTCTTCTCTCGTGCCCTGGCAGCCTTCTGTGCTTGTGTTGGAGGCACGCATCAATTCAGACTCAACGTGTGTCCAGTCAGGCCTCTGAGACATTGCCAAGCGATGATCACAGACGCTGTTCGTGGGCTCGTCGTCTGCATGTACAATTCGCCGGCGTCGAGATGAACGGACAAATGTCAAAAATGAAAATCGGAAGAAGCTCGTCCAAGAAAAACAGGCACCGAAAATCCTGCCTCCGAGACAGCGCCGGAAAATTGCGTCCAAAATAACAGAAATGCAGCAAGAAGAAGCGACAGCAAAAAAAAACTCCACATTGTAGCCGCACGCGACGCGGGTCCAACATCACGTGCGGCCTCGGATCTTTTTGACCAGCTGCTGGACGCTGGATTGGTAGCTACGATATCGGGACCACCTGCAGCAACCACGGAGACACGGTCGCCACGGAAGCACTGCTCTTTCGAGCAAAAGTCGACGGAGAGCTCGACGACGAGCGATCAGACGTAGCTCTCGAAGCAGGGGGCGTGCGTCGTTCGCAGGCGGGGCGGAAGCAGCAACGAGGCGGAGCCAACACAGCAGTCACGGTGTGCTGACGCAAGAGAGGCCCGTTTCATGTCACTTCACCGACACTCTGTCTTTGCCTCAAATTGCTCGAATACAGTGCAGCGTCTCAGTGCAGTAGAGCAAGTCATGCACAACAAGCAGAGACGCCGAGCCTGCGTGACGCCGCCTTGGCGAGAGCCGGGGCGCAAGACGAATGACTAACTGACTGACTCGCGTGATGGGATCGCGTTGAGTAGATTCGCGCTCTTTTTCTCACCAAAGAAATTGACCGCGCCGCGCTGTGCAACCAACACTTGGCAGGAAGGGTGCATCGCCCGATGGCTCTGTAATCACGTTTTCGGCCATCGACCCAGATCGCTCATCTTCATGGCCAATGCAATGCATGGCCTCGTAGCATCGTTGCTTGCACCTCTTGCGCCCCTCACAACGTCCACCCTGCGCCTGCAGAAACCCGTCAAGTAGGACAGAGACTGCCGCGGTAAGCAAGCCAGACGACACAGTCCAGAACCGCGTCAGTACCTCCATTGGATATCGTGGTCTCGAGAAACCCAAAAATAATACTCAGCCAACGTCACTGCCCTGATAGCCGGCAGCATCCTCCTCTCTCACCACGATATCACATCGCAGCTTCCCTCCTCTACCAATTGGACCCCTCAACACAGCTGCAGCTGAAGACAGCGGACGACACACGCTCCCCGATTACCAGATCCGCCGACTCGAAGCACCCCCCCCCCGCAGCGAGATTGACATCGCCGAATTGCCATGCGAATGTCGGCTGAATGCTGCAACTGAGCACATCCAATAGGCTCACACACGGCGGATATGCAGCATCCTCGTAAGCCTTTCTTCTTTCGCAGATCGAGCGCCCGCTCATCGACCATCCATTAACGCCTGCCGCTCGCATCGGTAGGCTCGAGCGCTACCCCTAAACCCTCGTGTGAATGCGCCTAGCTACCACTGTGCTATCATGCAGCCGATCACTCAGCTCAACTCTTTGCTGCGCGCACAGCGTCACAACGTCATGGACCACAAGCAGACCGTTGCAGACCCGCCAAAGACCATGGTCTCGTCCAACATACCCGCAAAACGGCGTGAGCCACCCTCTTCATCTTCTTTCGCGCAGCCTCAAGCTTCGACCAGCACAGCTAGAGCTGTCGCTTCGACGTCCAAAGTAATCAGCGCACTGCCTCACGCAAACAAGCCCCTCAAGAAGAAGGTTGCCTCCTCCAACGACGACACTGTCGCCGCACGTCTCCAGCCCAAACTCTCGCAGACCTCATGGCGCAGAACAAAGTCGTACCAGCATGCAGATCTAAGTGGTCCAACTCGCCGTACGGTGCTCGAATGGCTGCCTCGCGAGGTCGTCTTCATGGTCCTCCATCTACTCTCCTTCCGCGACATCCAGAGCCTCCTCCGAGCCGACAAGCGCATCCGACCGCTCATCCACGCGAAAACCTTCTGTCCGTGGCGAAAGCTTTTGGCGTCTTTCTTACATCATCAGCGTCTCTACGATGAGATCATCGCCCTCGAGGAGGAGTCTCTTTTCGACGGGTCCGAACATGACAGCAATCCTGACGAAGAGGCACAAGATGTGCACCAGAACGACGCCACGATCGCAGCCCGACAGCCTGCCGCCAATGGCAGCACCAGCGGCGCCCAGGTCAGCACCACAGCAGCGGCGAACCAAGCACAAATCGAGCAGGACTTTGTGCAAGCGTACGTAGACCTGATCGGCATACTGCAGCTCAAGACTGCTCCCCTCGACCTACTCGACCTAGTCCCATGTCTCACGAGGCTCTGGCACGAGCACACATGCTTCCCGGTGATTCGCAAGTGGTGTCGCGACTTTGTCGTCGGACGTGTCGCTGCAGACCACCTCTTCGCTGCCGTCGATCACGTCGTCGCAACAGAGGTTCTCTGCAGCGTCCGTCTTTACCTCGCCGTTGTCCGTGTGTCCCGGGCCTTCTCCCAGAATCTGCCCTCGCTTCAATCCGTCCGCGTCCTCGACTACGATTGCCGCACCGCCGTCACCAACTTCTTCCAACCGGATCGTATCTCACCCGCACCCGGCACCAACCTCACGTTTCAGCTCACACACGAACAGGATCGATTCGTGCGACGAGACGTGCGCCCCGGCGAACTCGTCAAAGTACAGGCATTCGCAGGCACAGGTAAAACCAGGTCGCTGCTCGCATATGCCGAGCGACGGCCGCATAGGCGATTCCTGTACATCGCCTTCAACAAGGCTGCCGCCGAGGAAGCGCGTCGTCGCTTCCCAGAGCACGTCCAATGCCGCACGATGCACTCGGTCGCGCTTTGTCAGGTCGTGCGCACGGCTGGTCAGGGTATCGGCGACCTCCGAGCACGCGACGTGGTGCGGCTGCTCGGCGAATCGCTTCCCGAGGGTCAGCTGTTGCGTGCTCAAGCCATGACGACACAGGGTGGGCGCGATCATCGCCTGACACCCACCGCTGTCGCTACCTACGTGCTTGCCACCCTCCAGCGCTTCTTCTACTCGGACGACGCCACCATCATTCCGGATCGTCACGTACCCAACAAAGTCGCCACCGACACCGATCTCAAGATTCGAGCCGTTGCGAGATGCGCACAGGAGCTGTGGGACTCGATCCGTCAAGGCTCTCCTGACCGCAGCGGTAAGTCGGTCAAGTGCCCGCACGACGCGTACGTCAAGCTGCTCCAGCTGCAAGCGCCCCACCATTCCGAGAATTTCTTCAAGGCTTTCGACGTGCTCTTGCTCGACGAGGCTCAGGACTTGTCGGCGGCGCAGGTCTCGATCCTGCTCCGTGCCAAGAAGCACTGCGGCATCCTCATCGTCGGCGACGTTTTTCAGAAGATTTACGGATTTCGCGGTGGCACTGCCAAGGCTTTCGACGAGCGCCTCTATCCATCGGCTGCCCACTTTCAGCTTACCAAGAGTTTCCGCTTCGGAGATGCCGTGGCCAACATCGCCACCGAGATGCTCGGTCTTCGTAAGCCCGCTCCGTGGGAAAGGGCAGCGCCAAAGCCGGTTCTCACCGGCGCGCTGGGCATGGCTGACCGCGTCTTCGCCGATGCCAGCGTGTTTCGCCGCCAGCTGGAGCCATCGACGCCTTCAACACAGCTCACAGACCCGACTCAGCAGCAAGACGGCGATCGAAACGAATCGAGAACCGAAGCCCAGCCGACCCAACCAGCAGCAGCGACAGATGACGTTGCAGCCGCATTGGCCAACGTGCTTCCCGACCAGATGGGAGAGGGTCGACAGGCTGTGGCCCTGCAAGTGGGCTCTGTTGCAAGGATCGGCCGAAGCGACGAGCTGATCCGTCACACGCGCATCTTTCGGTCCAACCGAAAGCTCTGTCTCACAGCTCTAGCTTTGTCGGCGTCGCTTCCGCAGCCTCACAAGATCTTTCTCAAAACGAGTCAGGCTCTGCAACCGGATGCGATCATCACGCTGCTACGCGACGCCCACATCCTTTATCACAACGACTCGAGGTCCATGTCGCGAAACTCGCTGCTGCGCGACTTTGCCAGCTGGAAAGATCTGGTGCAGCGTGTCGAAGCAGAAGGCTCGGGCGAGAGCAAGCTGAGTCTGGCCGTGGCCCTCGGCGGCCTGTTGGCGAGTTCCGACTTTCTCGAGCAGGTTGACCAGCTGGAAACGCGTTTTGCAGACACCGAGGAGGCTGCCACGGTGATTCTGACAACGGTGCATCAAGCCAAGGGTCTCGAGTGGGACTGTGTTTGCGTCGAGGAAGATTTCAGGCCCGTATTCGGAGCTGACAAATCGCAGAGGGTCGAGGTCGCGAGCTATTGGCATCAGGACGAGCTGAATCATCTGTACGTTGCCTTGACACGAGCGAAACGCAAACTCGTCGTGTCGAAGGTAGTGCTGCAGTGGATTGCCGCGATGCGTGGTCTGTATCGGTACAGGCTACTGACGAGCAACAGCAACACAGATTTTGGCAAGACCGGACTTTGCCCACACTGCAAAGCGTCCAAGCATTCACTGGTGGTCAAAGAATATCGATTGGCCTGTTTCGACTTTTTGGATCCTCGATGCAACGATCCACACAGCGAGATGGCGAGCACGTCGGCAGCTAAATCGACCGCTTCTTCGGCCATGCCGAAAGATCCGTCGCCGCTCACACAGATCATCGGATGTATCGGCTGCCTTGCGGATCCTCAATCCGCTGTTCACGCGGATTCACTGGCAGACCCGGACCTGGCACTGTTCGTTGCTACAGCACCCAAGATCACGCGTCAACGACCTCACGCGCCCAAACAGGAGAACGACACCACAGCAAATGAGAAGCCAAAAGCAGCACCAATCGCGCCGTCGGCAACCTTCAAGCTGGATCATTCGAAACATCCATTCTTGAAAGCAGATCACAGGTCCATGAAATGGGCTATCATGCATCACGAGTACAAGCGCGCGGTCTATAGCTGGTTCGACGACATGTGAGTCGACGCGCACAGGGAGGGGAAAGGGAGAGGAGAAGAGCTCGTTCGGAAATGTGTCCTCCAGGAGATCATCGTTTCAGGATTTCCTTTTGTATCAGTATCAATAATCACGGTCGTAATCGCGGATGGCGCAACATCAGTTCCAGACACTTTGACGAAGGCGCACGAGCTGCCCGTATGTCAAATCAAGGCCGTCGAGTACCACAGGCTGAGACAGCACGTGAGAAAGAATGCGTGCATTGCAAAAAACCAAGTCTGCGCTCTCTACGCTCGCCTACACGCCAGCCATACCGAACATGCCGGTCGCATCTCTGACCTTGGCCACATCGCTAGCGGTCAGATGGTGCTTTTGGGAGAGGAAGAAGTCTTCGAAGATTCTCTCGATCTCCGCATCACCGGGACTTCTACCGGAGGGGCCTGGGCTGGCAGCGCCTGCATCGGCGTTGTGACCTGAAAACTGGATTTCCAGATAGCTCCGTAGTCCGGTCCAGAACTCGATGGAGCGGATGCGATTCTCGTGCAATCTCGAAATGCTGGGGCTGAGAGGTGGTGGTACGGCTGTTCCGGGGAACTGTGTTGATCCACCGGGTTGAGCGCCTGGTCCGAGAGGTTTTCCGGCGTTCCTGGCGGACAGACCGGAGAGGGTTTCGTCATCCGTGGTGAGGGTAAGTTCCGGAATGGATACGCCGGAAGCGGTTCGGTTGTGAGACGGTCGACTGCCGGTGGAGATGATTGGTGCAGGTGCTTGTAGATCTGCACTGGTGGGTTTAGTTGCAGAAGGAGCGGGTGCAGAATCGTTGCTGGCGGAGGAGGAAGACATTTGTTCGTACTGAGCGACGGTGTATGTTTTTTGAGAAAAGGCATGAAGTTGTGCGATCTCGTCCTTGAGAAGTTCGTTCACCATGCGATGCCTTTTGAGCGTAGTAAGTCCTGAGAAGGCGTCGGAAACGATGACCACGTCGTAGGCTTGTCCGCAGCCACCGGAGACGTCCGAGACGACGAGAGTCGATACGTTTTGCACCTTTTGCCGGATGGCCGTCTCGAGTTCCTGTGATGAGACCATTTCCGTGAATTGTATGAATGCCTGCACAAGTATACGTCCAGTCGCGATCGGTGTGTACGAGGAAGAACGTGGTCGCTGCGATGTGATGGTGTGCCTTTTGCAAGCAAAGTATGTAGATGTGGCTATGCGACTTGATACGTGCGCGCAGCGACGACCTTTTTGACTGTTGGGCTGCGTGAAACCGATTTGTTCGAAAGAAAGAATCAAGGTGTTGGCGCTGGAGGCGCGCGGTTCTGCTCCTTCGCGCTGTTGATTCTCTGTTGCTGCTGCTGCTGCTGCGTACCTCTTGAATGCGAAAATTAAGGCTTGGGAATGCGCGACCTCTGAACTGGCTCGTGCTTGGCAGCGAATAAAAAAAGGGGGGATTGTCAGATCTTGTAGAATATCACTTCTTTGTTAGGGCGAGAATTGTGACGTTTGTACGATTTTGCCGCGCTTCGACGGGCTAGCAACGGTGTCAGTGGACCCTGAAGTGGTTTCGAAGCTTCTTTGGCCTTGGCAGCATCTCCTTGTCGTCCACAGAGGAGACGCTCTGTGACAACTCGCAAGCGGCAGCGCCTCGACGCCATTCTTCTCCTGCGGATCACGTCGACAGCACGAGGGCTGGCTCCGCTGAGAAGGTGCCTGCGCTGGCCCTCCTTGTCCCAAGAAGCGTCACCCATCTGTTCGGCATTGCGGACCCGAGAGGTCAGTCGAACCGTAGGTCTCAGACGTGTCGGGATGACGACGACCGCAGCAGCGCAGCGATCAGAGCGCAGGCGGATCGCTTGCATACAATTCGACTCCAAACATGCTGATGTCGCCGGGAACATCGAAACGGTCCTCTCTCTCGTTAACGAGATCATCCCTAAAAACGACTCGGAATCAATCGACCTTGTCGTGCTGCCGGAACTAGCGCTCACCGGCTATGTCTTCAAGGACAGAGACGAGATCGATCCATATCTCGAGGATCCCCGCAAATTTGATCCGCCGGCAATTCCCTCTCCGGCTCAGACCGCATCGACCTTCGATGCTGTATGCAAGGCTTCATCAGCGTCCTCGCAACAGCCAAGCCTGATGCTGGCCGCTCATCTTGCCCAGCGGCTCCGCTGTCACGTTGTAATTGGCTTCCCCGAGCTCGGCTCCCGTCAGCTTTCTCGAGACTTTGCAGGAGCGACTACGGGACCAATGGACCCACCCTTTGATGCCAGGCCAGAAGACATTCGAAGCTCAGAGGCCAGGATCGAATCGGGTGCGGACAGCGATGGCCAGGACTGCGCCTTCAACTCAGCCGCCCTTCTGACTCCCGACGGCTACATCCAACACATCTTCCGAAAGCATTTCCTTTTCGAAACAGATGAGGTGTGGGCATCTGAGGGAAGTGGGTTCGAGGCTATCAACTTGCCGGGGCTCGGCAACGTCTGCGTCGCCATCTGCATGGACCTGAATCCGTTCAGGTTTCGCACGGCCTTCGAGAGTTGCGAGCTCGCTTCATTTTGCGTTGAGAAGGAAATCGATCTGCTGATCATGCCCATGGCCTGGCTGCTACCCAAGGACGAGAAAGACAAGCTCTCCGAGCACGATTCTTCGAAGCCTGCCCCAAGTCTCTCCACGATCAACTACTGGGCCATGCGTTGCCTGCCCTTTTTCGACCCCGAGCACCCTGCTGCTCGTTCTTCTGCGAGCTCGATACAGCAAAGAAGAGCCGTCTACCTGGTTGCGAACAATAGGACTGGCACAGAGTCGGACTCCACCTTCGCTGGTTCGTCGTGCGTGCTCGAAATGAAGTCCCGGCAGCGTCCGCTTTTGATCGATAGCCTCGGTGCAAGCGAGCAGGCTTGCCTTGTAGCCACTCTGCCCGCCCTGGAAACGGTCTAGCTTATCATCGACCAAGAACGCAAGTGAACGCACCCGCTCTCGTTGATGCTGATCTTCAGCGTCGCTCCTCGGAACGATTCAATCCGATTGGCCTTTACCATCTCTTCTCTCTCACTATCTTCCCAAATCTGCTCAACATGCTTGTGTGCAGATCCTTTGTGCTGCTTACGGCTGCTCTTGCTTACATTGGTGGCACCTCAGCCTCGACCCACGAGATTGAAGAAGTCAATCCGAGCACATCGGCTGGTGATCACGAGATTGAAGAAGTCAGTTCAAGGTGGAAGCCGCCTGTTCCCCCTGGGCCGTTAGTGACGATCCCTCAGCGTCCCACCGTAGACGAGTATATCAAGAAGCTCAGCCCCGAACGGATCGAACAACTGCATTCCGGCCTCCCCGAGCATGCTGATGCCAACCCGTATCACAGCATCCCCTTCTACGGTAGATTACCCATCTTCGACCTCAAATCGCCAAGTAACGTCGTGGAACAGGCTCTCAAGGACTATCGAAGCGTGCTTATCATAGATGACGCTACAAAGCAAGTTTCACAAGTCAATTACCAGGCTTTTCGCCTGTACAAAGTGGCCTTTGACGATGACATGGGGGCGCTTTTTCTCCACAGTCTCGATCTGAATGTGCACACGCTTCACCGAAAGTACTTTCCGGTGGGTGTCGGCCCGATTGCCGAGCCAAAGATGCCTGGACGGGTCGAGATTGATCACCTGCCGCATGTCGGGAACATCCCTGTCCTGACCTACGGACACGATTCGCTCGGTCACATGTTCTCCGCGGCCAACACTGGCTTGTTCAGATTCTGGCATGTTCGCGAAGGCCACGGTCCAGTGCTTGTCATGCCGCGCACAGCGCTGATTGCTCGAGCCGGTACGAAGACCGAAGACCTTCAGGTCAATACCATCTTGACACTCTATGGCGCCCTGACGCAGCAGTACAGTCCGGTCATCGCTTCTCTCAGACATGGACGTCCGGTCCCGCTTGACGAACGGCACATGTACAGTCGATCGAAGCCCGTTCCGCTGCTGCAATATCCTCGATTTGATACAAGAGCAACGCGCGAACAGATGATACAAGCACTGCAACAGCGCGGACGTTTCCGCTACTACGACAAACATGCAGCCAGCGACGGTCCGATCAAAGTCAAGGTTTTGAACCACCGAGCTCCTCCAGGCGTGCCTATGGACGTCGCTATCGAGAAGCTGACGGGGAGCGAGATCGCTCAAGAGGGCTTCCTCAAGAAGCTGCGCGCGGTGCGTCTGGGGATGTTAGTATAGAGTGCCACGCGTAGGTTTGCCGTTTGTAGTCCGGAGCCATTGGTGGATGGCGATGGTCGAATGCTTGCCCTCATCCAATCGCAACTCTCCACCGATGCTGTACAGTAAGAAGATTTCTGGCAGTTCATTGAACCACCGATGAAAGCTTCATTAGCTCCTTCGGGCCGAGATTGGACCTGTTTGTGGGTGCTTCACGGCTTCCCACCGCAACATTTCGCGGTCGGCAATGCGAGCCTGTGTAATGAGGTTCATGTCTGGTTTTCAGGACAGAGTCTGTTGTGTCTGATCGATGTCGATCTCGCTTGACGGAAGATCAAGTGAAAACAGCCCTCAATGTTCGACCTCGAGTCTCGTATATCAACATCTTGAATGCAACATTCGAACGCAAGTGACAAAGCTGCGTTGGGACGCCCCTGAAGCCTAGGACAGTTTGCAGACGCGGAGCATTATTACAAAGCGAGTGGGTATGGTCCCGCATGTCATTGGTGGGTATATATCAGGATTTAGGCCCACGCTACGTTTACGGGACTCGAAAGTAACCGCATACACCGATGGCAAGAGCCGCTAGAACCGCTAATGTTGGGACTGTGACTTTGCTCAAGCACTCGATGGGAAGGTCTGGAATGCCTACAATGGTATGAGCGTGCGTGGTCTTGCACACCATTGCAAGGCTCAGAGCGTGACGCAAGGGGATGGGCGAAGCTAGATTAACGACCTCTGCAGTAGCGCCAGAGGGAAGTGGGCAAAAGATGATGCGGGCCAAGATGTCGTGTCGAACAAAAAAGGTGGCTCCTAGAGTTTGTGGTCACTTCCTTAGCTGATGCGTTCATCGCTATTGGGCAAGACTGGCTTGGTGGACCCACAAGATTCGCGTGTTGGTGCCATTACCGCCTTGAAGCAAGGCGGCTCGCTGGCGAGACGCTACCTGAATCTGCATCTGCGGCGGTACTCATCCGCCTTTGTGAAGGCTCGACGAGCAGATGGACTCATTCCGTCAAATAGTCGCCGCTGAAAGTGTCAACTTCTCCTTCATCATCCTGACGCCAGAATTCCAGACCCCGAAAACACTTGCGGGCGTCCGCTTCTTTGACGATGCAGCTCTTTCGCCTTTCTTTTATACTGCTGTCTTCGGCTGTGCTGATTTTCTCGCAGTGCTGCAAAGCTGCCGGCGAAGGAAGCGGTGCGGCATCACCAGGGGTACAGAAAGCAGGAGAACCAAGTGCGCCTACTCTGCAGGAGATCCTCAAATCGACCTCGCGGTTTACTCAGTGGCGACGGATGCCGATGGCGTACGAATACATCAATTTTCTCAGCTTCGAAAGGGTCTCAAAACTGCTCTCAACTTTCGCCCGCGATCAGGATGCGCACCTTGATCCGCTTCTGCCCTTCTACGGTCGCATCCCATTGTTCTCAGTCGGAACACCACCTTCGGTCGTCGAACAAGCCTTGAGAGACTATGGCACCGTCGGAATCGTCGACTCTGTCCGGGGTGAGGCCATGCAAATCTACCGCGATGAGGGCCATCTCTCGCAGCAAACGTTTCCCGACTTGCACAAGGTTCTCACCGTCTTTCGACTGCCCGGCAAGATTCACGAGGTCAAAAAAGCGGTCTTCGGCCAATCCTTCCGGCCCATCGCCATGGACAACATCGATGAGGTACCGCACGCCAAAGGTCTACCCATCTTACTTCCGAATCACAACTCGGTTGCTCATATGATAGCGGCATCGAATCAAGATCGCAGAGCGTTTTTGCTTCCACAGCCTCGAAACACATTCATGGTCATCAACCCTCGAACCGACGATCTCGCCAGCTTCCCCAGCGCCGAAAATACCGTCGAGATCAATCGAGTCCGCAACGGCTATCATTCCGACACGCAGGCCTACGGTAGAGCACTCGCATCGCTCAAATGGGGTCGCTCTCTGGACCGCATCCCGGAATTGACGCATTTCCGAAGCACGCCCCCTTCACTCGGACAATATTAAAGGTTCAGGTCTAGTACTGCAACGAGAGATCAAATGATAAGCGCGCTGCACGATCATGGACGATTCCGTCTTTACCTTGATCAGCCAGGCCAGCCGGACATGGCCTATAGAGTAAAGTTGACGTTGGTAAGACCACCGGGAGGCTCACCGAGGAGGGAATTGAGGATCGAAGCTTTGACAAGAGGAGAGAGGCTTGCAGAGAAAGCGATGTCATTGATGAAGAAGGTACGGCTGCCGTCTTAAGGGTCTTTGTCAGCGGTGTGAGACTTGCAACAAAGAAGAAACGCCTATCTTCGGCGAAGCCCCCGAGCCAGCTCCGTTGTGTGCTCCAGAGAGACTCGGAATGAGCTTCGGAGTGTCTCCCGGAATGATCGGAAGCAGACGCAACATTACTGCCGACTGTATCCAGATGAAGGTTGATACCGTCAAAGGCTCCAACGGCTCCGTTGCCCAGCGCAATGAAGCTTCAGATCTGACGCTACCCGGCTGCAAACGCGTGACAAGAGCAAGTCAAATCAGTGCGTCGATTAGCGTTCAACTCCCCATTCGCTCGCTTTCAACCGAGTTTGCGTCCTGATCGCTCGAAGACTGTTCCTGAGGTGAGACGTATGAGCTGAGGGCCGTGAGATCGACCAAATAGAGACTGTGTATGATATATAGGCGTGATCTGGGACAAGGAGAGATGCCAGCGTCCGACCAGACAACGCTTTCTGACAAGTATCCTCACATGTCGACATGAGTCCACTCTTCTCTTTGATGACTGCAGTCTTGCTCCTGATCAGCTCAATTGTTAAGGAATTCCTACCGATGGAAAGCGGAAATTTGATCTGCTGCAGGCATCAGCCACTACTGCGCCATCTCATCTCAACCTGAACTCTCCGACTTCCCCCTATGATCCCTCCCCCGTCTCCTTCGATGACATCGCGCAAGGACGGTTCACGCCGATCCCCGTATCCCAAACAACCCTCCAGCAGATCCTCGAAGGCCAAAATGATCCTTACACGCTCCTCTTCTCCGACCAGCCCCGACACGCCTGGGCGCCCATCATCGAGCTCACTCACCCGCGTCCTTTCCGATCTCTCAACGCTCTCATGCATCGATACAAGCACCTGCACATCTATCGACGTTCCCCAACTCTCACCGATCCCTACACATATGACTCCATGATCCTACTGATGAGAAGACCAGATCGACCACCTGGAATCCTCATCTCTCCCGGATCAAGAATCGTTGGTCTCAACGAGAGGATCGCTGAGATCGAACGCATTCGACGCAGGTACGGCTCTGAAGTTGCTTGGGCTCGGTTCCACAAGTTATTCACACCGTCTGAAGAAACAGAAGAGGCGAGGGAAGGAAGCAGCATGTGGCCGGAAATCATCAAGTCCCAATTCGTTCCGGTATTTGAGGGGGATGGAAGGTCAGTAAGAGATCATTTAGACAGAAACAGGAAGGGGAAGTTCTTGAGTATGGACGGGACGCATATGTTGGGTATCAGGATCGATCGGCAGGGCATAGCTGATCATTTTGAGCAGGCTGTCCTCGAGGGTGTTCCGCATTTGTGAGTTTCTTGAAAAGCTGCTCCGCAAAGTTGTGGGTTCGACGAGAGATGCCAACGAGATCTACTGTTGTGGTATGCGACTTGCAGCGTTGACTGCGTGCGCAGCAACAAAGCTCAATAAAGTCAGCATGGGTCGAGGGTTGGAGTGGGAAAATGATCTGTACTGTACTGTATAGACAGAGACCTTTGCCCGGGTTCATGTGGGTGTCTTTGCCGCCGAGAAACTTCATGCCCGAGTCCACCAAAGGCTTTTCCTTCGTAACAACTTGCAAACCTCGTCACCCAACACCATTCAAGCACAAATTGCAAGAGCGAAGATGATTCGAGTTTCGACTGCGGTGAACATCTGCGTCTGGCTCCTGATTCTGTGCGAAGTGGTCGTCGGCGCACCTGTTCGCCCTCTGAAAAAGCGGACGGACGGTCGTGGTGATCAGCTTTCCTTCGACGACCTTCACGTTGGCTTCTTCAGGCATCGACCCTTCCCGTCACCTCCTTCTACGGTAGACGCAGAAGAAATGTATCCCAACACCTACTTTTTCCAACAGCGTCCCGTATTCTTCACCGATTCAGTCACTCCTCTCAACAGGGGCAAGCTGCACGAAGCCTACAACTTGTGGGGCAAAATTCACGTCGTCGATACCGATGGACCTAGGTTTCTGACCATACTCCCGGATACCCGCCGTCCATCGGATGTTTTCGGGCGATACACACACGATGAAGGCCTGGAGAAGTACGTCCAACATGTGCAAGCCGTTGAGCGCCTCTACGGGACAAGCATTGCTCATGTTGGTTTTGGACCGGTGTTGCTCAGAAGCCCGTCAGATGTTCCCGATCGCATACGTCGATACCCGGAGCTAGTATTGTGGAGAGACATTAGGAACGCAGCTCCATTGCCCTTCAATCACGGCATGGACCCAGAGCATCTCAGGGATATGCTCAGACGAGACAAGTTCGTCAAAGTCAGTAGTCAAGATGGTCGCTCGTCATTCGTGTTGCGCTTCGACGTTGACGGGACGCTCTACAAAGGACTCCTTGGCGAGCTCGATCCCGAGCTCCTAGACTTCTTCTGAAGACTAGCTTTGCATGTCTGGATTTCGAACGTCGAACCACATCCCTCTCGATTGACCCTGACTCTCAATGCAAGTGTTTCTGCTTCTTGCATCCACTTTATTAATATTATGAGCGACGCCGGAAAACAAGCACATATGTTCAGAGCGTCAAGACGAACGAGACTGTAATGATGATTCGAGGCTTGTAATCCATGCCTTCGGAGTCCTGAGCGTCGCTGTTTAAGCCAAATCTCGGCTCTTGGCCGAGATCTATCAGTAGTCCGGGCCCAATGAGACTCCCAAACAGCCGCAAGGACGTTTCAGAGAACTACGGTGGGGCAAGAGTGGACAGAGGGATGGTGCCTCGGAGAATGCCGAGAGCTTGGGAAGAAAGGGCAAGAAGAGGTTTAGATCAAGCACGGCACAGCCAAAATGACTCGATGAATGGTGGGATACGAGCTTCGGTCGACCTTGTCCCTGTCATCGCTCTCTTGCACGCTGCTCATCTCCACAAGGCAATCTCGTCCTCCTTCGCGACGGCCGAGGTCAAGAGGCGCAGTAGGCTTAAGGATGCCTGACCGAGATGAATCCTGTTGCGCATTTCCGTTCCGAACAATGCCTGCTCGAAGGTCGTCTCGGTCATCCCGCAAGTCCATACGGAGGAACGCGGCAATAGGTTCCGCCGCTCAATGGCTCGGAAGAAGGAAAACGGGCAAAAGAAGGCGACGAGATCGAACGCCACCTCGTTTTCGGATATGAGACTCTCTTCGCCACTCTGCGTCCGGCTCAGTCGAGGCCGAGAGACGTGGAACACTGCCTACCTCTCCACCGGGGTCTAGCAAATAAAAGCGACCTGATGAACGCCAACAGGAGTCACGAGACAGTCATACACGATTCTGCTCGAGAAGCCTCAAATCTACCCAGGGGACTTGCCTCATGATGAACAAATTTCGATCGAGCCTTTTCATCGTGATTTGGATCTGTTTCGGATCCGTCTTGGCGCCTCCTCCTTTCAGTCAGCCACAAGGAGCTGTCGACAAAGCAGCTGGTCCTTCCTCGCGTCCCAGAGATTCATTCGCGTCGTACGAACAGCTTGCAGGCGGCGGCTTCGAGCCCGACGTCAAAATGACGCCCGTACCAGAAGACTACGTCAGAAGAGAGCTCTACAGACATAGAATCTTTTACGAAGGTTTCCCGGTGTACTTTGTAGAGCGCGAAGGATACAACCTACAAAGGATGCAGCGAGGCTTTGCCGACTTTGGGAAGATTTGTATTGCCGGTCCTTCTCTGACCGGGAATCCGACTCTCAAGATTGCTAAAGATGCACAGGGGCATCCTGTCACTAGCGAGGCCTCGAAGGATGTAACCGAATTTGCTCATGACGTACTCGGGGCTCGTGTTAGCTTTGGAGATACCGCAACACTACTCGCCTACGGCTACAAGCTGGATCCTGCTCCCTACAGGAAGATCGGTTGGTTCAAGGTGAGACCCTCTCCGCCGGACTGGGAGAAGGTGTGGAGTGCAATACCAAGGGACAGAGCTACCGACCTACGCTCTGCTAGGCAGCTGCTGAGTCGGCAGCGCTTCATCACCTTCACTACCACAGATGAAACCGGCGTACTGGGAATTCGCCTGTTCCACGATGGCCGGCAGCATATCAAGTGGCTCGTGTCAGAGAGTCCGTTCTACAGTGCGCTTCATTGACGAATTGATGATGGTCATGAGTTCGGGTCAGCTCGACTCGATTGCGACCTTCTAGAAATGGTGAATTTGGTGCCGGCCCCTTTCCGGAACCGATGTGTGCTGGAGCACGTGAGCTTGTACCTCCATGCATCGTCAACTTCACCCACTGCTTTCATGTTGTCTGGCTTTCTCGAGAGATTTATTCCCACGCTCCACATTGCCCCGCCTCTCCGTGTGGAAAGTCTTGGCTTCGACCTGCGGGGATGTCAGGAGTTTCTATCTGAGCCGTTCCCAGAGTGTCAAGAGTGCCGGAAGCTGAATGCGTCAGGTGACGGCGTTGGTCATTGCCGGGAAAGGACAAGGCTCTCACCTTCCCATCAGGACGATGCAATCTTGAAATTTGAGCTTTGCTAGGAGTGATTTGCATCACATCACATCTCTACCATCTTTTTACGCTCAGTTGCAATCACGATCAGGCAAGATGCGCACTGCTTGCGTGATGTTGTCCTCTGTCTTCTTCATCGCCCTCGCAACCTTCGCCCCAGCTGCCGCTGAAACCAAATCTGATACTTTCGAGAAACGCATGGTCCCGCCTGGATTTGGTGCGAACCGCGATCGCGTGTCTTTCCAACAGCTCTCGGATGGAAAATTTCGAGTCATTGACGATCACCTTCCAACCGAGGCTCCGTATCGACCCACAGTTCATGATGATAAGATGTTCTACGACGAGAAGCCTCTTTTCACTTTCAAGAGACAAAAGTCGAGATTGCCGGCAGCGACACTCCGTCAAGCTGTCGCAGACTTCGGTGGATTTCACGCTCGTGTCAAGGGCCAAGGACATATTTACACCCTCACGCCGCGTGTAGAGAACGACGAATTGATCTGGCCATACAATTGGGACGAGGTCAGCCGGCCGCTCAATCTCATGGTGAGACGATTTGACTGGGCAGAGGGTGTATTTGGCCAGAACGTGGTCAAACTCGCACACGGTTATCCCGTCGGTTCAGCTCGTCCCGGAGGAGGGCTTGGTTTTCCCCGGCAGCTTGAAGCTCCGGAATGGACAAGAGTCCATGGATCTGAGCCAGTAAGCTCTGAATGGGACGTGCACACCCTGAGAGGGAAGTTGGACGACTATCGCTTCTTGCGCTTCTTGGATTCGTATGGTTCGTATTCGTTCGGGGTAAGAGCTTTACCCGATGGCCGCATTGAGCACACTCTTGCCGATGCAACGGGACGTATACTTCATTGATCCGCCCCACTGAAGCTACGAAAGTTCAGATGCAACGACAGAGCAACGGGAGGTCATTGACGCAAACATTGTTCGAGCCTTTGCCCTATCTTGGTCTTGCCCTCAAACACCCCTCCTTCGCATCATGCGAATAAATTCCTGTTGACATTCATTCAGAATCCCAGCTTGAGTAGACAATGTGAGCAGAGGGGAGACTGATCAGAGCGGCGCCATTCGGCTGACTGTGCAAGTGTTGAGGAGGTGAAGACTTAGGAGTCTTATGAACGGCTTCCGGATCATGGTCCTTGCTTCGTGTTAGACTCGCATGAGCCTGCGAGTACCTTTCTGCGGTACAAAGTTGTCACAAATGAAGTTGTGTCCGATGGCTGCGGTAGTCGCTAGAGAACCCACCCTCACCTCCTCTGCTGTCGAGTCAAATTGAGGTTTGCATCTCTGTCGCTTCGTCGAGGGTCATCGAGATCGCATTCATATGGATGTCGAGCCTCGATTCTGGCACTGGAACAAAAGGACGTCGATTCGAGCTTCATGTCCTTCCCACCTTCAAAGGCATTCCCCCTTTTTACGTGCTGTCAAGCGCTTTCGCTCTTCTGATCCCTCCCACATTCGCTAATCTTCACATCATTGTTCTTTACTACTCACTCCAACAAGATGCTCCTCGCCCGGATGATGGTACTGCTTTCGGCGCTCGCGCCTGTTTTCGCGTTGCCCGTACCCATGAACTCGCCCGATCGGGATGGACGAGTAGACATCACCCAAACGCGGTCATACGAGCGGCTTTCCAAATCCGTTGGTAGCTCGTCAGCGGACAACTTTGACCTTGGTTCCTCCCTCCCTAGGGTCCTTGCTATCAGAGAGCCCAGTACTCGTACGTGGCTCGCCAAGCAAGTCCCCAAGCTCAAGCACAGTCTTTCTTTCTCCAGAACCGATCAAGCGAAAAGAGAATCTGACCAAGCAATGGACAGAATGATAAAAAGCCGGCCCACTGATACTAAATTCCACGAATCGGTTGTCGAGCTCACAAAGGAGCCGAAAAAGGTCGCCGGCATTCATGCTGTTCAGTTACCACAAGATCAAGGTCTGGGAAGTCAAGTGCTGACGATAATGACGCGGAGACGTAAGCCGTTCTTTGTAGTCGACAGCGGCGGTCGAGTTTGGTTTTTGGATGCGAAGAAGGACGGAGACATCGTTCATTTCACCTACAATGGTGATCTGAAAGGAGGAAATGATGTGATTGTTCGGGAAAGCCTTGGGCACGAAGCTGCTCGGAGCATTGAGGCGCAAGCGAAATTGATCATCGATAATGGGAGGCTTAGACGTACTCCCTGACCGAATCATCACTGGCGGCGCTCAGCTCGTACTTGTCAATGCAATTGCCATCTCCCTCAATCACGCCGTGTGACTCGCCTTATTCGATCGAACGCAAGCTCTTGCGGTCCTCCATTGACGTCTGTGGCGTAAAGGGTCAGCAGCGAGAGAAAGTGTGATTGGCATAGACTGTCTGCATCTGCGCAAGCCCCATCCCATGCGTTGTTCACATGCGAGCTGTCATAAAAAGATGAAAGATCAGGCAGTGTCGACATTCATCGCTGACAGCTGTATCCAGCATCAAAGCCACTCCGATGAAGCGAGATCGCAGTCGTGCTTCCCGCCAAGTGGATACGAAGTCGTTCGAGGCTCGAAGATAATGGTGGTCGGACATCGCCAGAGCCTTGAGTGAGTTTGACTCATACCGAAGTCGGTATGGTTGGCCGGACGAGACCTGACTCGGGTACGCGCCAAGGTGACGGCTATCGTTCATTCTTCGAAAGTTTGAGCTTGTTCTGATTGTCCTCTCACTGCCAGGCCATATGCAGGAACAGCATCGACTGAGAGTGTGGACGGCTCTGCGCCTGTACGATGCAGCTTCCTCACTCCCCGAAGCTACAAATGCGCCGCGGCCAATCTTGTACTCTTACAAGCTCGGAACGTCATATGGTCTCTTTGCTCGCCGAACTGTTCCATCATCTGCTGGCCTCATCGGACCGGACGCCTCGGAATCTATTCAAAATCGAAGTCAGCAAGAAATGACTCGCCTGATCCCCACACATAGGGTGATATGGTGCTTGAAGCTCGCAGCACTCTTGTTCACACTCGTAGCGTACGTGATCGCAGTCAGGCCAAAGCAGCTCCCGCCGATCGACGAAAGAGTCACTTTGCCGGACAATTCAGCAAGACCCCTGGGGTCTGGAGATGCCGTACAGTCTCATACACCGCAGGTCAGCGGTCCGATAGACGCAGACCTCTATGCACCGCGCCCTCAATTTCGTTACTCTATACTACAAAGAGTGCCGGTCTCAGGACTTGTTCGCGGACAGCAAGGCAGGCTCGTTCCCTATCACCTCCCGGCGCCTATCGAGATATTCCGGAGCCCAGTTGGATCCACTAGAAGCAGCTCGAGCAGAGGCTTCGGATGGAGCCCTCGAAGGAACGATGGCGACTCAACTCCTTCCTCGAATCGAGAGATGTTTGAACTGATGGAGGAGAATGAAGAGATCAAATCCGCTTTCGTCCAAGGCAACATCCCAGATACTTCCACAGTCGGGACAAAGTATCACGTCGTACAGCTCCGTGGTCACGGTCTGGATGCTAGGGCGATCGAGATGCTGCAAGGGGCGGGACGGCCTTTCTTTGTGCAGGGAGCTGGGCAGAAATTGTGGTACTTTGACACGAAAGACGGCGGAGTCTTCACGTTTACGGACAAGATAGAAGGCTCAGACAAGCGTTTTCTCCGAGCATTTTGGTCCGAGCATCTCGGTCGCACAGTTCAAGCTTCCGGAGCAGGACAGGGAGGTGTGAATGACAGGGCCATTGCCTCGATTATTGCGGCACAGGGCACTACAAGGCAGGCGAGGATCGGCAATTGGTGGCTACAGAAGTTCCCAACTGGCTTCAAAAACTTTCTCAGTAGGTCTCGGCACTGGACGTAAGAAGACCTGGTATCAACGAAATGTAGCAGTCTCAATGAAGGCAAGTCTGGGGTCCACGTCCCTCTCCTCCAGCCTTGAGGCGGATATGAAGTTGCTGTCCCTCTTTGACACCCACCGCTTTTGTCTGTACACCATTCTTTGGACTCCGCGTCAGTGCTTCATTTCGGTCAAGATACCACTGTTCCTGGTTGCTTCAGGCTGGAAAGACGATCCACACCATCTGGTGAGCTGGTCAATTTTTGTTTGTGTATCGGCGCTGTACCGATTGGACATGTCAATTGATCCACTTGATGGCTCTCGGATGATCGATTATTTCACCAACCTACCACGCAGGGAAGAGGAAGCAGTTCGAAAGGGAACCCTTACACAGGGACATACCGAGAACAGCGTGCCGCGTACTCGTTTTACTTTTCTCAGGTGGGCTGTAACCCATCGTCGAGCGCCCCGACAGACAACGATGTGCTGGTGCAATGGCGTTTGTGGGTAAAGCATGACTTTGAGTCTCCACTTGTGATTCTGCTAACCTCTCGGTTGCTTCAACAAACTTGAAATACGCCCGACTCCCTTCCTCAACATACTCTTTTACCCTCACCTCTTTCTGCTGCGGCCACTTGTACAGTACACACCCTTTCCACACCTCAAACAGCATCGTACTCGCCACTTGACCTCTGTGTGCGAAACAGTTCAACTGTTGATCTTGACGATCAACCGCGTCCGCTCTTTGACTTCAAACAATGACGTTTGCCAATTGCAGGAAGGCTGCTGTGTTCTTCTACCTAGCCATCATCGCCTCGTTCCTCACGCTAACTGTCGCTCCACCGATCAACAATCCGCTGCAGACGATCGACGAGGACAGATCGCTCTCAGACGTGAGATCGCCTCCTTTCAATCCAAACGTCCTCACCCCTCAACCCATCATCCACATGCCTGAAGATGAAGTGGACCCATCTGCTGTTCAATCTCCGATCAGAAGCGTCCGCAATGATGCACCCTGGTGGCGCAATTGGAACATTCCCTGATTTAACAACCGAGATCCAGCAGCAGGATCGATTTCCTCCGACAGCCAGCTTCAACAAGTTATTCGCAACGGACCGACAAGCAGTGTATCCGACTTGAAGCCAGACGTTGCTGTCACACCCATAGGACGTTCTTGGCTAGGGGTCAAGCTTCCTGGTAATGCTTGGGACGGTCACGTCGTTGCCGCAATGAGGCAGAGGGCTTGGCCATTCTTTATCGCTGGAAGCAACGGCGAAGCTTGGTTCGTCAAGAGTGATGGCACTTTCAAGGGGCTCGACGGCAATCAAAGAGGTATCGTATGGGACACGACGCACGCAGGTCAGAATGAGAAGGTTCCTTTCGATAGGCTCGAGCTGCCTGGAACAGAGGCTGCCAATGTAGCCGCAGCCAAGGCTAGGAGCAGCACATCGTGGTGGTCTAGGATCAGTGAGGGGGCTAAAGGATGGCTCGGAGGACTGAGTCCCAAAATGTCGAATGGTATTAAGTACATAAGAGGTCCTTGAAGCGCGGTAAGGCCGGCCCTTATCGCTGCAGTACAGGCTCCTTTCTCGAGCTCAATCTGTCCTTATGAAACCCTCCACTGAATGATCACGAATCAAATTCTACAATTCATCGTAACCCTTACTTTCTTGCCTTGTCTGAGCTGTCTTGGTCGTGGAACCGCCACATTGCTCGCAATGTTGACGAACGCCTTATCTCGACGAGCACTGGTGAAGACAATGTTGGCTGCACTGCCGTATCAGCATATCGAGAAGCACCATCGGTTCAGTCGTAGACTTGCATTGCCACTCGTTCAAATGGCTCCGAGATCCGTCGTGAAGATGATCCGTCGAGACGACAAGAAGCCATTGATGCTATTGTTCAAGTGCGTGAGAATGACTGACCCGGATCGGCCCACCTGACTTCAGAATCGCTTACACTTGCACGCGTATCGCTGACAGTGGTCCCGAATGAGCTCGGGTGGGTTTGCGTTCCTGCAAAGCTCTCTAGGTAAGAGCCCTGTGGAGCCTCAACCTTAGAATCGTGGTGCAATGGGGTGGTGACGCTGCTTGATCCCTTTGTGTCCTGTGCTTCCACCTCGAGCCGAATTAATTCGTACTCATTAGCCCACTGAACCCACGCCTTACGCCCATCCCTTGAACGCAGAGGGAATGAATCAAAACACGTAGCAGTGGTTCTGTGTCATCCGGATTCGTTTCATCACGCATCCATGGACTGTGAAGTCATCTACAGCCCTTTAGCCGAAGAAAGAAGTAAACATACTGTGACCGTTCAGGTACAAAGGGCCCCTCGCAAAGCTCACTCTTTCGTGGCATCCCCAATCTGCGAACGAGTGTATTCAGCAGCTCACAGCATCACAACCTTTCGGCCTCTCAGGCGCACCCCAGCTTCCGCCATGATATCTTCTGCCTTCCGCCGGCGCAAGCGTATCAAACCTCTGTTGCCGCCACTCTTAATACTTTGCCTGCTGGTAGCCAATCTGAGCGTCCTTTGCGTACCTGTTGGAACCGGGCCTAGTGATTATCCTGGACTAAGCTCAGCAAGTGTGTCCTCACCGGCCGTCGGCACCGGTACTTCGAGCGACTCGAGCTCAGATGGGAGCTTCAGATCTGCCACGGGGTCGCCGATCGGTGATCTCAGCGACTCGGACTCAGATGGGAGCTTCAGATCTGCTACGGGGCCACCTGACTGGCACGATGCTGCCGACTCGGCTGCGAGCTCTCCACGCAGTCCGAGGGGCTTCGAGCGCTTCGACCGTCTATGGCAACTCCCTTCGTCTTCCACCACCTCGGAGGATCGCGGTTCGTCCAGCGACGAAGAAGCTCAAGGGTCGGCAATCGCTCAAGACAGACTCAGAGTTGAGCACAAGGGCAAGAACATCATGGACGATGCAGGTGCCCCAGCACTGTCGACGACGGAGATTGGCGAGGCGTCTACTAGCTCCGGGAACGCCGCTGCCTCCGACAACACTTTCCGTGCTGCTCGTGATATTCGAGCTGCACGAGATCTCCCTGCAGCACTGGCGGCGAAAACCCTTCCAAACGGTGGGGAAGATGTTTATCTGACGAGCCCTGAGAATCAACACATCAAAGATGCCATCAGGGCGCTGCCACAATCTCACAACTACTATCAGCTCGTCACGACGCCCAATCCGGTGGCGCCAGGAGGCAGCCGAGTGTATCGATACTACAACGAGCCCTATGCAATTCGCTACGAGCGGGTACCATATATGCCTCCTTTCCTCTCTCGGATCCGGCGACTAGAAGCGGAGGATCATCAACGGAAACCGCCATCTTACGAGGAGGAAGAGATACTCCATGCTCCTCAGAAAGGAACACGCGCGATCGGGACGAAGCTCTCTGACGCGCGATGGAAGCTTCGAACTCACCTCAACGATCTCAAAGACGTCATTGCGGTCGGTAGAGATCGGCGCTTGGCCAACTATCACACCACGGGTGGGACGGCAGCCCTGTACGGTCGGGAAGAGATCGGAATCGGGAAAGTTATTCCATCGGAAGCGAGACGAATTGCACAAGAGCTTGGCCAGGTCCACGTATTCTACGATCCGGACAGACCACAGGATCAGGTGCGAGTCGCCTACAACGGTCCGCTGCTCACGCCTGGCCGCCAAACCCCGTTGGCTCCGGCTGAACACTTTCAAGCTTACATCGTACCGAAGGACAGGGCGCTTCCCCTACCAAAGCATTGGAGGGACGAAGGTTTGAATGAAAGGACGAGGTCGCTTCGGGCGCTCAGAAGAATGAGGGAAGCCGAGAACGGTGAATGGAGGACGGTCGACATACGCGATCGTTGGCCGGCAAAATGGGGTCAGAAGACGGACGAGTGGCGGGCTATGGTGAACGGCTGGCGACAAAGTGTGCAGAAAGCGCCGACGAAGGTGAAGGAATGGTATAGGAGCCGAGGGCAGCATGTCGATGCTGGAACAGACCGAGCTGGGCAAGAGGCACAACAGCAAGCGAATCGCCCCTCTAACGCATGGAGACAAACACTCGCTGACGCGTGGACCAGAGCCAAGGGACGATGGACGCAGCCACGTGGCGAGGCTGACGCAGATGCCTCTCGCGCTGCAGCTGCCGTGTCGGACAGCAGCCAGCACTCGCCTGTTACCAGAACATGGACCGACACCCTGAACAACGCTGTCCAAAAAGTCAAGCAGGCGTCCACCACAGCCAAAGCCAAAGTGACCGGCTGGATCAAACCCCCATCCGCCGCTGCAGAGCCAAGGGTGATCACCGAAGATGCCCGAGATGTCGTCCGCCCGATCCGTCGTCGTCGTTGAAGAGTGTCGTCGATCGGACACGGAAAACCCTGCAAGCTTCGCAGAGACGGCCGTCGCCTACTTCTCTACAACAAAATTACTGTCGTTACACGATTCTTCATCCGCTAGACGGAAACAATAGAATGCCTTCCTTTCAAGTATCTGCATCTGAGTAATCCCAGTATATCTTCTTGCCTTGTGTCTTGTCCGGTAATGAAGTTCAGCCATCATCCGCAGTCCTCTGCATCGGAGGATAGAAGACCCGATTCGCGGCCCTAACAATTTCCCCCTCCCCGCCTCCTCCTCCCCCCTCGGGGTTCATCCACTGTCCATACGTCAACCACCTTCCTCTCCCGCCTCCCCCCTTCTCCACCTTGCCTTCCTTCACCGCAACCTGACTCTTCCTGCCCTTCTTCCTGCCCCCCGCTCCCCCACCTTCCCCCTCCCCACCACCTCTCCTCACCGCCTCCTCGGCACTCATCTCACAAGCCATCACCACGGCACTTTTCACCGCAGCCAAACTGCCATCCTCTCCCCCACTCTTCCATATCTTGACCCTCACATCATCCGGGGCTAACGCCCTCAGCTCGTTCTCCAACCTTCGCTTCATGCCCACCGCGTTCGACAAGCCACCGACGAGGACGATGTTGTACCACATCATGTCAGCTGCTGCTTTGGCCTGCGGTATGGATGAGCGGGAGACGGAGGTGATGGAATCGAGGACGAGTTCCGGCAGAGGTTGCTGGTCGAGGTTGAGGGAGAGAGGGTTGAAGAGGTGTTCGGTGATGCTGAAGCGTTCGTTTGTCAGGGTGAGGGTTTGTAGGTCGGCGGGGTCTTCGTCTGATGTAGGGGACGAAGTGCTGATAGGTTTCGAAGTGTTTGAAGAGGATGGGGAGGAGGAGGAGGAGGAGGCGATGAATGAAGATTCGTCATCTATCAAGTCGAGTTTCGCGCGTTTACGAGATGAAGAGCCATCATCTTGTCGTACCTCGTCCACCTTTGGTCCTTCCAGAACGTACCCATACCTGGCCCTATCCCGTCCCTCCCCCATCCCTCCGCCACCCCCATAGTCAGGCAGACTCCAGGTCACCCCAATCCGCTCCCCCCTCTCCCATTTACACATCACCAACAGATCCTCGTAACTCCACTCCCCCGGCCTTTTCCTCTTGACATTCTCCAACACCCTCCTCTCACTCCCCTTCGTGACCACCACCCGTTTCCCCACCTCCGGCGCCACAAACACCGTCTTTGCGAAGATGTAGGACATGAGCCACGATTCGTCCATCATGTCGAGCTGCTGGAAGGAGAGCGTCTCTTTGAGGAGGTTGATGAGCATCTTGCCGCCGAGTTCGAGTCGACGGATGGAAGGGGTGTGGGGTTGGGAGTTGATGATGGGGATGGCGTGGCAGTAGGAGTAGCCGAGGTCTAGGACTAGCATGGCTTGTGGACGGGGGATAGAGAGGAGGCGTGGGACTGACGAGTCGGTGGTACTGTTGGTGGAGGAGGATATTCGTGGCGCTCGATGAGGACGTTTTGTTGTTGCAGCACTTGCGGACGCATCCGCTTCTTGCGGTGCTGCCTCTGCGTGGTCCTCGTCTCCCTGGTCGCTCGCGATCGATCCTTCCGATCGAAACACCTCAGTCCCTAACCCCACCAGCCCCGCCGCCCCGCACCTCCACACCGCCTGCGCACCATACTGTTCGAACATCAACAAGTCCGTCGCCGCCTGACTACTTTCCAGATTGAAATACGCTTCGGTCAACACCACCGCCTTTCCACTCAACAACTTCCCTCCCTTCTTGTTCCCCGCAACTTTCGCAAGGTGGTTGGTCAACACGTGATCCCAGATGGTCTTTTGCGCGGACCAATCGACGACGATTCCGCTCTGATGTGGTAGGCGTAGATGGAGGGCTGCATAGTCGTCGAGCAGGGAGTGGATGTGGGAGGAGACGAAGATGGACGATTTCGTAACGGGAGGCGGTGCCGTGGTGGAGGAGGACGAGTGAGGGATGGTGTGTGGTGTACGAGTGCGTGCGATAGCGTTGGGAAAGACGTCGATCTGAACGGATCTCGCGAGAATGGATGGATCGATGACGGGAGGTGATGTTGAGGATGGGGCGGCGGCAGAGATGGATTCGGGGGAGAAGGGATAGGGTATGGAAGCGATGCGGATGTTGTGCGCTCCGTTGTCGATGACGATGATGTGATCCACGCCTGCGAGCGGATCGGACGAGCCGGTGGATGGAGATGCCATGTTGGAGGTCGACGTGGGCATCTTGGCGATCCGTCAAGCAGTCGAGCTGCTGCTGTGGATGACGAGGTCGCGAAGGTTGAGAAGGAACGAGAGCGACAAGCTAAACTGGACCCTGAACACAGACGCCGCGGGATTCTTTTCGAGCTCAACATTAACGTCGATCAAACATCTGATCACGGATCCAAAAAAACGCGAGACCTGCTGAGCTGATCCTCGATTGTTCCCCGATTCTCGTCACGCTGCAGTTTCCTCCACACGGTTGCACAATCGCGACTTTTTTGACTCGCTAAGAAGCACATCACTTACAGATCTTCCCAATCGACCCGAGACGCTGATCCGATCCATTCATTACTCAATCCTACCTGTCTCTTTTCGTCACTGGACCCTGTCTCTTGCCGTCTTTACAGACAACACCTCCTTTCACCCCTTCTTCTCCGTCCAATTCTACTGTCATCTCTTCTATCCACATCCCATCATCATCGTAAACACATCACAATGTCTTTCGGTCGACCACCAACGTTTTCCGACTTCAAAGTGTCACCACCCGAACGGGGCTCCTTTCCGTTGGATCACGAGGGTGAATGCAAAACCGTCATGCAAGAGTACATGAACTGCATCAAGTACAACGGCAACGACAATGGGAAATGTCGACACCTTTCCAAGGCGTATCTGCAATGTCGTATGGACAAGTACGTGTTCCCCACTTTTCCCGCACCCTTCCCCTTTTTTGCTCTCAATTGACGTTGTTTTGTTTTCTTTCGGGGGTAGGGGTTTGATGGAGCAGGACAACATGGACAACCTTGGGTTCAAGGACGTCATCGATCCTCCCACCAGCGGAACCTCGAACGCTGCTGCAGACAGACGCGCCAGCCAGGGCAGATCCGCTCACTCCGGCACCACCCCGAGCTACGCCGGCGACACCCACGGTGCAGAGGGCCACGTCAGCAGCTCAAAGGCCGGCAGCGGTAGCCCCGCAGACGAAGCAAATAGAGGCCCAAACGCTGGTTTGGGAAATGCCAAGGGTTTCGTCAGCAAACAGGCAGGCAGCTATGCCGGTGATAGCTCTGGAAGAGGTGGTGCTGGACGACTCGTTTGACGAAGAAACAAGCAATGCGAACGAAGAATGACAGATATTGAAGCTTGGTGTGGGGGCTGTGAGTTGTAGCGTGAAGACCAAGTCCGGAAATGTTCAATGAGAATTGACAAAGCCCAGAAATCGAGCCGAAAAAGAAGGCTTCAAAACTCGACCTCAGCAACCACCGTCTCTCCCAGCACAGATTCTCACTCGCTCCGATCCAGTCTTCTAAACCGGATTGCTTCACATCTATCGACGAAAGTACTGTACAGCCACGACCGTGCAAACCACTCTATCACGAACCAGTTTCTACATGTACGAATGCTTGTCAAATCACCCTCCTCTTCCAATCACTTGTACTTGTTGACAAAATCAGTGTGGAACTTGCCGTACCTCTCGATGAACTCGTCCGTCTCCTTTGCCAACACCGTCGTCCTGAAGAAGCACGCACCCGTCCCCTCCTCCGGCATCTTACCAAACCCGCTTCCGGGCACAACACAGATTCCGGTCGCATCGAGCATCTCCAAGCAGTAGAACTCGTCCACCTTCTTGCCCTTCTCCTTGGCTGCCTCGTGCGCCTTCTGCGGCAGGATCACCCGCGGGAACAGATACAAGGCTCCCTGAGCAGGGTCCACTTCAACGCCTGGCAACTGGGCAAACTTTTCCGCCATGCGTTCCGAACGCGATTTGAGCGTTGCATGGATGCCCTCGACTTCCTGCTTGTAGAGCTCGTACGAGGGTGATCCAGGGGTGGGTGGTTTAACGAGCATGTCGACGCCAATCTGACCTTGAAGCGAAGGGCAGAGCGAGATGGAGGCGAGCTTGTAGATCTGCGCTTCCACCTCCGAGTCCATGTTGGTGAGCTCAAAGTACCCACCTCGTCGACCGCATTCGCCCGAAACACCTTTCGAGATGCTGTGGAACGACACCAGCTCGACGCTGGTGGAAATGTCGCGCTCTGCGGCATTGTTGGACGACTGGAAGTCCATGAGCACCTTCTTGAACGAGTGGAAGGGTCGTGTGTCGGGTTGGTAGATGTTGGCCTGGTACACTTCGTCGGCGAGAAGCACGACGCGCTTGTTGTAAGCCATGCGGATCAGGTCCTGAATGTTCTCGTAGGAGAGACACTGTCCCGTAGGGTTGCCTGGGTTGATGACGGCGCAGGCACGAACGTCGACGCCGTTGGAACGAGCCTCGTCGATGGAACGCGACATTGCATCGACGTCGAGCGACCAGTCGTCGAACGGGTTGAGATCGTACCTGACCGGCTGGGCGTTGTAGAGCGCAAGCGCAGCGCTGTAGAGCGGGTACTGAGGGATGGGAATCATGACGCCCGAGTCGGGACCGGCGATGAGCACCTGCAGCAAGAGCTGAACACCGCCACTGGCACCCGTAGTGAGGTAGATGAGTTCGGGGTCCGAAGGATATCCGTCACGCTGCTCAATAAACTCTGCGACGTGCTTTCGAACGATGGACGCACCCTTGGAGTGCGAGTAGGCACCGACGCTGCCAATGTCCTCGAGCAACAGCTTGGCACGCTCCTGCGTGTCCTTGGGGAACATCTTGTCGATGCCGGGCTGGTCCATGAGCTCGGGATATTCGGTGAGCGCAGCCACCTGGCGCCAAAAGGTAAGCGGCTTCTGTGCGAGGTATGGCTGCTGCTGCGGGTTGCCGATGTTGGCGGTGACGACCGAAGAAAAGGGGAGGTTCGCGCCCTCTGCGATCTGAGCGGCGTACTTGTTGGCACGGTTCGAAATCTCACCACGCACGGCATACTCGGCCTCGAGGACGTGCGGATTGATGGACTTGGTGGTTAGCACGGGCTTGTAGCCGCCGCTACTGGATTTAGAGGATGAGGCAAAGTTGCGGGACGACGAAGCCTGCGTCGTGTACGACGAGCCGTAAGCCGAGTCGACGGCCATGCTGGACGACGAGCCGGACGAAGCGGAGGATCTTGACACGGAGCGAGGCCTAGTGGTGGACGTGGTCATGCTTGCGAACGGCGAGGCAAAGGTAGACAGAGCTCGACGCGATGGTAGAGCGGAGAAGGAGGAGGAGGTGGCAGAGCTGCAAGTGATGGTGGAGAGGGAGCGAGCGGAGGGAGAGAGGGTGGAGGATACGGCAGCGGTCGAAGGGGCCCGTGAGAGGGCGACGCGGAGGAGAGACATGCGGGGCAGTGGCACAGAGCGGGCAGCGCACGATAAGACGAGGAGGACGAGACGTCACACGGACCGGTGGGGTAGGTGCTGGGCGGCAGGAACCGATAGACAGCTGCTGCAAGCCAAGCGAGGATCGCGGAGGAGAGCGAGAGTGGGAGGCGGAAAGGGACCGGAAGCGGCGGAAGGAGATGTGACCGGGGGGAGAAAGATGATGCAAGCGTTGAAAGCGTGAGGGCGTCAACGTCACAGACAAGCCAAGTCAAGTTGCCGAGCGTGACTCTGTCTGCGGGCTGAACCGGATATGAGGGTCAAGCGCAAGAGAGAAAGCGTGCGAGCGGGCTTCAGACCGGCCAAACATATAGCTTTGCCAAAGCGTAGAGAAAGCGGCGAAAAATTTTCCCTCCCGACTCTTGTGTTAGTAAGTGTGTGTGTGGCCTTCTGACTCAATCATGAGTCCGATACACAAGAACTTGACAGCCGCGAAATTGGCCGTGACGCTATCGACTTACTCTAGCTTCGACGAGTCACCTCTGCGCTCTGCCACCACCTCGGGATCGAGCCTGCAAACCCCATGTGACGCGGTCATGTTCGCGGCGAGAACCAAAGAAGCTTACGGTACAGCCGGCCACAGTCTGGCTCCACCAGACACGAATGTCCGCGAATTTCCAGGTCCGACGGCTAGGAACAACAGTCTAACAAGGCCGAAAAAGCCAACTTTCACTTTCTGCGAAGCTAGCTACAGTTGCTGCTCTTCAGATCCCTGTGCCTCTCTCGCACTCTTTTCTCATCATTGGGACGCTGCATCAGTCAGTTGATCGATCGAACTCCTTGCAGCGGTTGCGTGAGATGTGTTCAGAGGAGAATTGCTGCTTCATGCCAAGTCGGAACAGATGCGGAATGCTATAGGGATGTATGTGTTTATGCCGGTAAGTTTTGTGTGTACGCTGAGCAAGAGATCCAGACTGGTCAGCCTTCGGTGAGACGAGCGAGAAGGACAGTACAAAACAGCGACGAAGCTGTTTAGTCTAGTAGGCGTACGATGCACGCGAGCGCTTCATGGGTCGCCCTAGCACATCCACCTGTGCTTCGTGTCCCGGTTGTAGTTCATCCGACAACCGCTTCCGCTGACTCTGCGAGCGCGACAACGTCTGTGCCTGTAGCTGATACCTTTCTCGCTCGTCCATGGCCATCACCTGGTCGCGCTCGTCGCCGCTTCTGTCATTGTCGTCGTCGTCATCATCGTCGCTCCAATTGGTCTGATCCAGACGAGCCAGAAGGGCGTCTCTGGCTGTTTGTCTCGCCTCTCCGCCAGCGTTGAGATCGTGGCTGTCGCGTATGATGCTCTGAAGCCTAGCCGAGCTCGGTGGGGCGACTGCCTCGCCACGCTCCTGTGAGCTGGAAGAGCGACGCAACCATGCTCCCGTTTGGTCCTCAAGCTGATCCGCCTGATCCGAGCTGTGCGACGACGCCTGCTTGTATTGTTGCTGAGCAGAGATCTGGGCAGCAAACAATCCGCCTCCTGTGCGTCGATCGGCGTAGCACTCTTCCTCATCGTAGCTGCTGCTGCTGGTTGCACCGCCAAACTCGTCCCCGACCAACTCGACAGAGCGCGACACATCTGCCGCGGATGCATCTTCGCGTCTGCCGCTCATCTGCTTCGAGGCATCGGCTCGTACCGACGACGCGGACGCATCGGTCCGCGCCCCTTTGCTGCCGGACTGATTCGCATCGATCGACATCGAAGGTGGGAAAAGAAGTCTGGGCTGTAGACGCGGGGGTCGTTCTGCATTGTGGTGCGGGTTGAACTCATTGGTCCTCGCACGCTCCTGCTCCAGCTCCGAATCGTCGTCATCCGAGTCATACTCCGGATCGGCATACGTGACCCTCTGACCGCGGAAAACGTACGCGATCTTGCCGCGCTCCTTTCCGGGAATTTGCCTGGCGCGACGATACGCCTGATGCCTGTTGGGACCGTAGAATCCTTCGTCGGCCGGTCCTCCGGCGAGGAACGGGTTCTTGGGTGTGTCGCGGATGGGTACGGTCGAAACCACCGACTCGTTGTCAACCCTGACACGTTCGGAGAAGCGGCGCGCGGGTCGGTACGCGACAGCCTGTCGAGCCCGTAGCGGAGGTGGTGTGGTGGCGTTGGATGAAGATGCTCGCGGCGTTGCTTCCTGCAGCGGATCGCTTTCAATGCCTTGGCCATCGACGGAGCCTTCAGCATCCTGATCGCTGTCGAATTCGTCGTGGTAGGCGTGCGAAGAGTGTGCATGCTTCACCGCTGGCGCTGACGATGAAGCTGCGGCAGGTCGACGGTCCAGGAACGGATTGTGCTCGTCGTCCGACTCGAAGGCTCCTCCTTGGTTGAGTGTACCGAAGCGGTTGCCGATGGGTGCGGCTGGCATTAGCTGTGGCCTTGAGGCGGCCACGCGGGAGGAAGCCTGCTTGCTAGCACCAAAAGCAGCCGAGGGCGCCTGCTCTGCGTCGAAGGTGAGAGACGAGGAAGAGGATGCTGGTTGGTCAAAGCGATCGCCTTCCGAGTCGGTGCGGTGACGAGCATCGTGGTCGTCACGATCATGCTGTTCGTGGCGCACGTCCTTGCTCATGGGCGGTGTGAGGGGACGCTCAGCACGCTCTGCATCCGAAAGCTTGCCGTCGTGTGGCTTGACCGGACTGCGGATGGTGTGGTGGTGAGCATACTGCTCGAAATAAGCCTGCTTGCTGTGATGAGCAACACGACCGAAGACGTCGGCGGCATCGACGACCTTGTGTATGTCTTGAACTCGCGGCTGGTCGGCCTTGTGCGTCCTGCCGGACAGCGGAGGCGAGACGAGGCCTTGCTGGATCGACATGTTGGGAGCGTGCGGTCGCTCTGAGATGCAGCGAAAGCCAGAGACGATGCGAAAAGAGGACAGGAGCTCTGAGCGAATGCGACGTGCGTGGATGGGCGCAAGGCAAAGGGCTGGGCCGGGTCTTTCGCCGTGATGCCCAAGAGTGTGATCGAATCGATAGGTCAAATTGTCATGGGCAGCAGGGTAGAGGACGAGGACGGAGATGGCTGAATCGATAAAGGTTGTGTACGTGCAAATGCGACGAGCTCGAGTGGTGTGGAAGGCCTGCTGTAGGTGTGGTAGAAGGGGGCGATGCTGAACTGAAGCCGAGGAGCGGATGGGTGCGATAATAAGGGCGAGCCTGATTAGTGATGCAATGAAGTAAGCAGCAATGAGGAGCAGCTGATGCTGGATCGAGATGGAGCAATCAAGGGCAATATGATGCAGAAGTGATAGTTGGTAGTGACCTAGAAGAATGGACGAAGGCAAGATGAAATGATAGTGGAAGGGAAAGGAAAGCACTGGCCTCGATGAAGCGTACAATCGGTGGTCTTACAGAATTTGACGAGGCTTTTGACATGCATGAGAATTGTGTTGCAGGTGCGAGTCTGAGTCCCTTTGACGCTCCTTCCCTGCGTGCCTGTGCGAGGCCGACTTGCCTGCCCCTTTGTACCTGCTGCTCGCAGTTTCGACGGTGACCAGTAAACACTTTCGATGCCGCTTTCTGCACACACATTACGAGACAGCGCCGTTGCGGCTTGCAAGGACGAGAGGTACGAAAAGCCAGCCAATTTGCTTGGTGACCGTGCGATCGTGCGGATGGCTGCATGCTACGGACAACGCGTCGTGCACAATCCGACAAGAGTGTGAATATACAGGGGGAGATGCAGGTGCGGGTGGAACTTCATCAAACGCACTGTGCCGTACAGCCTTAAACTCAGCCAGCCTCTTTTTCGCCCTTTCTCTCTACAGTCACATTTTGCAATTTGGTCTGCAGGCGCGTGTTTTCGCGTAAATTGCTGCATCTGGCACGCGTGTCGGACTGTCTCGACGTGTCGCGTAAATGACGAATCACGAAGAGATCGGTATGCAAAAGCTACCGCATCGGCTGAAACAATCGGAGATCAATCATCATCGTCTTAGCCCAATAATTGCGAGCCGGAAGCTCCGGAGAATTGACAAGACGGATCTGACCCCAATTTCGAAAGACGCGATCTCGCAAGCGACGTCGCTTATCGGAATTGCAATGCCCAACAAGCGGACAAAGGCGACTGACTGGCTCGCTTTCAATTTAGGTTTTCCGTTGCCATGCGATTCCGACTTCGACAAGGATTGCGCACAGTCACCTTTCTTCGCTCTACGTTTATCACACGACATCCTCCTTTCGATCTCAGCAGCCCTCTACGACCGCACACCGGTGATAGCAACGACAGCAGAGGCAAGAGCAAGGCCAACGGCACAGGTGAAAGAAGCAGCAGCAACAGCACCCGCAGCCCTAGCAGCAGTACCACAATGTCGGCCGCATCATCTTTCGCAGCGCTCAAAGCCCAGAGGGACGCACGGCGAAACCCCTTCTCTCTTGCTGCTCCTTCAACCGCTTCGAGCACCGAAGATGCACAGCAAGGCGAGCACACGTTCGTAGGCGGGGACATGAGCCCACCGGCACCGCCCTCGGCAGCGGAACTTCCATCCGGAGCCGTGCCCATCCCTTCGAGTCGGCCGCAACCAGCAGCATCCACCGCGACTGGGACTAGCATCGGCATGGATGAAGTCGGCGCTTTTGAATCGCCTACAATGCCGGGCATGGGCGAGGCCAAAGGTAAACCTCCTCCTCCTGGCGCAGCTGGTAGTAGAGTGCGGCTACCGGACATTCAAGATCTCGAGCTTCGCTTCGATGCCTACTCGAGCGAGCGTGCTCTATTCTATGCACCTCTTCCCAAAAACGGTCCGAGGCCATCCGACTTTTCCACTGCCGCATCTTCGTCCGCCTCCCGCTCGCTCTCTGGATCGCTCTCGTATTCCTACTCGCAACTGCTGTCCAGCTCCTACTCGGCTCCCGGTGGATGGGCGGCTGCAGGCATCTCGAGCTGTCGACCGGGCGATGTGCTCCTGCGTGTCCGCCCCGAGGTTGCCGCACTCTCTACAGCTCTTCTAGAAAAGCGCTGCTCGGCTTGCTATTCGCCCCCTGCGCCCGAATCTGCCACCACTCCCGGGACGACATCCTCGGCTGGCAGGCTTCAAAGATGTTCGGGTTGCAAGGTGACCCGCTACTGTTCCGCCGCCTGCCAGAAACGCGATTGGCCCGCCCATCGCGACGAATGCAAAGCGCTCAAAGCCATGCAGCAGCTCCATACGTTCCGATCTGCACTGCACCAGCAGCAGAAGCTTGATCAACGCCTTGCCAGCAGGCACGCAAAGACCCAGGCAGCAAGCACACCTTTTGGTGTCGGCTCGTTCCAGGACAACGACCAGGTCGTTGCTGCCGCAACTGCAACCGGGCAGTTCCAAGAAGCAGAAAGTGACGGTGAAGATGAAGACGGCATGAACGAAGATGACAAAAAGACGCCCACCGGCAGCAACGATCGCATGCGTCTTCCTAGCGCCATGATGCGTGCACTCGCTCGGTGGATTTGGGCTCGCAGCCGCATAGGCACCGGTGGCAAGGACAAAGCCAGGGGGGATGGCAGAGACTTGCTCGAGCTTTGCTCGCATCGAGAGCGATTCGCACCAGAACAGCTTCAGCAACAGGCGCAGCTCGCCATTCACCTCGCACAGTATCTCACCGCAGCCGCGCGAGCAGCCGCCACTTTTGGACCAGTGTCGAGGGGCGAAGCGAACCTAGACGATATGATGCAGCCCGACACTGCCTTCTCGCAGGGCGACGCGTTGCGAGCGCTGGGCATCGACTCGGCCACGGAGCTGCTCGACCTGGTCTGCCAGTTCTCGTGCAATTCGTTCGTCCTCACCGATAGCGATCTGAACGCGCTGGGAGTATGTCTGCATGCCAGCATGGCCATGATCAATCACGCTTGCACGCCCAATGCTGCCGTCGTCTTTCCGTTCGGTGGTGCAGCCAAAAGTGGCCAGCAGAGATGGAACGATGGCGACGATAAGATCATGCAGCTCGTGGCCCTGCGCGCGATCGAGCCGGGCGAGGAGTTGCTGATCTCGTACGTCGACATCAGCGACACGTACCAAGATCGTCGCAATTACCTCAAGAAGCGATACTGCTTCGACTGCCGTTGCGAGCTGTGCCGCACGAGCCAGGCCAATTTGGGACAAAGCGGTGCGCAATCATTTGCATCGTCAACGCCGTCCTCGTCGTCTCAGCAGGGCTTTGGAATGCATACCCCGCAGGCTGCCAAATGGATTGATCCCCGGCGTGCTATTTGGTGTCCGCACCGATGCGGCGGCTGGATAGACGGGGCTGCCCTTGAATCGCAAGCCAATGCGACAGCCGGTGCTGCCAGGTGCAACAAGTGCCAGTCGATGTCCAATGTGACAGCGTCGGACGTGGCAGCAGACACGCAGCACGCCAAGGACACGCTCAGGCAAGCCTCGCGATCGTTGGACCAAGGGGGCGCCGAGGCTGCATGGACGCAATGCGCCCGAGTGCTGCCTTTGCTGGTCGACCGATACCCGCCTTCATGGCAACCTCTGTTCCATTTGCTAAGATTGGCAACGACGTGTCTGATCGAAGCTGGCTCAACTTTGCTGTCACTGTCATCATCACAGACGTCAAACACGGAGGCGGCCATCTACTGCTTTGACGAAGCGGTGAGGATACAGATGCTGGTGGTGGCAGGAACGCAAGCGTCCAATACTCCCGTCTATTCCAAGGGCTATCCAGCCAGAGCCATTGCGATCGCCACGCTGGCCAAGCTGGTGCTGGCGCAGTTCGACCACCCGCCCCGCCTCGATCAGCAGGGATTGCAGTTCAGCACACACTCCGATGCTCCAGTGTGTCGAGCGGCTGTCGAGCAGGCAGCGGCGCAGGGCAGCAACACCCTGTCCATCCTCAGAGATGCAGCGAACGTGCCTGAAGAGATGCGAGTGGAGCTGGCCAGGCAATTGCTCACACAGTCGATCGAAGAGCTCGACATTGGGTTTGGACGCTCCAACCAGGGGGGTCGCGCAGGACTCGAGATGCGCACGGCACTCCAAGAGATGGAAGAGGAGATGGCGTTGCTTGCCCAGACCCGCTCGATGTCAGTGTCGTAGCGTCACTCTATGCTTGAAACTCAAAAGCAAAAATGCAAGCTTAAAGCTGTGAGCAAGAACATACAATCCGCTAAAAGAGCAATCGTCGTGTGAGGCAGGGCAGTTGCATGCCTAGTGAGATTGGCGAATCGATTGAGCATTTGGGCAACTCGGCACTCCGACGCGTCTGTGCTCAACGCGACCCGTCTATCTATCTGAACAAAGGGCTGCTGAGCTGCAAGTGCAAATTCGGCCTGAAACGCGTAACGAATCCAACACTTTTTGGTCGGGGCATGCAGCGCGCAATGGGACACAGGCGAGAAGGCTGCGCTCTGCTCATGATTGAGAAAGACAGTGCAGCTTCCTTTGGCTGAAATGTGCACAGATGCGCAGTATCAGCCTCTTCCGGCTCGACGCGCTACTCCCTCGATCCTTGGCTTCACTCGCTACGACTTGTCGCTCGCTTCCTCGTCGACCTCAACGCTCTCCGTGCATCAGCTTCTTGTCTTCCTAGATTGGTCACAAAGGACGGACTCATCTCTCGAGTCGATTCTCTTCGCGGACAACCTCAGCATTGAGATCTGGAAGACTTTCTCCCTCCGCTCCACCACCACGCGATCCGGCCTTCCTCTTATCTGGATCCAGCGTGACAAAGCCTGAATCATCTCACATATACCCCCTTGCACGTCATGGTCACCGCCACATCCTCCGCCAGCTCGACAGTCGGCTCGGTGTCGACAACGGCACCAGCAACGCGCAGGCAAGCGCTCGCCCGTCTCACACTCAAGGGCAAGCTCTATCAAAAGGGCACCTCCACAGATGCGCTACTCAAGCGTGTGCGTCAAGTACGCACGGAACTCAGCGAGATGGACCAGGATGCAGTCGACGTCAACTCTCTCAAGGATATCTGCAAGGAGCTCGTCACGCCCGCCCTCATGCTTCACAAGGACAAGGCCGTCAAGGCACATGTCGCTTGCTGCCTCGCCGACATGCTTCGTCTCTTTGCACCCAACGCACCCTTCACTCCTTCCGAGCTGCGCGACATCTTTCAATTCTTCCTCCACCAGCTCACTATGCCGCAAGCCGGCCTTTCAAAACCCAACGGCCCGCAGTATCCAGAATACTTCTACCTGCTCGACAGTCTAAGCAGCGTCAAGTCCGTTGTGCTCATCTGCGATCTCGCCAATGCTGACGAGCTAATGACCGACTACTTTAAGGGATTCCTCGACCTCGCGCGACCCGACATGTCCAAGAATGTCGAAATTTGCATGGCCGACGTGCTCGTCCAGCTCATTGACGAATGCGTAACGCTTCCATCCGAGGTTCTCGATCTTCTGCTCGCCAACTTCACCACAAAGGCCGTCAAACACAATCCATCAGCACACCGCATCGCCGTCGAGGTCTGCTCCAACACCAAGGACCGACTGCAGAAGAACGTCGCGCAGTACTTCAACGAGGTCATCCTCTCTGCCACGCACGAAGACGATCAGGATGAGCGGCTAGAGAGCCTTCGCACGGCTCACTCCCTTATTGTCCAGATCAACCGTGTCGTGCCATCGCTTCTCCTCAACGTGATCCCACAGCTCGAAGAGGAGCTGCGTATCGAGGATGTTCAGCTTCGCGTCCTTTCCACCAAGGTGCTCGGCCAAATGTTTGGCGAGAAGCCCTCCTCCACTGCTGGCGAGAGCAGCGACCTGGCACGCAGATATGCATCCACCTGGCGAGCGTGGCTTGGCAGAGCCAATGACAAGTCGTCCAGTCTCCGAGTGGTCTTTATCGAGTCCACAAAGCCCATCCTCGTCAACCATCCCGAACTGCGTCACGACTTGTCGCCCATCCTCGAACGAAAGCTCCTCGAGCCTGACGAGCGCGTCCGAGCAGCGACCGCCAAGATGATTGGCTCGCTCGACTACGAGACGGCGTTGCACCACATCGACAAGTCGGTGCTGCTCACCGTCGCCGATCGATGCAAGGACAAAAAGACGCTCGTGCGCAAGGAATCGCTCGAAGCCATGGGCAAACTCTTCGACATGGCTTTCTCCGAGATCGAGAACAACGACCCAGCAGCCATTCAGCAATTTGCGTGGATTCCACAGGAGATCTTCAAGTGCCTCTACGCTGGCAGCAGCGAGCTGCAAGTGCTTGTGGCTGCTACGGTAGAAAAGTACATTCTGCCCATCCCAACCAACCTCGAAGAGGATGACGCGGCGTCCACCAATCGCCTCTTGCTAGTAATGAAGTACCTCGAACCCGAAGCCACCAGGGGGCTGCTTCGTTTGAGCAACCTCATCTACGCACGTCCGACGTTGCACGATAAGTTCATCGACTGCTGCGAGGAGTACAACGGAGGTGATGTGGCGCCAAACAAGGACTCTTCTGTCGTAAAGACGGCCATGGCTGATCGCATCCGGCGCTGCGCCTCCCTCTTTGCCGACCCGGAACGCGCAAAGACGGATCTCCACGCTTTCGCCAAGCTCAACGACTCGCGCATCTACCGCCTCATCCGCACCTGCTTCGATCCACAGACCGACCTCAAGACGGCCACAAAAGCGCGGAACGATGCGCTGCGCCGCGTGGAAAACGCGAATGCAAGCATCCTCGACACGCTCACCACCTTTGTACGAAGCGCATCCTACTTCATCCTCAACCGATCCTCAATGCCTACGCTCATCAAGAAGCTCTCCTACCAAGGCGCATCAGCATCGCAGCGATCAAAGGCGTCTTCGTCTTCTCAATCTCAGTCGGGCGATCTATCCGATGCAGAGACGCATCGGGCCACGGCCAACGAGCTGCTGGAGTTCATCGCCAAGCGATGTCCCGCGATGCTGGCGATGCACGTGCCCGAACTTTGCAAAGCGCTTTTTGAGGAGTCGAACGCAATGCTCACACAGACTTGCTTGCAGGGTCTCGCCTCGGTAGCGCAGTGGAACACGGCCAAGGTGCAGCTGGACAAGAAGGCGGTGGAACGCTTGGCCAAGCTGGTGCTCAAGGGAACGCCGTTGCAGGCCAAATTCGCGTCCAAGCTGCTTGCGATCGTCGCCACTGGCGGAGCAAGAGGCGGACGCAAGGCAGTTGGCCAGAAGGCGGGGACACCCGGGGCGTCTGTGTCGAGCAGCGTTGCCTTTGGTGTGCTGGAGGAGGTGCTCGACTCGCTTGCCAAGCAGTTGGCTGCTGCCAAGCCCGAGCGACAGGTGGCCACCCTGTACAGCTTGGCGCAACTGTTCAAGCATGCGCCTGATGCGTCGGAGAACGTGAGCAGCACCGTGGTGCGCACCATCCTTTCCGACATTCTGCTCAAGCCGCTGCCGGCGAGCAAAGCCAAGGCGTATGCCAACGGCAGCGAGGATTGGATCGAGGATGCAGCCGTTGACAACGAGTTGCAGGCCAAGCTCTTGTCGTTACAGGTTCTGACTAGACGTTGCGAAGCCTTTGGTGAGACGGACAGCGCCGGTGATATGGCCAAGCCGGTCTTCCGACTGCTGTGGGCCGTGGTGGGTGCGGGCGAGGCCAAGGCTCTCAACACGCCCGCCCCGGCCAAATCGCGCATGCGTTTGCAGGCCGCCATCTGCGTGCTCAAGCTTGCGCGCCATCCTTCGTACGATGCATGCATCGGTCGCGAGTACCTCGATCTCGCATTCATGGTTCAGGACGAGTCATTCAACGTGCGATCTCGAATGCTGCACAAACTGCTTACGTATCTGCAAGCACGAAGGATCGACGGTCGATTCTTGGCGATGGCGTTTTTGGCAGCGTACGATCCCGAGGACGAGAACCGCAACATGGTAGTGAGGTACTGCCAATCCAACTCTCGCGGTATGCTCGCGGAGCAACGGTTGAAACACCTCGACGTATCCTTCCCGCGGTTGCTGCATCTGCTCGCTCACCATCCGGACTTCTCGAGGGAGACCAAGGAGGATCTGCTACAGTTTGTGAGGTACCTCGAATTCTTCCTCGACTCTTTGGCCAGCGCATCCAACGTTTCTCTTTTCTACTACCTCGCAACGAGGGTGAAAGGTGTTCGCGATGCAGAAAGTCAAGGGGCGAGCGAAAACTTGTATGCGCTTTCCGAGCTGGCGCAGCTGGTGATCAAGAAGAGGGCAGCACAGCAGGGTTGGAGCATAGAGAGCTATCCAGGCAGGGTGACCTTGCCCGGCGACATCTTCAAACCCCTGCCGAGTCGAGAAGTACAGAGGGAGATCTACGACCGTCAGTTCTTACCCGGTGACCTGGTCAGGCAGCTGAGCGAGTTCAAGATCAAGTCCAAGGTGAACGGCGCAGGTGCAGGTGGTGCAGCCAAGTGGTCTGTCAGCAGCATCTCTGCTGCAGCCAAAAGCGGAACCAAGAGGAAAGGTGCCAAGGCGAAGGGCGGCAAGAGGAAGAAAAAGAGCAAGGACAGTGACGACGACGAGATGGATGAGCAGAGCAGCGAGTTGAGCGAGGATGACAACGACGGGAACGAGAGCAGCGACTTGAGCGAGGAGGAGTGAACGAGAGGAGTTTGTAAGATAGTGTGTCAATTCTCAGTCTCAGTGTGATAATCGCAGGGGTGTACCGATCGTGTGTTGGAGAACGCTCATCAGCCAGCATAAGAGATCCATAGTACAAGTACAATGCAAATTCCTGAGAATACAGTGTTAGCGTTCACCTCATCCAGCCGCCTCTTCCCCTCCCTGCGTCCGGATGACCTCTTCCACGGGGTCTGCCTCTACCGCCCCACCCGGCGCCGCTTCTGAACCCGCCGCGTGGGTGCGCGTGTCCCTGGGTGCCGCTGCCCGGGCCACCGCCGACGTCGTCGTAGTCTCTGTACTCGCCGCGCGCGGTGTCCCGCGGTGCGCCTGCAGGCGGGGGGAGCGCGGCGCTGTTCATTCCAGGACCGCTGGGAGCGGGCCCCCCGAGACCGAGGCTTCGACCGCGGATGCCGATTCCCCGGTTGTACGGGTCCGATGGTCGGTCGTACGGCGACACCGGTGCTCCACCTGCTCCGCCTCCTCGTACAGCGTCGTCGTATTCGGTCGCAGAGGGGCGGCGATAGGGAGCGTAGTGCGGGTGGTCGCCGCCGCCGCCGCCGCCAATCTCACCGCCTCCCGAACCCAGATCGTCACGTCCGTAGTTTGGATCGTCCCTGCGATAGCCCGGCCGCGAATGAGCGAGATCCCGACGTTCGCGTCCCCACCCACCTCTGACACCTTCACGTTCACCCATACCACCAGAGAGATCACGCGATCGCTCGCCCCAACCCATGTCTCGCCCTGCACCTTCTCGCGTTGCGTCGTAGTGACGCGGCGGATAGTCGCCGCGTGCCTCGCGAACTTCGCGCGCCTCTCGTGCCTCTGCCCATGCCTCTGCGCGCGGGTCCGTGTCGCGCATGCTGGCTGGACCTTTCGGCACACCGGCATAGTTGCGCGGCGCGTAGCCGCCAGACGCGTTGGCAGGCAACGCGGTGGAGATGGGGGTCGGCGAAGTGAGGCCGTGAGCGGGATAGCGTGGAGCTGCTGACCCGGCTGAACTGCCAGTGGAAGGTGTGTTGCCGACTCCAGCGGCCGCACCTGCATGTCCAATGCGTGCTGGGGTAGAAGTGACAGCAGACGACGTAGACAGCGTTGCTGCAGCCGGACCCGAACCCGAACCCGAACCCGGACCGGGACCCGGTGCCGACGCTGACGTCGGCGACGGTGCCGTTGTACTGGTAGAGGTGGCAACAGTGGATGATGCGGGCATCATGGAAGACGGCGGCAGATTGTTGCCTGGAGGACTCATGAATGCACGAGGCGCCTTGGGGGGATTGAAGTTCGACGAGCCCGAGGGAGAAGGTGGGAGTCGGCCGCCTGACTGTGCATGTGCCCCACGCGTAGGTCCAAGTGAAGGAGACCGCAGCGGCGCTGATGATCCAAAAGTAGCTGCAGTGGGCGTGGTCGCCTGACTTGCGCTAACCGTAAGGGGCCGGACGAAACCGTCTGCGTCTGCCCCAGCAGTTCCACTACTAGTGATGCCCGTATGCTGAGTGTCTTTGTCGCCGGCAGAAGCAACGGATGCAGCTCGATTGTGCCGTGTCTCCAGACGCATCAGCAATGCTGACGAGTCAGTGCTGGACCCGACAGCGGGCAGTGCGCTAGTATTGGACGCGGGTGAGGAAGCCGGCCCAGCCAGGCTGGTGTTAGCACCAGACTCGACATGAGCCCCCGTGTCTGACCCTTGAGTGAGCGCCACAACAGTGTCTTTGGCTTGACTTGACGGTGCGGAACCGCCTTGCTGATGTTGGGAAGACGGAGTGGTGGCAGGTTCTGGAGACGGCGACTTTGGAATCTCGACCGAGCGGATGGCAGTGGGTGCCGAGATGGACGTGAAGAGCATGCCTCGGGACACGGATGCGGATGCCTTGCTCGTCTCGGCAGCATCCGCCGCGTTGGGAACCGACGGCGGCGCCAAGCTAGTCGGAGTGGAGACGGTCTCAGCTGCCACCGCGGTCAAACTTGGCTCAGATGACCGCTTAGGGAGAACGAGCACGGGTTCGCTCCTCTCAAGTGCTGGCGAGGGCGATGGGCCCACCTCCGAAGTTGGCGTGGCAATAGTCGGTGTGAGCGGTGTTGCCGACGACGAGGCATTCTGTTGCCCCGACACGCGGCGTTCGGCGAGTCGACGCTTGTACTCGGCCAAAGACAGCTTGACTCTTGGCTCTTCCTTTTTGACCTCTGGGACAGGTGCAGGCGTCAGACTGGCCGCTGTGGTCTCGGCAGACGCCGTGTCTTCTTCGATATTGGATTTGGCAGCCGCTTCCGTGTCCATTGGCACGCTTTTGGCTGGCTGCTCTGCCGTGTCCAGCCGAGATGGGTCCTCTTCTGCCACCTTGGGCGTCGATGCAGCGGTTTGGATATCCTTTTCGTCACTGGATGCTTCCGAGTCGGACAAGATGCGTCGCACCTTTTTCGTCTTAGCAACATTGTCCTTCTGCACGGGCTTGCGATCTTCTGAGGCAGGGAGGATAGCCGGCTTGTCCTGCTTGCTTGTCTTGCGCAGGATGGCATCGGTGGTGAGCTGAGCATCATCACGAGGAGGTGCCGCATCTCTGGTTCGGGAATCGGAGTCCTTCTTTGATGCGCGCGGCGTGGATGCACGGCTCTCGATGTCGGCCATCGTAGTATCTCCATCGTCGTCATCGGGGCGCTGCTTGTCGTCCTCGGACACGTCTTCCGAGAGGCCTTCCTCGCTGGATTCTGTATCGCCAAGATCGAGAATTGCGTTGCGATGAATACGCGCCTCCTCTCTCTTGCGCCGCTTTGAAGACGATTCTTTGGGACGAGACTTGGACGATTCATTGTTGCGACCCGCGCCACGTTTGGCGGCCCGCTTCTTTTTGGCCAGCTCGACGTCCGACATGCGCCTTTCGCTCTCAAGACGACGCTTGATCGATTCGCGAGAGGTAGCAGGAGGCGGACTCGTCGTCGAATCGGCCGAGTTAGGCGACGGAAGAGAAGAGAGCGGCGAGCTCGGAGCCACGACATTGCCCGCCTTCCTGCGCCTCTTTGCAGGGGTATTTGCGGAAGCGGCGTCGAATTGCTCGTCTTCGTCCGAGGAAAAGTCGATCGGAGCGCGTCCGGCGTCGTGTTTGCTCTTGCGCTTTGAAACTGACTTGGACTTGGACACGCTGTCTGCAGATCGCCTGCCCTTGAGTGCTTTGCCCTGGATACTGTCGTCCTCTCTGCCTTGTGAATCGCCGTCGAAAGCCTCATCGTCGTCAGAAGGCGCCATGACCGCCTTGATGCGAGTACGCATCGAGCGTTTCTTGGGAGGTAGCAAGAACAGACCGGACAACTCGGCATCCACAGCGTCACTGCCTTTGGCAGATCGTCGACGCGGCTGAAGGCCATCGGCCGCACGTACGGCATCGGTGAGGTCTTGATCGTCATCGTCGCTTAGCAATTCGTTGTCGCTCAAGCCGGAAAGGGGATCGGTGAGCGAGGAGGCAATAGAGCGCGTGTCATCGGCGTGGTCGTCCAGATCAGAGGCGGCCGAATCGGATCTGTGGTCATCGCCAGCCATACTGATGCGTCGTTGCTTGGATCTACCGGCCTTCCGACCTTTGCGGCGGCTGCCAACTGCTTCGTTGCGCCCACATCCGGCCTCGGCCTGGATGGCGGCTTCGTCAAGCGACTTGATCGTGCGAGACTCGCCTTCGGCTGCGAGAGCGGCAAGCAGCGCCTGATCTACCGGTGAAGCGGCGTCCTTAATCGACGTGTCCGGTGTCGGCGGCAAGCTGATCGGTCTCCAATGTCTGCGAACCCCAACCAGTGGCGAAAAGTCCGGAAGCTTGGCTCGACGATTGGTTTTGCCTGGCATGGTGACGTTGAGGAGCGACATACCGTTGCCGACCCTGAGCATCTGAGCGACGGCGCAGTCCTGCTTGCGGCCATTGTTGGCGCTGGCACCTCCGCCGCCTCCAGGCGGAGCAGCAGAGCCTATACAGGCGCAAAGTACGGAGCCGAGCAGCGCCGCAGCCACGGTGCTCATCTTGACCGAGAACTCGGTGTCGGCGTAGGGGAACTCGCCCTTCTCGGCGAGAGCGACCATGTGAGCTGTGTGCTGATCGGCATCGACGTCGTCGCCATGCGGCTCGAGATACGGATTCTGAACGAGTTCGGGCAGGAAGTGGACGATGTGGGCATCGTCCCACTCCCATCCGACGGTGATCTCGTGGGTACGAGAAATGTCGGTGAGCGCAAAGAGACCAAAGAGAAGCTGCGGCTCGTCGGATCGAAACTCGGCAGGCGGGGTGTCGGCGTATCGGTTGTTTCTCGCGGACGAGGCGAGGGCTGAAGCGGGTGACTGAGCTCTAGAGGCGGTGCGAGAGCGGGCAGGAGGTTGTCCGTTGGGATAGAAGAGGATGGGGCGAAGCACAGCGTTGGGATGGCAGCTGTAGCGAGCGAAACGAGCCTCATTTCCAAACCTGCGGGCGTCGATGGCGAGATTGAGAGGTGGTGGGAGAAGATGAACGTGAGGCTTGGTGGCACCCAGAGCGGCATACTGGTTGATGGGATCGTTGCGGTATGCGTCGGCGCTGTACAGCTCGCCACGTAGCTCAGAGATGAATGCACCCGCAGGGATGGAGGAGTCGGCAAAGAGGCCGTGCATGACTGGTCTCGAGAAGGCGCGCGAAGCGGACCAGGATCGCTGCGGCTCGTCTGCTGACTTGTTGACGTAGAGAAGATTGCTGAAGACGCCCGCAGATGCAGACTCGGAGATATGCCTCACGTACGTCCTGCAGGCGAGATCAGCCAAGCAGGGGCCAGTAAGCTCGACAGGGACGCATTCCTGACCAACGGCGGCGATACCGATGGGTTCTGATTCAGGCGCAGGAGAGGCAAGCGCGCGTGGTGACGAAGAGGAAGGCGATGATGTCGATGAGGAGGGAGCGAGTGATTCGAGATGCGAGAGTTTGGCGCTGGCGGAGGATCTGGGCGCGGTTGGGGCAAGGACGCGACCTGCGGGGCCCGGCACAGCCTTTAGCGGACTGCCGTCCTCCCAATCGAGCATGGCAAGCGCGAGGCTTTCGAGCACGGAGGGATCTGCAACGACGTTTTTGCTTATGGGAGTGAACTCGATATGCCAAGCTTCGAGCTGATCCGCGAGGTCGAACGGGTCGTCTGCGCGATCGTGTGAGCTGCCAGGAGTATAAACGCCGCGAACAGGGGTCGAAACGGCCGACGGCGTGTCATAGCCTCTGCGAGAGCCTTTGTGGCCTTTGCGCTGTTTGGCCCCCCTCTGTACTGTGCCTGCGCTGGCAGGGATTTCTGGGACGACGAACTGCGTGTTGGTGAGGTCGAGAGCCTGGCTGGGCTTTCGCGCGCGGGCGGCAGCGGCAGGTGATGGAGCGTGGTTGACGCTCTGTTGATGTGTCGGTACCGGCTCTTGGGTAGGAAGAGGAAGCGCGGCGGATGTGGGCGACGAAACTGTATCGTGGGATAGATGAGATTGGCTGTATGTGGTAGCAGATGCGAGGGCTTGCTGCTGACGCTTGAGGTTGCGATCCAGGAGCGCCTTGCGGGCTTCGTTGTTCTTGCGCTTCTGCTGATGCGCTTGAGCAAAGGCAACATCGACGGGACGTGGCTCGCACTGCTCGCAGAGGTACTCGTCGGGCACGGAGGCCTGGGACATGCCGAAGCAGGCGCAATGTTGCCAAACGAGACACCTGTCACACTGGATGGTGAAGCCGTCGTCGTCGTCGCATCCACAGATGCAGCGAATGACGCCTGCTTCCTCATCGACGGTACCCTGGTCGTCGTCGTCCTGGGCAGCCTCGTCATCTGGTATGGCCGGATCAGATGGTGGTTGATCGGTGGGTATTGTCGATGAGGCTGAAGGGAGATGGTTTGCAGGCGAGAAGTCAGTGGGCAAGGATTGTGATTGGACGGTGGATGAGGAGGAAGGGGCACCGCCTCTGCCAGGTGGAGGAGGATCACGGGCAAAGACGCCCATGGCAGGCGGCTTGATCATGTTGAGCGAGGGTTGTACTAATGCAACGATGTAGAGACGTGTGCGTGTTGCGGTTGGATGTATGGGTGCACTCAAGCAGAAAGGTCGCTATGCGCGGCGGGTAACATTCTGCTAGGGACAGTGAGCGTGGATGCAAGAGCGAGGCGGTGGACTACTATAGTGCTGCAGCTGTCATAGTATGCAGGGTCTGAAGCAATGGACCCGGACAAGGACCGAACTTGAGAAAGACTGTGAGGTGTTGTGATGGATGATGCGTTAAGGAAGGTGTTGAGGGTGGTGGTGAGAGGCGATCGTTCGCCAAAAGGCGTTTGAACCACAACAATTTGCGAGGCTGAGCGATGGGATGAAGAGGGAGGAAGAGAGAGAGACAGAGAGTCGGTCGGTGCGACTCTTCCACACAGTCACTCAACGCCAGCGTCGGACCCGCCGAAAGCGTCGATTCGAAATGCAAGTTCAACTCGACGCAAGAAGCAAAACCGCGTCTCTCTTGACCCAGGAGCACGGCTGACCAAAAAGTTTTCCTCTTGGCTCACGACTCAGCCAAATCGACATTTCTTGAACGGGAACATCGCTGTTAAGTTGAACAATTTTGGCTGAGCCTAGCCGCGTCGACTTTTGCCTTTCGTTCCGAGAAGATTTGCTCGCACCGATACTTTTCCGTAGCATCGACACTGCATCGACTGCATCATCTGCATCATCACCTTTACCAACAACGCCGGCATTATCATCGGCTCCTGACTAGCATCGACCTGTCACGGTTCATTGTACACATTCTCTCTCCCGGTACAGGCGCCCCTTCCCGCCATCTCGCGCTCGACATTCAGCTTCGACAACGCCCATTGTTAGAGATCAGTAGCTCGTCTGACCCATTAGCCGCGAGGGAACGACAATTAAAACCCTCTCGCCACCTGAATCTTATCGCTCGTACGACCCCCATGATCACTCTATAGACATCTTATAATCGCGGCTCACACTCCTTCGCACGAAGTGCGCACGGCGGGTCTCCGAAGTTGACCGAGACGTTTCACTTCCATCCGTCTCGCTTCACCTACCGTGGTCGCACTAGCCGTCATAATGCCTCCCAAGAAGCCAGACCTCTCGGGCTACCAGTACTCGGCGCTCTCGTCCCTCGTCATCAATGCCGACCGCTCACATCGTCGACCCGACGAGCCATCAGGCGAAGCAGAGTCGCTCGCTGGTCGCATCAATGTTCGCGACATGGGCACAGCAGTCAAGTCGGAGGGCGTAAAGAATATCGACAAGAAGCGCAAAAAGGCGCAGACCGACGACCAGATCGCTCAGCCGCAACCAAAGCGTCAAGCTGCTTCGGCGTCGTTCACCAATCAAAACACTTACAGCGACATCCTCCAGGCCACTGCAGAACTCGAGGGTCTTCGCTACCACCCCAAGACTGCAGAGACAAGGGACATCTACGAGCTCATCCTCGGTATCGTTCACACAGCACTCGGCGATCAAGCTCAAGACGTCGTGCGTTCGGCTGCAGACACCACCCTCGAGATTCTCAAGGATGACGATCTCAGAGACCTGGAGAAGAAGAAGGAGATCGAAGATATCCTTGGTCCACTCACCACGGAAACCTTCGGCCAACTCACCAATCTCAGCAAAAAGGTCACAGACTACGATGAGACAGATCGTGCCGACGCCAAGGCGGGCGAGATCGATGAGCAGACCGGCGTGGCCGTCATGTTCGATGATGAAGAGGAGGAAAGCGATCAGGACAACGTCAACTACGTCGTGCGAGATGGAAGCGACGACTCGGATGCTTCCGACGATGACGACGCCGGTGCACGCCAAACAGACGTCAAGAGGGAAGGTTCAGATGGAGGCACGGACGTCGACGTTGACGCCGATAACCAAGACGCACTCATGATCGGCTCCAGCGCCTCGGCTGCAAATGGCGCCTCGACACAACGGGATCCAAATCATGTCAGTCCACGCGACATCGACGCATTCTGGATCCAGCGTCACATTTCGCAGCATTACCCCGACGCACACGAGGCTAGCGAAAAGGCCGACAGCGCCTTTGACATTCTCTCTGCCGAGTCCGACGTCCGCGATTGCGAGAACAGCCTCATGGAGCTCTTCGACTACGACAAATTCGAGCTCGTCCAGCTCTTCACAAAGAACAGGGATGTCATCGTCTGGTGCACTCGTCTAGCCCGTGCAGACGACGATGAGAAGGTCAACGTGCAGGTCGCCATGCGCGAAAAGGGCGTCGGCTGGATCCTCAAGGCATCCCAAGGCGACACCGCCAAGACAAATGGCGTTTCAGCCAACGTCAAGGCAGCCAATGGCTCCACATCCATCGATCTTGAAGATGCTCAGCGCAAAGCAAAGCGCCTCACTTCACGTGCCACCATCGCCCCCGGATCTACAGCTCAGCCAAGACGCGGAGTCAACCTCGAGGCTATGGCGTTCACTCAGGGTGGTCATCTCAACACAAACGCAAAGGTACGCTTGCCAGAAGGCAGCTTCAAGCGTACCAAGAAGGGCTACGAAGAGATTCACATCCCTGCTCCCATCAAAAGGACCGTGGCCGAGGGTGAGCTCGTACCCATCGCCAGCCTGCCGCATTGGGCCCAAGCCGCCTTCCCGGGCGCTACGTCGCTCAACCCTGTCCAGTCACGCTGCTACCCCGTCGCATTCGGCTCCGACGAACCCATGCTCTTGTGTGCACCTACCGGCGCTGGTAAGACCAACGTTGCTATGCTCACCATCCTCAACGAGATCGGCAAGTGGCGCGACCAAGCTACCGGCGCGATCGACCTCAACGCTTTCAAGATTGTCTACGTTGCCCCCATGAAGGCGCTCGTCTCGGAGCAGGCAGCCAACTTCCGCGATCGTCTGCAACCCTACGGTATCATCGTCAACGAGCTCACAGGTGATAGTCAGCTGACCAAAGCGCAGATTGCAGAGACGCAGATCATCGTCACCACGCCGGAGAAATGGGACGTCATCAGCCGCAAGAGCACCGACACGTCCTACACCAACCTCGTCCGCCTCCTCATCGTCGACGAAATCCATCTGCTGCACGACGATCGTGGCCCCGTGCTCGAAGCCATCATCTCGCGAACCATCCGCCGCATGGAGCAGATGAGCGACCCCATTCGTCTCGTCGGCCTGTCGGCTACGTTGCCCAACTACCAAGATGTCGCCACCTTTCTGCGTGTCAACCCGAAGACCGGCCTATTTTACTTTGAAAGCAACTATCGACCGTGCCCTCTCAAGCAAGAGTACGTCGGCATCACCGAAAAGAAGGCTATCAAACGCCTGCTGGTCATGAACGAAGTAACCTACGAAAAGACCCTCGATCAAGCCGGCAAGAACCAGGTGCTCATCTTTGTCCACTCGCGCAAAGAGACGGCAAAGACGGCCAAATTCATTCGTGACCGAGCCATGGAGCAGAATACCCTCAACCGCTTCCTTCCACCTTCGCCTGCCAGCCAGGAAGTGCTGCGATCCGAGCTCGACAACGTGACCGACAACGATCTCAAGGACGTCATGCCGTACGGTTTCGGTATTCACCACGCCGGAATGTCGCGTCTAGACCGTGAGCTCGTCGAAGCTCTTTTTGCTGATGGCCACCTCCAGGTGCTCGTTTCCACCGCCACGCTCGCTTGGGGTGTCAACCTCCCGGCGCACACCGTCATCATCAAGGGCACGCAGATCTACAATCCAGAAAAGGGCCGCTGGTGCGAGATCACACCGCAAGACATGCTCCAGATGCTCGGTCGTGCCGGTCGACCGCAGTTCGACACCTTTGGCGAAGGCATCATCATCACCAATCACTCCGAGCTCCAGTACTATCTCAGCTTGCTCAATCAGCAGCTTCCCATCGAATCGCAGCTTGTTTCCAAGCTTGCCGACAACCTCAACGCCGAGATTGTGCTCGGCACCATCCGCAACCGTGACGAGGCAGTGGCCTGGCTCGGCTACACGTACCTGTACGTTCGCATGCTGCGTTCGCCGACACTTTACAGCGTCACGGCCGACTATGCCGACGACGACCCCTTCCTCGAGCAGAAGCGTGCCGACATTGTCCACACTGCCGCTGCTCTGCTGGAAAAGTGCGGCTTGCTACGGTACGAGCGAAGCACCGGCAACTTTACATCCAACGAGCTCGGCCGCATCGCGTCGCACTACTACATTACACACGACAGCATGGCGACGTATCACCAGCAGATCAAGCCGCAGCTTGGTCCCATCGACCTGTTCCGCATATTTGCGCTCTCCAACGAGTTTCGCCACCAGGTGGTGCGACAGGACGAGAAGCTCGAAGTGGCCAAGCTGCTCGAACGCGTGCCCGTGCCGGTCAAGGAATCCGCCGATGACCCGATCGCCAAGGTCAACGTGCTCTTGCAATCATGGATCTCGCAGCTCAAGCTCGACGGATACGTGCTTGCTGCCGACATGGTCTACGTTACGCAGTCAGCCGGGCGTATTCTGCGCGCTATCTTTGAGATCTGCCTCAAGCGTGGGTATGCTCGACTCAGCAGGATGGCGCTCGACCTTTGCAAGATGGTCGAGTCGCGCCAGTGGGGATCCATGACACCGCTGCGTCAGTTCCGTGGCGTGCCCGCCGATCTCATCCGTCGTCTAGAGCGCAAAGAGTACCCGTGGAATCGACTGCGCGACCTCGAGCCGAATGAAATTGGAGAGCTGATCGGAATTCCAAAAGCGGGACGCCTCGTTCACCGGCTCGTCCACCAGTTCCCGCGTTTGGAGCTTCAAGCCTTCTTCCAACCCCTCACCCGCTCGCTCCTTCACGTACAGCTCACCATCACACCCGATTTCCAGTGGGACGAGAAAGTGCACGGCGGTGCCCAGTCGTTCTGGATCATGGTCGAGGACGTGGATGCAGAGATCTTGCATTATCACGACCAATTCTTGCTGTTGCGCAAGTATGCAGAGCAAGAGCACACGGTCACCTTCACTATCCCCATGACCGAACCCATCCCGCCCAACTATTTTATCAGCATCGTCAGCGATCGATGGCTCCACAGCGAAGTGCGGCTGCCCATCTCGTTCAAAAACCTCATCCTCCCCGAAAAGTTCCCGCCACACACGCCGTTGCTCGACTTGCAGCCGCAGCCACTCTCGGCACTCAACGACGCTGCTGCTGAGCAGCTCTACTCTGGATCGTTCTCGCACTTCAACAAGGTGCAGACCCAGACGTTCCACGCGCTTTACGGTAGCGACGACACGGTCTTCATTGGTGCACCCACCGGCAGCGGAAAGACGGTGTGCGCCGAGCTTGCACTGCTGCGTCTCTGGAATGATGAAGATGCGGGCCGTGCTGTATGCATCGTGCCGTACGAATCCATGGTCGCTCCACGTGTGGCGGAATGGAAGACCAAGTTCGGCTCGTATGGGGACGGCAAGGAGGTGATTGGACTTACTGGAGAGACGAGTGCGGATCTGCGTTTGCTGGAGATGGCCGATGTCGTCGTATGCATACCGGAGCACTGGGATGTGTTGTCGCGTCGTTGGCGTCAGCGCAAGAACGTGCAGAATGTGGGGCTCTACATCTTTGACGAGATCCACATGATCGGCGATCACCGCGTTGGACCTACCTACGAGATCGTCGCCTCCCGAGCTCGCTTTGTGGCCGCACAGACGCAGAAGCCTACGCGCATGATTGCACTCAGTGTGCCGCTCGCCAACGCGCGCGATCTCGGAGACTGGCTCGGCGCTCCCAGCGGCAGCGTGTTCAACTTCGCTCCCGGTGCCAGGCAGATTCCAATGGAGGTGCATATCCAGACGTTCAACATCCCGCACTTCCCCAGCATGATGATCGCGATGGCGAAGCCCGCCTACTTGGCCATCATCGAGCATGCGGAGGATCAACCGGTGATCGCGTTCGTGCCGAGCAGAAAGCAGGCCAAGCTGACGGCGGATGACCTGCTCGCCTACGTCTTGGCCGACAGCGATAGAGGCGATGGCGCTAGCGACGATGGCGAGTCGCGATTCCTCAACATCGAGATGGAAGATCTGGAGCCGCACTTGCAGAGGGTCCAGGATCGCGATCTGCGAGAACTGTTGGCCAACGGCATCGCCTACTACCACGAAGGGCTCACGCGCAACGACCGTCGCATCGTCGAACGGCTTTTTTCTGCAGATGCGATCCGCGTGGTCGTCGCGAGCAAAGAGACCGCCTGGAGCATTCCGCTAAGCGCGCACCTTGTGCTCGTCATGTCGCTTCAGACCTACGAAGGTCGTGAACACCGCTACGTCGACTACGCTCTGCCCGATGTACTACAGATGGTCGGTCGATGTACCGTGCCCAACGAGTCCGGCACCTCGCGACTCGTGCTTCTCTGCCAAGCTACGCGCAAAGACTATTTCAAGAAGTTTCTTGCTGAAGGCCTGCCCATCGAATCGCGGCTCACTTCGTACGCACAAGACTTTTTCAACGCCGAAATCGTCTCTCGCACCATCGACGACAAACAAGCCGCCGTCGACATCCTCACCTGGACTTTGCTCTACCGAAGGCTGTCCCAAAATCCTCAGGCGTACAACTGTCAGGGAAAGACCATGCAGCATATTGGTGACTTCCTGTCGGAACTCGTCGAGACTACGTTGGCGGATTTGGAGGCGAGCAAATGCATCGCCATCGAGGACGAGATGGACGTTTCGCCGCTGAATCTGGGTATGATCGCGAGCTACTACAACGTGAGCTACGTGACGGTGGATGTATTCAACATGTCGTTGAAGGACAGGGTCAAGATGCGGGGGGTATTGGAGATTGTTTCTTCCGCGGCGGAGTTCGAGGATCTCCCTATTCGACAGCATGAGGATGTGTTGTTGAGGAAGATCTACGATAGGTGTCCGGTCAAGTTGGAGGGGTTGGATCTGTTGAGTCCGTACCACAAGGTGTTTGTGCTGCTGCAGGCGCATTTTGGACGGTTGAGTTTGCCGGTGGATTTGGAGATGGATCAGCGGGTGGTGGTGGGTAAGGTGATGGGGTTGTTGAGTGCATGCGTGGATGTTATGAGTAGCGGAGCGAGGTTGAATGCGATCGTGGCGATGGAGGTGAGTCAGATGGTGGTGCAGGGGTGTTGGGATAAGGAGTCGGTGTTGAAGCAAGTGCCAGGGTTTGAAGAGGAGGTGGTGGAGAGATGCAGGAGGAAAGGCGTGGAAGATGTGTATCAGTTGTCGGACTTGTTGGCTGAGATGGAGGAGGAGGAGAGGGATGAATTGCTGCAGATGGACAAGAAGGCGTTGGGGAAGGTGGCGAGCTTCGTCAACAACTTCCCGTACATCGAGCTCAACTACACCATCACTACGCCCGAAGACGAAAGGATCGCCAGCGAACCGATCTCGATCTCAATCACACTGGAAAACGATTCGGACGACGAAGAAAGTCTTATCGCCCAGACGGACTTTTACCCGCACAAGAAGTTGGTGCAGTGGTGGGTGGTGATCGGAGATCCTGGAACGAGGAATTTGTTGGCGATCAAAAAGGTGACGATCAGGCAGAAGCTCGAGTTGCAGTTGGAGGTGAACCTGCCAAAGGGCACGTACGACGGGTTGAAGATTTGGTGCGTTTGCGACTCGTACATCGGCGCTGATAGAGAGGTGCTCATCGAAAAGGTGGTCGTGCAGGAGGGCGAAGAGGAGAGCGATGATGACGACGAGGAGGATGAGGACCAGAGCGAGGATGATGCCTGAAAATCAGGTTCGTGGATCTGTACGCTCTCACCAACCATTTTCAATGACACGAAACAACAATCCCCAGTCCTGACATGTTCCAACATCGCTTTCGCCTGTGCAAAGCCTGATCAACCAGCCTCCTCACACGCCATTGCACCCGCACATCGGGAAACCACAGCTTGAGTTGCAGGAATAAAAGGCAATACGAAAAACACAAAAGAGGTATCTCCACCGTCCACATTCGCAGGGTGGTCACAAGATTCAGAAAAGGAAAAGCTTCACAGCAAACGCCAGCAACATCCACGCTCGAAGATCGGACTCGGCTCACATGTAGACCTTCTTGATCTGGTCCTCGTACTTCTTGATGATGTCCTTCCTGGAGAGCTTCTGCGCTGCCGTCATGGCCAGCTCCTCGTGGACGAGCAGCACGGTCTGGAGCATCTCGAGGTTCTTGAAGCCAGCCTTCTTGCCTGCCTGGTTGACGTCGTCCCTGACGAGCTTGGCAACCTCCTTGTTCTTGCAGAGCTCTTCGAGGTCTCCGCCGTTGATGCCGGCCTTCTTGACCGCTGCGGTGAGGTTGTCCTCGCGCGGGAAGATGATGCCCATGGGCTGCTTGGCGTCGCTGCTGGCGTGGACGCAGATGTTGGAGACGAGGTTGGACGACTTGTACGTGCTCTCGAGGCGCTCGATGGCGATGTATTCACCACCAGACAGCTTGACGAGGTTCTTCTTGCGGTCGATGATCTGAAGCGTACCGTCCGCGTTCCACTGCCCGACGTCGCCGGTGAGGAACCATCCGTCTTCGAAGGACTCCTTGTTGACGTCGTCGCGCTTGAAGTAGCCCTTGGTGATGGAGGGACCGCGAATGAGCACCTCACCCTGAGGAGGGTTGTTGGTCGAAAAGTAGCCGGCATCGGGTACGTCGCGAAGCTTGGCCTCGATGGCAGGCACGATACCGCCCGAGGGACCGTACGAGTAGAATTCGGGATGAAGAATGGCAGTCATACCACACGACTCGGTGAGACCGTAACCCTGCAAGATGGTGACGAGGGCGGTGGTGAGGAACTCCTGCGTCTCCTTGGAAAGAGCCGCACCACCCGAAAGTGCAAGGCGCATGCGTCCACCGGTCTGCTCCCTGACGGCCTTGAAGACGACCGAATCGACGGCAGAGGTGAGAAGAGGGATCTTGTTCTTCTTGATGGTCAAGGCACCGTTGAAGACCGACTTCTTGACCGCACCGCCGGCATTGACCTTGGCCACGATACCCTTTCGAATGAGCTCCCACACGGCGGGAACGCCAATCATGATACTGGGCTTGAAGGCTTTGATGTCTCCATCACACTTTCGGACGGCCTGCTGGGTGAGCGTCTTGACCTTTCCGTAGCCCATGGTGACACCGACGTAGATGAAAGCGCACTCGACGATGAACTCGAGAATGTGGGCGAGCGGAAGGTAGGCGAGGAAGGTGTCGTCGGGCTTGAGGAGGTCGCCAATGTGGACCTCTACGGCCGCAATGGAAGCGACGAGGTTGCCGTGGGTGAGGATGACACCCTTGGGAGCGCCGGTGGAACCGGAAGTGTACATGATGCAGGCGACGTCGTCTCGAGTTGGGAGGTGACCCTCGGCTGGGTTGGCCTTGCCCTCTTCCCAGAGCTCTTCGATGGTGACGACCTTGCCCTGGCGAGCGGATACTGCGTCGCGCACCTTGCTGAGGTGCTTGTCGTCGGGCTTGCCGTCGTAGATGACGTACTTTACGGTCTCTGCCTTGTCGATGACGTTGGCCAGGGTGGGTAGCAGCTCTGCGTTGGTGAAGACACCAACGACCTCGGGCTCGTTGAGCGAGTGCTGAAGACCTTCCTCGCCGAGAGTCTCGTAAGCGGTGCAGAAGGGGATGCTCTGACGGAAACAGGCGTGAGCCATGTTTTGCCAGTTGATAGCGGTAGCGGCGTAAATGTTGAAGCGGGTCTGCTTGGAGAGACCGAGGTTGACGAGACCGCTCGAGGCGTGTTGGATGCGCTCTTCAAACTCGTTGTAGGTGATGTACTTGTAGTCCGAGAGCTCGTAGTACTGCCAGGTCTTTGTCTCCTTGACCTCCTTGCCGTCGACGGTCTTGGAAACTTCCTTCTGCTCGTCGTGCATTCGGATCACGTCTCGCCAGCCCATGATGGGCTTGTTGGGGAAGCCTGGAGGAAGGAGCACGAAAGCGGGATTGCAGCGGCCAAGAGAGCCAGTTGAGAACGAGAGAACACAAGGGTGGGATAAGAAGAGCATCAGCAATCTAGCTTGCTCGATCGAGCCCGAAAGCGAGGCCACAGCTTGAAGCAAAGGTTCAAGTACTTACGCTTCTTGGCGGTAAGGAAGACATCGGCCATAGTCTCGATGCCATCGGCGGGACGTTCGAGCATACGATCAGGCGCCCGGTAAGAGCGCCTGATCTTTGTCTCGCCCTTGTTGGCGGGCGTGTCGATCTCGACACTAGCGATCTTGGTCATGGTTGCGGAGGTGGTCCGGGGGTGACGATGCTGGGACGGTCAATGGATGGGTATCTCAATCCACCTTGTCTGTGCGAGACAGCGGGCTAGGTGAAAGGAAGAGGTAGCAGAAGCTCCGCGCAGAGACCGATATCAGCGAATGGTGGTGAAAGGTGAGGGAGCGGTGCTGCCGACTACAAAGGTTGATGGGTTTGATGGCTCGAGTGGAGAAGCGGATGCAAGAGCCGCACCACCAGCGGCAAACTTGGAACGGGCAACAGCAGCAGCAGCAGCCGCCAACGAGGCTGGATGACGCGCTGCTGGAGGCTCATGCACACTCTCTGACAAGTTGTCTCTTTTCCCGATCCAAGTTATTTCCCCACTCTGGCTCTCGGCTGCGCTCATTCACGCCGACGAGCGACGGTAGATCGTCCATTGGCCTCCCTGCTGCGTGCACAGTGCGTGCCGACTGCGCCCAGCAGCTGCGCTTTTGCTTCATCACCACGTCTTGCGTGGAGGCGGGGCTTTTTTTTTGGTCGAAAATTCAAACTCAACCCAACTCTGTGGTTTCGGATCGCACTCCGTTCCTCGCTGGTTTCCTTTCATGATTTGCGCCTCGCATGGGCCCGGCTCTGCACAGTGGGATGTGTGACGTTATAGAACGGCTTCGCCTTCGCTTGGCTTTTTCTTAGCGTGCGTATGTGGTATCAAACTTTTTTTAGAGTATCACCCGCTGCACCTTGCCATACATTGGCCGCTGAATTGCGAGCCCTTCTGAACGAGAGGTATCGGAACCAGCTCGAGTGCAAGCATCATTTTCGAAGCGATCGACTGTCTAGTCCAAACTGCGCAAAGAGAAACGCGAATGGGATCCACAAGTGCAAGAGCCAAGTGTGTGTACCGAATGATCCGCCTCACCCGCCTTTTCTCGGTGGCTGCTGCTGCTTAGCGTCGAGATCATTCGCCCCGCCGATTAGCCCCACCATCTCTTTGCCAAGCCATACACCGAAGCCATTGCCAAGAAAGCATGCACGTGTATATACGTCGCTGAGGAGAAGCTAGTCTCCGACAGACCTCCTCGCGCAGAGTCTGTCTCGGGCCTTTCCCAGGTCACGAGTCGTCTGACTGCCGGAAAGCGTGCAGCGTACCTGAACGCCAATTTTTTCAGGATCGGGCCAACCTGGTCTGCTCCCACATCCCCGCACACCAACGCCCGTGTTAGGCGAGGTTCGGTTTCAGAGCGTGGCTGACAGAAACGTCGAGATCCGGCTCCGCCTCTCACGTTGCAACACCGTTGCCGACCAATCATAAAGGTCAGCCTCGTGTGAGCAGGTACTACTACTCCATCAACGCTCTCCCGCGCTTGGGTTTCCGACAAGACTATCACGCTCGCAACGCCGACCGCATGGTCTGATGTCTGTAGCGTCGAAGCGCACCGTGCTTCTTAGTGGCAACCCGTAGTAGCCTCCCTGAGCGTGCCTAACACCCACCTGGCGCGCGACTCGACGTCCGGGCCCTCGTCGCCCCGTGCAAGCGAGATCGTTGATGCCTACGGTTGGATCGCCCATTGGACTTTGACGCTATAGCTCCCCCTTCTAAAGATGCGGGCCAACTCTCTTATCCGAACAAACACGACGAGTGAAGACGATGTTTGATGATGAACAGGGTTCCCCTTCGGATATGCATCTTCCAGCCCGTCTCCACGGCTCTGGTTCCAACGGTTCGTTTCACACGCCATCCGACTGTATTGCTGCGAACAGGGATCCGAGGTCCCCTAATATGACGACTAGGTTAGATGTTAGGCCGTCATTCACTCTTTTAAAAGTTCAAAACCGTATCGCACGGAAATCTGGATCAAGAGACAGGTCGCGCTCTTGTCGCGACGCACCACTTTATTTTGGGCAACGTCTGAGCGCAACACCACTTTCTTCCCACGAAAACGGGTCTTGCTCGTCGTCCGACCGTCTGTACGACGACACAAGGTCACATTCGCCTTCTCCCTCTTCGCGCGCATTCAGCATCACACTCACATTCGCGCGATCACGCACACAATCCACGCTCCATCGCAGGATTGCTGTCGACACTCGTCAGCACAACTCATCCTCCTCGTCATCCTTTTGACGTACGACGAAGGACTCTGGCGTACTTTGCTTTGCTCGTCACTGGTCCGCACATTCGCAGCGCAATCTCCCATCGCACTCTTTTCGCTCAGTAACAATGCTGTACACCGACAACGAGAAAGTGCTTTGCTTTCACGGCCCGCTGATCTACTCTGCCAAGATCCTCAAAGCCGAAAAATGGACTGGCGAAGACAACGTGACCCGTCAAGTCGGACCGCACTACCTCGTGCACTACGACGGCTGGAAGAAGACATGGGATGAATGGGTGCCCGAAACACGCCTGCTCAAATACAACGACGAGAACCTCGCTCGCAAAGCCACACTTCAAGAAGCGGCGAAATCAGGCTCCTTGACATCGACCGAAAAACCATCCACTTCCACCTCCTCCGCCTCCGGAACGTCATCCGCTAAGCGAAGTCGAGTTGCGGAAGAAGATCGTAAAACAGCATCACGTAAGAGGGGGCGAGAAACGGTGGAAGCGGAGGAAGAATTCCTCAAACGTCCCGAGGTGAAAATCTCGCTACCGGACGAACTCAAGTTGCAACTCGTCGATGACTGGGAGAACATCACCAAGAACGGTCTTCTCGTACCCCTCCCGCGCAAACCCTGCGTAAAGGACATCCTCGACGAATACCGCAAACACTACCTCTCCTCCAAACGCGATTCCAAACAACGCTCCCCACAGGTAGTAGACGAAGTCTTGAAGGGACTCAAACTCTACTTTGACAGATCCCTAGGTCAAAATCTGCTCTATCGCTTCGAAAGAGCTCAGTACGTAGAGTATCGAAAAAAGAACGGTCCCAAGATGGGCGATGGTGATGTCGGAAATGCCAGAAGCGGAAATGGCAGTATGGGAGGTGATATGGAACCAAGCGATGTTTATGGAGCAGAGCATCTGTTGAGGTTGTTCGTCAATTTGCCGATGATCATCGTTCATACTAGTATGGATGGTGACTCTATTAGCTTGCTCAAGGAACATCTGGCTGAGTTCTTGTCGTAAGTACCCATTCAACACACAAAGTGCTCCGGTTTCAGCGACAAGGATCCACTGACATCGTTCCGTTCACTTGATTCCTTCCTCGTCACAATCGCTGCAGCTACATCGCAAAGGAAAAGCATCGCCTGTTTGTGCGCGAATACGAGGCAGCTTCACCAGCATACCACCGCATCAGCTCAACATAATCTTGCCTCATACCGCTGTCACCGGCACCACTTGTACTTCTAGGTCACTCGAACGCTCATCAAGCTTCACAACATATTCAGATTCACCGCTGGCTGCCCTCAAAAGCATTGTCCGCTGATTTTCAACTTGACCAGCTAATGAGCGGAAGGACAGTGGATTCTCGAGCGTCGCATGCTCAACGAGTCGCTGCTCGCCAAGCCGAGGCGTGTTTCGTGCGGAATGCCGCAACGGGATGGAATGCGAGCGCATGCAGACTCCCTTGGCAGAAGACACCAGGAGCCGCCTAGGTCGGGCATTCCTTGCCCAGTCGTTGCGACTGACCAGTCAGTCATCAATCCAGATTCGCTCTTCTTCACTGGCGAGTCTGGTGGATCGCATTCAGAGCTCGTCTGCTACGAAATCCAAGATGATTGTCAGCGTCTCAGAGAAGAGTGCAGCTTTCGACGACAGACTGCCGTTACTCACATTACCGGATGGACGAAGCGGTCGTATGATGTAGAGAGATAAAGGCTGGAAGATGCTTTTCAGCAACATCGCCAAGAGGACGATGGTGGCGGCCAATGCCTTGAAGATCGCGGTCGAGACCATGATCGAGGCTTTCAGCTTGAGCGTTTCTGGCCAAAGGAAAATGAGCCAACGGAAGCATCTCCATCCAACGACTGCAGTGGCCACGCGTGTTCTAAAGAGCTGTCAGTATGTCTCACCGGTCACAACAGAGATGTACAGCTGGGACTCACTGTTACCAAAGCCGAGACCTATACTGCTTTCCAGTTGTCGCACTGACCACAGAACCATGCCCTCGAGCGCAAACCCAACGCTGCTGAGTATAGAAGAGGATGCTGATGATCTGTGGGTGCTCAGCAGTATGTCCAGACTTGCCTTAGAGGCATTCAGCCCTCTGTTGATAGCTTCGAATCCCGTGTGGATCCGTCGAAGAGCATCAAGTTCACTCTTGAGCTGGTCGTGGTGCTCTCTCTGAAGGGACAGCATCTCGGACGAGAGCAACGTCAGGTCCGAGATAAGGCCATCCTGCTGCTGGAGTGCGAGGCCAAGAGCCAGCGTGTGAGATTCGAGGATCAATGCAGCCTGGTGCAAAGACTGAAGCGGTGCGGCCAGATTCGCTTCCACGAGATCGGTTGCCTTGCTAAAATGATGCTGAACGGAAAGTTCGATCTGTACGCCGTGCTCATCAACGACGTGCTTCAGCCGTGATGCCACCTGCATAGTTGGGGTGAGATCGGCGTGAGTGACTTTTCTCTCGGCAGTCATGCCGAAAGCTCTGACCCTGCACTGACCTGGCGGAAAAGATCATTCGAGTATCCCTGAAGGGCATGCTCGTACTGCTTCAGCAAATGTTCAGTCGAGTGCTTAAGAAGAGGCTGTCTCCAGATGCGATATTTGGCTCATCAGCGACTTGGCGTACCTTGCCTTGACGACGTCATGATGACAGAGCTTGCACCCACCTCGAGATTCTGCAAGGAGTCGACGATGCTGTTTCCTTTCTCTGTACTTTCGGTGACCAGGGCTTGGAAAGCCAGGCGTTGCTCCTACAGAGAGTGAAGATTATCTTAGATCAGCAGACCATTCGTAGAGCCCTTCTGGTCGAAATCCTACTAGCACTGACCTGCAAGTCGCCCTGCCACTGCTCCTTTAGACGAATCATTTGCTCGAACCAGTCTTGTCGGTCGAGCCGCTCGGCGTCGCTACTCGTGACAACCTCCTGAACTTTCTGATGCCAGAAACGAATCAGAGCGATCTTCTCCTTCGTCGCCGTCCTGTACAGCTCCTTCGCTCTATCTGAAGAGGATGGGCAAACAAGGTCAGCCGGCGGCGATCACTTGCAAGTTCTTCCGGTCCTTGGCTGCTCACCCACGTCCTTCCATCTCTGTAGAGCAAAGCACAGCCGAGGAACCTCTCGCAAATAGCCGGCATAGCTGGACCAGTATTGTGTGCTCCGAGACAAGGATCTGTAGGCAAAGAACTAGAGATGTGAGCCTTGCTCTTCTTGTCTCGCCCACTAAGGACTCAGAACTTACTCGATACAGGGTCCGAGCAAACCTTGGTCCGATGTTTCCTGCACTGCGTTGCATTCCCACGGAACGCTCTGATTGGAAGCTTGTAGATCGCAAAGTGTCAAGAGAACCGACGCTGCAGCATTTGGAGCCATGTCAGCAGCGAATCGAAGTCTGCATGCCGAGCAAAGGGTCACTCACCAAGCATCCGCTCGTCCGAGTTCATATCGGAATCGCGAACGCAACCCGCTGTAACCTGATCGTAGATCTGAGCATAGCATGCCTGCCCTTTCGGCACATCCATGGAGGCGAGAGCTATCAATTTCACGAATGCGTCAAAGAGTCAGCATCCGCAGTATTCCTTTGAGTAGCTGCATTCTACAGCAGCCGTGCACTTACTTGCGTCGCCAAAGATGGCCACTTGCTCAACAGGGTCGAGATTCAGCAACTCCACTTCAGATCTTGTTGAAGCGTCCGAGGGGCCGTCTGTTGCCTGTCGACGAAAGATGTTTGGCAGCGCCAGCGTTGAACATGTGCAGCAGCCAATGGCAAACACGGTACTCAAGAACAAGGCGCGACCGAGCCTCATGGTACAACGATTGAAGCTGTCGGAGAACCTGTGTCAGCTCCTCGAGAATAGATGCTGGAGGCAAGACCAGGGGAAAAGCATGCCGAGGAGCACGCCTCTTATGGCAAACAGATACCGGGACTCAACACAGGTGGAACAGGCCAAGCCACAGTCGGGGTCTCGCTGCGGATCTAGCCACAAGCATTTCCTCGTCAGCAGCCGTGAATGTGCTCTCAGTCCAGTCGGCACATCCGAAAAGCGGACAGGCAGGTGCCTTCGGCCTGCTCTGGCTGACAGCCTCGGCGAGGTTCAGGAACGGAAGCGCCGACAGTGCAGTCCACATCCGCCGAACTTGACAAAGTCACAAATTTGCGGTCAAACTTTCACATCAAAAACCATCGCTACTATTGCAAAAGGAGAGAAAGTCGGAGCCAAGCAAGGACTTGGCCAGAGAGACAAACGCACGAACCTGGGGAATGCTTCGAGCTGGGCCGGACGACCGCCTGACAAGGAAGCAAAACAAGGTTGGCATTGATGCAGAACGGATGATGAGCCTTCTGACACGCTTGCTGAAACATGCGCGTCATCGAAGTCTCATTCGTATACCGCGACCATGCGCCTTCACCTCCTTGGAAGCTCAAAGCGTGGACACAGCTCAAAGTCGCCAAGGTTGCCAACCGCCAGAACTCCACTCAATCCTTCTTAGTTTCGCAAGGAGAAGCCCTTCTTCTTGGTCGCCTGCGAGACCTTTTCGGGAGTGAGCGGACGGCCGCTTTCGAGCCTGCGACGCTTCTCTTCGAGCTCTTGCCTCTGCTTTTCGAGCGCATCGCGCATCTCGCGGTGACGAGCGTAGAGCTCCTCTTCGCTTTGCTTGAGCTTGGCCTCCTTCTCGGCCACCTTTTGCTGGAAGACGAGCTTCATCTCGTTCTCCATCTTCCTCAATCTCGCCTCGTGGATTGCGCGCTCCTCCGCCATCTTGGCCGCGGGGTTGACCTCCTTGAAGACCGAGTGATCCTGTGAGACGCCCATCGCGACCAGCTTTTCGCTTCGGTATTTTTCGTACAGCACGTTGTTGGTGTGCTCTTTGAGCTCTTCCATGTGAGTGTGGATGAGCATCTGTCGCAGTTTGACAAAGTCGCAGTGCTCCTCGTTGTCCACCTCGATCACGCCCCACGGGTAGGCTCGGCCACGTACACGTCGTCCGTCAGGCGTGTCGATCTCGGTGTTGGATCCCACTACAGCGAATGGCACCTTGTTCTGAATCTCCTGGATCTCGAGCATGGTTTCCTCGTCCTCCATCTCGTAGATGGGTGCGTGGAAGATTTCGATCTTGTGGTGGGCAATGTCGCTGAGGATCCTCTGCTTGAACGACACGATCTCTTCGTCGGTGAGCGTGTCAGACTTGGCGATGACGGGGATCAGGTTGACCTTTTGGTGCAGGCGTCGCATGAATTCAATGTCGATCGGACGAAGGCTGTGGCCAGTGGGCTGAACAAAGTAGATGCAAGCGTGGACACGGTTGTCCTGCAGCTTGTTGCGGTTGACGCGATTCTCCTGTTCGAGGTAGTTGTCGAAGCGCGATTCAATGTTTTCGACTACGGGTTTCCAGCTGGGTTTTTGACGTTTGAGGCAAGCAAAGAGGTCAGCATTGGTGTCTAGCACGGAGTAAAGGTCTGCATTGCGGTGATCGTGTGATGGGAGAACTCACCTTTCATCGTTGTTGATGAAGTCACCGAAGCCTGGAGTGTCGACGACGTTGAGCCTCAGTCGAACACCGTTTTCCTCGATATCAGAGCTGATGGACTCGATGGCGACCGTCTTCGGTCGCTCTAGGTGAGGAGGTGGTACCTCCTTGCGAGGGTAGAGTGTGGTGTTGAAGAGCGTGTTGATGAGCGTCGACTTGCCGAGACCAGACTCTCCAACGACCATGGCGGTGAAGTTGAAGCCTTTTCGCACACTCTTTCGGTGCACCTGGTTGGGCAGGTTGGCGAAGCCGACGTAGCCCATCAACTTTTTGCGTCCAGCAGCTACCGCGCCGGCAGGACCGCCCGCCTGTGCGGGCGCCGCCGCATCCACGTCGTGAGAACCGCCGTTCATGTTGCGGCCGGGGGTTGAGGAGGGTATTTGTGTGTTTCAGCGCCAAAGATAGAAGCGGTCGACCGAGAATGTCGATCGGTAGGGCGCGGCTTTGCGTACGTGACCAAAGTTCAGCGAGCGTCCGTGCTAACAGAGTGCAAGAGATAGCCGGATGTTTTGGGCGTCAAAGATCACCAGCGCTTATATTGAGCCGGTCGCGTAGGTGGTATGTGCGCGGCGATGTCGAACCAGTGCGAAAGAGGACGTATACGTGATCGTGCGAGGTGTAGGATGATGGACGAAATGCAGGCTCCATAGAGATCGAATCAGAAGAGCAACACCCGTGGACGGTCCAAGCGCTGGCAGGCTGGGCGTCCTACCGCACACACGCACGCAAGGTGAGAACATGCACACACGCAGGCTCAGGTTTCCTTACCGCTCGCATGGCAGGCACTCGCTCACCTACGCCTCGACAAAGGCGCTGTCGGCTTAGCGAGGCAGCCGTGCTGCGTGTGCGCAAGCGTGTCGAGCGCCAGGGGGTTCTAGAGAGCCTTGTGTGTGTGTGTCTCAAATCTGTATTTCAATTCAAAGGGTCGCGTCAAAATTCAAATCGATCCAGCCAATCCTTCCAAGCGACCCTTAGGAATCTCGACCTGCGCGGGTTAAATGGTTGTCTCCGCGATCTCTGTTTCGTTCGAAGCTTGCGCTCGACGCTGTCTTTGGGATGGGCTGCAGCGTTACGTGTTCTTCGTTGGTGTTCATGCATGACAGGGAAACAGGATGGTTCATTGGAGGCAAGTGGAGCGGTACGGCACTGCTCAATGGGACCGTGAGTCAAGCGTGTGGTTGTTGAAAAGAAGAGCTTAGAAGTGGTGCGTGCGCTCCAGGAGATCAAATTAATAACTGGTGTACAGGAGCAATGTTGGACCGATGTTACATTACACTTACTGATCATTACACTGTCACTGACCCAAAGGAAGTGACGGCTGGGTCACACGGCCGACACGCCCGAAAAGCGAAAAAAGAATGAGTTCAATATTCTTCGAAATCTGGCCTCACCACTTGGTCTGTGTCAGGCGGAAAGGAGAACGCCAGGCGGAACGTGTCACTCACGTCCGCGAAGAAAGCTAAGCAAATTTCTACTCTGAAAATGTTGGACCCACCGAAGATTTCACGACAAATTTTTGGCGTGAGACCCTAGATCTGCAGACGCGAGGGGCGCCTCAGCGGTGGCGGAGCATGCAAGAAGAAAGTGGAAGATCAACGTGCACAGGGTGAGGACCGTTGGAGCGTGCACGAGAAAGGCGAGCACAGCAGTTTTTCACTCAACACCTGATTTCTTCTCAAGCAGCAGCAGCAGCAACAGTGGACAAGCATGTCGCTGTACAGCGGCTGCGTCTGCCAACTTGTGCTGATGTACAAGAACTAGGAAGCGTACCCGCCATCGATTTGTCCTCTCAACCACATCCATCCCTCTCCATCCGACCCACTCTCTCACCTTTCCCACCAAATCATACACCATGCCTAACTACAAGGTACGTCTAACAAAAGCTCTTCAGCTTTCTCATTGTATGTGTTTCGCCATGCCTGACAACTGACATCTCCCGTTCTTCCCTCCTGTTTGTGACTTTGGTTCTCCATAGGTTGCCGACATCTCGCTCGCCGCTTTCGGCCGCAAGGAGATCGAGATCGCCGAGGGTGAGATGCCCGGTCTCATGGCGCTCCGAACTAAGTACGGCTCCGAGCAGCCCCTCAAGGGCGCCCGCATCGCTGGTTCGCTTCACATGACCATCCAGACCGCCGTCCTCATCGAGACGCTCACCGCCCTCGGTGCCCAGGTCACCTGGGCCTCGTGCAACATCTTCTCCACCCAGGACCACGCCGCCGCCGCCATTGCTGCCACCGGTGTCCCCGTCTTCGCCTGGAAGGGTGAGACCGAGGAGGAGTACGACTGGTGTCTCGAGCAGACCATCACCGCACACCCCGAGGGCCCCAACATGATCCTCGACGACGGTGGTGACCTCACCTGGCTCGTGCACGACAAGCACCCCGAGCTCCTCGAGAAGATCAAGGGTGTCTCGGAGGAGACCACCACCGGTGTCCACATCCTCTACTCTGCCATGAAGAAGGGAACCCTCAAGCTCCCCGCCATCAACGTCAACGACTCCGTCACCAAGTCCAAATTCGACAACTACTACGGATGCCGCGAATCGCTTGTCGACGGTATCAAGCGTGCCACCGACGTCATGCTTGGCGGCAAGGTCGCCATCGTTGCCGGTTTCGGTGATGTCGGAAAGGGTTGCGCCGAGTCGCTCCGTGGCTACGGCTGCCGCGTCATTGTCACCGAGATCGACCCCATCAACGCTCTCCAGGCCTCCATGGCCGGCTACCAGGTCGACATCATGGACGACGTCGCCTCGCAGGCCGATATCTTTGTCACCACCACCGGCTGCCGTGACATCATCACCGGCAAGCACTTTGAGGCCATGAAGGACGACGCCATCGTCTGCAACATTGGCCACTTCGACATTGAGATCGACGTTGCCTGGCTCAAGGCCAACGCCCAGAGCGTCAGCAACATCAAGCCCCAGGTTGACCGATACACGCTCAAGAACGGCAAGCGCATCATCCTGCTCGCCGAGGGCCGTCTGGTCAACCTCGGATGCGCCACCGGCCACCCCTCGTTCATCATGTCGGCTTCGTTCTGCAACCAGACGCTCGCCCAGATCGCCCTCTGGAACGACAACAACGGCCAGTACAAGCGCGGTGAGGTCTACATGCTGCCCAAGGAGCTCGACGAGGAGGTCGCTCTTGCCCACCTTGGCCGACTCAACGTCAGGCTCACCAAGCTCACCAAGGTTCAGGCCGACTACCTCGACCTTCCCGTCGACGGCCCTTACAAGCGTGACACCTACAGGTACTAAGCGCCCGGCCTTGATAGTTTTTTAGCTAGAAAGCTTGGGATGATGGTGCCTTTCGTTTGATCCTCTTTCTCGTCGTTTCCAAGTTCCTAGGTTTTTTCCGTGCAATCATCTCCCCCTGCAAGAGTCTCTCCGACTCACTGTAACAGTACTCAACGGGCTAATCCACCTACACTCGCACATCTCTTCCGCCAATCCTGCTCTCGATAACATACAACAACTAGATCCCAGATTTCGCATCAAAAAGTTCGCTTCTCGACTCGTCCTCGGGCGAGTCTCTAGCAAAGGACCATCATCCCTGCCTACCGGCCTGCTTTCCGGTCTCGTCGATATCAACACATTCTCACTCAATTGTCGTGTCTGCAATGCATCATATTCCCCCGGCCTTCTCAACAAGGTTCACATCATAAATCCTCTCTAGGGTCGTTTCGATCGTGGTCTGTGTGCGTCGTGGGACCGTACCGATGCATGAGCATGAGATCGTGCATCACCAAGGAGCCCGGATTTGCACGTCGCTGGCGGGATCCAATGAGCACGAAGCATCCACTTAGCCGCATGGAGTTTGCAGGTCGGAGGTGTCTGACCCGAAATGTCGCAGGGGTTGTGTTCGGTCAGTCCGAAAGAAACCAGTTTGCGCGGGACTCGAACCACTAAAATAATTCGCCGTGGAGGGTCTTTGCCGAAAAATGCACCGACCAGGCCGAAATCGAATGCGAGCGAAAAGTGAAAGCGAACAAAACGCAGCACAGCGAGCGCTCAGCTCGCACAATCACCCTCGGTTGTCCTATCAAATCGCCTCCGACTCTACGACCATAATGGCACGAACTCCTTGCGACCTTTCCTTCATTAGATGATAGTCGCATCCATCAGATTGCTGTCTATCTCTCCCGCAGCCTGCAACGTATTCTCTTCATCTTGCCTCGGTGCTAAAAGACCAGCAGCGAGCACACTTCGACTGTCCCGCCTACACACATCTATCAGCAGCATCGCTGTCGCCAAGGTGTCGCCCTCTCCCTTCACCTCCAACATTTCCTCGTCAAGAGGCAGCTTACTTCAAGCCTCTGGAAACGGTGTAGCACTTCGTTTCTCAGGACCGCAGCAACAAGCTTTCGGTCTCCAACACCTCAACACTTCTCGATCCACCTCCACTTCGGCTTCTTCGGCGAGCAACAACGACGACGACATGGGTGCCATCGCAACAGGACGGGTCGACACGACCCAGCGCGTCCAAGCTCTCCGTCAGCTCATGTCCAAGCATGGCGTCACTGCATACGTGATCCCATCGGGCGACGAGCACGCTTCCGAGTACCCTGCCGAATCGGATCTGCGCAGAGGTTACATCACGGGTTTCACCGGCTCTGCCGGCTCGGCGGTTGTCACCACCAACAAGGCGCTGCTCTTCACCGATGGACGCTACTTCCTTCAGGCTGGTCAGCAGCTCGAGCCTTCGGTGTGGACGCTCATGAAGCAAGGCGAGCCTAGCGTGCCCACTTGGCAAGAGTATCTCTCCAAGAACCTCCCCGCCAACTCCAAGATCGGCATGGACGCCTCGCTCATCTCTGCCGACGATGCGAAGGATATCACCGCCGAACTCAGCAAGATTGGCTCTAGCCTCGTACCCATCCGCGAGAACCTTGTGGATCAGGTCTGGACGGAACGCCCTTCGCGACCGGGCCAGCCTATCTTTGTGCTCAAGGACGAGATCGCCGGTCGTTCGTCCTCCGACAAGATCCGCGAATTGCGCGACGAGATCAAGAAGAAGTCCGCTCACGGCTTCGTCGCAAACATGCTCGACGAGGTTGCTTGGCTGTTCAACCTGCGTGGCACTGATGTGCCTTACAACCCGGTCTTTTTCTCCTTCGCCTTGGTGCTTCTTGACGAAGTGCTGCTGTACGTCAACGACCACCAGCTCGACGACGACGTCAAGAACGCTCTCGGATCGGAAGTCACCCTCCGACCCTACGCCGAATTCTACAACGACCTTCACAAGGTTGGTGCGGAGCTCGGCGAGGGTCACAAGATCCTGATCGGCAAGAGCGCATCTTTGGCCGTGCAGGAGGCTCTGGGTGGTGCTTCCAAGGTCGAGATCGTTCGATCCATCGTGGTCGACCAGAAGTCGATCAAGAACGACGTCGAGTTGGAAGGGTTCCGTCAGAGCCACATTCGCGATGGAGCCGCGCTGTGTCAGTACTTTGCCTGGCTCGAGGAGCAGCTGCACGCCGGAAAGAAGGTGACCGAATCCGAAGGTGCCGACGAGTTGAGCAAGTTCCGACAGTCGCTCCCGCACTTCCGCGGTGAAAGTTTCACGACGATTTCGTCGACTGGCCCGAACGGTGCTATCATTCACTACAGTCCCGATCCTTCGAGCTGCCCAGCGATCGATGTCAATGAGATCTACCTCTGCGACTCGGGTGCTCAGTTCACCGACGGAACCACCGACGTCACACGCACGTGGCACTTCGGCAAGCCCGCACCCGAACACATCCGTGCTTTCACCCGTGTTCTTCAGGGTCACATTGCCATCGATCGAGCCATTTTCCCCAAGGGAACCACCGGATACCTTCTCGACGTCCTAGCCCGTCGTGCGCTCTGGGAAGACGGTCTCGACTACCGTCACGGAACCGGTCACGGCGTTGGACACTTCCTCAACGTCCACGAGGGTCCTCAGGGAATCGGAACGCGTGCCGTGTTCAACGAAACCAGTCTCAAGGAAAACATGGTCATTTCCAACGAACCTGGATACTACGAAGATGGCAAGTGGGGTATCAGGATCGAGAACCTGGTCATTGTGAGGCCTGCAAAGACACCGAACAACTTTGGCAGCAAAGGGTACTTGACTTTCGAACATTTGACCATGTGTCCGATCCAGGTTTCGTTGGTGGATGCGGATCTGTTGACGAGGGAGGATAAGCAGTGGTTGAACGAGTATCACGAGGAGGTGTTGGCGAAGGTCGGTCCGCTGTTGAAGGAGGACAAGAGGGCGCAGGAGTGGTTGAAGAGGCAGTGTGCGGCGAAGGTTTGAAGCGGGCGGTCAAACGAAATTGACCTTCTCCGGTGTACACTTCGCAATTCAAGATTCGTGCAAGCCAAAGCTGTGCCTTCTCGCTGCTTTCTCTGAATGCGTCTTGTTGTAGCAGAAAGTGTGATACTGCTCGCAGTGGATTGTGAGGTGTTTGTGAGAATGCTGGGAAGGACCAGGCGGGCTGCAAAAAAAGAGTTAAAAAAAGAGAGAGTCCTACGGGGATTGAACCCGCGACCTGCAGAATAAACGTTGGAAAACGTCGCTTCAGAATTTTCACCGAAGTCTGCCGCTCTACTGCTGAGCTAAAGACCCTTTCATTCAGTGACGCGAACCTAATGCGTATATATAACCCATTTGACTGTGCACAGAATGTGTTCCACTGTTCTGCGTTGAGGGACTTACACGCTGAGAGAATGCAGTCTTCGGTCACAAAGGCATGTCCTCGAATGCTGCTGCTGAGACTAGACATCGTCTCATATACACACTCAGAGATGGAGCGGGAAAAGACGAACAGTCAAATGTATGCTGGTGTTGGTATTACGTGGTTACAAGTGAACACCGCAACATCTGGCATGCCAAATCGGCATGATCATTCCAAGTGACTTTCTTCAGCCTTATCCGCATAGACGCTGAACCTTTCCGTACGCTCGGCATGGTCCGAGTGATCAAGCAACTGCTCTCCAAAAGCTGCTGGAGATTCTCCCTCACCATCATGAGGTAGTGAGCCAATACTGGACTCGCGTGCGTCGTCAGGTAGAGCTCTATCCGACTCTCGAGGTACGCCGCCGTCGAGGGAGTGACTTCGATGTCTTTCGTCTTCCAGCGGCAATCCTTCGGGAATGTGCGGATATAACATGACTGGTCGGAAGGACGAAGCGTAGGTCTGTCGTGGTTGCAGAAATGACGAGGTCATCGGCAATTGAGGTTGCTCCTGCGTGGAACTGCTGAGGGTGGCTGGCAGAGCTGGGGCATGGGGAAAGGTGTGCCAGCCATACTGATGGCGAGCTACCGACTGGAACCTGAAAGGACCAAGAGTATCTCCGACATCTGTAGCAGTACCATACACTGCAGACTCCGTGGTCCATGGACGATGCTGTGTTTCGACGAGTTCAGATTGCGTGTGTTGATGCGATGTGCCGATTTGATCGAAGCTCTCCGAGCCTGTTGTTGCCACCGAATCCCTGCGATGTGCTTCGTATTCAAAGTGAGGTTGGACTGGATTCTGTCTGAACTGCTCCGTTGTAAGTTGCTGCGAGGGCGGGAAAGACGCAACACTTCTGAGGTCACGTCCCGCAGTCGATAGCATCGCCTGTGAGCCCGATGCTTCCGACACGACTCCAATTTGGCCATCCCTGCCTTCCCTCAAGTGCCTCAAGTACGCCGCTGGTGTGCTGCACGGTAGTGTGTTCCTCCTCAGCCCGTAGGGCATGGACATATTTGCGTACCGCACATCCCTAGTCCTCCCGGTTGACCGAATTGGACCCAGTCCTGGCAAGGCCATGGGAAGGCTCTGAATGGCCGGAATCGCAAATGACTGTGAAGGCACATCGAACGGCCGCATGAACGGTCTACTTCTCCTCTCTTGTTTCGAATAGGTGCACAAGATCCCTTGCTTGGCACATCGTTGACAAGGCTGTTGCCCCGAGCACTGCCAATCAAGCCAGGGGGTATCAGGATATGCTCTTTCCAAAAGGTCAGAAGAAATTCAAGGACGAGAGGACTCACCTTTGCTTTCCTCTGTCTACAATGCTCGCAAGCATGCGAAACACGGACTTCTCTGCTACCGAGCATCTCCTCGAAATGCTGCTCTGCAAGTCTTTGCGTCTCTTCGAAATCTACGTGTGCTTGTCTCTCGAGCATCTCGGCCTGCGCTTGAATGACATCCATGTTCAGCGTGGCTTGGGGCTGAGGTGGCAGGCGAGATGTAGAAGAGGGTCCAAAGCCAGGGGTTGACGGGGAGGAGTCTTGCCGAAGGTGGACATGGTCGGTAGATGCTTGCTGCTGAGGTCGGCACAAGGCAGGATCGTCGTACGATTGCGTCTGTGCTGAGACTTCCGGCGACCGGCTTGACAGGGCTGCGGCGAGGTTGGGTCTGGCGGAACTCTGCATGTCGGTAGAACTATGTCTCTCTGTATATGGTTCGGCGACATCGCGGCGGGACATGCCGGATCTGTTCAATTTGACAATAGATCGGGCGAGAGAACTACGTGGTAGAGAAAGTGTCGCTTACGACTTGGAAGATTCGATGCGAGAGACGTTATGCCAGTCCAGCAGCGTGTGTACATCTGTTGATCGTGTCAAAGTCAAGAGACTATATACGATGATCTCGGGTAGGGAAGACGTCAAACGTTACTGGCTGCAGTTTCTCGCAATGTCGAGATAAGCGATACACAAAAGGAAGTATCTCGACTCTTCTCCCACTCTGACTGGCTGCACTGCATCGGCTATCTAGCACGTGTTGCAGGGCGAGAAGTTTCCGGATCATGTTGCGTGCCTTTATGGGTTCTGGTGTCCATCGCTTGGATGTCTGACCCCCCAGGTCCTGCGCAGCGTCCCTTGCAGCTCCTAAGGAGCACTTTCGGACAGGCTTCTCATGTTGCTACACTGCGCTCTCGTGTGCAGATCATGTCACGATTCGTGCATGTCAGGGACAAGAGGGTGTGACATGCGCCCATCGGCTCCTGACGAGCATCTGCGCTTCACCTTGCATTGTTCTACCGTCTTGCGGCAGCAATGAAGTCAAGACGGAAGACTCGACATTGGTATTGCTATTTCAGCCACACGGAGCTTAAGGTTCTCGACCAGGGGAGCACAACGGAACCTTGTACTGCGCATGTTCTTCCCGAACAGGACCGGGGATGAAGCTTCGTGCTCGCTAGAGAGAACAAAAGGTCAGCAACCCGATCCCGATATTGACTTGAAGGGATGCGTGCCAGAGACCGAAGAGCCGCGGAATCACAGCGTCATTTCTGCATTCATCGCATTTGAAGGTGGGTACAATGGCCAAGGTAGGCATTGTCTGCGTTTTTCGCCATATCGTTGAGAGGAATCCTCCTTGTCTTTCCCTTCCGATCATCCAGGAGGCCGTCAAAGCATTCCTTGGTCTTGATTTCTAACGACCTTTCGCTCAGAAGCTTGACTATGCTCATCAAGATCGAGCAGAATATGTCCCGGAGTGGATGATGCTGAAGCATGGAAGGGGATGAAGAGTCAGAGCTTCTTCGGCACGATTCGGTTACCAAACGGTGGGCCTTAGCCAAACGTGGGACGTCCACTTCGATGCGTGGCGACGGAATCGAATCTACAGTAACTCAAGTTGCCTACACGCCAATGCAACCCAAGAGCTTCGGTGTCTTGGCACGAGTCGGAAAAGGGTCAAAGCTACCGCGAGGCACATGTCACCGGGCTTTTCGCCGTCAAGAGATGGATGATTGACAGGTGCAGGCAATTTGGAGGATGAATATGCACCGGACGTGCATGTACGTAAAGCCCAGCTCATTGATGGCCGATGAAGATGGGAGAGCAGACCGCCCACGCTGAAGACAAATGCAGCCCGGATTTCCGAAGCAGGAACTTGGGACTATCGATGTCATTCGACCCTTCCCAGGTCTCTTGCGCTTGGTGTGATTCAGCTGCAGATCTTTCGATCTTCGATTCGAATGTAACAACCGTGCCCGCACCGTTGCTTTAGGACTAACAGCATTCGATTCCAACGAGTAACACCCAGGAAGGACACCGTGGGCGAAGGGTTACCGCACACTGTCCTCCATCGGACGGAACATGGCAACTTGGCGACGGAGTACCGAAACGTACATTCAGCGGTAGTCAAAACAAGCCATGTTCGTTGTTGTCATGCCATCGCGCTGCGCAGCGGGACAACCCACGTGTAGAATCGATCATCCGTCGCTGTATCCGAAGCTTTCGATATGAATGTGAGAAAATTTCGGCGCGCCGATGCTGCGCTCGTTCACATCGAGCAATGAACGCAAGTGACAAGAGGGTCACGGTCGTCATTGTTCAGTGAGAGTGAAACTGCAAAAGCAACATTACCATATAATACGTGACTACAGTTTACAGTACATCACTACAATTGACCGAAACAAGAACCAGAAGAGCAGAGGCTGAAAAGATATTTACCGTCGACAGCGCCGAGTTGCACAAGATTAGCCGCACAAGATTAAGCGTAGCGGCTAACGCGGGTCGGCATCATTCCCCTTCCGTTGCATCACGGCGCTCGAAAGCATTTCGAGCTGCTGCAGGAAGCGCTTATCGGCCATCAGGGCGGATCTCTGGTGTTGCATGAGCGAGTCGAGCTCATTTCTCCATTGATGCGGCTCGGCCAAGTCCGCGAGGAGCAGCAGACGCGCCCTTTCGACATGCGCATTGAGCCCGCTGCGTTGCATATGAAGCTCGTACACTTGTAGGCCGGCCTCAAGGTTGCCACAACAGCGACTAGCGTCGATCGCAGCTGCAAACACGGCAGGATGTACGACAACACGTTGAAAAGCCTCCACTTCCGGGATTGATGCGTGACCATGATGCGATGCGTAGTTGCGTCCGGATGCATGCGATGGACCGTCGACTACGAGAGGGCACTCGCAGACTTCCTCGAGCAGTGTAAGGGCAATTTGCAACGACGCCTGCTTCTCGACCTGGTCCGGTGCAGAGAGACTAGCATGCAAGGCTGACGTGAGACGCAGATTCCACGTGTCTTCGTCTGGCTCCGCCCCCAGATCCTTGAGCTCCTTGAAAAGCTCCTCGGTGTGCAAACAGGCGGACTTGACGGCGTTCCAGCCCTCGCTGGAATGCTCAAGACTCGTGGCATCGGTTGCATGATTCGGCACAAGCGACAAAGAAGCTCGCATGGCCGCATTGTATGCCATGCGAATCACTCGAGTAGTCACCCTACCTGAAGCGTGTGCCTGCGATGTGTCGCCTATTGGCGGCGACGTGTCAGTTGTCGGCGATGTTGAGATGAACAGATGGTGAGTCAGACCCAACCTGAACTCTTCGAAGACGCGAAGGACCTTGCGATGCGACTCGCCATCGCTCGACGAGGGGAGTCGGCTGGAGCGGTCAAGTGCGACGCTCATGAGCTCCAAGGTAGAGCTGAGTAGCCAGGAGTTGCGGGAGTCCTTCTGGATGTCAACTCCGACGTCAGACATTTGCAGCGCGTAGGTGGACGCCGTGAGCTGCGATACATTGACGACCATCTCGACGGCAAGATCTGGAAATCCAGCGTCGGCAAAGGACGCCACGAGGCTTCGGGCAAGACGTGCCCGCAGCAAGCCACGATTCTCCTGAAGCTCGAGCAGGACGCGGCGAACGACAGGAATCATATCGGCCCGCAAGAGGCCACGTACAAAGTCGGCATTGAGTCTCGATGGCAGGACGTTTCCGCTGGCCACCCAGTCGAGGTAGAGCTGCACTGCAAAGGACATCGTGGCCGTAGATCGAGTGCTTTCTGCGAACAGCCACATGAAGGAGTCGCGATCCGGGCCAGCTAGTTGATTCTGTGCAGAGCGTCGCAGTGTGCCTGCTTGTGGATCTTCGGACCACATTTGAGGCATCGATTCGCGCAGCCGCATCAGTTCATACAAGCGCTTGGAGAAGGAGTAATCGCGAGCGCGCATGTGGAGACCGAGCAGGGTCGCCAGTGCTGGGTAGCCCAGAGAAGCCTTGCTCAAGTCGGGATCCCTTCCGAGCACCATGGTCGTGAATTGACGGAGGCATTTCCTCAAAGCGTGTTTGCTGCCGTGCTGTTCGTTGCGTTGGGCTATGTGCGCCTTGAAGGCGGTGAGAAGGGGTCTCCTCGGACCCAGATCTACGATCGACGTGGGCAGGCAAGACGCTAGCGCTTTAACCACGGCTTCGTTGAGGCGGGAATCGATGTCCGCACCGGTGGCGTGAGCGATGCTGTAGATCTTCATTGCGAGGTGAAGGTCGTTCGAGAGACCACGATGCGTGTCTGAAGACTTGTGTGAACCTGCTTCAGACGTCATCCGGTCGGTCAATCTCTCGAAGATTACAGTGAAAAAGTCATGATCTGGCACCTTGGATGTCGATCGCGAATCGACACGGCTGCTTTGCAAGCCAGTGACAATATGGAGGGCAGGCTGAAGGATGCCACGCTGAGCCAGGACAAGCGCGACGCGCTCTGCGAAGGAGTGGAGATTGTTCTCTGAGACGACCATGCCATCTGCAGACGTTTGCCATGGATGCCACTTGTTCTTAAGTGGATATCGGTCATCTGGCTGCGCTTCGACCGTACCGTCGTCCCAGTGCTTGCCGTCGAGCTCGAAAGGCAGCAGCCACCACAATGTTGCAGAATCTAAGGCTTGTAGACATTTGTGTATGTTGGCCTTGGATGCATGAACATCGGTAGACAGAGTGAGTCGCAAAGCTCGAATGATCGGATGGAATTCGTCGATCGGCCGTGAGATGAAGTCGACGGGTGATGGAAGATGCTGAGCAGACCCGCCGGAGGACTTGTTGGCGTGCCTCGCCAATGCCGAAAGAAGCTGGTCGAAGGGGCGGGGATCGATGGTTGCAGCTGCGTCCGCCTGAGTTGCCTGCGCTACCAGAAGTTGCAGTTGGCCATAGGCAGCATTTGTATCACCCAAACGTGACAGCGTCGCGGCGATACGCCCTCGGAGCGATACGTCGATGTGTTGGTCTGCGGAACGAGTCTGAGCATCCAAATTCGCTGACAATTGCTTGACCATGCTGGACAGTCTATTGCGCCTTTGAGAAGATCGCGGAGATCTGGCAGCTGCCACCTGCTCTTCTTCTACGATGAGAAGATAGAGCAATCTAAGGGAGACCGCAGGCGCCAGTGGAGACAGCTCGTCCGCGTCAGAGGCAGCCAGGCTGATTTGGGAAGAGCTTCCGGCCGGATTGCGCGCTCGGTCATGGCAAAGATCGAGCACTCGATCACAAACCTGACGAACAGCAGCCTGACTATCGATCCCATTAGCCGGGCTGCTTCTGACGGGTTTGCGGCATTGCAAGGTGATGATAAGGTCGAGCACCGGTGTAGGTATGCTTCGACGAGCCTTGCCGAGTTGCTTGTAGAGGTGCCACGACAGGTCGGCATCCAGGTGCTGAATCGCCTTGTAGAGTGCTTGCTGATCATCGTTCTGAGCGATTAGGTCGACGTCGAAGAGAGGAGGCAGAAAGCGCTCCAGCCTCAGTGCATTTGAATGCTGAGTCGACGAAGGGTCGTATGGTTGGGAGGCGCTGAAGTAAGAGAGCAGCTTTGACTCTACGTTGCGGGCTCTCGAAGCAGCTGTGGCTGGAAAGTAGCGGAGTGCGACACGTCGGACATGCCGAAGTGGAGCTGTGCTGTAGGAAGGTCGACTGCCCGGAAGAGCCGCATTGGTCGGACGGTCCGATTTCAGTGACTTGGCTGCTCTGGCTACGCCCCTAGCGCCCGAGCGCAGCATCGGATCGAAGCGACACCACCTAGGCAAGGGGCCGGCTTGGGGTCGTGTGCAAAGCGGCACCTATCGCGCGAAGGTGGGCGGCAGTCATCTATAGAGTCGAATGTGGCGCCGATCGAGTTTGAGCAACACAAAAAGCGATTACGAAGCCGCGAAGGTCAGATAAGCCCTTGACAAGATTGCAGCATGCGAGAGCGGACTGCGACAGTTTCCCGCTCCTGTTCGACGACACAGGTGCTGCCAATGTGGTGTTAGCGATGTATAGGCAAGGTCGCAGCGTATGGGGATGGTGATGATGCAGTGCTCAACGATATTGTCGACTATTGTAGTGTCATGGCTAACCCTCGTGACACCTTCCGGCAAGCCAACTTTTTTTTGAGGCGTCAAGTCGCAGTAGTGGAGCATTTCCAATTCAGGGTTCACGGCTGCAATTCTTCTACCCGCACGAAAGCGGCTCCCAGCCATTTCAGCACCGAAAACCTTAACTTTTGGCCAGAAGAACACCTTCGATCATACTCGGTGTAACTCAGCGTCTACGCTATCGCTTTCTTCTTCTCCACGACCTCGACATTTCCTCCATCTCTCTCCGTCGCAATCCATCGCAGCAGACGATTCGTCGCGATGGCAGACGCTCCTCCGTGAGGTCTCCACTACGCCTGCGACATGCTGCATCACTTTGATTCATAGACGCAACCTGGACCACCTTCTCAATCCAGATCTCGCTCGGAGGTTCGCTTTACCGGCCGCCGTGCCGCAAGAATGTCGTTGCAACTCCCCCGCATCCTCATCGTGGATCACTTCGACTCGTACACTCTCAATCTCCTCTCCTTGCTACACCCAGTCGACTCACCACCATGTCAAGCCTCGTCCAGCAATCGAGACGAGCTCACGCGAAGAATCGCGGATCGTGTCATCGTCCTGCCGCACACGCATCCTCTGCTAGCTCCCGACGCATTCCACGAGCTTGTTCGTCCACATATAGATGCCATCATTCTTTCGCCCGGCCCCGGGAGTCCTGACAAGGCCGCAGACTTTGGCGCGGCAGAGACGCTGCTGAAAGATGCATCTCTCAACGTTCCGGTCTTTGGTGTGTGCCTTGGTCACCAGGGGCTCGCAGTCGCCTTCGGCGGTCAGGTCACGCGTGCTGCAAGTGTAAGGCATGGCCTTCAGAGCAAGCTCAAGATCTCTGACACTCCGGCAGCAGAGGCAGGGTCATCTTCTGAGGTCTCTTCTGTTCTCCGAGGCGTACCCCAAGACGCCCTCGTTGTCCGCTACAACAGCTTGGTCGTCGATCCAACCACTCTGCCCGACTGTCTTCAGGTCACAGCCTGGAGCTATGATCACGTCTCAACAGCTCCGCCACCGAGGCCCGGCAACACCAGAAAGCACTCGACATTACCGACACTCCCGCCACCCACCCCTTCGGAACACTTCGCGCCACTCAGGCATCGCGAACTTGGCCCTCTTAGCCGTTCGCCTTCCACTCTTCCCTTCACTTCTCGCAATGGATCTGAGCGGCTTTCTGAGCCTGGCGATATGCCCCTCTCCGAAGCCACCAGCGTCGACGATATTGCCGAGGGCGAATCCATACAAATCCAAGGACACATAGGCGCTCCAGCTATCATGGCGTTGCAGCATAAGTCGTTGCCATTCCACGGCGTACAATTCCATCCCGAGAGCATCGAGTCCAATTGGGGTCACACGATCATGGCCAACTTTCTCGATATCGCTCGTCGATTCTGGAAGCAACAAACCTCGCATGAGGATGCACAGATGGCAGCGGATGCTCGAAACAGGATCAGAGCATGGGAAAGCACCTGTCTCCGTCTTCCAACGCATCTGAGGCTGGCTGGCGAGCGTTGCCTCGCTAGTGATGGGCTCATGCAAGTAGAAGTCCCCCTCAACAATGTTGCCGTCCCTGGACCCAAGTTCGCATTACTGGCAAAGCGATCCAAAGTCCTTCCTTCGGACAGCTTTGTCGACATGACCCGTATCTTCGACAAGCTTTTCCGCCGCTGCAGCCCTGCGGGAGCGATCTGGCTCGACAGCGCTCGCCCCAAGGATCCACACAGCAGATACTCTTTCATGGCGCTTCCTTCGTTCGTTCTTTCGTACAAGGACGGAAGCGGCCGCATCGTCGTGTCTGCGGACGACAGTCTGACCTCGGAAGTCTCGTTGGCTGGTACAGTGCAGCCCACGTTGTGGTCTTTCATGAACGCTTTGCAGGCTGAGCTCCTCTCGAGCATCGACTCGCAGGCTGCCTCGCCCATCCTCGACGACGACCAGCAAGGTAACGTGTTTCGCACCGGCTTCACGGGCTACTGGGGCTACGAGATGAAAAACGAGAGCCTCAATCTGGGGACGCGCGCGCCGGTCGGTAATCACGGAAATGCCTTCGACGCCGAGTTTTCGTTTTGTCCGAGGGTGCTCGCCTTCGATCATCTCTTGCGTCAGTGGATTGCATTTGCCCTCGTCGACCGCTCGCTTCCGGCTGCTTGCTGGTCCGGCTGTCTCGGGCAGGTCAATGGCGCTCTTCAAGACTTGCAGGCAAAGGGCAGACACTGGTCGCGATGGGCTTTGAACGAGACAGACAGCGAGGCGTGGGTGCATGACACGCTCGCCAAAGTGTCAGATCTCTGCAGGGAGGAGCCGCATCCCACGCGTGCAGACGCCGCGCAGAGTGCCGCAGCGTTCCGCGCTGCTATGCCGATTCTCAAGCCTCGCATGCAGGCGGAAGACTACATGGACCAGATCGAATCAGCTAGGGAGCTCATCGCGGCAGGCGAGAGCTACGAGCTTTGCATGACCAACCAATTCGAAGGCCAGCTTCAGCCCCTCTCTTCTCTGCCCGACACTGCGGACACGGACCACTTTGATCTCTACTGCAAGCTCAGAGCTCGCAATCCTGCTCCATACTCCGCCTACATCAGACTGCCCACCTTGACGACTAGTCACGAAGGACTGCAACCGCGACAGCGCGGTAGGGCGATCCTTAGCACGAGCCCGGAACGATTCATGCGCATCACTGCAGACGGCCACGTCGAAATGAAGCCCATCAAGGGCACGTTGGCCCGAGCAGGTTTCGGGCCTGGTGAACAAAGGATGCGCGCAGGCGGCGGCTGCACACCCGAGGAGGAGCTCGTCAAGCAAAGATGGCGTCTCGCGGAAGACGAGTCGCGTCGGGACACACTCTCTGCGGACATCAAGGAGCGCGCAGAGAACCTGATGATCGTCGACCTGATCCGCGCGGACCTCTTTTCGTTCTGCAACTCGGACAGCATCGCCGTGCCCAAGCTGATGCAGGTCGAGTCGTATGAGACGGTACATCAGCTGGTCACCACCGTCACGGGTCAGCTCAAGTCATCCGTCGGAACAACCGAGGCCATTCGTCGTTGCTTCCCACCAGGAAGCATGACGGGCGCTCCGAAACGACGCAGCGTCCAATTGCTGGAGCGGCTCGAGCTCAATCTCGTCGATGCACAGAGGGATGACGAGCTGCGAGCCAGAAGAGGCATCTATTCGGGCGCTCTCGGCTGGCTCGGCTTTGACGGAGCCGCCGACTTTTCCGTCGTCATCCGTACGCTCATCGCCGAGGGCGACAACGTCTCGATCGGCGCCGGTGGAGCCATCACTTACCTTTCTGATGCCAGCAAAGAGTGGCAAGAGGTGCTGGATAAAGTCACCGCCCTCGCCAACATCGAAGCATGATTCCATCAACGCTTCTTAGCGTCCAACACTGTTCCTCAACGGGAACAAAGAATAACTTTCCGTAGAAAGTAATTATACCCTCGATTCAACATAGAGTCTCCAGTCACACTACCGCACCACAGCATTTTGTAAGCTTTCCTGTTCACTGTACCTTTTAATCGCCATATGTCACTGTCACCTCATCTTGATGTTCGTCGCTACCTCTCACGTAGCGCTTGATTCGACTGACCCGGGCTGATTCCGACACGTGCCCGAAGTGACAAACAGTTCCGAATTTGAAGCGACACCTCCTTTTTCTATTGCTTTTATGTTTTAATGAGAGGCATGAAGACTGGACGGATACAGAGGCTGACGGAAACCGGTTGAACAGCTTCAGCAGAGCATGTGACAAGAAGGGCAAATCAGGATGCGACGGTGTTGAACGTCAAAGTATACTCAGGAGAAGGGAGGCTGGGGAAGAAGCGGAGCTTTCGAGAACTGATTTTTTTTTTTTTGGTGGTTTGTTGGTTTTCTTGGGTGTCGCTTGTTGAGAGATGGAAAGGCAGGGTTGGGGAAACGAGCGGGGGAATTGGTGGAAGGAAGGAGAGTCGGCCACAAGGATGCTGCGGGACAGAGCTTAAGACTGTACCGATGGCATCCCACGGTAGATCTCGCTGCCTTCTACTACTCAAGCTCTTCATCCAACACCGTCGCAGCCAACCGCACCTCGCTTCATCTCCCTCTGCTCGCCCATCATACCCCTACCCTTCTCCACATCGCCACCCAGCTTCTGGATCCTCTCCTCCTTCTCCCTCAACAGCTCAGCCACCTCCCTCTCCAACAACCTCCTCTGGGCACCCGCCCTCTTACCTGCAGCATTGACGCTCTCCAACAGCTCCACGTCGGAGATCCTGTGCTTGCTGCCACTCTTGGCCTCAATGCCGTTGCCGAGCTGGTTGGCGTCTGCAGCGGTGAACTCGTCGAAACTCTCCTCGAGGACCTTGAGTACGACGCTGAGGTTGTTGGGCAGGTACTGGAGGATGGGGCTTCCGCCGGTGGCGATGTCGTAGCTGGTGCGTTGGATGATGTAGCTCTTGGTGAACATCCAGTGTCTGTTCCTGAATTCCCGGATCTGATCCACGAGCAGCACGTACAGTGCCTTGCTGCGGGCGCTGCTTGACATGGCGAAACCACGAACTCCCGCCAGAGTGGATCGGGCTTCGAGCTGCTGCAGGAACTCTCGCTGGTTCTTCGGTCGGTACGAGCGGAAGTCGCGCAGCGTCTTGGTCAGATCGTTGTTGGGCATGTGCGCCGTGATCTCCAGGAGGTTATCGCCGGTGGGGACGATGGAATCGTTGGCTCCGGATTCACCGCGGTAGAACTGGGGCTCTTCGCTGACGCCTTCGTAGACGACTCCCTGCGGGAACATGGCGTTCATCTTCTTAGGACCCGTGCCGAAGATGAAGCTTCGGTACTTGAGGTAATCCTCGGGCAGAGAACGTTTCCACATGGTCTCCATGCTCTCGTTGATCTTTCGGTACACCACCAACAATCGCTCAAAGGCGTCTTGGAACGCAGCTACGTCCTTTGCGTTGCATGCTCGGAGAGCGTCCTCCGTAGCGGAGACCAACTGACCGGTGTAGGAGACCATCTCGACATGAACCAAGATGAACCCTCTCTCGGAGCCAGAAGCGTCTTCGAAGGAACGGATCAACTCCATGTTGTCGAAGCTGTATTTTCCTGCATTGCCCTTGTAGTTCGGGTCCTTGCAGAGGTAGTTCACCAGGGCGTAGGAGGAGGCGTACTCCATGTAAGGGAAATGACCCAACTTATCGGCGAGCTTCTTGAGGGGAACGGCGAGCTGCTGCGGAAGAACAGATCGACCCTGGGTGTACAATCCGGTTTGACGGAATGCTCGATCAACGGGTTCGAGAAGATAAGCCGATGTCGCGAAGCAGTAGTCGCGGAAGAGCGCGGCGAGCAAGTGGGAGTTTCCGGAGGAGATGGCAGAGTCGACAGCCTTGGCTTCGGGTCCATCGGGTTTGAGCTCGTCCAGAACGGCATCGCCGAACTCTCCGGTGCCGAGAAGTCCAGTGGCGCGGTGTCCAGCGGAATCGGCAGGTTGGTGGATCGTCATCCTGTCGAGGAGCGAGGAGAGACCAGAGAATGCCGAGGGGAGGGTGACGAGTGGATCCTCACGAGGAAGGAAGCCTCGATCGCGAGAGATTACAAAGGGTGGAAGCTTGGAGATGGCTTCAGCATCGTTCGAGAGAACGGCAGGGTGCTCCTCGAGCAAGTACGGCTCGACGTCGCGACCGGGGCTGGAAGCTGGGACGGAAGCTGCGTCAGATACCTGGGCAAGGGTTCGACGGTGGGGCAGGGCGACGGCTGCCCTGGGGGCCAAGGCGGCCGACCGCAAGGTTCGGCTTCGAACTGCGGGGAGCATTGTGGGCAACGACAGGCGTTTACTTGATTGGGGATGAACGATCTTGCGAGGCGGTGCACTCAAAGAGATGGAGGAGTAGTGTAGGGGGAAAGGTGGGTAGCTGAAGCAGTCAGGACACCTTATACGACGAATGAGATCAGAAAGCGAGGAGGCGTCAGCAAGTATACACACGCCAAGCTCAGACATACACCAAAGCGGCGAGACCTTCCTTCGCGGCTGGAAAATGCGTCTTCTTCCATTGATCCCGCAACGTCTCACCGCACAGACCTCGAACGAAGGCTACACTCCGAAACTACTTATCGTTCAGAACAAACAAGCACATGTCTTGAGCTATAATTGCTCAGAAAGCGGTCAGCAGGCAAAGACGACCTGCCAAGTACAAACTGTCTTGTCAGCGGCGTGCGCCTAGCAACTCCTTTGCATCGGATCGAAGTAGAAGGGGGGGAGGAAAAGGCCCAGGAAAAGGCCCGATATATACGCTATCCGGCGAAAGGCCCAGCCTATCACCTCGCAGCTGGAGAGATACGCTGCATGGGCAGCAAGCAACCCCACATCGGATGGCATATGACCTTGGAAGGTCTTTTTCGTTCTTGGACAGCTCGCTAGCGAAACAAGCGACGCGTGTGAGTTGTGCGAAAAAGGCCCGGTTTTTGGCCCGTCTGAATTTGCGCCCGGTCAGATACCCGCGTGGATTGCCGCGAGTATCCTTCGGCACCAGGCGGTGCCGTGCTTTGAGATTGCAATGCGAAGGAAAGGGCCAATCCGAGATACTCTGTGCAGTGCAATTCGGTTGAAAGGAGTTGACGGGATGCACTGGATAGGAGAACCTTTCCGGCTGGGCATTCGGCTCATCGTCGCACAAGCAGGGACGTACGTTGACAACACGTGTCGAAGGCAGCCGCGATAAGCTCTCAGCTCTCGATCAAGTTGTCTTCGGCCTGAATCACTCCGAGGAAGCAAGAAGTGAGAAGGATCACCGCATGAAATTTCAAGCTCGTCTAGAACGTCTCACGATCGACCGCCGGTCTGGGAGTAGAGGGACTCGGGTCGCGACGCGCACCTTCGGAAGCAACGTGAACCTGGTCGTATACGCTTCTGCCGGATGGTGCGTCCGTCCCCAATGATAAACCAACCGCCCCACTTTCTTTCACCTCCCCGTCATCGCCCGTTGTGAGCCTCGGCAGGGTCGCCACAGGCGCTAACAACGGCGGGCCCTCTCCGATCCGATCTACACTAACCTTCTCACCGCTGCCACCAACTGCCGTCGAGTCAGGCGTGCTTCCTGGTCTGGACACCTCGGGCGGCGGTGGTGGGGACTTGACACTACCCCTGCCGGCTCGGTTCAACAACAGAGGACTCTCGCTTCGTATCGTGTATGGGATCGGTGGCGTATCAATTCTTCCCGGGACGTGATTCGGCTGTGGCGTGGTGCTGCGGAAGAGCGACATGGCTGCGGCGTCTTGCAACCTGACTTTATCCGCTGAAGCACCGACGTTCCGGGGACTCGGTGTGCGCCGGATGATTTGACTAAAATTGGGTGAGAGCTGACGCTTGATCTCGGTTCCTGAGATACTGTTAGGCGCTAGCCCCTTGTGGGCGTTGGGTAGCGTCGTCGAAGGTGACTGAGCTGGCACTCTCTCCTGTGCCGGTGCAGCGTGCTCGTGCGCTCCGCTGTGTGGAGCAGCGCCAAGAGTAGCCGCTGCGGGGGCACGGGGCGAGTGGTTGAGTACTTCGCTGTACAGATCGATCGAAGCTCTGCCTGGCGTTGAGAGGTTGGCCGGGCTAGCAATCCGCTGCACCGGTGGAGACGAGAACACACCACGGTTGCCCGGAAAGAGATCTTGACCCGGCTGGGCAAACGTCTTTTCCGGATCCCAGTCGTCGTACAAGTCGATCGTCTGGTCAGCCCTCGTGTTAGCGAATGTGCCACGAACGGGTGTGGTTGTCGTGCTGCCCCTATGTGCTCCGCTGTTGGAACCATTTCGACTAAGAAAGGAAGGGAAAGGTCTGGATCGCGACTGTCGATCGGATGATATGGAGTCGTCCGCCTGAGGCGAAGTTGCGCCTGCGGATGATGCCGAAGGTCGACCTGCAGCCGGCATGACTGTAGCTGCGGTCCCACGCCGAGTCTTTTTGCGACTCTCGTAGCGAGCACGACCGAGCGTCTCGAGTGCTTCTTTGACGCTGTGCGAGTAGGCGTAGTCGGACGCGGTGGAGCCTTCGGCGTTCTTGACAGCAAGGGAACAGCCACGCTCGATGAGCAGCTGCAAGAGCGACACGTGTCCCCATGCGGATGCAAAGTGCAGCGCAGTATTGCCCGCGCGGTCTTGCAGATCGACCTCGGCGCCCAAGTCCAAGAGCTGGCGTGCTACATCGTCAAAGCCGCGTATGCAAGATAGATGAAGTGCGGTCCTTCGGTCGTGCAAGGTCTCGGCGTCGATCAGATCAGCCAACGTGGATGCGACGTGGCTCGAGGTGTACGTCGAGTAGGCGTAGATGATGTCGGAGCGATCGTACAGAGTTGCGAGGTGGAGCACGGTGTTGCCGTCGGTATCTAGGCTCGGGATGTGTTGTTCATGTCCCATTTCTATGAGCCAGCGAATCATCTCTACATCAGCATTGTGTCTGATGGCTACGAGCAAGCTGGGATCAGCATCTTCGACTGCATCTTGTGCAAGGGACTCGTCGTGTACGGCGAGTGTGTATTTGCGGTGGTGGTGATGCTTGTTTAGACCTACACGCTCGGGCGCGTCTGCAACGTTGCGGATGTCGAAGGGATGTGCCGACGAAGGCCGTTGCGCCTGTGCTGCACGCAGAGCCGCTCTGGGCACGCGAGAGGTGCTTCCGTCGCCAAGCGCGCCGTATGCGTTTTGTTCTTCGGAGCGGGGCAAGAACTGAAGGTCGAATGCTCTGGCAGCAATCCGCTGTGCTGCAGCCAGGTCGCCTTGCTGGATAGCTCGTCGAAAGCGCTGGCCTAAAGTGGTCCGAGAAGATGTCGATGGCCCCGAAGCAGCTGGTTGCACTCTACGAGAAGGAATTTCGACTTTGTTTGTTCGGGCTGGCGTAGCGATGCTTGGTTGCCTCGGTGTTCGCAACAGCGGATTCGGAGTTGCGGACTGCGGTATGGACAGCATCCTGTCGGCATGACAGTGAGATCAGTTGTGCCGGAGTCGAGAATGGCAGGAAGCGAAGCTCGGCCAAGTGTACTTTGATAGCTTCGGTATCAAGATATTAGTAGCTTCTCGAGCTCGACGTCCCCAGTTCGCGGACGGTTTCACGACTGCGTTGAGCTGGATGAAGGAACGCCCGGGCGGACGGTCGCCTCTTCTTCAACCCACTTTGAGGCGCTTAGCACCGTCTCGACTGATAGCGTCGACGCAAGTTGTCCTTTCGCCCAAAAGTTCTGCAGTTGGTGTTTGCTAGCCGCCGCTGCACGGACACTGCACATAGTACACCGAGTGCATTCCCTCAAGATATTTTCAGGGTCCAGACCACCAGTCCCACCAGATCGTGTCCCGATTTGCATGTAAATATCTCGATCGATTCGAGCGTGATCGGAACATTTTTACAAAACGAAAAAAGACGAGGAAAAAGTCAGGAAAAGAATTCTTGAGAAAATCCCTCAAATCAGGCTCGTGCGCCCGCTTTGTTCTTGCTCAAGTTCACGCCGTGACGCTGACAAGCTGGACCACGGTCAAGACAGGCGTCAGGGAGACCTTGCGCGACTCGAACAAGAGCAGCAGCCTGGACGCAAGGAGCGATATGACATTGTTAGGACCACCGCCATGCGCTAGACAGCGGCAAAGCGGCGTAGAGGGTGCGGCAACGTGCTCGCATCTTGCATGGAAGCCCAGCACTGCCGTCGCGCTGGGTGCTGAGGAGTGGTCTGGACAGACAACGCTCTTGACCAGGCTATGAACGCCATCTCCTGCGACGCCGGCTCGTTACTTGACGGTTGAAAAGGGTGACAAGTCTTGAGTGGCGGGCTGTGTGCAGGTGTACAGCAGCGCACGTCGCTGGCGAGCCAGCTCCCCTGTTGTGTTAAGATCCTCTGGATTTTCGCCCGGACTGAGTTCTTCTGCCGCCTTCTGCGCTCAACGCTGACGCCGTCCGCTCCCCTCAGCCAAAATTTCTTCTGCGACTTCTTCCGTCTGTGGAGTTGAGCTGTGTTGTGGCAGAGGATCGCCTTGCCGCATGGACCAGCTCGAACAACACTATATAAACGTCCCAGGTACTCCGTCCTGCTGTTTCCACACCAGAACTATTTCTCCTCGTCCTCATACACAAAAGTAACGTAAGTGTCCTATGACTTTGTACCATCCGTCTCCCCGTCGTCATATACACTGCGTCGAGTCAAGGTTCGCAGTTGTGACCGCATACACGTTGATCTTTCCAGATTCTAGCATCGACGCCCGCACTTCATTTTCAGTGTGGATCGCACGCTTCTAGAAGCCTTCTTCTCGATCGCCGTTGTTGCTGTTTGCGACTCTCCCTCCCCTCGCATCTATCCATTTTGCCATACCTGCTCACTCACACACAGTACTTCTTACTTTGCTATTTTCCGCGATGCACGCCACCTTTGCACGTCAATTCACTTCGTCCGCCAGAATCATGTCCAACGTTTTCTTCGACATCACCAAGAACGGCAGCCCTCTGGGCCGCATCACGTTCAAGCTCTACGACGACGTGGTGCCCAAGACCACGCAGAACTTCCGTGAGCTCTGCACTGGTCAGCACGGTTTCGGTTACGAGGGCTCCTCGTTCCACCGTGTCATCCCCCAGTTCATGCTGCAGGGTGGTGACTTCACTGCCGGCAACGGTACCGGTGGCAAGTCGATCTACGGCGCCAAGTTCGCCGACGAGAACTTCAAGCTGGCCCACACCAAGCCCGGTCTGCTCTCGATGGCCAACGCCGGTCCCAACACCAACGGATCGCAGTTCTTCATCACCACCGTCGTCACCTCGTGGCTCGACGGAAAGCACGTCGTCTTCGGCGAGGTCGTCGAGGGCATGGACATCGTCAAGGCCATCGAGAACGAGGGTACCAACTCGGGCAAGACCAAGTCCAAGATCACCATCGCCAAGTCCGGTACCGTCTAAGCCGATCGCTTGACTCGCTGCTGCACCCCAAAGAATAATGCATGCATACACGTATTTTCGCTGTAGATTCGTATAAGAGCTGCAATTCGAGATGCGTTGTAAAATGTTGCTCTCACTGACAGGTGTGAAATGAAGTTGCTTGCGGAGAAGCCGAAGACGCCTTCCGCCCCGACAGAAACTTCCTTGTGTGGGCTGTGGGCGTAAGGCACTACTAAGATGAGATCTGACTCGCAGCAACTCAGCAACGCACCCGAACCAGACGGGGAGAGTGAAAGCTTCCCAAGACAGAACAGTGAATGATATTGAATCCATAGATCAACAGGACGCATCATGAAGAGTTTTCCTTCCAGACATCGGAACTCGACTCCAACCCCGCAGCAGCAGCCGCTTGCTCCGCATCGATCGTAATGGGCGAATGAATGGCAACGTCTTGCTGTGCATCCGCTTCCACGCCTATCCACGAAGAGCTCATGTTCGAGCTCTCGGCGTCACTTCTGCTTTCCTGCTTGCTACCCTCGCGTTTCGCCGAGATCGACGAGGAAGTTGGGGAATCGCTCGATAAGCTCACCACGCTGGCACTGTACGAATCGGCTCCGCCTCCGGTCAATATGGCGTCTCGATCGAGTCCGGCAGCCGAAGCAAGATGCTCATCCTTTTCCGCTGTAGAGACCTTGCCGGGGCTGACGGGAGTGAAGTTCAAGCCACCGGAGAGGCCCCTTCTGCGCGTCCTCACTGGACTGTCCCGGCCGCTCTCCGTCCCACTCTCCGCATCTGTGTCAGCCATCCCCAACGCCCCATCAACACCAACCCTCGGGGCCCGACCGAAATAATCCTCTTCTCCACTCTCCGTCGCAGGAGAAACCATCGCATCATCCGACGAACGTCGTTTCGCCAAACTGCTCAATCTCGCCTGTTGACCACCGCTAGCCACCCACGCGGCCTCTTCTTCGGCGGATGCGATGCTGAGACTTCGTGCACGTTGTCGCAGCAGCGTCTCTGCATCGTACGTTCCCGGTGTGAGAAGCGGCGCTTTGACGATGCTAGGGATGTTCGAGCGATCTGTAGGTCGATGGCGATCGTTCTGGTAGACTCTGGGTTTGCGTCGGGAGCTGGATCGACCGAGGGCAGTTTTGACGCCTGATTTGGTCTGACGTTGAATACGAACTCGACGCCGATGCAAACCTAGCGTTCGGAAGACGGCGTATCCAGCGAAGTCGATGACTCCGATCAGAAAGATTGGAAGGAGGATGAGAACCGAGATGAGCCGACAGGTCTGCGAGAAGAGCGTGATCCAGTAGGGCATGGGTGGGTCGATGATCATCCTCCATGTCGATACAGGTTGCGGATCTGGATTGCGGAACAGCGCGGACTCGAGCAGGTGTTTGAGGGTGGTGAAGAGGCTGCTGTCCGCCCAAGAGGAGGAAGCGGACTGTTGGAAGAACGACATTGTGTTGAATCCTCGCACACGAAAGTTGTACGATGGGTGGGCGACTCTAGCGGAATGATGAACGTTTGACTGTGCGATTTGCCGTCCTGTTCGACTGCGGCTCAGTGCATGCCGGTCATTCGTATTCGATACGCCTGCGATGCTGCGATAGATCGGAAATGTGACGATTCGAGCAGTGCTGTTGTGGTGAAGAGGCTGCTTGTCCTTCTTTGTGAGTATCGAGGGTGGGTGTCCAGAAGCATAGCCTTGGGCTGTCTTGGACCTGGGGCTGAGCGGGGTTTCCCTCTTGAGCTTTCAGGCGTGTGAAATTGTGGACCTGCATGAGCACGAAGGCACCTTTCAGACCAGGCTCGTGCACTGAAATTATGTTAATGGCATGTTAAGGCGACTCTTCATGTTGTCATTAGGAGCATTTTACACGTACGAGTCGTCGCTGGCGAGAAGAAAAGAACTCAATTTGCGCCGCCTCGAAGCCGAGGAAAAAAAGTTGGAATTTTATGGAGGACAGTCCAAAAAAATGGAGGAATTCTCGAGCGACACCCTTTCTCTGCTGCAGCCGGTGGCACTTCCTCCTGCCGCATCTCACAGCTCCACCATCTCTCGAGGAGCATCTCCCATATACCCGCGCAGTACACCATGTCGGCAGAACAAGTCAAGCAGGAGGAGCAGGTGCCTGCTGCTTCCACCTCGGCAGCACCCGAAGCCTCCTCCACCGCTCCCACCACCGAAATGACCGTCGACGAGGCCAAGGAGGAAGCCCTTCGTCAGGTCGAATTCTACTTCCACGACTCCAACCTTCCCTACGACAAGTTCCTTTTCACTTTGACCCGCAAAGACCCGGAAGGATGGGTGCCCATCGCCACCATTGCCTCGTTCAAGCGTATGCGTGCCATCAAGGAGCTTCTCGGTCTTGACGGCATCGCTACCGTTCTTCGAGGATCCAAGGAGCTCCTCGACGTCAGCGAAGACGGTGCTAACGTCCGTCGACGAAAGGAGCTCGTGCCCGTCAAGGACGCCTTCGACCGATCTGTCTACGCCAAAGGATTTGGCTCTGAGACCGAAACCCTGCAGAAGGAGCTCGAGACGTTCTTCAACACCTTTGGCAAGATCAACAGCGTCCGCATGCGACGTGACATGGAATCGTCCGAAAAGCCAAAGCCCTTCAAGGGATCCGTGTTCGTCGAGTTTGCAGACATGGAGGACCGAAACAAGTTCCTCGCCCAAGCAGCAGCCGCCGAGCCCGAACAGGACGGTGGTAAAGGCATCACCTTCCAAGACACCCAGCTCGTAGCCATGAGCAAGGACGCTTACGTTAAGATGAAGATGGAGGAGAAGGGCATCGACCCCAGCAGCAACAAGGTCCACCGTGGCAACGATGCGTCGCACAAGAAGTTCAACGCTTTCAAGGAGATGAACCGACAGCAGCGAGATGGATCGCGTCCCAACAGGGCGGAAGACAACAAGCCCAAGCGATCCGATCCATTGGAGTTTGAATACAACGGCAAGCCTCTGACCACCCGTGCCGATGGCACTGTTGACCCGGACGCCGTCGAGTTCCCCGCCAACTCGGTGCTCAAGTTCACCGGCGCCGGCGAAGGCGGCAACTGGAAAGATCTCAAAGACACCCTCATTACTGTCCACCCAACCTCGTTCGTCGAATTCCCCACCGGCGCCGTCGAAGGTGCCGTCGGCTTCAAAGAGTCCCTCTCCGACGACAAACTCGCCGAGATCAAGGGCAAGAACATCACCGTCGGCGGAAACGTCGTCGAGTTCTCCCGTGTCGATGAGGAAACCGCCAAGAAGTTCTACATCGAACGCGCCAACTTCCGCGCATCGTTCATGCTCGATCGACGCGAGGCTGATTCGCAGCGCAACGGCGGTCAGCGTGGAAATGGAAGCTACAGCCGTGGCGGTCGTGGTGGTCGTGGTGGCAAGTTCGGCAGGGGCGGCGGTCGAGGTGGTTTCGGCAGAGGTGGTGGAGACAAGAGGAAGCGAGAAGACGGCGGTCGTGACGACGGCGCACCACCTTCCATCGGAAAGAAGGCCAGGTCGGAAGAGTAAACTTCCGGCCGCCAAAAATGTGTACATATCCTTTACATCTGCATCGCCTCTCCCCTCATCGACATTTGTATTCTGCATCCCATCTCGCTCCCGATTTCACAGTCTGTGCTCCGACCGCTCTGAACAAGTTCCATTGCAAAAAGTGACCTCAATCTCCAAGCTTGGGAAGGGAATCACTTTGACCGAGCAGCGAGGACTGTCTCTTTATGTTGCTGGCGATGCTTTCTAATGGCTCTATCGGCAATCAAATTTCGCCAGAAGGGGATGGCAATCCACCCGATCAGCGCAATCACCCTATCGAGCAAGCCACGATTTGTTGGACCAGCACCGAGAGCTGCTGTGCGGAACAGCTCCGTGTTGAAGTCCGTCGTGATGAAAAAGTGCCCCTTTTCGACGCCTGTGTCAGGAAAGAATGTTCGATGTTGTCAGTCCAACCGAAGCTCCTACTATTAAACTTTTCGGGCACCGTTCCGAAACAACAGTCGGAACGATCCCGAGAACAAGGGCAGCGTTTGCTGCTCTGCTTCGCCAACTCACCCTTGATGAGACCCTTTGCGCATTGCGCCGGTGTCAAACCATCTTCCTCGCCTTCGATTTCGAGTGTGATCTTGGGCTTGGTCTTGTTTTCCTCTTCCAGCCCGGGCGACAGAATCGTTCCTGGGAAGTAGGCCTGGACGGAGATGCCGTAGAGTATCAATTCGGACCGTAGCGACTCGGCGAGTCCTGCAGTTTCAGCCAAAGAGTAGAAAATATAATTGACTCGGTGAGCATGCAGATCATGGCGATGCAAAGCTTCTTCAAGAGCGATTGTTGGTCCTACGTACCTCTGATGGCATGCTTCATGGGTCCGTACTGAGAGTAGCCGATAAGTCCAATGAGGCCGAGCGTGGAGCTGATGAGGACGATTTTGCCATGGGCAACGTTGTTCCGTGCCATGGCATTCGCTGCTGCCTACTCGAGGACAAGGCAATCAGGGTGCGACGGTGGGTTGGCACAAGTATGGCAAATATTAGTGAATGTCCGCAACGGTACGCTCAATGAGAGAGGTAAAAGCTTACGTGTGAGGTAGCGAGGCACGTCCAGTAGTCGGTCCTCATACCCTTTTCGAAGTCGCTTTCGGTCTGTTCGATAAAGAAGCCCGGTTTGGCGCCACCAGCGCAGCAAAACACGGTATCTGGAACGACGCTGCACGACTCGATGGCTCGTTTCGCGCCTTCGAAAGTCGATACATCTGCAGCGACATACTCGATCTTCTGGTCTTCCGTTTTGGCTGCTGCCTGCAAGCGGAGAAGTCCGGACGAGACAGATCCACAAGAAAGGGGGGACCCAGCAGAATACCACACGACGAAGGATTTGATCACGTCAGCATCGAACCCAACAATACCAAGAGCGTCTTGCTCTCCTTCAAGCAAGCTTTGTCGTAACTTACCTTGACTTTGCTCACTGCTTCTCGAAGCTTGGACTCGGTTCTGCTGCAGATTGTGACGTTGGCACCCTTGGAAGCGAGCAACTCGGCAACCGCCAGGCCGAGACCCTGCGAGCCGCCGGTGATGAAGACGTGCTTTCCTTGCGCTTTCCACTTCTTGCTCCGCAGCGCACCCATGATGGACGAAAGGACGATCGATAGGATAATCGCGGCCAGCGCGGTTCTTGAAGCGAGGCTCGTGAGCAGCGCGGGTGCGGATAGCATTGCGCTATCTCCGGCGTTTGCGGGTCGGGCGACTTTGAGCGAAAAAGCTGATCCCGAGGTAGTTCCGAATGCCGAGCACCGCTAGGATAAGGTCTGGCAGCTCGAGTGTCGATCTCGTGGAGCTTGATGAAGGTGTCGGTTGTGAGGGGCCGGCAAGGAAGCGAGGTGTTGGTCTCGATTCGTGATTGGGAAAAAGTGTAACTTAGCCTGGACACTGGTTCACGTACCTCTCACGCAGCGCGGCAAAACCTTAACATGCTCAGTCTCTCAAAAAACCGCGTGCTCGTGCTCGAGCCAGCAACACCATCTTGACCAGATCTTCTCAACCACCTGTCTCTCTCGATTCTCCGTATTAAGCCGCTGCAGAGGCCCATCGACAACAGCAAGGAGGAGGCGAGAGGTCGCGCACGCTTGGACAGCCAGCCATGAATGCCCATGCTTCCACCAGCAGCATCAACGGGGACGCAGGGCTCTACGGCGACGAACCGCGAGAAGCACCGGCGTTCCCATCGCTGACACCCCTCTCCCACGACTTGGCCCTGCTATCGCCCACAGAGACTCCCAACTTCTCCGTCGACGACTTTCTCCTCTCACGCACAAAGGCTTCCGACCTCAACTTTATCCTCAGCGACCTCCGCAGCTACAGCGAGAAGCTCAAGGACGAACTCTACTCGATCATCAACGAGGATTACAAGGATTTCGTCTCCCTCGGCAGCAGTCTCAAGTCGGAAGCGCATCGCATAGATCGACTTGGATGGAATGCTCGCTCCATAGATGCTGACTCGCAGGAGCATGTTCCATCGCAGGGCCTGATGGCTCCGGTGCGCGACACTTTGCTCGCCTCCCGTAGTATGCTCAAGAGTGTCCAGGAGGATATTGAGGATTGCATCAGGCGTAAAGAGGATGCGAGCAGTCACAAGACGAAGCTCGAGCTGATGCTGCAGCTCGACGATTCGATCGTAAGGCTCGAGGATCTGCTGCTGATACAGGACGAGGCGGCCAAAAAGGGAAGACGAAGATCGTCTCATGCCGCACGGAGGCCTTCGTTGCTGAGCATCACTTCTGTCGGAAAGCGAAGAGATAGCGTTGCATCAGCGGCATCTGGTTCGGATCAAGAGCTTTCCGACTACGCCATGTCTTCCGAGTATGAGGACGAATCGGAGAGTGACGAGGATCTTTCATCGGATGAACCCGAAAACAGCAAAGTCAACGGTCACGGTCGACAAAAGCGCGCCAGACGAAAGATCCTCCGTCGCTTCTCTTCGGGCGCACCACAATCATCGTGGTCAACAAGATCCTCTGACGATCACTCTCCCACCCGCACAAGAATGCGCTCGGACACACTCACCAGCAATGGTGCTTCCGCTTCCTCATCGATGCTCGGACTACCACAAAGGATCGCACGCACCTCAGCAGAGTACTCTCGCCTGCGCTTCCTCCACCGTCGTATCGACGAGGAGAGCCTCAGCCACTTCACAGACGCCCTTCAAGATCGCATCGACAACGTCCGCTCACGGCTTCGTCAAGACGTTCGCACGCTTCTCGCTCATCTCCTTTCGCCCCAATCGCTCCTGATGCACGGCCAAAGTAGTGTCAAAGTACCATCTTCGCCAGAGCTCCGGAAAGCGCCTCGGTCTTCGCCGATTGCAGCCAGCGCACGCAGAACGAGCTTCTTGCAGAGTCATCCTGCGACGATACACGAGCAGGCGACGAACGAGTTGGACGCGTGGAGCCAGATCGCCGAGCCGGTTGAGCAAGGAGCAGAATCGACGTATTGGGAGGCGAGGTTGGAGGAGCAGCGTTCGTGGTTGGAGATGGCTCTGTCGACTTTGAATGCGCTTCCGCTCGTGAGTGATCGTCAGGAGGATGGCGATGAGGGGGTCGGGAAGCGGGGAAACGAGGCTGAGGAAGCTGTGCGTGATCTGCTGGTCGTTGATTGGGCGACAAAGAACATTGGCGTCGACAAGGAGTCGCCGGAGAACGATGTCACCGGCCAAGGTTCGTTCAAGGACCTGCCACCGGCAGTGCAAGCACTCTTCGCCGAGCATCGCAGCCACATCTCATCTCTTCTCCTCTCATCTTCCTCCACATCCGACCCCTTGGTCGAGCTATACAACTCCATCCTCACATTCGTCTCCACCACCGCATTCCAAGTATGCGACGCCTCTCGCGAGATCTCTCACCAACTATGCACCTCCTCCTCCACCGTCTCCGACCCAACCAGCGGCTCCTCTCGCAACGAGCTCGACTGCGATATCTTCACCAACGTCATCTGGTCCACCCTCTCCTCCCGTCTGCTCGATACGATGGGCAACACCATCTTCTTTGTCGGACAAACCGATCTTTTCTACTCCAACTTTACGCTCACTTCGAAGTTTCTCTCGCGGTTCCTCGACCTCGCGCCTACGCCGGAGAGCAGGGCGGCGATGCAGGCGCATGCGAACTGGTCGACGTTCAAGAGGAGGTGGCAGTTGCCCGTGTACTTTCAGATGCGGTTCAGGGAGGTTGTGACGGAGATGGAGGCGAAGTTGGCGGAAGGAGGAGGGAGGAGGAGGACGAAGGTGGGTGGGGAAGAGTGTATGGAAGCGACGAGGGGGATGGTGGAGGCGGTGGAGAGGGTTTGGGGGGAGGGTGTGCATATACACGAACTGTCGGCGAGGGAGTGGAGGGTGACGCTCCAGCTGATGAGTCGGTACAAGACGTGGGTGGAGGAGCAATCCCCCGTCGAGGTGAATCGACCGCATGAAATTGCAAGGATTGGTGGTGGTGGGGGTACAGATTCGAGGACGAGTTTGGATAGGTCGAGTGTGGAGGTTTCGAGGGTGTCGACTCCGCAACCAGCGGGGGATCTAAGTGGACAACAGCAGGATGACGAGCAATTGGAAGTGGGTGTACATCTTGTTCGGGATTGTCTGTTGTTGAGGAGGAGGATGGAGGAGATGTTGGACAAGGTGATCCTGCACAAAATCGGTCAAGGGGTTGAGCTTGACGAAAAGTCAGGGTTGGAAGGCTTGAGATCGGATCTGTGGAGCGTCCTTGACGGGGAATCCTTATCCTTCATCCCCGGACTTACGTCTTCCATCGGTCGTCTAGCCTACAACCTCATCCTACCTCGCGTCGTATCCCCGCTTCGGATGCTCCGATCATTCTCGACCCCGACCTACCGTCCCACGACCTCCGAAGGCGGACCTGCCGTCCAAGTCATCCACCAAATGTTCACCCCGCTCACCGCATTCCTCACGCTCTGCACCTCCCTCCCCACATCCACCAAACGTCACTGGTCCGCAAAAATCCTCTCCGAGACCTTCAAACGCTACACATCCACCATCGAGACGATCAACAAAAACCAACAGAGCTTGATCAAGCTCAAAAAATCGCAGGCCCCAACGACCCTGCTTGGTGGGTTGTGGAAGAGCAACTCTTCCTCAACAACTGGAGGGGATACGACAGACTTGGAAAAATCCTTCGAAGAGACAAACAGACATGCGTTGACGACGTTCGAGCGCCTACTGGAGGAGCTGCACCTGGAATTCGATCTGGACCAATGGGACGCTTGGATCGCCTTGAGGAACTTTTTGCTTTCAGGCTTCGATCAGCTGTAGAGTCGTCACCCTCACATCACTCGCAGATTCGCAACAGCCATGCTCAGCACGGCGACAGACAACCAGCACAACGCAAGCACGTCGATGCGAAAGTATAGAGTCAATGCAATGTATTAAAAAAGATGAAGAGAGTGGAAGAGGCATTTGTGCACATGCAGCTTTAAACGGAGTAGGATCGAGGCAAACACTCATCGATGATTTGCCAAAGAGGAAGGAATTCGAGAGGGACGCAGGAGAATGAGGGGCGAACGATAAGAGGCGTCCGGCAAGAGGAGAGCGAGGCGACTCTTGACCTGTCGTGTATGGGGTGTTCAGTCGAGCGCCTTGCGTGAAGGGATATCGGATGCTGTCAGATGCTGGAATAGAATGGGTATTGTTCGGAGGCATGAGAAAATCAAGATTCCCACTGATCCTCCTCCGGCTCGCGATCTCCCTCGACCTCTGCCATGGTGTGGAACAACTCGACCGCGAAAGCGTTCATGATACCCGGAGTCACCATCTCGGCTTCTTCCAGACAAGCGCGTAGGTTGGCAAGCGTTCGCACAGCGTCTCGCCGAGACGCGACTGCCATGTTGAGCTGCTCGATGACAGGTAGGAACACAGTATCGAGCGCGGTGAGGCGTGCGGCCTGCTGCTGCTGCTGCTGCTGCTGCTGTTGTTGTTGTTGTTGTTGTTGTTGTTGTTGTTGTTGTTGCTGTTGCTGTTGCTGGCTTTGGTAGGCTGAATCGTGCGAGCCTTTTTGACGCTCCTGTGCCGCGGTCTGCTGACGAATGTGCATTTCTTCCATCCTTCTGCGTTCTTCCTCCACAGGGTCAGAGTAGTTGCGCCGGTTGTCCGCATAGTACGGGTCGGAAGCCTGACCGTTTCCATTGGACACTGGACGCTGCTGTGAGCTGGAACCGCCGGCGATGGCCTTGTCGTATGCGTCAGCCGCAGAAAAGCCGGGCTGGCGCTGGGCAGCATCACTCGCGCCGCCAGTCGGGATACCCGGTCGCGAGGGTGCTGCAGCGAGACGCACTGTGCCACTTGCCGAGCCTGATCCCGAACCCGCCGAACCGGATGAGCCGAATCTGCGATCGGGTTGTTGCTGTTGCTGGTATCGCTTTTGTTGCTCTTGCTGCTGCGCTTGTCGCTGGTGCTGTTGCTGTTGCTGCAATTGCTGTTGCTGCATTTGAGGCGAAGGCACAGCATGCCTCGGTGACTGCGGCGGCTGTGGGTGTGAGACAGGTTGTTCATAGGTGGGCGAACGAGGCTGCGGCTGTGGCGATCGTGGCGGCTGCTGGAGCTGGTGCTGCTGTTGTTGGTGTGGCGGGACTTGGGGAAGCTCTTTGGCCTGGTGTCGACCGGAAGGTGCATAATCGCCTTCGTTGACAGCCGCGGCGGCAGCGGCAGCCGTCATGGCACTCGCGGGCATGCGCATCGCCACAGTGCCGCGTCCTCCGCGACGCATCGTGTTGCGAACGGTGCCAAAGTCCCACATATCCTCGCCTTCGTCCTGCAAGTCCTCGTCTGCCTCTTCGCTCTCCTCTGACTCGTGACGATCGCCACCTTCCGCCTTCCATCGCTCGAGCCTCTCGATGAGCTCGGTGAGGTAGGCGGTCTTCTTGGCTTTGCGGATAAAAGGGTGCTTGAGAAGCTCCTTGGCAGCAGGACGATTGGCTGGGTCACGCTGCAGACAGAGGTTGATGAACTCCTTGAACGGTCGAGAGAAGGGTCCCTCCAGTTGGGGAGGCGGATTCTTGGGAATGAGGAAGAGCACCTTCATCGGATGAAGGTCGGCGTACGGCGGCTCGCCCATGGCGAGTTCGATGGCTGTGATGCCCAAACTCCAAATATCGGCCTTGAAATCGTACCCGCTCTGCTTGATCACTTCGGGACTCATCCAGTAAGGTGTGCCGACAAACGTGTTCTTCTTGGTCATAGTGGCGGTGAGTTGACCCGAGACACCGAAATCGGCGAGCTTGACATCACCCGTGGCTGAGAGCAAGATGTTGGCTGCCTTGATGTCGCGATGCAGCTTTCCTTCGCTGTGCAGGTACTCGAGACCTTTGAGCAGCTCGCGCACGACAATGGCGATGTAGTCCTCGCGGAATTTGCCAGGTTTCATCTGCAGTGTTCGGGAACGTGCCGATAAGAGGATACACGGGTGAGACAGATGCGTCAGCCGAGACGGCTTCTCAGAAAGCGGATGTATGCGTGTCTGCTGAAAGATGGGCACTTACGAGGTCTGAGCAACTGCCTCCAGAGCAGTATTCCATGACGATCCACAGACTGGTGCCCTTGAGCCAGGAGCCATGGTATCTGGAGAGGGAAGCGTGGCCACGTTGGTCAGCAAATCTGTACCCACAAGTCCGGAACGCGTAGAAGGCAACTTACTTTGTGACATGAGCGCTGTCGAGTTGACTCAAGATAGCAATCTCTTGCTGAATGTCGTCGATTTCATCCTCGGCGTTCTCGAGGTCGATGATCTTGATGGCGACAGGTTGCCTGGATCGCTTGTCGAAGCCTTTGTACACTTCGCCGAAGGAACCTTTGCCGACGCGGTCTTGCTTGACGTAGTAGTCCTCCGGATCGGCGCCGTGGGGTGGTTCGATCATCTTGTTATCGGTATGCGTAGGAACTAGGTCAGTGCAGCTGGACGGGCAGGTTGTTTATCAGGGCAGCGCCTTTGCTGTATGTATGCCGAAGAAGCGCGGTTGGATGCTGCGCTCAGCTCGCCCCAGTGGGAAATCGCACAAGTCGCGGGTATCGATGCAAGCCTGGCTTCAAGCCGGGTGATGGGTGGATGGGTGGATGGATTGGTCAAGAGCGCCCTGTCGGATCGACGGAGCACGGGCGTGAGAGAATGCAAATGTGATGGCTGCCTCAGGAACGGGTCGGGGTATCGAGGTCAAGGATCGCTTCGAAGGTGCAGACACAAGACCAATGCCGGAGAAAGATGGATGCAAAGAGCCGATGCCAGGGCGAGGGCGAAGAAAGCCGACGGACAGGCGCCGGTGCCTCGAGGAAGAGGTTGGTGATGGTAGCAAGAGCACAAGGTGGAGATGGCGTCCGAAGTGTAAAAGATTGGCCGAACGGCTTCTGTGATAGTGTAGCACCTGTATGCCGTTGGACGAGAGCGGGCGAGTGGATGAATGCGAAACCCTGTGTGATGATGGAAGCGACGAAGCGGAGAATTGCAATCAGGGGCTAAGCTACCGAACGGCTAAGGAGTGGGCGGCGGAACAGCAAAATCCACTCTGGCTCGCCTGCGTCCCTGAAACAGGGAAAAACAACCGAGTGTTGGTCTGCTTCACCACAGAGACACACACACACACCGCACGCCCGGCCACGGGAGCGCGCGGTAATTCGGGGGAAAGAAAATAACACACGCAGGCCACTACAAGGCTCTGTCGCTCCCACACTAATCGCGTCACATTTTGCTGGCGCGCGGCGGATGTTGAACTCCAAAGAGGCGCCATCCAACGTCTTTGCACGGTTCAGCCAAGTTCAAGACGGTCGATCGAGCAAGCCACCTAGCCTTGCTTCATCTAAAACATCGCCTGACCTTGAAACGCCATGTGGACCCCCATTCAGGGATATTTTGAATGAGCTATTGGTGCTGTGTGTTCGGACCCAAGCTCCGCTTCGCTGGGAGAAAGCCCCTAAGTCAACAGAGGGCGGCTGCGAAAATGGGATTAGGCGCAGCACTGACGACACTTTGCTGCTGCCTGAATTTGATCTTCCGCATCGTGTTCCTCCTCATCCCCCATGCGAAGCAACTCTCATGCGAAGCAACCGCTTTTCTGAGAAGAACAGGCTGCCACGCGTGAGTTCGCCGGCGCAGCATCAGATCGCCGGAGGCAAGAGCATTCATCACAACCCTCGTTTTTGGACCTTACGGTCGCAGGATGTCGTTGCCATAAAGAGGGGGTAGCGCGACAACCTGCCTATTTAGGCCATTGGGAATATCGGGAGCCGATTCGACAGATTTGGTCCTTCTGGAGGCCCCGTTATCGAGATCGACGAATTCCTTCCCAATTTGAGCTTGTCAGCATCGGTAAGTGAGCTTGTCAGCATCGGTAAGTTAGGCGAGGCAGCACCAGCGCTTTCCTGCCGCGTTTCTTCTCGACGCCCAATTTTGAATAGCCGGTTTAGACGGCTCGACTCTAGTTGACCTTCTTCTGTACGGCCCGAAGCGCTCAAACCCACCTCCATACCGTCAACATAACACACTTCTCGCTAGTGGCCGCACCGTATTTTCTCCACGCTCATATCTGCTCGACGGCCTCCCTTCCTCCGAGGATCTCTGGCAACATCTTGGCACTGAGGTCACAGCCAAAGTAGAATCGAGCAGCCCGAGCATCCTCGCTGATACGCAGCCATAATGACTACAACGCAGCCAGCTGCGGGCACGGCCGTTGCGCCCGTCAAACTCTCGACAGCGGAAGGATTCGTGGCAGGCGCATTGGCGGCCATGACGGCCGTGACCGTCACAAATCCGATGGAGGTTTGCAAGACTCGTATGCAGCTTCAGGGAGAACTCATGTCGGCAGCGCCGCGCGTGCTCAGCGGCCAAGCAGGCTCGGCAGCACCCCAGACTGGCGCCCAGAATGCCGTCGGCGCACGACTCTACAAGTCATCCCTGGACTGTTTCGCCAAGACGCTCAAGTCGGAAGGCATCAAGGGAGTACAACGAGGTATCGGCGCCGCCTACGTGTATCAGGTGCTGCTCAACGGCAGTCGTCTCGGCTTCTACGAGCCATTGCGCAAAGCGATCAACCGTGCAGCAGGCAAGCGACCGGAGGAGCAGTGGGCAGCGGGTGCCTTCGCGGCAGGTGCATCGAGCGGATGTGTAGGCGCCATCCTCGGCAATCCGCTTTTCCTCATCAAGGCACGAATCCAGGCATACAGTCCGCACTTTGTCATCGGCAAGGCGTCGCACAACTACAAGAGCACCATCGATGGTCTGGTCAAGATCGTCCGGAGCGAAGGAGCTCGCGGTCTGGTGCGGGGTATGGACGCTGCCGTGTTGCGGACGGCAATGGGAAGCACAGTACAGCTGCCAGCATACACATGGTTCAAAAGCTACCTGACCAACATGGACGTCGATGCCAACCCGTACAATCCGCTCAAGTTCCTCGCCAACAAGCCAAACTCATTCTTCACCTACTTTGCATCATCCATCTTCAGCGGTCTCTGCGTATGCGCCGTGATGCAGCCGGCGGACACGGCCCTGACCCGCATGTACAACCAGCCGGTCCGAATCGACGAGCGCGGCCGTAGCGTCGGAACGCTGTACCGCAACCCCTTCCACTGCCTCTACCTCACCGCCAAATCCGAGGGCGTATTGGGCTGGTACAAGGGTACCACAGCGCATCTTTTCCGTATCGCACCGCACACCGTGTTGACGTTGGTGGTCAACGAGGCGTATTTGCGGTGGTACACCAACTTTAAAGCCGGTCGCTCCTTGTTGGATGCTCCTCCAGCTGTCAAGAGTACGTAAAGGGACGTCGTCGGATTGGAAATCACAACATATAAACAAGGAGATTCGGGCATAGGCGTGGAACAAAAGTAATCAATCATGATAGACTCTCGGATAGAGACATTGCAAGCTTAGTGACCATGATGAGCCGCCCAAATGATCTGTCGATGATGGGCAGGGCCAAATGTTAATGTTAGACCTTCTTTCGCTTAGTTGCTGTTTCCAAAAATTTGCTCACTGGGCTGCCACGTCGCGAGAATGCGCTTGCTCTTCGAGTCTGAAGAAGAGTTCGAGGAATGTGATGGACAGCTGGCTCGATGGAAGTCGCCTCTTGCGCCTGTCGATAGTGTAGATCATGACCATCGTACAACGATATTGTGGCGTCAAGGAACGGACCCAACGCTCAGGTCGTATGACATGTCCTCCTTGAAAGGTGAAGAGCGGCCATAGCCACAATGTAGACAAGCGATCGTCTGGCGAATCAGGGCAAAACATTGATCGCACCAGCAGTACGGATCGCTGAAGCTTGTCCTTGAACGGTGAGACACCGGCGTTTTTGACAGCAGCAGGTGCAGCAACCCAGCACGTCACAGAAGAAGCGGATCCCGGTCTTGCCGCATCGAACCCTAACAAAAGCTGTTTGACGTGACAGCTGTAAGTGATGCTCTTAGGCTCACCAGCTGTGCATTGTATTCAAACCCGTCCTCAGACTCTTGAATTTGGCATAACGAAAACAATACATTTCAAAGGCTTCTCTCAAAATCATCCCATGCAAGTCTGTTCTCATTGGCGACTCTCACCCTCCGCTGGCGCAATCGCTGTCCCCTTTAGCAGAGCGAAGCTAATATAGGCTGCACAACGGCATCAATCGATGGATCAGGATCGTATGGACAAATGCATCGTTTTCATGGCCAATCTAAGCGCCAGTATTTGTGACACGAGAATGGCAAGATAGAGAGAGAGAGGTCTAGGCGGCAGTGTCATTGTGCAGAGAGCGGAAATGAAAATTAGCGTAAAAGCACTGACCAAGTTCTGTGGGCGCGTCGACGCTGAAAGAGAAAAACAAGAGCGGGAACTGCAGAGTGAGGTGGACACTCTCTCTTTGGTGCCACTCTGGAGCGGTTTCATGTCCGTGCTCATTCCGTGCTGCACCTCCTGCCTGCTCGGTTCTTCCAAGCTCGGGTGCCTCCTTACCTCCTCCCTTCTTCTCTTTGACCCTCTCCATCAACGTTCAAAACACAAGCCACTTGCCACGCGGACCATCACGATCGCTCCTGTCTAACGCACGCAGTCGACACCGCGCTCCACACAGAATTGGTCTCCAGTCGCTTCTCGTCTTTCCACCATCGGCAACCGAGCAGGCTTCCTTTACGAGTTTGTCCAACAACATCTTGTTGTCGTTCTGTCCATCTGATTCGATATATAGGTATGTACTCCAATCCCACCATGTCCCGTCTCCATCTTGCCTCTCCTCCTCCTCCTTCTCCTCCTTATCGTGCACTGCGCCACCATCTGGGGACACGCCAGCATCTATCTGCAAAATCGCTCGCACTTTGCTGGACCCATACGGACATAGTCTACCTCATTACTTGCAAGACTTCATAGCTGACATTCGCTCTCACCACGCAAATCATGGCTGCTCGTCTTGACTTCAATACCTACGACTCTTCTTCGTCATCTTCGGCTCCTTCCTCGTCGGCTTCCTTCGCCCGGTTTGGCGCATCTGCAGCAAGTTCGTATTCCACAATGGCTTCCTACGGCGCGTCTCCATACGCCTCCACGAGCACCAGCTCGCAGAACGAATCACCGCTCGACAAGGTGCGCGAATACACGTCCAAGGTCGAGGACCTCATCGACCAGTACACGCAGCCAATCAAGCCGCATCTGCCCGCTCTCGGTCGATTCCTCATCGTCGTCACCTTCCTCGAAGATGCACTGCGCATCATGACTCAATGGTCCGACCAAAAGTACTACTTGCAACGCCACCGTGGCATCCCTTGGGGCATCAGCCACATTTTCCTTCTCTCCAACGTGATCGTGAGTATCAAAAACAGCAGCTGAGCGGAACAGCCTTCCGGACGGAAGCGATGATTTGCGAAGCGGACTCCTGCTAACGCCTCTTTCCTGTGATTGCGTTACTACTCTCCATCGCTGACAGGTCATGTGCGCTGCCTCTGCGGCCGTGATCATGCGCAAGTACCCCGAGATCTCGGTCGGCGCCTTGTTTGGTGTCGTGGTGGTGCAAGGATTCGGATACGGTCTCATCTTTGATCTCAACTTCTTCCTCCGCAACCTCTCGGTGGTCGGTGGCCTGCTCATGGTGCTCTCGGACAGCTTCGCGGCCAAGAAGAACATTTTCGCCGGACTTCCAAGCCTCAGCGAGACGGACCGCAAGATCTACTTCCAGCTGGCGGGACGTGTGCTGCTCATCTTCCTCTTTATCGGATTCATCATTCAGGGCGAGTGGTCGCTGGCACGTGTGCTCGTCTCGGTGCTCGGCTTGGGTGCCTGCATCATGGTGGTCGTCGGCTTCAAGGCACGATGGAGCGCCAGCTTCCTCGTGCTGATCCTCAGCGTGTTCAACCTGTTCGTCAACAACTTTTGGACGGTGCACTCGGCCCACCCTTCGCGCGACTTCTTGCGCTACGACTTTTTCCAGACGCTCTCGATCGTCGGTGGTCTGCTGCTGCTCGTCAACATGGGACCTGGTGGTCTCTCGGTCGACGAGCGAAAGAAGGTCACCTAAACGTCGATTCTTCTGTAGTCGTCGCGAGCAACCGTCGATGGGCTCTTCGTCGAGGAAAAAACAGCCCTTGTCGGGTGTTCCGAGAGCTCGCGACAGGTGTCCATCTAATCTCTTTCCTCTCCTCACAGCAAATTTATGCGATCCTATTTGGTCCTGTATATCTTGCAACAAGCTTTGACATTGTCTTTGCCGTGCACTGTCATCGAAAAACTGATTCCCGAGTTCCTATCTGTGCGGTGTGTAGCTTGCAGGCTCGAAAGCTCGGCGTTATCGTGGCCAGACGTGAGAGAGTGTGAAATCGGTGGGATCGGGCCACAAAATTGTCGATACTCGATCAGGGTGGGCGCCTCTTATTTTTGGTATCTGGATTTTTTGGTGCCTTTATTTTTTGAGTGAGATTTCTACTCTTGACCCACTGTCATCATATCTCTCACGACGAAGCACCGCCTTGGGAGATTCGCACATGGCACGTGCTTCGAGCAACAACGCCCAACCCATCATCAGGAATGTAGCAATCGTAGGCTCATTGATCCTCCTCCGAGGATAGAAGACCATAGAGACTCGAGGACCTTGAACGAAAGAACAGGCGAGAAGAAGACAGGGTTCCGGAGGGTCCAAGATTTAAAGCTCGAGGCTGTTTTTCGCCTGTCTTCCATCCCGACCCAGCATCTGCTCTGAACGCTCTGGACTGACGTTCAGAAACGTTCGATAAAGACTACTCGAGACTCGACTCTTTATGAGCCACGAAAGATCGAGAAACAAACGTCTGAGCCATGCGTCATTGCAGTTTCGTGTGGCTGGCGCTAACACTGCACGAATGAGTGAGCGGACAGCTGCGATGGTTGCGGATTGCGGTGCTGCTTGGCAACCGCGATGACGCCTAGGTTGCTGGTGTTCCGCCTCGAATCGGACCCCGCCCTTTTTGACGAGATTTCGGAGCAGTTCCATGCAACGGCCGCATGGAAACAGGGTCCTCTCGTATTCTGCCTCGATCATGGTCTCCAAGGCTAGCTATGATACGGTGGGTCGGTCGTCTTGCACTGCCAACTTCGCTTGCCACAACTCCGCTACGAGCGCCTCGAGGACGCCATCTTTCGGCTGGAAAAGTGCGCGGGTCCAATCTCGCCACACGGCGACAGAGGCGGTGCTGTACGAAGCGATGGCGGTCGGCCTGCCGAAGCGTGTCACATGGCAGCAACCAGCTGCCCCCCGCAGAAGGTCACGTCGTCGTCATGCCAACCAACTCGCGAGATGATGTGGGTGGTCGAGGCGCAGGGAAGCTTCGAGACGCTCTAACTGCAATCGAATCGTTCTAGCTGCAACACGTGGGCTCGTTTGACCAGTACGTACTGCACTGTGCAATAGTGACGTGCGAAGATCGAGTGGCTTGTTGCAAAGCATGCGGATGGTGAGAGACTGGCCGCGAAGCTTCGCTGCGACTCTCGATCCTCTTGTCGGACTCGAAACCCACCAGCTCGAAACCCACCAACAGCTGCGACGGCAGAATCCGAGTTTGACGACACTACAGTACAGCAGCGGTCCGCTCGGAATACGTTCGGGTCGAGGACCGGATGCGAAGACGTCGAACCATATAAGCATCGCAGTGTCTCGCCTCCACACGTTTGTGCACCCTTGTGCACACCTGCATGTCCAATAAGGTTTTACCCTCGAGCGCGGGTCGAAACCCTCACTGAGCAGACGCCACCACATCATCGCGCAATTGGGCATCCCACTCATCCGCACTCACTCTCACTCATTCATACCTCACTCATCTTGTTGGCACGTAAAATTTGAAGAGCCACGGCGGAAAAGCAAGCCCTTTCGAACCTGCCGAACTAGTCCAGCCAGCTCACGTGCACAGCCGAACCGAGCCATTGCAGAGTCACTCATCGCACCGTCACGGTCTGGACTCTACGCTACCTCGCCAGTACCGAGCGATCTGTCAGCGCAAGCTGCCTCTTCTACGCCTTGGATCGTTGATCTCACCTCGCAGCTTCTCTCACAACCTCTCCAGCGACTCAGCCGAACCTCTTGACCGCTCGCTTCCGGCAAACTCCTGGCACGACCTCTGTCAATCTTCCCGACACCCTTGCCGATTGCCGTGGAAGTGCTGCAAAGGGAGTAACCACTGGCTTGGGTCAGTCATCTAGCTCGCTTCTTCCGGCTTCCTCCCCTTGTCTCATTGGCTGCTTGCACGTGCATCAAAGGCTATCTTCTTCCTCCGCTTGTCCGCCTTGGCCGTCACTTGGCTACGCCGTCACCTGTGCTTCGCAGAGAAATCCGTTAAAAGACAGCCGCGGGCTACGTCTCGACGTCCTCTGGGCCTCCCATCCGGCCAAAGTACGGCTTGATCAGGACAGAAGCAGAATACCTCACCTCAACACCACAACCATTATCTTCATCATCAGCTTCCCGGATGTGAATTCCAGGACTCACACTCGTTGCAACAACGTCACAATAGTCCGTCCTGACAATCATCACAACGCTCATCCTTCCTCTCCAGTCATCATTATCGTCAAATAGCTCCACCATGGCTGCCCCTATGACCATGCCGAATCATTCTTCGACCGCTCGGTCGACCATGGCAAGCGGCTCGCCAATGCCTTCGCCTGGCCCAGAATTCCTCTCACCATTCTCCTCTTCAGCAATGGACATGTCGCCTCGGTACGGAAACAGCTGTGCGCTCACTATTCTCAAAGGGGATGCCGAACACCCTATCAGCGCGCATTCACCCATCCACAGGAAGCTCGATCCTTCGTCTAGTCGCTCTTCTCCCTCACAAGCTTCGCGCTTCGCCACTTCCTTCGCCGACGTCCGATCCCCGTCCAAGGCGGCATCTTCCGGCTTCGACTCGAGCGTCAACGTTCACGCCATCTCAGATCACGGTATCCTCCTACCCTTCCTCGATCGACCAACTGAAGTCAAGGAACTGCTCTTCGACACAAAGGCCAACGAAGCGCTCCTCTACAAGCTCTGCAGTGTCTTTGGAGGCAATTTGGATCAGCTTACTCAGCGTGGCAAGGATGAGCGATGGGACGAGATGCTCGAGCTGCTCATCGAACTCGATCGTCCTCTGCTCGACGACGAGGATTGGCTCATCCGCCTCGAGTCGCTCGTCATGGAACGCTCCCCTTCACTGTGGGCCCAGCTCGCACGCTGCTTGGGTGCCGAAGGACTCACGCTGCATCCAGCCATTCAACTAGGCTCCTCTCGCTTCGACAGTTGGGCTCTGCCCTCACGCTTCATGGACGCCAGCCACGACAATGACAGCCCACTCTCTCCCCCATCTGCCGCTTCCAGTGACGACGACGACGGTCACAACGACGACAGAGTCGTCGATCGTTCACTTTCCATCGATCTCGAGCCTTTGCGTGCACTGCCGTCGTCATACTCGGAGCAATCGGCGGTCAAGATGCGAAGGTCGTCCCTTTACGACCCCGTCTCGCCTGCAACTCAACAACCGCCTCTGCCGTCGTCCGAGTCTGCGGGAGACATTGTCTCGCCCACTTCCGGTGGGTCGCCTGGCGATGGCGGTGGCGACACTGCCATGGCCGGCTTGCTCGAAGACATTATGGAGGAACCGCAATCGTCATCCCAGATGGAGGCGGGCGTCGGAAGCAGGAGGCGATCGCATTCTGGCAAGTTTGCCGGCTTGCGCATCTCGGCTCTCGGCTCCTCTGGCAACTCGGCGGTGCGACGCAGCTCAAGCGCTTCGAGTACCGCTTCGACGTCCCCTTTGCCGACGGGCGTCATGTCTCCCGCCGGTCTTGCTCCTGAAAGTCCGGGCGCTGCACCTTCGCGTGAATCCTCGACCTCCTTCGCCAAGCATCGAAGGCTCAGTATGATCATGGTTCACAATCGTCCGGAGAGCCAGCACGAGCCCCATGGCCATCCGCATGGCAAGCTCGATCTCGACAAGGTTCTGTCTCCACGACGTTCCCCTTCTCGACGTCAACGCGGTGTCAGCGAAGCCTCGCAAACATTCAGCGGTCACCACGCCCCTCCCGCCCAGCAGCGACGTCGTGCTCAGAGCTTTGCGCGCTCATTTGCCGAGCTCGCGTCACCGACCATGCATCTCGAGCAGCTGCGAGCCGATCACGCCCAGGGCAAGGATGAACGACCGGCAGTTGAAGGATTGGCAGAGTCCACACGCCGTATGAGCCTTCAGCAGCCGCATCATCCATCTGTCTCCTCTGCCCCTGTTGGTGCTACGAGCGGTCTCGGGTTGGACGCTAGCCTCGGGAGCCCTCCAAACCTCAGCTTGACATCGGGCAAGACTAAAAGGGCTACTGCAGGTCGCAAGCGCCTCGGCAGTAGCGGCAGTCGCGGAGCTGCCAGCTCGACGGGCCCTTCGTCGCCTCCCATCCCCGGTCTCTTGCCGGACGGTCGAACTCGCCATCCATCGGGCAGCTGCGGCTCGAGAGATCTTGCCGAGTCGATCGAAGCCTTTCGCAATTCGATGGGCCTCTCAACCTCGCCCTCGCCGAGCGAGCGGGACTTTGCGGACACGGCCGAGGAAAAGTCGACCGAATCGGCCACTCGTAAGCGCAAAGACAGTGGCGTTGCCGACTTGCCGCAGCCCACCTCCAAGACTGTCGAGACCGGCGAGGCTAAAGTTTCCCGCAAGGGCTCTCCACCCGCCACGAGCGCTTCCTCCGAAGAGCACCAGGCCCAATTCGAAAAGCCCAAACACATGCAGGAACTTGAGAGTCGCGGCCAAGGTAGCAACAAGTCTGGCAGCGGGCTCGCGCTCGGAGGCGGCTTCTCGCTCCTAAAGTCTGGCGCCAACTTCCGCGGACAGGGCCACGACGTGATGTCGGGCGCGCACGATAGTTGGCGTTCGAGCTTCAGCCGACGCGATGGCACTCGCACTCGAGGCTCTGACCACTTTTCGCTCCGCTCGCCACCTGCTGTGCAGCGTCGACCGGGAGGCTTTGTCTCGCTGGCACAAGAATACGAGCGTGCCAGGCGAGACCGACGCTCGAGCGAGGTCGCCTATTCGATCAACAGCAATGCCCTCGAGAGTTCGCCTTCCAGCAGCCTTGCCAGCTTTGACATTGGTGGCGGTGGCGGTGGCGATCATTCCCGTCGTCGAAGCTCGGAAGAGTCGTTGCCGCGCTTGGAATTGCCGGGTGCAGCGGGAGGCGAAGTCAAGGGTAAAAATGGTACTCCGGACAATGAGAGAGGTGATCCAACGCCAAAGGCTGGGCCGGGAGGTGGCATGACACCGAGGGCTTCGTTTGGCGCATCGACGACGCGTGTTCAAGGCTATCCGTTTCCCAACCTTGCGAACCGCATGACAGCACCAGCTGCAGCGCACGATGCTGGCGCGAAAGAGGTGAGCACACCCGGACGCGGTCGCAACTCGCTCGGCCCTGCTACACCTCTAAGCCCTCTCCATGGCTGTCGAGACCTACTCAGTCCGGTTTCTACGCCTCCCTCGAAGAGCACGCAATCTAGTCCTCGATCGCCAAGCATCGTGTTCCCAATTTCGCCGAATCCGTCCATCTCACGAGCGCACGAATTCAAAAAGGCGCTCGCGACACCCGCATGTCAAGCCGCCTTTGCGCAAATCCACACCATCTGCGGCGCCACCGTCGAATCTTCGATCCGCGAGCTCATCACGACTTGCGAGAGGAGCCACATGCCCGACGAAAGTCTGTTGGAGGAGGTTGGACGGCGCATCGGGTTGGTCGACCATGAACACGCGCAGGCCGTGGGGGGAAGGCTGGCGGAGGAGGCGGATCAAGTGTTGGCCGAAGAGGGGTATGAGGACAAGTGGGAGGTCTTCGAGGCGTTGTGCAGGAGTTTGGGCATGGGGAATGTCGAGTTGGGGCTGGCGAGGAGGAGGTGTGGTCCAGCAGTCGATACTTGTCGCCAGGAGTAGGTTGGAGGGGTGGAGAATCAGTTTCAAATCGTAGTCATACCCGCGCTATGGTCATCAGCATCATCATCATCATCAGCAAAACATCTTCGCACAGTCCAGCAAAACAGCATACACGCACAGCATTCTGAAATCCGCATTGCATTTTCCGTTTTCCTGTTCTTGTGGCAGTGAGAAGTTAGGATGTGATGATCGCAAGATCGAGTGAAGTGAGCATGGCAGTGTTGTGACGAGGTGCGTGCCTTCAACGTCGCGTCCACATCCCCCCTCTCGATCGAATCTCGCCACACGTCCATCACATGACGAACCCGGCAACATCCAATAGCGCAGCAACCACCACCTTAGCAATGCTCCTCAACTGCTCAACATCATACCCTCCTCTCTCCGTCACGTCGCCCGAGTTGTGGTACATGGGATCGGCGATCGGACCGTTCCTCTCAAACACCCACGTCGCTGGGAAGCCCTGCTCCCAGAAGCTCTGATGGTCCGAGCAGCACGCCGGCGTATAACCCTGTTCCAGCTCCGGCGCGTACAGCTCAGCAATCTCCCAGAGAAGCTTAGTCGCGGTGGTGGTGACGAACTTGTCCGGAAAAGCGATCTGCAGCGGCTCGCCGGGTTTTCGATAGGCCAGCATGTCCATCTGCACCGCCAGCTTGACCGGCGTAGAGCGGGAAGAGAGGTGGGCTGCGTAGCGTTGAGAACCTACGAGACCCTGTTCTTCGCCCGAAAAGGCGATGAGCTGGATCGGAGAGTCGAATTCGAAGCCGGACGAACCGATGGATCTGGCAATGGCGAGAAGAGCGGCTGTTCCGGACCCGTCGTCGTCACCACCCGGTGCGGTGGTGGATCCGAACGTCCCGCGCGAATCGTAGTGCGCCGAAACAACCACTTCCCCCTCTTCCCCAGCTTTCTTCGAGGTGTTCGACGAAGGGACACGACACACAACGTTGGGCGCAAAGTACGGTGAATACTCGAAGAATTCGCATCCACTGCCATTCACCCCGCGCAGCGATTCTTCCAGCTGCTGCTTGATCCACTTCGCGGCTAGGCGCGCGCCGTAGGTGGAGCTGTGTCGACTGTGCCACGTCCCGATGTCGCTTGGTTGCGGGTCTTCGCCGGTGAGGATGCGAAGATCCTTCTTGATTCGTGCGGGGGAGAGGGCGGACGAGGAGGCGATTTTGGCGATCACCGTGTTGTATTTGGGCTTCTTGAAGGTCGGCTCTGGTTTCTTGTCGTCGTTGAGTGGGGCGAGGGACGAGATAGGGTGGAAGGTGAGGTGGTGGAGACGTGTGTCGAAGGTGGCAAGCTGGTCGATCGTGGCGAGTTGTGCATCGGAAACGGCGACGAGGAGGGAGCTGTCGTGGACGCTGATGAGTTTCAACGCTGTGTCTGGTACAGATCCGGTGGAGAACTGGAACGCCATCTGACCTGAGATCTGCTCGGCCGTAGGTTCTTGCGAGATCGACGAGAGAACTTGGAGGGATCGCTCCTTCCATGTCCCGGTTAGCGCTTCCCGTCCTACATCCAGTTGGATAGCTTCCTGCTTGAACAGCACCACCTCCTGCGGTCCATTCTGAGCCAAACTCAGACCCCGCGCACAAGCTTCATGCGAAGGGGCTCGATAGATATACGACACACCAGCGGTATCTCGCACCTTGGCCACTTCCGAAGCGCAGCCCGCAAAGTCGGCAGCAGACGAATCGGACTTCCAGTAACTCCACTCTTGCGTCGAGGCGGTTGCTACTCTTGGCGCGGCATCGGCGGTGGTAGCGCAGCTAGCCGCAAAGGCAAGCGATGCTGCGACCAGCACGCTCTTCGTCAGCTTGAAGCTCCGCATGGTCGGTCCTGCTCGAGTCTGATGGATATGGTGTCGGCAGGAAGATGCGGAGATACGAACTCAGCTTTTGACAGTCGGCCTTCAAGGGAGAGAGGGGGTCCGAGCGCAGCCGACGGTTCGATTTCCTGGTAATGTTAGAGCCTTCATCTTGTCTCTCACTCGCGCCCGCCAAGCTGTTCGTTCATTACTCCTACTTCAAGACCTCTGACCAGAATAAGTGCGCCAACTGCCGCTGCTTGGAGCATGTCTGCCAGCAGTTCACAGACGAAGAGTGGGACAAGATCAGCAACTCTTACGATCCTCGTCGCGACCTGGAACTGCCAGACTGGGACCCTAAGTATGCCAATGCAAGGTCGGCCAATACGCTGAGCCGTTTCAAGCACAAGGACATCGACAAGTCTTTCAACACGAGCAGGTTCATCAAGTACCTTGCAGAGGCAATGCGACTCCCAACAGAGAGGGTCGGAAGCGTATGGGAGGGGGTCGTATCCGCACTCGGTCCTGATCACAAAGTCGAACCCGATGACGAGATGAACCCAGCCCAGGTGCTTGCCATCTGCAACATACTCCACCAGCATCGCGAATCGCATCCCTCACTCGACCCGAGAGTTGTCGATGCCAAAAAGATCGATCCGGAGGGTCCCTTTTAGTTTGATGCATGCTTCGTTTGCCTGTACGATTGCACACTTCGCTGAGACCACAAACCCAAATCAAAGAATCGAGTCTGACGATGGGATTGTGCTTGTAATTGTGGCTGCAACCGCTCGGGTGGACGACATTATCCGAAGCATCGGGACGTTGACAAAGTTCCGTTTGAGCCTACACAGCCGACACCAGATGCAAGGAGTCCGCTTAGGGCTGCGGTAAAACAGCGCCGCGGCGTCCTAGTTCATGCACGTAATACCGCCGATAAGAAACAGTGTAAGCTTATTGCGATGGTTGTGCCGAGCATGTCGTCACGGTATCCTTGGCGTGAGAGGAAAGGTGCTTCTGCTCGAATTGCCTTTTGGCCAAAGTGTCGCACAAAGGGGGCGGCTAGCGGCAAAAGCACTCCAGGGTACAACATGTTGTTCCAGGATTAGCCACACAACACAGTACGCTCTGGCAGTTGGTGGGGCCGAAAGAACCAGAAGCCGTTCTGTCCACCAAAGCCGCGTTGACTGTATCAGGTCTTGAGACCCCGCATCTCCGCAGCTTCGGATCGTCATCAACTTTGTCCGCTTTCGCAATTCGTCGACTTCAACGACGTGATTTCCCCGCAATCCTCCCTTGCAATCGGCTCAAGCATCCAGGAGGCGTTGTTCCGACAAGGTGCCGGGTCTTCTTCGAGGTGCATTTTCGGACTCTGCGCGGTAGGCGCAAGAAGACATTTGCGACATGGTCGGCGAAAGGGCCGAGAGGCCGGCATCGCGGGTCTTCCAAGGTTGCCAACGTAGCTTGTCTCATGCGCTCTAGCGATTTTTGTGCAACGAGGCTATCAGACTGGGCCCTTTTGGGGTTTCCGTGGCTCGGAGCTTCGACTGTCGGCTTTCTGGCGTCGTGTCATCGGACGGCATTTGGATTGCCATTGTTATCCGCCCACCCAATCATGACTGCAAAGAATCTCGTTGGCGACACAGTACAGTGGGCGCGGGCATGATCTGGCCGTTTATGAACATGCATGAGTGCTCACTGGGGCAAGGCTCACGCTGACTGAAGAAGAAAGTGAGCCAACCATGCAATCATCCTTCGCTTAGCGTCTCGGCTGGCGATTCGCAAGCCGTCAGGTGGCTACCCGGCCCCTCGCTTAGTTGCAGACCAGCAATTCCGAATTCCGTTCGACGTTGCCATTGTCACCGACCTCGGACATCTCCGCTCGCTGTGTATCTACCTCGGTGTAGGTCCCGCTCGCGTCTCGTCCGCCCTGTCAACGTCGTGGTAACGCAGCTGATCAGCGTCTGTGAGCCCTTCTGGCCGACCACCAACCGCGTGCTTCCTTTTCGTCAGGCGCGAGCTAGCGCAAGTTACCGTACCGCGTTCACTCGTGTGCTGCCAGACCGATCGCCGAGAACTTGCCTCGGTTGTGCTCTTCCGTACTTACGCTACCACAGCAGGCTTGGAATTGAGGCCTGCAAGAGCGAGATCGTTGGATTGTTGGACCCTGTTGAGAGGCAAGCGACGACGTACGAGGACCCTGTACCATTACGCGGTGCGCATATCGAATCCGACGGCTTGTCGCTGGCAGCGACACCTAACGTTCACAGACGTCCGTCAGGGCGAGACTGCGTATGAAGCACGTATAGTGGGTACGCACGAATCGCTTGCCCTTCGATTGCGGTCGCCGTCAGTGCGCGCATCGAGGTTCGTGTTGCCCGCGATGTTGTGAGACCCTGTGCTCTGAACGCAATGAGATTCGAGACTTCCTATCCGCCGGTCAACTCAAAGTTTTTTTCTTTTCGCGAATGACTCGCAGGTCTGTTCAGCGATTGGCTTCTCGTGCGACGCAACCAGTGCGATCCGAACGATACACCTTATGACGAACTTGCTCTCAAACAGATTCAGAGCTTCCCTCGCGCTGCTGTGACAAGCTGAACGCGGCCTGGACAAGGAGCAGTTAAGCTTCATGATCCAAGCGAATAAAGCGCACTGGGTTAGTTGGGAGATGTGCTCTTCTTCCTCGCATCTTGTGTGCACACTCGATCGCGTAAAAAGGATTTTCAACTTCCGCCGAGTCTAAAGGAAGGATTGAAAGACCCTTGTTCTCATGATCTGACCTGGTTGTGCAGCCGGGGTGCCTCGTCACGTTATCATCGCAACGCTACCAAGACCACGCTAAGAGCACGCGTGGCAATTTTTTATTTTTTATTTTTGATTATCGACAAAAACAAAAGAAAGTGCCTCGCGGTTGGGATTCAGAGTTATTGCCTTCGCAGCGTGGACGTAGAGCGATAAGATGACGACTTTGACTTGGCACCCTTGATATCGTGCCGTCGAGAAGACAGCCAAAAACAGAGAAGGGCATCGTTTTCCGTGGATTGCTTGTTTCGCCTTGACGATGCCGCCGATTGAGCGAACTCTCAACGTCGCATTGAGATGATGAGGATCAGTGTCGATCTGATGGATGTCTTACAGCCTGAGCATGGCGACTGTTGCGAGCTCGGTCTCATCATCTTCCGTCGCCTGGGGGATACAAACAAGAACAATCAATCGAGCTGCAACGCTTGCGTGATAAGGGTTTCGAATTGAGGGTTTCAATTTTCTTTGACGGCTAGCATTACCGGTTCTTACCGCCATCGTTTTTCAGCTCGCGTGACGAGCGAACAGGGAAAAAAGATGAAAAAGGAAGGAAACAAGAAGAGAACATCTGCCTTTCAGGGCACTGAACTATAATCACTACTGGGCGATTATACCCGTTTGGCGAGTCGAGCCCTTGACTCACGACACAGTGAAACAGTGCTTCGTTCCTGCACCTTTCCAGTATCTTTGCAGCCGTTGATTGGTGCGGGCATGACACTGCAGACTGACTGCAGCAGATAGCCTCAAGCGAACGAGCAAGCCACCGGCAGACCCTACGACCACGCCTTTGCTCTGCGCCTCGTCTCCCCTAAAACAAAAGAAGGCTCTTTAGCCCACTCTTTTCCCCGGAACCTGCCTTCTTTGGTGCTCTTGGTTTCGCCTGCTTCGCTTTTGCCGAGTCCCTCCCCTGGTGACTTATCGCGCTTTTCATTAACCCTGCCTATCTGGCAGCAACAAGATGGCAGTGCCCTCGTCCTCCGATGCGCTTCTTGCACCATTTTCTAACCCTAACCTTCCGCGCTCTTTCTGCCTCTTCTTCTGTCCCGCTCGACCTGAACCCGAACTATATCTCCGCCTTTTTTTCTTCTTTTTCTAGTCTCGTGGACTTTCACCCAATCCTGTCCCGCCTTGCCCGCTGCTGCAGTGCCCGCCGAGTTTCGTCCGTTATCTGTTGGCTGTATGCTCGCCCACCCACTCTCTCCCTCTCTCGCTTGCACACTTATCTCTGCCTCTGCTGGTGAGCCCTTTCTCGCCAATCTCTCTGCGGCTGACTACGGGCGCGAGGGCAGTCCGGGTTCTTCGACGCCTCCCACTGCCGTCGCCGGTGCTGCTGAGACTAAAGCGTGACTGTCTACTGTCGGCCTGCTCAATACGTTCGCAATGGTCTAGAAGCACGCCTTGACAGCCTCTCTTGTCGTTCTCGTCGTGACCCTGCCTGCCTTGCGCCGCGCCCGTCGTGTCACTTCTTCCTATCTTGCCATCCCCTCACCCTACCTCATATCCTATCCACACAAACCTCTTCTCACCAACACCTCTTCGTCGTCCTGATCATCGTCGTAGATCCTTTTCGTCGCGTACCATCTTACAGTGCTCCGCATATTCTCATCCTGCACCAAGCTTGCTGCCACCCACCAGAGCCAAAGGCGACATCGATCAACGCTCTACATCTCCACCCACCAGTCTCAGAGCATCGCTGCCACCAGCTTCTAGATTCGACCGTCGGCCCACGCTGAGGTTCCTAGCCACTCTCGACCATCGACAATCCAGATTACATCATAGAATCACTCGGATAGTCTTTAGAAGTGCCATACGAGGTATTATCCATACACCTTGAGCCACACCCATGGCGCATACAGTCTCCCCACAGCAGGTATAGAGCACCTCGATCAACCCTGTCTCTCTTCCGCGGAATCTGTTCGCTTCCCCCACCTCTTGTCATCGTATCGACCCCGCAACACTCGGCCTTGCTCACCATCTCGCGTCCTATCTCCTACTTAAGACATAGTCCACGCATCTCATATCCTCTGCCCAAACCCCTTCACCTTCATCTCGTCTTCACCATCTTGCTCTCAACATGGGTTTCATCAAAGCAGAAAACCAGCCTGGCTTCGGCCCTGGCCCCGTCCACGTCAACCTCAACGAGCCACAGTCCGGCCAGTTTGCGTTCCTTCCTTACAGCAACACCGGCTTCGACAATGTCCACCCCAGCGAGCTCAACAAGCCTGGCACCAGCGATGGCCGCGCCAAGGTCGCTCGCGCCTGTACAGAGTGCAAGTCGCGCAAGATGCGTTGCGACGGTGGCCTCCCCTTTTGTGGTCGTTGCATCACCCACAGCCGCACTAAGTCGTGTGCGTACGTAGACCCACCCAAGCGCTCGCCCATCACCCGTCAATACGTCAGCTCCCTCGAAGCGCAGCTTGAGGAGGCCAAGAGGAAGATCGCCGAGCTCAACAAATCCTCCAACAAGCCCGTCGACTTTCCCGGCGCACCGACGCGTCGACACACTCAGCCTTACTTGTCCAACCGCTCCTTGACCGGCGAGGACACTGCGCAGGTCTGCGGCTTTGCCCACGTCAAACCATCGTCGCCCTCCAAGAAACGTCCTCGCGCTTCCAGCAGCGGCTTCGACGATGACGAGGACCAAGACAACGACGACTACTTCAATGTCGTCCCTCAGTCTGCTGAGAAGGAGTCCGCCGACGTCGCCCACACCACTCCAACGCAGGACGTCGACGCTCTTGGCGGAGGCAACTTTGTCAGCCTCACCAGCTGCAACGCTGCCCTTCAAATCGCATCGCAGTTGAGTCTCGGCAGGAACGCGGGCGCCACCGACATCTCTTCCATCGCGGCACACCACGCCGTTGCCAGCTCGAACACCAACCTCGACGTCTCTTGTGAGGGCCTCGCTCGCGCCACGTCGTCGTCGATGTCGGCCCACCACAGCAACACAGCCACCTTGCCAGACAACGTCATTTTCTCCAGCTGGGATTCGGAGAGTCAGCGCTTCGCCGCCGAGCTCCTCGAGTCGTTCTTCGAATACCACCTTCCCTCTTACCCCATCCTCCATCCCGCCACCTTCCGCGCCCAGCTTCAAGGCACCTTGTGCCCTCCCCAGTCGGCCGCATGGCCCATGCTGGTCAACATGGTGTTTGCCCTCGGCGCGCTCGAGCGCAGAACCTCGGCGGAAGAGGTGGACCTCGACACCCTCTTCTACGAGCGTGCCAAGCAGCTTTACAGTGCTGTCCTCTTCGACAAGGCCGAGATCGTCTCGGTGCAGGCGCTCACCTTGATGGCCAGCTACTGTCAAAAGAAAAACCACTTCGCCGCCGCCTGGATGGTGCTCGGCAGTGCGCTGCGCATGGCCATCTCGATCGGTCTCTACTCCGAGTCTGCCCTCCAGGCCCGCGATATGCCCGCATTTGACCGCGAGTTTGGCCGTCGTCTGTGGTACACGCTCTTCACCATGGAGGCGGATACGTGCGTGAGCATGGCTCGTCCCAACGCTCTGCTTTCCATCAACGCGGACGTGGCTCCACCCCAGAACGTCGACGAGACGGCCATGTCTCCGACGTCGGAGGATCTGCCTGCTGCAGTGTCGGAGGCCACCATCAGCTCGACGCTCGCCCTTCACGCCAAGTTTGCGTCCGAGATCAGCATGCCATTGCAAGCCAGACTCATGCGCGGATCCAACCCCTCGATCGAGGAGGTGCGTGCATTTGACCTCAAAACGGAAGAGTTCGTCGACAGCCTACCAGACTACATGGACGAGAGCTATGCCGGACCTCGCCCGGCGTCGTTCTCGGTGGCTTCGGCGCGGCTGCGGTGGAGGTGCAACAACTTCCGCATGGTCATGTTCCGTCCTTTCCTGCTCTCGAACGCGGTAGCCGCTGCTGCCGCTCGCTCTCGAGGCGAGCCGCGACCGGCACTGCGCCCGGCGGTGAAGCAGGCGATCGCTCTGTGCCGAAGGATGGCGAGCACCAACATCGAGTCCATCTCGAGCTTCTGGGATTCGCATCCGCACAACCAGGCCATGGCATGGCACGCCATCTACTTCCTGACGCAGAGCGCGCTCGTGCCGCTGGTGTCGCTGCTGGATGAGCCGAGCGGCGAAGAGGCGCGCGAGTGGGTGAGCATGCTGCAGACTTGCGTGCGCTTGCTCATCGATATGGGCCGCATCACGCCGATCGGCGCCAAGTGCAAGGACGCCATCGAGAAGCTGGCAGGCGATCTGCTGGTGCGCGATGCCGAGGACGAGAGCGAGTCGATGCTCCTGTCCAAGTGGATGTCCGAGGCGGGAGCGTCGAGCGCGGATGGTCATGTGGACCCGCTCATGTGGTCATCGCATCTCATCGCTGCCGGCAGCACCGGCTCGGACGAGACCGGGTTCGGCGCTGTGGTCGGTCACGCGACTGGGCCTTCGCTGACCATGTCGCTCGACAGCAACTCTTCGGATGACATGTCGGGCGCATTCGACTTTGCTCGAGGTATGGACGCGTCGCCGGGAGACCATCGCTCATCGATCGCCGAGTCGATTGACGCATGGGCTGGCGCAGCCACGGCGCGACCTTCTACAGCCTCGCAATGGTCCGAAAGCGGACCATCGAGCCTGCCTGAGCGCGCTTTCCTGCTGCGCGAGAGGATCGATCAATGGTTTGGTCCTCAAAATTCGCACCAGCAGGCGAATCGACACGAGGCGGGTGCAGCGTCGATGCTGAGCTCGTCGGAGCCCGGGTCCAGCCACGGCGGCCACGCTCTGTCGGCACAGCCGCACCAAGCCGCGCACGCCGGAATGGATTGGCAGGCGGCGGCGGCGGATCCGACCAACTGGTGGAACGTCCAGTACCGTCAACCCGAGGCGTCGCAGTCGTCGGCATTCATGTTCAACGACAACACGCACAACGCTCACAACGAGCATGGCGCTTTCGCTCCTTCTGGTCCGATGCACTCTTCGCAGATGCAATCGCATGGCCAGCCTCATCCCCAGCAATTCTTCTGAGGAGCGGCTATAAATAAAAAGCATCCATCACCTCTCTTTCTCGTTTCATATACCCCGTCTAACGCTGACGAGTTCCTATCACAAGCTTCGTCAGCGTTTGGACACCAGTGTCCCGTACAGTTTATTTCGTCGTTACCGTAGTCTCTAGCTGGATCTTGTTGTTCTCTTTTTGTGTTCTCGATTAGAGCGGACCGCCTCGCTCATTGTGTCCGTATTGTAATTCAGACGTTCGCGATCATATATATGTTCTGCGCTGTGATGGTGTCAATGGAGGAGAGCGTGCCGTGTGTTTTTGCTAGGTGACAGAAGTGATCTTGAACGGACGTGGCTAGGTAAGGCTTGCACTTGATTGGCGCCTTACGAGCCAGGATCAAGAAGCGAGATCGGCTAAGTTTACCACCGTAAGACGACTTGTAGGACTTGAATCCCATCCAAGGTCCTGCTCTCGAACCGAAGAGGCGGAACGGGAAATCTCAAGCATAAAATAAAAAATGTCTCTCTCAAAGCTCCCGCGCCAACAAGGCGGAATAACCTCACGAATTCATCAGATAGCGCCGTGTCGAACGAGACTGACAAACGCCGGTCTCTGCAGGCTAAGACATCCCGCATTGCAGCCAGGTTCCGCTCGACCACGCACAGGCACACACGCGTGGAACAACCGTTTGTGCCAAGCAATCGTTCATCCCCTTCATCGCTCCTGCATACAGCAGTCGTAGCAGCTAGGTTTCTGGACTCGTCTTCGGGCTTTGACTTTCCTTTAGGGATCCGGATTTTCTCCTTGGCCTTCTGATCCCGAAGTCCACCTCCCCTTTCGCCTTGATGGCATTGCCAGAGCATCCCCTTGCAAACGGACAAGAGCAGGCCTCATCTTCTCCTCATCCTCCACGCAGCTCTCACGTTGACGAGCGAGACCAACACGGTCATTCCATTCCAGCATCGGGCGCTGTAGATTCTTCAACTTCACAGACACCCCTTTCGGATCGAGCCGCATCGCTGCTTCCGTCTGACCTCCTACTCGACACTCGGTCCGACGATCAATCTGATCCCGACTCTACAGATAGCCGGCTGAATGCGTCGTCGTATGCAAAGCTGAGTTCATCCTCGAACGACCGCCAGATCGTGTCCTCACCGTCTCCGCGCAGCTCAGTCTCCTCCTTGCGATCACCCTCGTCTACATCTATCCCCGACGCTTCGCCGCACACGACCCCCGACTCGAATGCAGGCATTGTAGAATCCCTCGTGCACGACTCGACGCTTCGTTTACGCAAGACCGCCGCCGCAAGAAGCACCCCTCTCCACTCTCACATCGAGGCAGCGGATCCGCCTCGCTCGCAGCGCAGCACACTTGCCACAGATAGCTCTCATAGCAAAGACGGCGATATGTTTGGCAGCACACCCACCGCCTCCTATTTGCCCCTCAACACGAGGAGGCAAGTAGGCCCACCAACCTCATCCCACCTGATATCGTGGATCGCCAAGCACAAGGCGTTTGTCATCTTCGTGCTCGTTGCCCTCATCGTCTCGGTACAGATTCTGCTCGTCGGGCCGGTAGTGATGGACATGGAACCTGTCAAAAAGTTCAGGGAAGAAGGTTTCCCATCGATCAAGCCACCCAAATGGTTTGGACCTTCCGCCGAGTCGCCCGACTCCTGGTACCCATCTTCCAGCGACAGCGCTGCACCTGTCATAGATAAGCTGCTGGGCCCCGACTCGTTCCCTCCACCATTGAGCCAAGATGGCGGCTTGCATGGCGCGCCACAATCGCAGGACACGCTCTACAAGGACACCAATCCTCACCGTGGCGAGCTGCCTACCTACCTCGAGAGTGTCCTCAACAAGGAGCCTGTCTACCACCCTCCTCCCGCGCCTCTCAAAGCACCCACCATCTCGCCTGAAATTTGGTCCACGCGGGTCTGGGCCGACCGGTCCACCACCGAAGCAGGCGACGCCGACGCGCCAGCCAAGCAGCCCCTGGAGCCCGAGTGGCGCACCGCTCCTTGGACGGGCTGGAAACCGCCGCTGGACGAACTGTCACAGCCAGCAAGGCCTCTCGCCAAAGTGCAGCATCCCTTTGAGGATCCTTCGCGTCACTCGGGTCGTCGCAACGATCCAGCGCGCGATGAGCTGATCGCCCATCGTCAAAAGATGGTACGCAACGCATTCATCCACGCCTGGGAGGGCTACAAGAAGCATGCGTGGGGTCACGACGAGCTCAGACCCGTCTCGAGGTCAGCCGACGACCCGTTCAACGGCTGGGGAGCCAGCATTGTTGATGCTCTCGATACCCTGCTCGTCATGGGCCTTCCCAAAGAGTACGACCTGGCACGCCAGCACGTGCGCGACATCGACTTCCGCCTCGTCGGCGGCTCACGCAGTGCTTACGGTTCCGCGGATGGCAAGATCCCGGTCTTTGAGACCGCCATTCGTTATCTCGGCGGTTTCCTGTCGGCGTACGATCTTAGCGGAGACATCCTCATGCGTGATCGTGCCGAAGAGCTGGCGCAGCTCATCCTTCCAGCCTTCGATACCGTGACTGGCGTGCCGAACGGCCGCATCAGGATGACCGAGGACCCGCAGTACCCTTACACGCGACCACAGCAACAGAGCAGTGTCGTTCTCGCAGAGGTTGGCAGCTTGCTCCTCGAGTTCACACGGCTCTGGCAGGTGACTGGAAATCGCACCTACTTTGACCGCGTCCAACGCAACACAGACTGGCTCGACCATAATATGACCGCCGCTGGCCGCATGGAGTCCCTCTTCCCAACTCAACTCTATCCGGAGCGCAATATCGCCTACGGCACCGTCAGCTTTGGCGGCATGGCCGACTCGTACTACGAATACCTTATCAAAGAGCATCAGCTTCTCGGTGGACGTCTGCAGCAGTACAGTCGCATGTACTCGGCTGCCATCGAGGGAGCCAAAAAGCTGCTCATCTCGCGCGTCGACACCGTACCCGGTGTCAGTCTCATGACTGTCGGCGAAATCTCTGGCTCAAAATACATCGCCAAGCTAGAACACCTGGCCTGCTTCAGTGGAGGTATGCTCGGCTTGGGTTCACGTCTCCTGACCGAACGTCGTGACGACATCGAGCTCGCCAACGGCATCTCGGCCACCTGCTGGTGGGCGTACAACAGCTCCACCACCGGTATCGGGCCCGAGAACCTGATCTTCTACACCAACGACGACGACGATCGCTTCGAGCTCACCAGCCTCTCCGACGGCACATCGCGACGAGGCAAGCCTCGCGGAAACCCTATCGTGGGTGTCAGGAGCGTGCAGACCAGCTATCTCAACCGACCCGAGACGATCGAGTCCGTCATGTACATGTGGAGGATCACGGGCGATCCAGAGTGGCAAGAGCGCGGCTGGCAGATGTTCGCGTCGTGGGTGACACACTGCATGACCGACGTCGGCTTCAGCGCCATCTGGGACGTCACGCGCACCCCCGCCGGCTGGTCCGACAGCATGGAGAGCTTCACGTTTGCCGAGACGTTCAAGTACTACTACCTGCTCTTCTCGCCGCCCGAACTCATCTCGCTCGACGAGTACGTGTTTACCACCGAGGCGCATCCGCTCCTGGCTCCCAAGAATGGCAAGTGGGCCAAGGCTGGCAAGGGAAGCAAAAAATTCTGGGACGCCCACGCGGGTGCGGAGGCGCATCTACCTTTGCACGATTCCGGACTCTACGCCGGCGGAGAGATGGGTCAAGTGGGCGGACTGACCAACAACCAGAAGCAGATGCTGTGGACGCAGTGGCAGTCCAAGAGCTCGGCCGGTAAGATCCGCGATCTGATCAACGGCCTGGGCGGCGAGGCGCTCAAGAACAAGCTTCGCAGCTTGGTCGAGCGAGCCGAGACGACCACGACTGCGAACCACAGCGTGAGCCAAGACGAGACGCCTTTGACAATAGGTGCAACTCCCGAAGGGGTTTTGAGCGACGCTCGTGAGGATCGTTTGCTGGCCTCGGTGGCCGGCACATCGGTCTACCAAGCCGACGACGGGACACTCGAGGTGGATTTTGCACCCGACACGGATGCGGACACGCAGCAGGTGGTGTTGGAGCAGCTGGAGGCGAGGTTCGATCAAGGCATCGATGCTGAATCGGTCAAGTTGGTGCTGCGGTCCGTCGAAGCGATCCGTCTGGTGGAGGAGGAAGAGGAGCAAAAAACGCAGGAGCAAGCTTTGCATTTCGCTCGTCTGCGGTCCAAAGGTATTCGCTGAGGGAGCGCGTCTCAGAGCCAAAGCCTTTACATTACGGAAGTATAACCCGCATAGATCTTTGTCTTTCCGTTTGGTCGTGCTGTGTTCGCGTGTGCGCATCACCGCTGGTCAAGATGTCGAGGATGTGTGAGATGGTCGAGGCCGCGATCTTTGAGAGGTGTGACGTGTGCACGGTTCACAGGAAGCGCGAATTCTGAAGCGTGTTCACGGTCAGAGAAAAGTGGAGAGCGGTAAGGTTCTGTGAGACCCTGAACAGCCGGCTCTCCATTCTTCTCGCTTCTCCACCATCGCCGTCGGCGCCATTACACATACCCTAGCTGCCTAATTCCAACATCAGCCGCGGCACTAGCAAGAATCACGGCCTCCTGCTCATCATCTACGGACTCCTAATTCCACCACAATCATGTCGAGCTAGAAAAGCTGCACCTCCCGCTCATTCCTATCATCCCGCCTGAAGTCGAGCAAGAGGCCGCCGCTTCCCCTCTTACCAGCATTGCTGCACAAACACGTACGATGAGCGACCTGCGCATTCATGCGGCTCTGTCGCCGCGAGTGGCCGTGCTGTCGAGCCCGGACGTCGACCGCGTCGTTCAGCTCAACGGCATCCCGGATCTGCCGACACTCTTGCGACCGTTCGAGTTTTCGGTCGAGCGACTCTCGGTGCGCACCTCGCAGCTCGAGACACGTATCTGCGATCAGTTCCCGCTGCGCTTTGATCCGTACGCGCTGTTCAATCCTGACGCTGCACGCGCCATCGGCTTGTCGCAGTCACAAGCTGCACCGAGACCATCCGCCGTCGGTCAGTCTCATGAGGAGCTCCTGGATCGGGTGAATCATCTCATCGCTTCCAATATCAAGAGGTGGGATGCTCAGGTTCCACGGACGGTATCCTCAAACTCGCAATCTGAGCCAACCGAAAAGCAGGAAGAGGACGACGATCGGAAAGAGGACCAGCGTCAAGCCTTGGATGAAACGCTGGTCAAATTGCAACGAGGTTCGCTCGAGGAGATCGCACCGTGGTTTGCCGCCGTTCAGCAGCTCGTCTTTGGTCAGAGGACCATAGCAAAGCACGAATCGTTTGGGCACCCCGTTGCAGTGCTTTTGGCAGTGTCTTCTGCTTCGCCCGATCCCATGAACGACTTTGCAAAGCTCTACGAAGCATCCTCCCAAGCTTCGCCTTTCCCAGCTCATCCTTACATCAATCCGGATACGCTCAAGTACTACGTTCTCATCCACGACGTGCGCACCTCGAGCGAGGATCTTGCCGGCTCCAAAGAGATCCTGGAACAGATCAAAAAGACGTATGGACTGCATTGCTGCCTTTTGGCTATCAATAGCGCTTCGGACGAACGAGCGGCGGCGCCTGCTGAGCTGGCTGCGCTTTGGTCGCCGTACTTGCCGTCGACGCCGACGTCGCCGGTGATGGCAAGCCCCTCTGCCCCCTCGGTGGATCCGAGCGTGGCGAAACTGCTCGACGTGGAAGACGTGAAACGCATCAAGGGCTTCATCCGCGAGCTGACCGCTCAGTCTATCGTGCCTTTCATGGAGAGGTATGTTCAGCATATGGGCGATCACCTTGCCAGTTCGCGCAAAGGCTTGACCAACCGCTTCTTCGGCGCATCGCGCAAGCTGTTCGGCGGCGTCTCCGTCGGTGGTGGGTCAAACGCCGACAAGAGCGCATCATCCGCTGCTCCGACCGGCATCGCCACCTCGGGAGGCTACGATCCGCAACACGACTTCTACCCCCACACCTCGATCGAAGCACAGACCCGCCGACTGGCCGACTTCGCCTTCACCATCCGGGACTACAAACTCGCCGCGTCGATGTACGACCTCGGACGCAAGGATTTCGCCGGCGACAAGGCGAGCCGTCACGCAGCCGGTGCCACCGAGATGTTTGGGCTCTCGCACCTGATGATCATGTACACCTCGCGGAGCGCACCCATCGATGTTGACAGCTACCTGGCGCAGGCGTGCTACGAGTACGATTTCCGCTCTCCCAGCCGAGCCAGTCACAGTCCGGCGTCGGTGGAGGAGAACCATGCGTTGCGAGCGACTCTGCTCTACTACGAGGCGTACCGGATGCTGGGGTATCTGCGGCCTGCACCGGCGGGGTTGTTGCGCATGTCCCAGCGGTCGGAGGAGGTGCTTGCGCCGTTGCTGCTCGAGCAAGCTGCGCTGTCGTGTCTTCAGATGAGACCGAAATCGTCGTTGCGAAAATTTGCGCTTTATTTGGTAACAGCCGCTCACAGGTACCAGGCTTGCGGGCAGAAGATCCTCTCGTTGAGGTGCTACGCGCAAGCTGCGGTCGTCTATCGCGCGAAAGGGTGGGCGCTGATCGAGAACCACATCGAGCACGAGTTGGGCATGCAGGCTTACAACGAGGGCGATTCGGATGCGGCGGTTGCACATCTGGTTCGGTTGATCCGGCCGAGCGCGAATTCGAGCGTCGAACACGAGCGATTTTTGCAGGACGTTCAGACTGCCTACAAGTACTCTGGGCGGGCGGATGCGAGTGGGAAGGAGGGGAAGGTGTTGGCATTGCCGTTTGCGATGTTTGATGTGGCGGGCGCAGCGTTGCGGTTTGTACCCGAGTCGAGCGCGTCGGCGACATCGACGGTGGACGATGCGGTGTGGGAGAGGCTGGAGCAGGATCTGGTGGATCACGGGCTGGGGGAGCGGACGCTGGCGGATGGTACGAAGAGGCGACGCAAGAGGCCGACGGGTCAGACGTCGACGCAGGCGAGGCAGGTGCCCATCAACCAGACGTTCTGGCTCGACGTAGAAGTACGCAACCCGCTTGGCATCGGTCTCGCCATCGACGAGATCCGACCTTTGCTCAGCGTGGACGAGTCTTCCACCCAGAGCGGTACCCAAGTTCTGCCAGATGCTAATCTCGAAAGCGACGATGCAGGCCGCATCGTCCTCGCACCGTTCCAATCTCGTCGAGTGCAAGTCGCACTCCGCGTCAAAACCGAGACCAAAACCCTCCGCGTAGCCAGCATCACGTTCCGCCTCGAAGACACGATCCACTTCAACCAGCGTCTCGACAAGAAAGGGCGACGACTCAACAAGACCAAAGAGCAGCGCACTTCGGTGGTCTACGGACCCGATCTCAGCTTGGCCGTGTCGGTGCACGGTGCGAGACCGACGTTGACGGCGAAGGTGGTGGATGTGCCGCGGCAGATGTACTGCGGAGAAGATGTGCGGTTGAAGGTGGTGCTGAAGAACGAGGGGGAGGGGGAGGTGGAGGATTTGCGTGCGCTGTGCGATCAGCCGGAAGCAGCAGCTTTTCTTGTCCAGTCTAGTGCTGACGATGGGACGGATGGAGAGCTCACGCTGCCGGATCACCTCGGTCCAGCAGCACCGCAGTACATCATCGACACCGATGGGCAAACGTCGCTTGCACCAGGAGAGGAATACGAAGCAACGCTGGTGGTTCGACCCGTTCGAACGGGCGAGGTACGTCTCGCCTGGCTAATATCGTTCTCCTCCGCCGATGGAGAAACGTACCTCTCGCGTATGGCGCTCCACACGAGCGTGTCAGCTGCGCTGCAGATCACCGTCTCCACTCGGCCCACGCGAGACGCAAAGTGCGAGCAAGAGGTGCTGGTGGAAGCGAGCAACATGCTGAGCACGGAGCAGATGCGGCTGAAGGGGATAGCGATGCTCAGTCCGAGTTGGAAGATTGTCGGCGAGGACTCGGAGGAAGAGGTTGTGATTGCGCCGCTGCAGGTGTGGAGGGGTCGAGTGCGTATAGCATTCGATTCGAAGCAAAGGAAGGGCGAGGAGTATACAGCGACCAAGTTGCAAGACCTGCTTTTGAGTCGCGATGTTCGTCGACCACCACCTGCCGACACGACGATACATCGAACAACTAAACGCTTCTCCTCCACAACTCCATCTCATCCGGTGGAAGCTTCGACCTACGTCGAGGCACGGAAACTCTTCCGTCAACGAACACTATCCCTCGCCTTCCCCACGATCGCCTCACGCGACAGAACAGCGTGCTTCACCCTGTTTCCAGCCCACACTCTCGACGTCACGGTCTCCTTCTCAACCGGCAGCAGGAAAGGGTGCATCACAGTATACGATCTAACGCCCGGACCGGGTCGCAGCGCCATTCGAGAGATCACGCATCCATCGACGGCGAAGGAAGGGAATCAGGTCCGAAGTTTGTACGCGGAGACGTTGAGGGAGAAGGCGAGTGTGATGCAGAACATCGTTAGTGGGTTGGGGAGGGAGGAGGATCCGGTGGTGGTCGGGGTGGAGGTGAAGGGGGAGAAGGTGGAGTTTACAGCGAGGAACTTTTCGGATCTGTACGAGGTGCAGGTGGAGATTCAGTTGGAAGGGCACGGGTGGGTGGGGAGGAGGACGAGGAGGTGTAGGCTGCTGCCCGGGTCGGTAGAGCGGGTGTACGGGGTCTGGAGAGGGAAAGTGGAGGAGGTGAGGTATACGGTGGTTAGTGAGAGCTACGTTGGAGATGGTGAGAGAGTGTTGGTCGGACGATGGGTCGAACGATATTGATCGGCGTCGCTAAACCGACAAAGGTGATAAGCGGGTCTGCGACAGGAGCAAAGAGCATTGATGTTAGAAGCTTTGCATAGATTGGAAATCAAGGTGACTCTTTCGAAAGACAATGCTGAAGCGAGTGTGTTTGCCCCACAAGCAGAAGAAAGGCGGAAATGTGTACTGTATCGACGTGACGTGGGACCGAGAGGAGAGCGAGCTGGTGTGCCCCGCGCTGCAAACATGGATCCATGATGGGGGAGGATGGGGGGTATGGAGAATTCTCGGTCAAATTCTGGTGTTTGTTCGGAGAAGCCGTCCTGTGTGTCGTTTGTAGAGGCAACAAGGGAAAATTTCAGCAAGAAAGAGAGACCCTCGCTGGAAAGCCTCGCTTACGGCGTTGCAGACAGACCCTGAGCGGATTCTGTAGTCGAGTCAGGCTGCAAGGCTTTGTGACCTGCGGAACCTGCCAAGGGTACGTACCAATGCAGTTACGGAATTGATCCCGCCATCCAAGCCTTTGGTTGTTTGCGGGGCCTTGGGCAGCATGATCAAAAGACCTTGGAGCATTGACGGGCAGGAATTTGATCTCCATCTGTGCGGCGGGCTGCAGAAATGGTTCGGGCTTGCATGAGAGTCTGGCGTTTCCGTGTCTCCGACTTCGGCTCTCTCGACGCGGATGCAACAGCCACGGTCGAACTCTGGTGTCTTGGTCCCTGCCACGCCGACTGCACTGACGCTCCGCATGGCTCCCGACTTTGACCCTCCGACCGTGTCACCAACTGCCTCAAAGGTCGTCTTCGTCCTCTCCTTCCCGAAAGTGCAGCCGGTCCATGGTCTTGATACCATCGCAGCTTGCTTTTGTGGTCTGAGTGGCAGGCAAAGCTGAGGGAAGTGGACACAGGTGGCCATCCATCGGCAGCAGGTCTCGCAGCCTTGCGCGGCAATCTTTTGCCTCGTTTCCTTTGCCGCGACAGCTCGTGATCCTGCTGTAGCCTCGCTTGCAAGTCGATTTTACTCTTCGCGTGTGCTTTCAAGATGGTGGATGGCATTTTTCCCCCACCACGAATTGCGCTTTCTTGCTGTTGGGGTAATTTGATTGAGTTGTTATTTTGCTCTAATTCATTTTATATTGTTAATAATTCTCGCGAAGCTGGGCCCCGTTGACGGGTCAAATTTTCTCTCTCTTGTTGCGCTGAGACACCGGCGAGTCGAGCAACTTTGCGTGGCTTTTTTTCTGCGCCCTGGACTTTTGGCAACTGGGTCCTGCTTCGCTACGCCGTTGTAGTCTTCGGCCCTGCATGCCGCCGCTTCTTCGAGGTTTTGTCGGTGGGCATTCCCCCGTCTGGCACCGTTCTCTGACAAACCACCATCCCCTCCGCTCCCGATCGTCTCGTCAGCGACGCTCTCAACCTTAAGAGCGAGCAAAGCTTCTGCAGTTATTGTCTCATCTTCGTTTGTTTGGAGCTATTGCTGTTTCTTGAGCAGTATCGACAAACCACCATCATCGACGGCGCAATACACCGCGCCATCCACCTCAACATCGACGTATTCCCTCGACCTCGACTTGCGTTACGAGTTGCGACATAGTCATCGGAAACTCTTCCGACAACGTTGCTGCGTCTTGTCTCGGTCTCTCTGTCCACAAGCACTCTCGGCCAAGCGCATTAACTTAGTCTCTAGCTCAGACGGAGCATCCGACTCAGGGGCCGAAACTATAGCAGGGCCCACCTTGCTACAGTCACATTCAAATTCGATTAGCGAAGAGTCTCGACGTGTGCGGGACCACGCCACAGCTTGTCAACCCCACAGCGCAACCTTTCCTCTTCGCAACTGTGACACTCTGCCAGAAACTCAGTACGCGCACCTGGTGTCGCAAGACCTTCTGCACCAACTGTCACGGCTCAGTCATTAAGTCAGGTCAAATTTGCATCGATACCGCCGCATGATCCTCGATAGCTCCCACTAGCTGCTTCTTCACGGCACGCATCCGACCGCCGACCAGCGACGTTCGATTCCAGCTTCCAGCGCGCACCTCATCCTTCCACCTGCTCAGCAGCGGCCTTCCGAAAACGCCTTTGAAGGCGGCTGGCGTGTCAAGCTTGCTTGACCGAGCGTATCATCATGGCTCCTCTCCTGCTCAAAGTCAAAGGCAACAAGTCCTTCAGTCCCTTTTCCAACCTCCACGATGAAGAGTCGCTCACACGCACCTGGAGGGTCTGCACCAAGGTCGCCGCGCATCTCGAGCAGGGTCAACGTCTCGAAAATCTCAGCTGGAGACTATGGTATCTTCACGATCTCATGGTCGAGAATGACGACGTCAAGAGCAGACGCGATTTTAAGAAGCTCTCCAAAAGCACAGGCGAGAAGCTCGACCGCGACAAGGGTCGTGCCATCGGCGAGCTCACCGCTCCGCCCTTCCGCAAAACCGACTCGGGCGAGGCGCTACGTAAGAAAGCCGTCGAGCGTCAGAAGCTCCGCGCCCTCGCTGTCGCCAAGCTCCAGGGCAAGTTCCGCAGCAATGGACTGAACAAGCAGACCATGAAGGACATGCAGTACACCTTCGCGCTCGATCCAAGCGTCAACTTCAAACAGACCACCGTCGGCAACAAGGACGCATCCAAGGAATATGCGCAGGCACAGCGTCAGAACGGTCCCGTAGGCACCACCAACAAGTTTCCACTCACCCTTTCGCCTCAGAGCTCCAGCAACGACACACGCAGCGATGCAATGGTGTTGGCATCCGACGCGCAGGGCGACACCAGCATGCTTGACACCGCCGCCACCTTTGATCAGATCATGGCCAGCGCAGGTCTGAGCGGCGACATCGCCAATCCGTCGGGTGGTTACAGGATCGAGGACATTGAAGCGGCAGAACGCGACCTCTTGCTCAACCACCACATCGATCTCAATGCTCCTCTGGACAGCCTCCTCGCAGGGCTCGGAAGTATGGAGGATGTACAGATGGACCTATCCGACTTGGGTCTGCCCGTGGGTGATCTGCCCAACTTTAACGCTCCTTTCGATCAAAACTTGTCCGATTTGACTGCACCTCCTCACACAACTGCCGCTACTTCCGCCTCAGCAGGTCCAAGCCGACAATCGACAGGGCCAGCCAAGTTGAAGCAGATCAGAAGGAAAAAGACCGACCCTCAACCGCAGAAGGTTGCCTCCGAACTCGCGAGGAAAAAGGCAGAGGAGCTTCGAACTTTCCGCAAATTGGCAGAGCAGACCCAGCGTACTCACATTCAGAACAGCTCGAGCAGACCCGAGTCTAAGGAGCCGTCTCCAGATGGAAGCGTCGGCAGCGGTAACTGGGCTGGCAACGGACAAAGCAACGATGCCCAGCAGCAATCCGACTGGCTCAACTCGAACTCGTCGCTCTTCGGAACGAACCTGTCCCAAAGCTTGCCAGAGGGCGCTCATCTCCCACTCTCCGGCTACGGCAGCGTTGCAAATGCTCCTCGGACCAACCTCCAGATCGACACTTCTGTTCCTACTATCAACGCTGGAACGATGCAGCCTCCCATGTTTGGCGCGCGAGGTGCCTCAGTGTCGGTGCCTACCACTCCACTGCTGGGGCCAGAAGCCGGTCCATTCGTAGGCGCTGACCGCCCTGTAGACTCGCTCTCAGCGCCTTCTTCCCCGACCTTGCGCCCGACGCTGGCCAACATCGGCCGATCCGGCTCGAGCCCTGGTCCTTCGACGAGTGCGGGCTCTTCGAAAGCAGCCATGAAGCGACACTCGACGGACAGCTCGCTCGTCGGCCCCGACGGCATGCCCAAACCCAAAGGTCGCGGGCGTCGCAGCATCGCCGGATCGATCGCGTTCACAGCCATCAATCCAGACCTCAACAAGAAACCCGAAGGATTCCCATCTGCGGGGAGCAGCACGCCCAGCGCCGCATTCCCCTCCGGAAGCGCACACCCCACTCAGGCTCAATGCACAAACTGCGGCGCTACATCCACCCCGCTCTGGCGTCGAGATCCGAACGACCTGCTGCTTTGCAACGCATGCGGACTCTACCTCAAATTGCACAAGACACCTCGACCAAAGAGCCTCAAGAACCACCACAGCCATTCGCACTCGGGTCACGTCACTCCTTCGGCTACACCAGGCGGTGCGTCTGCACCCGGTTCGAGAGCCGGGTCGCCCTCGCGCCCTGGCTCGCCGAGTGGCGAGGACATGATGTCTTGCTTCAATTGCGGGACCTACACTACGCCGCTGTGGAGGAAGGACGATGCCGGCCACACGGTCTGCAATGCGTGTGGACTGTACCTCAAGCTGCACAACGAGCACCGTCCCGTGACGATGCGTGCCGACGTGATCAAAAAGCGCTCGAGGTACGACGAGAAGCGAGGTCGTGCTTCCGCGGCTAACTCGCGACGCACGTCGCCACAGCCGCTAAGCGCCGCGACGGCGTCGGACGACGCTGCGGCTGCCACGTCCGACGAACCCATGTCGATCGACAGGCCCGGCAGAGCCAAATCCAACTCAGTGACGTTCCAGCTGCAACCGGACGTTCAGGGCAATGGCAGAGGTGTGGGTGCATCGGCTATTTCGGCGTCGGCGCCAGGGTCCGCCTCTTTCCCTAAATCCGGGTGGCCATCGCTTGGCATGGCAGCCAACAACAACAGCAACAATGGCGGAGCATCCGAGCTGGTCGATGCGAACATCGCGCATCAGCTCAACGACGCTTTCGCCTCTGCACACAACCGCTTCTCGACCGGCATTACGATGCAACAGCCACCCGTCGCGGCGTCTGATGCTTCCATGTCAGGCTCGGGCACTTCTGCGCCGGAAGCCAACTTTGGCTGGACACCGTGGTCGCAACAGCAGGCTCCTCAGCAGCAACAGCAGCAGCAGCATCAATCTTCCGGCCCACCCTCCATGTCTGGCTCCAACAGCACGCCCACTGGATCGACCACCTCGGCCACCTCGCCGCCGGTGCCAGTCGCCATGCCGGGACAAACAGACATCCAGACGCTGTCGGCTGCGTTCTCGGCACACCCGGCGTTGGCGTACGCGGTGCATCAGGCAGCCGAGAAGTTCCCGGCGTTCTTCGCGCAGAATCCCCTCGGCGCGACTGCATCTGTAGCTGCGGCTGCGGGCATCCACAACCCGTTCGGATCCGGGTTCCCTGGCAGCGCCACCACTGGCAGCAGCAGCAACAACAACGTGGGCGAAAGCAACAGCACCAACAATGCAGGTGCTGGAGGCGGTGACGAGCTTGCTGCCATCGACATTGCCGGTGGAGTCGGAACGCCGAGCAATCTGGGCAATGGTCACGATAGCGTGATGCTCGATCTGGCGGCTACGCCCGGATCGACGGGTAGACCGGGTAGCAGCGGGGTCGGGGCGATGGGAGGTGCCAGGAGGGATAGTGAGTTTGGGCGTTTGTTGAGCGGTGGTGGTGGAGGCGGTGGGAATGACGGAGCGAGCGGAGTAGTGGATCTGGGTGAGGGTGGGACGCCTCAGGCTGGAAGTTGGTGGTGAGGCAAGATGGCGCTGCGGTTTGTCTTTGCTCGTTAACGTGTGTATTGGCGAAGGACTATCGATTGAAATTGCATATCCAGGCAGTTGCCTCTGACCTTCCATCGCTTGCTCCTGTGTCGACTGAAATCCCAAAAGCACTTCCTTGCCTGTGAAGTCGCTTCCATTCGCTCGACTGTGTGCGGACTGAGCCCCAACTTCAGCCATTGCATCAACACTCTACCCTCCATCGCTCTAATCCTCTCGTGCCCGTCTGTGTCCCTCCCCCGTCCTCCACATCCTCACCTCGAAGCTTTCCACAACCGCCCCAACTCGCCTACCCGCCTGGACCTCAGATCGAACGCCTCAACAGCGCTGTCGAAGTTTCTGCCTGCATCTCGGCTGGAATCCACCTGCGTCCGGTAGCAAAGCTCGATGGCTGAGGAGTTGATACCCGAAGCGTGGGCGACGAGCGTTGGTTTGTGCGAGGGGTGGGGGTGAGAGCCGAGACGTTTTTGCGGGATTGAGGTGGAGCGGGAGAGGGTGAGGTTGGTTAGAGAGATTACGTCACCTGCGTGCAATGGGGTCGGGGTAAGGGTTGAGGCTGCTTGACCTGGTGCGGGTGTGCTGCGCAGAAATGAGTCGCTGCCATCTGCCTCTTGGTCACCAACGATCCACTGTCGAACCATATTCCCCCACAAGACGACCTGGAACAAACTCCTCTCCTCCACCTCCTCGACCAAGCTCCATTCACCACCAAGGGATTGCGTATCCACCAACCGCGGGATGCTCGACATGCGACCGTCCATGACAAGCAGAGTGGCGCGCAAGGTTCTGCCGTCAGTGTGAGGGGTATCGTGGTTGTGGGATGTCGCTGCTGCTGCTGCTACATGGAAGGCGCTCGACATGCCAGAGCGCATTTCGGATCGGTTGTTGTTAGGCGTGAATGCGGTGGTGGATGGGTTGCGAGGTGGCGGAGCGTCGACCGGAAACCGATTTCGTACAAGCTGCACCTCACCAACTTCTTTGACCACAACCAAGAGATTCACTTTGGAGCTGACACCTCCTACCCCGCTTCTAGGAGCGCCACCGCTGCCGTGCGTGAGGAACTGCATAGGATTCGCCAAGATCTGCGAGACGGGTGTGATGCCGCCCAGGTTGAAGTGCAGTGTCGGCGGAGGTTGGATCGAGTGCGATTCGTCCGCAGGGGGCAGAAGGTGGGGGTGGTAGGGGTGCGAGTCGAAGGATGCTTGGAAATCGTTGAGCTCTGGAAGGGTCTGATGGATCGATGGCTCGCTGAGGCGTTCGCGTGTGGTGTCTTTGGGAGGCTGGGTGATGATGTCAATTTGGTGGGCGGCATCGATGTGCGGCTGAGTTGACTTTGGGGCAGGAAGTTCGACTTGGTCTTGGCCTACATCTGATGTGACACAGGTGGGTGCGAGAGAGGTCCGTTTGGAGAAGAATGTGAATCGGCAGGTTTGAGCGGGTATTGCTGCCGGAATGGGTGGTTTGATGAGGAGGGATGATGCCGAATTCGTGTCTTCTGCCTCTGTTGGTGCTAGAGCTGAGAGTAATGATCGGTCGCGGGATACAGATGTCGCTGGCGCTGATCTGGAGGCTGCTCCAGAGGTAGAGAAGCCAGCAAGCAATGAGATGTCCTGTACAGCATTGAGGTCCGGCTGCGCATGTAGCGCATTTTCTGAAGCTGCGCTCGGATCGGTTCGTGGTGCAATCCCTTGAGAGGCGCTCGCATTCTTCGTTTCGTCGGCCAGAACTGCGGGTGGGAATAAAGCACCAACGCTACTTGAAATGTTACCATGTTGACCCTGCTGCTGCATTAGCTCGAAGCTATCATCTTCAACAATGACACGGCTTTTGTCCACATCGTCGCCAGCACTGATGTCCCCGCCTATACTCTCCTGCCCGCCATCATGATTGCTACCGCCGTTTTGCGTTTCAATCGCACGCTGTCTGCTTGCACGTTGTCGCTCGGGCGTTTCAATCACCAGCACGGGGCTTCTGATCCGAACCCTTTTGCGATCCCTTCGCGTATCGCTGTCATTCTCGCCCTTTCCAATTGTGTCAGGTGCAGTTGGAAGAAGATGCGCATGCAAGATCTCCCAAGGCACACCCTGCGGAGCATCGAGAACTTGCGATGTGGCGATCGACTCCTCCTGATCCGAAACGGGATTTGCGAGGTGAGGGTCGACAGAGTCGGGAACTTGTTCGATCGTCTCCTTCGCCAGTGGATCTGGCCGGGTCTCGTCCGCTATCACTCGAGGGATGCGGGATCGATGAGAGCTTGGTACTGTAAAAGCACTTGTCAGCGTCGAATGGGATGAGCCGGAGGGGAAAGATGTGAGTGCGGGTGGTGGTAGAAAGACCAAGCTACGCATTGTTCGAGCGCGGGACTGCCCGACTGACCGATGCTTCAGGGTCGTAGCTTGTCACGCAGCGGAAAGGTCAATGCTGAGTTTGTGATGTTGGATGTGATGTTTCAAGGTGAGTGTAACACGGAAGTGTTGGTCTCGTCGCGCCATCCGACAAATCTTTCGGCTAGTTCCGCTCCACTTTTTGCCAAAAATTTGGACCCTGCATCGCCCCCTTCCTTTTCTTCCCATCACCACCATCACCCCTTCGCCATCCATCGCCAGCCATGCAAGGCTTCAACATGGGCCGCTACCGGCCCCCCACCGCCGACCCGCGCACCACACCCTTCAACGCCACCCACCCTCTCGGCCCCCGCGCTCGTCGCCTCCACACCCACGGCATCCTCGTCGTACGCTTCGAACTCCCCTTCAACATCTTTTGCCTCTCCTGCTCCACCCATCTATCCCAAGGTTTACGGTTCAACGCCGAGAAACAGCAATCGGGAGAATACCTCTCTACGAAGATTTGGAGCTTCGCTGTGAAGTGTCCTTCGTGTTCGGGTCGAATTGAGATCAGGACCGATCCGAAAAACGCACAGTACGTGGTGGAAAGTGGGGCCAGGAAGCAGCAGCAGGATTGGGATCCGGAGGAGTACGGTGGTTTTGCAGTGTACGATAGTGAGAAGGGAAAAGATATTGAACCGAAGGATGCTTTTGATAGGCTGGATAAGGAGAAGGCGGAAACGAGGTTGGCAGAGCAGAGGCAGAAACGCGTGCAAGAGCTGAAGCTTGTAGCAGAGAAGAGAGGCTCAGATCCGTACGCGGCGAATTCGAGATTGAGAAACGACTTCAGGAAGGACAAGCGAAAACGAGTTGCACGGTTGGTGCAGGACATCCAGTTGAAAGAACGGATTGGATGGAGGGACGACACGACGCTCGCTGAAGAATCCACCCCCACCACGGCCCACAGGGAGAAAGCGCTGTGGAACCAAGCCAGCACGAGCAGACGGAAGCTACGCAGCAAAAGCGAGAACCCGGCGGAAAGGTTGAAAGCCTCCTTGGTGGCTGCTACGCTGAAGAAGAAGGATCCTTTTTGGAAGGAGATCGCTGCTACGAAGGGAGCAGAAGGAGATGCTTCGAAAGCGTCGAAACGCGCATGAACACCGGTTTGCTAGGCTAGTGCCCCACACAATCAGCATGGCAGGACGCACACCTAGTGCTCTCATTACAAGCACATACCAATCGCTCAAAAACTTGTTCAGCTACCAACATCACTCTTCACAGGCACAGCTGATCTCATTTGGATACCCTCAATCAATGATACCCATTCAATGATATTGCACCTCATTCATCAATGTACCCTCATCCTCGTCTCTTCGTTGCCATCACGTCGGCCTACAAGCCGGTTTGAGCAGCTCGTACCTCTTCACCCTCTTCCCATCCCCTTCATGCGCTTCCACCAGCTTGAGGTAAAGGTACAGCTTTTCGCGGTCAAACTTGACCACCACCGGATGCAGCGATAGCCACTGCAACGATCTCACCTTGAACCGCTGCCAGGGTGTGTCCGTCGCGTACCCGTCCATGCGTTGCTCCCATCGGTAGGCGGTGCGGACGATGACGCTGTCGTTCGAGTAGGCGGTGCCACCACCCGTGTACTGCGAAGGCGTGATCGACGGGTTGGCCGTCATCCCCCATGATCTGTCTTCCTTCTGATGGCGCGCGCCGGGTGACAGGGCAGCCGAGGAAGCCGTGAGCTGAGACGAGCGCGAAGGATCGTCGTCGATCGTCGAGAAATCTCGCCGTGTTGCTTGCGTCGCGTCGTGACCCAGGCCGACTTTGATCGTTGCTGCTCGACGCAGGTCAGAGTCGACCGGGTCCAAGAAAGGATTTTCGCCCTTGCGAGGGTCGGACATTCGGCCACCTTTGCGCTGATGTTGGTCGGACCAGCCTCTGCGTGGATTGACAGCACGTGCATCGTAGTGGCCCGCAAAGACGATCTCGTTGAGTGAAAAGTAGATACGGTTCAACAGACCCCGGTTGAATGGCCCTCCCTTGGCACCTTTCTTCTTCCACAGGCCACGTTTGCGCAAAAATTCCTCCAGCTCTTGTCTTGGCATGGGACGATAAGCGATCGACGTCGGATACTGCGGCGAAAAGCTGCGTCTGTACTTGCGCAACAGGCTGTAGTCGTTACTGTTTAGCCGCCAGATCTCGTCAAAGAAGATCCACCAGAAGCGATGGGCGGGCGAGCGATTGATAGCCGCCAATCGCTCGTACATCAGCGTGATGCTTCCTTCGTACTCCATGGACAAGTTGCGCATACCCCGTCCACACCCCGTTTCGACCAACGCCATGCGCAGACCCAAAGGACTGAGTCCGTCATTGTCAAAGACATCCGTCAAGAAGGAATAAGGAAGCACACGCTCCTTCCACAGCGCTTCGCGCTCGAAATGACGTCGGTATTTGCGTAGCACCTTCTCCACCAGAGGTGCACGTTCGATGACCAGCCGTTCATTGTCTTGCAGGAAGCGCGAGAGGGTGGGGTTCATGTCAAAGTCTTCGGTGAGACCAAGAGCGCGTGACGCGCTCACCTCGAGTCGCCTTCGAACCAAAGTGATAGCACCCGAGGTCTCCTTCATCCTGCCCTCCTCGTAGACGATCGAGACCTCGAATCCACCGTCGAAATTGTAGCCGGCCCAGTTGAACTCGTTGCGCCTTTCAATCTTGACTGTACCTTCGACGTACGAGATCGGCGTCGCAAGCACGTACTCTGACCGACCGCCACCGGATCCGAGCCTTCCAAATCTTGGTAAAGCTTTGCGACGGTCCGAGATACGCCCAAACATCTTGTCGACAAAGGCCAGTCCACTGGTGGGATCGCCAATTTGCACCGACGAGACGTACGGACAAAGCACCTTCTGACCTTCCAAGGCGCGCAACGCTTGACGCACCATCTTTTTGCCGACGATCTCGGCATCCGAGTTTTGCTGGATGAAAGCTTCAAAATCTTCCACTCGAGACAATGTCAAGCTGTGGTCACCACCTTCGTCGTAGCGCACAACAAGCGTAGGCGGAAAAGGCACCAAGAAAGCTTTGCCGAAGAACGACATGACACCAGACGGGAAAGGCGGCTCCTGTGGTCGCCAGTAGGCATCGGGTCCCGTATAGTCTCTTTGTATGGCGCGGATGAGTTTCTGCCGATAGACACCTTCTTCTGTACGAGAGATGTCGACCTCGCTTCGGTAAGCCTCGATGCCGATCTGCTTGACAACCTTGAGGTTTTCGATGTGACGCTCTGCCACGGAGCCCTGGAAGTCGATCAGGTAAGGCGGCCATTTGTCCTCGTCGGACACGGAAAAGGCAATGACCTGTTCGAGCGGCATGTGGTACTCTCGACCGCACAGGATCAGAATCGACAGCGTCTCTTCCCACACACGGCGCTTGATGTGCTTGGTGATGTCAAGCAAGGGCGAGAAAATGTCGATTGTATAGTCGACACGACTCTGCCACCGTTTGACCTGGTGAGCGACGAACGACATGCCCAAGAGGGCAAAATAGATGTTTCCACCGTAGGTAAAGCCTTGAATGATGTAGAGGATCGTAGTGTTGTAGACGGTAGAACCCTGGACATTGAGCGCCACGAGCAGACCAATGGTGGCGGTCAAAACGTAGCCGATACGCGAGACCATTTCGGATCGGTTTCCAATCTTGTCGACAAAGGGTCGAATTATGAGATGCACTCCGAGCAACGATGCCATGACGGCTATGAGTGCGCCCTGCTGAACGACCAGCATGGTCCTCGTACGGAACGATCGGAAGAGACAGTTGTCCTTGGCCAGCACACCGATGATGAGCAGATTGGAGAGCTTAAACAACAAAATGTAGAGCGGCTTGTAGTAGCCCCATTTGCGATGGTACGAGTTGTAGAGAAAGTTGAAGGGCGATTTGTCGCGATTGAGAAGGCGATGGTAGTAGATCTGCATCTCTTCTTCGCTCCGTTTCCTGCCGAGCTCGTTGAACTTGCTGACGTTGGGCAGCATCTCCTTGATGGTCATCATCAGCTTGTAGGGATACCAAAGCGTGTAGAAAATGATGGTGAGGACCGCGAGCGGCAATATAACGTACGCCCAGTTGAAAGCATCTTTGCGCATGGTGGTTGTGTAGCAAAAGTCGAGCGGAGCATGCCAGAGATCGGGGTCGCCCAGCAGAGGACCGGGCACCGGATCGTCGATTCCGCCCTTGTACGGATTCGGGACAGGCCAAAAGTCGCTCGACCAGACGAGAGCATCGACGGCCAGCTTGCTGAGCGGCAGGTAGAGAAGACCCAGGACGAAGACCAAGCATGTGTTCGCGAAGCGTGTTCCTCGAGAAGCGCTCTTGTAGATCCATCCCTGCGAGTCGTAGCCTTCGACGGTCTTGTTGGGGTTGTGCGCCTTGGTCATGCGCCAGAATCGCCAGAGAGCCAAGGCGGTGATGACGATCCAGACTACGAAAAAGATGACGGCGTAGCCAAACACCGAGACAAGGTCGAAACCGAGAAAGGCAGGAAGTGTCTGGAGAAGGAATTTGAAGAACTTGCTCGTAGTGGAAGTGGGATCGCTGCTGTCAAAGTAGCGCTGGAAATGAAGTTGGACCGTCATTATCTGGAAGAGATCTCGGAGCGATTCGAGACGAAGGATGCCGGCAGCAAAAGTGCTACCTTCCACGCCAATGACGGTGTCGAAAATGATGCCCAGCCAGCCGATAGCCCAGATGCCACCTGGAGGTCTGCGAGGACCGATGGCATTGGATTTGAGTTCGTCGAGATTGTTCTTCTTGAGGAGCATGAGAGGCGGGAACATGTGCTTGCGCGTCACCGGATTCGAGAGGGTAGAGAATTTGCTGGATACACCTTCGGATGGAAGTGCACTTCCATTGCCCGCAACCTTGCTCTCGGCGAGACGAGCCGAGATGCGGCTGGCCACCTTTTGTGCTTGGAGAGAATCATCGGCCTTGAGCGTAGCGTCGTCATCGCTTTCGAATTCGCGTTCCTCTTTAGCGTCTACAACAGTCATGTCGTCAGCTGGATCGTCTGGGCCGTCATCCCGGCTCTTCTTCTCGCCGCCAGTGGCGACAGCAAGCAGAGGATCCATATCGTCGGTATGTGACGTGCTGCTGTGCTTGTGACGTTTGGTCTTGGATGGCTGCGTATCTGCTGGCAGTTGCTGGGAGGTACGAGCTCCTCGACGGCGCCTGAGACCCTCGTCTTTGTTGGAGGTCGGGGGTGAGTCGACACTGGAAGTGTAGAGTAGAGCGGGGCAGTTGATCTGACCTCCGGCCACCTCGAGCTGTGGCAGCTTGGACTTTGTTCGAGACTTGCTCGGATTGGACTTTTCACCGTCGAGGGCGCCAATTCGAGAGGTTTGCGGAGACGATGATGCAGCATCGATCATCAACTCCGGATCCAGGCCAAAGAGCTGCTTCTCCTGATCAGTACAGACCAAGTCGGAATCGGTAAAGATGGGTTCGCCAAAGACAAAAGGGTTTCTGAGGTACTCTTCCAGGGCGGGAAGGTGAATGGGAGCAGCGTCCCTGCAGAAGACGTCGTCTGCGGAAACAGGAAGCGTGTCGGCGTCGACAGGGGAGCATACTGCGCCCTGGACAATCTCGTTAGATACGAGATCTTTCCACAAAGTCGCCTGTGCTCTGACGGACGAGCTGATCAGGAGTGGGTCCTGATGAGTCGAAGTTGCAGGAAGCAAAGGAATGCTGCTTGGATCTTCTGCGGACCAATCTTGACTGGCTTGTCCGTTCGGCGTTGTGGGGGAAGGAGCGGAGAGGTGGGAGCTGGAACGCTCGGGTATCTGTGCAGCTCGTGCGGGTATGTTGTCACGGAAGGAGGAAGGAAGGTACTTGCTAGTTCCGAGTGGGAGCTTGGCGTCGAGATCAAAGATGTGCGCATTGGAGGAAGGTCTGGCAAGGCCTTCCCTGGGGGCTCGGAGATTGGTACGCTCATTTGAGGCTGCTGGTAGGGAGATGCGTACGCTAGCTGAAAGCGGCGCTTTGGAAGAGTGTTGGTCTGAATGGAACGAGGCTGAGGCGTGCAGAGGGAGAGAAGCTGGTATAAGGGAGGCACCATGTTCAGAATTCGGAATCGGGTCGGATTTGGGAGCAACTTTGCTGCGCACGAGCGGAGTGTTGGATGCGATGGTGTCGACGGTGGACTGTAGCGTGTAGGAAGTGTCATGCGTTGTTGGCGAGAAGGCTGAAGGTGATGCAGGTGGTCGCTCGGCTCGAGAAGGGAGAGCGCTGTCGGGAGAGGGAGAGACAGGAGAAGGTATTGTCTGAGCAGGTTGAACTGATCGAAGAGGCACGAGGTGACGTCGCTGGTGAGGGCTGGCGGGAGAGACTTTATCTGAATCCGAGAACGGGTTTGCTCTGCTTGGTGACCTGGGCGATGCTGGTACTGAAGGCTTTGTGGTGACGCGCAATGCTGGCGGACGAGCTGGGTGAGAAGGCAGGCCGTACTTGGGCGTCCAATCGAGTGGGCCGAGTGTTCCGTTTGTGGCATTGACAGCATTGGCGAGGAGGGCGCGATGCGCTGGTGCGGGTCCAAAGTCGGTGCTAGTGGACATGAGCGCTGAGCTGTTCGGTGGTGGAGCAGCCGATGTGGACGACGTGAGGGGCATGGATGAAGAAGGATCCGGTTGAGCTTCCCATCTTGATACGAGCTGCCGTACGCTTGCTGATCGAGGCGCTCTTAGCGAGAGGCTGGAAGGACGAGGCGGTGCTGGCGAAGTGCGTTTGTGATTGTTGTCGGATGCGCCATCGCTTGTGCCTTTGGAAGGTGGAGGCATGGTGAGCTGAGGTGGGCTTAGCCGATGCTCACAGGAGCTGTGCTGAGGCGTCACCGCATGAGTGGGTCGAGTGGTCGAGCGGAGGAGCCGAAAGGTGATGGTCAGAAAGGACGTTGCAACTCCAAGAAGCGGTCAAGCCGAGGAGCCAACCTGAACAGAAAGTTAACGCCGACTAGCCCTCCATGGAAGGGAAGCACACGACCGGTCACGTTTGTCTAAGGCACGAGTCCCCATTTAACACACCGGTCTTGACTCACTGACACGCTAGCTGGACAGTTAATTGCTAGCAATGCAACCCCGCAAAAAGAGCGACTGCCGGATCGACGTCAGGTGGGAGGGCCAAACAACAAATCCCCTCATGACACTATATGAACCGCAGCTCCAGTACTCTGTATGCATGGTCGATCTTGTGCGGCCTTTCCCAAAAATCACTCAGGGGTTGAGAAACACACACACATCGACGCGTACCCGAGACAGTATGCAGCGCGTCGGTTCGAAAAACAAGACCTAGCCTACAATGCAGGGCTGCAGCAACCCTTCAAGAGGGTCTCGACTCCAGCCTGTGAGCTCAACTTGCCTATTCTGGCCGCCGGAACTACAAAATTCAGATACTATGTGTGCGCTCGAGTCATCTAACATCAAGCTAAAAATTCAAAATGGTGGTGGATAGCTTGTCCAAAATGGCGTGGCCGGATGACGTCTTGAGGCGCAGTCAACGCAGCTTGCACCAGCTTGCACCGCTTTCGCGCTGCCCGACACGGCTGGAGTGCAGAGAAACTCAGCCAACGCTTGGACCCTGATGCAATCTGTATGCAATCAGTGCGTTTCAGCCCCACCTACTCTATCCTTTCCCTTTGTCCTTCCCGACACCATCATCACAGACCTTACCTTTGTCTTTTCCCTTTCATACCCAAAACCTTATTTTTGCCAACGATGTCCGACTCGACCAACCAGAACAAGGGCGAGGAGCAGTCCTTCACCATCCAGTGAGTGCTACACTGCTCGGATGTGCATGCGGTTCAACACAACTAACACGAATCTCCCCCTTCCTACTCATCACCTTCTTCTTGCGCAGGCCCCACCCCGCTACCAGTAAGTCTGCATAGCGCAGATGCATATCCCATCCATCAACAAACACTCGCTTACAATCTTCCTTGTCGCTGTCTTGTCTGTTCATGCTTCATGCAGCCAACGACCCTAGCACCGACCCTGCCCTCAACTCGGGCCTCAAGGAAGGTGTCTTTGGCGGTGGAAAGCCCGGTCCCGCCGTCGTCAATGCTGAAAACCTTGAGGAGCCCCTCAGTAAGTGCACAATTACCTTGGCCAGCTTGCATCGTTGAGCGACTGTCAAGACTGACGGTGTCGTTTCCCTTTGCTATCCCAAATCTCAACAGGCCGCGAAGAGCTCGCCAAGCGATCTGCCGAACTCAACAAGTGAGCCTGCGCTCCAATCACTGTCTCGTAGAGGTCTCTTCATCGATACACGATTCGAGACTGAACGACCATGTAAGAACGACGACACTGTATCCATGTAGCCTACTTTGCTTTGTCTGCAATCACAAACTCGAATCGTCACTTTTCGACTGGCGTGCAGCTCCATCACGAGGTATCGAAGCTATTTGGTCATGCCGACGCACAAAGGGAAATCCGCATGACACCATGCCGAACCGCATCTCATTATATCTGTCGAATTGCGCCCACCCTGTGTTCCCGAGGCACAACAAAGGGTTGAGTGCCCTTTGTCCAACAAATATCCTCTGATCAAGCTGTCTTGGCTCCTCCGACACTTTCTTTCCTGTGTGCCGATTCGGGTTCCCTTTGATGTCGAGGGTCAGGATGGGGCTGCTGTCTCGACGCTGTCAGCGCGGATGGTCGATCGAGCAGGCCGCAGACATATATACAGGTGATCTGGTTCCGGAATAGATCCTCCTTCCGTCCTCACCGCATCGACTCACCTTCTCTCCGAACTCGTCAAGATGCTACAATCCAACACCAACGCCAGCTCGTTCAATCTTCAGCCTGCTCCTCGACCTAAGTCCAAGAAGCGTCCTCAGAACGCTCCTCCTGTCTCGTCCTCTACCGATGCGTCCACGCCATCCGACACTGGTTCAGTGCGGTCGTGTTTTGAAGACGATGAGGACTCGGAGGAAGAAGAAGCAGCCCTGACACCCAAAGCATCATTGTTTAACATCTCGCCCAAACCTGCCTCGCCCACCGTCGCGCATGCTACTTGTCGTCACCGTTCTTCCACGCTCTCCACCTCCGCCCGTCCGACCAGTTCGGTGCATCGTCTGCTCAATGCGATGTCCATTCCACTCTCCCCCTCCACTCGACCGTTGTCTACCGCATCCTCCCCCTCGGCGACGGTCTCGATCATTCTGACCAGCAAATCGCCTACGCCGTCCTCGCCTCTCTTCCCGCGTCGAACGCTGATCCGAAGCCTCTCGTCCACGTGCGTCAACACGTCTTCTCAATCGCCCACTTCTCCTCCCTCCAATCTCCGAAAGAGAGTGGGATGGAGGGGGTTCACCTCATCCGCCCGTGCCGACGAGCTGTCGATCCTCCTATCCCCGGGAAGCCCACTCACCCCGCGACGCGCCGAACAGCTGCACACCCCCACCCAAGCCAGCATCGATTCCCTCCTCCACCATCGACTGCAAGAAGTCGACGAGATGGAACCCCTAAGTGCAACGCTCAAGGCGTTAGGTGCAAAACGAAAAACACACCGATTTGGAGAGACTTCCTCTCCACCGGGTTCAGCGTTCGACCTCAAAAGTCCAGATACGAGTATGGGTACAACGGTGGGAGAGTTTGAGGTGATGACGGCGGAGAGAAAGATTTTCAACTTGCCGACGTGGGTGCGGTTTGAGGCGAATCACCATGCGCGTACCAAGGTCGCGGAGGAAAATAGGATGGCTGCGAAGGCGGGTTCTACGATAAAAGTTGCGGGAGTGGAGACAGACGTGAAGCGAAACCCATCGTACAAGGAGAAGGAAGGATTGTTGACGGGGCCAAAGACGAGTCAATTGGGAGACGTCGCACCGTCCAGTCCCAACGGAAGTCTCTTGGGTGGGTTCGATTTCGACACCACCACCCAGCGCAACGAAGCCCCAAATCAGCAGCAGGAGGAAGAAGAAAAAGTATCCGTCGTCAGACGTCTTCCTGTTGCAGCGATTCGCGGGTTGGATGGCAAATCTTCGCGCGCCGAGGCAAAGGTCAAATCCTCTTTCGCGTCGGTTTTTCGTTCCGCCCTTCACCCCCCTTCTCGTCGGATAAAACCTGGCGTAGAAGAGGAAAGACGTGATGGTTGGGGAGGCATTCTGACACGTACCAGTTGGTTCCCTTCCCACACCAAAGGTCCCCTCGTCTCCCCCACTCCAGCTAAAAAATCGAGGTTGAAGAAGATGCTACTCCAACCAACCAAGGAGGACGAGGAGTGGGAAGACGTACTCTCCCCAAAACAGTCTAGGATCGAGGAAACCTCGTTCTTGGAGATGAACGAGAAACCGCGTTGGAATGTGTTTCCTAATCGCTCCGTCCATCCGGATCCACCGTTCCAACTCAACACCTGGCACACCCAACCCCTTCCCAAAACGGACGTGATCGCCAGTCAACTCATCACAAACCGCAAAAGCGTCGAAAATCGTCCCATCTCGACGAAATTGCGGTGGGGGAAAACGCGCACGCTCGTGTTGGTCATCGTGACCGTGTGCGTGATTGCCCTGGTGGTGAATGTCGTGGTTGTGAAGGAGACCGGGAGCAGATCGGTGACGAGCGGAGACGGGCAGAGGAAGGTGTTCGATCCACTGGTGGGGAACATTGATGGGTTGAAGGTAGCGCCTGCGACGGCGACGACGGCGACGGTGGATTCGAGCGTGGCGAAGGCGGCGCACATGTCGCAGCCCTAAGAAATTGTTTCGTTCTGTTCCTCCCCCTCCATTCTCGTTCATCTCCTGCTAGAAATTTGTTTTGTTCTGTTCCTCACTTGATTCTCTCTAATCGAAAACGTCTTTCACAATGCCGCGATCTGTTCGACAAAACAACGAGTGTGATTGCTACACCACGTCTAACCGACCAAATGCATGCTAACCTTGCCACGCTTGGTGTTGGCATCCTTGGTGACGCCGATCTTGACCGTACACATGTCAAAGATGCCCAGCTTCAAATCCTTTTTCAATTCGCTCACGTGCTTCGGAATGCGCACCTCGTAGTTCTCCTGATCGAACTCAACCTCCTCCCTAAACGTAATGAGCCCTTCCAATCCGAACTGATTGACAAACACGGCGAGACCGTTCCTGAACACCCTGATGACGTACGCGCTCGCCTGCATCATCTCGCCCTCTTTCCCAGCGTTGCGCTCAGCGATGCTCAACCCGACGTAGAACTCCACCGACGCCCTACCCGCCTGCTGTGCACTCCTATGCCGCTTGTTCACCACCTTCAACACGTCGTCGACGTAGTCCTTGGAGTGCAAGCTCGGATGGAGCGGCTCGTAGTTGATCGCAGCTGCCAACTGACGATGCGCCAACACGTCGGCGTACCTTCGGATGGGAGAGGTGAAATGCGTATACATCCCCGCTGCCAATCCGTAGTGACTGAAGGTATCCCTCGCCACGCTGCCCGAGCAGAAGTACTCGGCGCTCAGCATGCATCGTGTCGCCATGATACGCACCAACGTGTTGAACGTAGCGTCTTTCGAATCAACGCACTCGTCCAGGGACGCGGCGAGAGCGCCGGAGCTGGACACGTCGAGCGAAAGGTTGCGTCGTTTAAGCAAAATATCCTGCAGAGTCTCGAAATTCGTTCGCGGTGGAGGCAAGTGTCTTCGCAGAACGGCGGTCATGGGGAAAACCTCGTAGATCCTTTCGGCGACAGAGACGTTGGCGAGAAGCATGAACTCCTCCACCAACGAGTTGGTCTCCCTCATCTCCTTCTGCTCCACATCGATCGGTGCGGCGGATTCGGACGAGTCGAGATGAATGCGTACTTCGGGCGAGGCGAGGTTGAGCGCACCCGCATCCATACGCTTCTGCTTGAGCTTTTTGGCGAGCGAGTTGAGCAGGCGGATCGACTGAGTGATGGCGTCGGTTTTGGATTTGTCATCCTTGCGCAGTTGCGCCTCTTCGTACGTGAAAGCAGCTTTGGATGCGATGACCGATTTGTGGAATCGAACATTGACGATCTCGGCGTCCGGTGTCATCTCCCACACCGCGCTGAAAGCGAGTCGTTCCACGTACGGTCGAAGAGAGCACAGGTTGGTGCCGAGAAGATGCGGAAGCATGTCGATGCGTTTGTCGACGAGGTAGACCGTGGTACCGCGACTTGCTGCTTCCGAGTCCATCGGGTTGTCGGGCCGCACAAAGTACGAGACGTCGGCGATGTGGACGCCGGCCTCGATGTTGCCGTTGGGCAGCTGCTTGGCGTGCAGTGCGTCGTCGATGTCTTGGCAACCGGGCGGATCGATGGAGCAGATGATCTCGTCTCGCATATCGACCCTGTCCCTCCAAGCACGATGCGTCATGTCCTTGGGTGGAACCACCCACGTGTCCCCCTCGGTGGGCAAACAGTCGAGGATGGCCTTGCTGAATGGTCGATAGGGTACATCGTGCTCGAGCAACAGAGACTCCTGCTCTGCCTCTTTGCTCTCTGCTTGACCGAGCGCGCGGACAAAGTGGCCGTCAGGGTAGCGCGACGTCGGTCGCCATGCGTCGAGTGCGATGAGGATCTTTTGGCCCATGAGATCTTTCGCCTGACGAGTGCGGATGCGGATTCGAGGAAGCTTACGGTCGACAGGGGTGGCGAACACTGTCTGCGCACCGAGGCTCGACAGCGCGGAAGAGTTGACCGAGTTGACGTCGACGTGAGCGACGTAAGACCTCCAGTTGCGGCGTACGATGCCGACGACCTTACCGGTGGGTTGCGGTTCGCCGCGCGAGGAGCGTGCATTGGCCTCGGCGTCGGCTGCTTCCTTCCTTGCGAGTCGCGCTTCGATATCGTCATCAGCACCACCCTCTCCGTCGGCGTCACCGGCGTCATCGTCCTTGAGCGCTGCGTCGGCATCGATGACCTCTTCGGTTGCACTCTTCCACTGGTCTTTGGGTAGCATCTGCACGGCGACGATGTCCCCGTCAACGGCGCGGTTCATGGATTCGCGACCGACGAGCAGGATAGGGCGTGTCAGCTGACCTGATCGAACGGTGGCCTCGAGGTAGTTGTATGGATTTGCGTTGAAGAAGCCTTGCAGCAGCTGGCCAGACTTGACACCGGCGGTGACCTGGTTCTGCGGCAGATGTTCGGGATAGAGGACTGCGCGCTTCTCGCTGCCCCCAGAGCCGGACACGAGCGAGCGCGAAGAAAGCAGATCCAGGAGCTGGTCTGCATTGTCTAGGCCTTCGATGTAGTCGCGGACGGACATGGCACGAATGTCGTCTTTGAGGGCGCGTTGCACGTTGTCCTGGTCGTCGGAGATGAGGAGCACATCGAGGTTGGCTTTGGCGGACGAACCTGGACCAGTGGACGCCATGAGATGAGTCCTGTACCATTTGGCTGCTGTGCGTATAGCCCTGTCGTTGCGATCGTTGGGGGATTCGTCTTGCTGTTGGAGCACGGCAGTGTCGCGGCCAAAGTCGTTGTAAAACACCCAAAATCTACGGTCAGGATCGGCGATGAGGTTCTTCAAGCGGTTGAAGAGAGGCAGCGATCTGTGACGAACTTCATCTGCAACGGTTTGCAGCACGATGACATCGGTGAAGCTCGGATTTTCTATGAGATCCATCTGATGAAGAAATGCGTTGGTGTCGAGGACGAGGTAGTGGTTGCGGTCTACTTTGGTGTTTTTCAAGCCGGTGGGATCGAGAAAGATCTTCCTTTGAGAGCCATTGTCCTGAGCTTGCCTCTGCAGATCGGCATGGAGGTGATGGCATCGTTCGCAGGCGCGGCTACCACAGGCGATGTCGTCGCGGAGGTACCTCTCGCGCAGGATCTTGAGGACCTTTCCGCGGGCTGTCTTGCGAAAGTACTTGTGCTGCGCCGATTCGAGCTCGACGCCAGCAAGCGGTCGCTTCTGAATGCTGATTTCGACCATGTCGTATACCTGATGTGCAGTCGAATGTGCACAAGCAAGATGGTGGGGTTGGACGGCGATGAGAAGAACACAGAAGAAGAAGAAAAGCGTCCTTTGAGCGCAGTCGAAAAGTGGAGAATCGACCAAAAAATCAATCACGGCACGGATCGGTGCCCGATGTGTCGCGTGTTGCCTGATCTGTCCAGACCTAGACTGTTAGATCGTAGTCTTGGGCCCTCCTGCAGCGGGTGCCTGGCTATGGAAGCATCAAACTTCATTGGCGGTCATGTCTCAAATGATCTTGTTGTCTCGCCCTGATCCTGATCTGTGGCTCACTGATTCGAGGTGGGACTGCGGCAGCTCTCATGTAAGCGAAGTTCGCAAGCAAGGGGCTAATGTTTGTCCAGGTACAGCGGGTTTGCGGATCATGCAGCATGCAGGTTGGCGTTTGGACGTCAAAACCTAGGCGAAGGCGCGCCAGATCCATCAGAGCAGAAGCACCTGAAGAAGCGACAAGACAAGCCGCGGCAACACGTCGCAGCAACATCCTTGCAGAAAAAGCCGCTCTCGCCTTCCTTCCCCACCGTCTTTGCCGTCACTTGCACTAGCTCAGCTACACTGTGTCAAAGCTTGCTGTCAGAGAACTAGCTACTTTCACGCTGGTAGCGTCGCATCCAAGCAGCATCCATAATGCTCGCGATACCAAAGACGAGGCACGAGTCGAGCGCCTATTGCGAACAGGAAGACCGACCATCGACACGAACGGCGACCGAGTCAGCGGACCCCACGCTCTGACACAAAGCGGCGTTTGATGAGTTGAACTCAACCGTTCTTGATTACCAACGGCATCAATAGCTGACCACTGTTTGCATCTGCAGGATCTGTCACAAACATCGCCAACGATACAGAAGTCATTGCATAGCATATGCCTGCATGTCATGACGACGATCGAGGCGACCGCAACTCCGCCAGGCACGACCGTGTCAGGAACGGCACCAAAGACTTACAGTAGTAGCTGACCTCCGTGTCCCTGTCGGAAGTGATCCTCGTGGCAAGGAACCGGCAAGTCAAAGGACCATTCATGCAGATCTCGTGAAGCGGTGGCGGAGTGGATACAGTGTGTTTCAGATGGCCTGGCTTTCGGCTATCTCCGCCCTATTGTCCGTGTCTCCGCTCGAAACGGCCAACGCTGGCATGGTAAATGAGCTGACAGAATGGCCGCTGGGCCCCAACTTAATCCAGCTTCCACACCTGCAACGCCACTTTTTCCTCTCTCTTTTTTCGCACTTGGAATTTGTTCGTGTAAATTGTGTTCCTCTTCCGGAAACATCGAACCTGACACGACCGGCTGCCAACTTCACTGCATGTATCCAAGAGTGACACGGTGAGGTGACCAGATTCACGGCGTCAATTGTGTCGCCGAGTTGACCGAGACAGGGGGGGTTCTTGTGCAATTCAATCTAGTTAATCCGTCATGTCACATCGGATCACGATCAGAAGCGGCGTGCCAGCAACTGTGTACACAGAAGTAAATTTCTCGTGGCGTACTGCAGAGTCCGGAAAAATTCTGGATCCGTTGCCTGTATGATGCCTTGTCGTCTCTTTCTGCTGGCGAAGCTTCAGCCGACATTTCAGTCGTCGGCCACAGCAAGGCAACAAGCTAGCAAATCGCGAGCCCGGAAAAGGCGACTTCCTTTCCGGATACCGGATTCTCGGACTGGTCTGCAATCCAAAGGGGCTGTTGTCTCATTCCCGCAAAAGAGGACCTGCGGGATTCCAGCTTCGCCAGTTCGTTTGCCACGTTGACGGTGTACGTTACCAGTGGGGATGAAGCGAACGACGACGCCACACACGTATGTCCTGTACCGACAGTGCACGCTTCTCGCACACTGCACGCCTGCGGATGGACCGCCGCAGATCAAGACGCTCGTTCAAGAACGTACGAGCTCGCAGCCAGCTCGTGCTGCCAGCTGCAAACCCATCACTCTGCATGATTCGCGCGCATGTACCAGAGCAAAGCGTGTCAACCGGACACACACCTGTCGCCCTTGACTGAGGCTCGGAAAGAAGCGAGCGTCGCATCTGTATTGGTACAACTGGACAGCAGAGTTGGCTTGCTCAAGACGCCAAAGTGTGATTTGCGAGCTCGCTTGTGCGTGTGGGCGTAGGATTCCGCGCGTCGGCACCTGCGAGAGAGTGGGTCGTAAATTTCGCAACGGAAATATACTTCTAATCTGCAACCTGGTTGCTGGCGGGCGTATTAAGTGTACGTGCATCGTGCATCGATTTCCTGTCACTTGTAGACTCTGCCGGCTGGCTGGCTGCTGTTTATTAATAAATATTTTATTTACTTTTGGCGGCTGCTCGTCTGCGTTGCCTGCGTTGCCGACGCCGACGCCGCGACTGTTTCGACATTTTCGCGCAGTGTGCATGCCTGTCTGTCAGTCTGTGTGTCCCTGTTTGCCAGGCCGCTTGGGTGCCTGCGTGCTGCTGCTTCTTGTGTCTGCTGTAGGAGCCAACACTGTATCCCGCTCCCTTTCTACTCCTTCCACACATCTTTTGTACATCTCATCCCACATCATCGCCGCTCCCATCGCAGCCGGCCGCAAAGCATCATACAGTACAGCATCTCCATCTCATCTGCTCGACTTCATCACCAAACCGCCTTCGTCGACCTCTCTCTCTTCTCGGCGTACCTTCATCGAGCCGACGACTTGTCGTCTCATCTGGACACCAGCACAGCTTCAGCATCGATCTCGATCGCCCTCATTTGCCTCGTCGCTCTCGTCGTCGCGCTCATCCTCTCGGCAAAGTAACCCGGACACCGGCTCAGCGCCATCCTCAAACCAGCAACACGGTGCGATCATTTGCGTACAGTTCGTTTTGGTAACGGCGTGTTGGCCTTCAAGATATTCTTTCTTGTACCATCATCAGCACCTCATCGTCAAACCCAGACTCTGTTAATCGCGCTTGCAAAAGGACACCGTCTTACCCGACCTCATACTGTAGCAGTCCGTCAACAAGATGTCATTGGCTTGATCGTCTCATTTCCGGTCACACTCTATCCTGTTGCGGTCGCCCCACACCCACCGGCGCTCGTCTTGCAGATTCGACGCATCGGCTGTCTCTTTCGCCCTAGCTTGCCTTTGCAGCTCGCGACCATTCTATCGCATTTCTCAGCGCTACCGCTCCCTTGAACGTAGCCTCGACACCTCAGCGACAACCCACTGCTTGCTTGTTGCAACGCGTCGACATTGTCCACCCGCGATACCTGATCGCCGGTCCACCGTGCTTCCGCCCACTCTTTTCGCGCCCGTCTGCGCCTCGCGTCCTTTCATCTCACACGGCGTCTATTACGACCCATCGATTTCCCCTCTCAGCCTAAACAGGCGGGACTCTTCGTCTTTGTAACCCCCTCAAGCGGTACCAGGTCCCTTTCACATCCTCCTCCTCAACCTGGTTCGATTGCAGCGTCAACGCCATCTCGCGCATCCTTTACCAACAACAGCATTCTCTCACTAGAGCGGTCGTCGACATCGCGCAACGACGTATCACCGTCGCGATGAACTCGCACGAAGCTGAACTCAGCCCACCGCCCACACCGGGCCCAAGCTCGTTTGCTCCACGACCGATGCAATCGAGCAGGCCTTCCAGGGCACCCGCGAGATCACTCTCTCTACGCATCCCCGAGGATGGCCAGGCGTTTGGCGGTCTGACCCAACCTCCGCTGCCTTCAGCTTTTCCGCGTTCACCTGTTTTGCCCACGTCTGCGCCTCACATCACATTGCAGTCAGCCAACAACCAAGCCGGTCCGAGCACGCTTGCGCTGCCACCGCAGTCCCGGCTCTCTCGCAAACGGCCGTCGAGGCTCAATTTGGCGCCACCTTCTCAGTTCGACGAGTCTGGCCAGTCTTCACGATCCATGCCTAACTCGCCCGTCACGCTTTCTCGCTCCCCCTCCAAAGCAGAACAGACCGAAACCACAGCGCCGCCTGCCTCGGCAATATCGGAAGCGGTCAAGCACCTCTCCAGCACGCTTCGAGGTACGCCGCGCAGGCGTCCGAGCATGCCCTTCAAACCCACAACCGCGCAAGAGACCGCATATCCCGAACCTCCCAGTGCCGCAAGCTCGCGCAGCAGGCCGCCCGAAGCTTTTCGCGACCCCTCCGAACACATCCTTAGCGGCAAAGGCAGCACCCTCCAGCATGCAAGGAGCGTCTATTCGCACGGCCCTGTCGAGGTGCTGCCAGGCTTGTTCTTGGGAGACGAGCACAACGCGCGTGACAGCGACACGCTCTCTGCACTCGGTATCACCACCATCCTCAACGTGGCAAAGGAGACGGCGCTCGATTTTCAGTCGGAACGCGGTTCTTCATCGGTATATCCGGGTGCGGCTCACCCGACCTGGTCCAACAGTGCGATCAGCCGTCAACGCGGTGCATCCGGCGCTGGCCACCAAGAGCCGCCGACGCCGAGCACCTACTTCACCCCTCCAGCAAGCGCTTCACTGTCGAGGCCCAAGGGACCTGGCGAAGCCTCTTCGCCGCGCGATGCGATCAGCGTCTCGGTGCTGCGCAACACATCCTCGACGCCCAATCTGCTCACACATTTCGTCAACGGAGAATTCACCGGCACTCCCGACTCAGCGGCACTGCATGGCACCGAAGCAGACTCAACTTCCACCTCGGATCTTCGCACGCTCACGGCACAAGATGTGTTGCGCTATCGTTCGCTGCGACGCACCAGCGATTCTTCCTCCGACGACGCCTTTGGCACCGCCTCGTCACCTTCCTCCTCGCGCGCTGCAAGCACCTGCACCTCGGCTGCTACCGAGCTTACTCCGCCAGCGCTGATGCAGTTGAAACACAACGAGGACGCCGAAATCAACGATAATGCTTCGTCTACCTATGCATTCGACGACGACTCGCAGAGCTCTCCGTGCGCCTGGTTCACAAAGGTCGAACTCCCTTCGAACGCCACAGCCATCACCGTGCCCGCCAGCATCGAGCATGGTCGAGCGCATCAGATGCGATACGTCAAGCTGCCTTGGACCCACGACGAAACTGATCTCGCATCCGCCCGCGGTGGTTTCGCTCAGGGTATCGCGCTCATAGCCGAAGCGCTCGGCATCGACGACCGCTTCTGGTACGCCACTAAGATAGCAGACGACGGCGACGCTTGTGCTGCGCTGCAAGACGACTTGGTGAGCTTGCAGCACATCCAGACGGATCCGTCGCCAGGCAAGATCCTCGTCCATTGCCAATGCGGTGTTAGCCGAAGTGCGACGCTGGTGATTGCCTTTGTCATGCAAGCAGCAGCCATGCGGTACGGCTTCGAAGCGGCTCGCAGCTTGCTTGGCATGCACGACTGCTACAACATGGTCAAGGATAAGTCGTCGAGCATCTCGCCCAACATTTCGCTCATCTACCAGCTGGTCGAGTGGGAACGTTACTTGTCCAGTTCTGCCGGCCGACTGCGCGATGCGCTCGGCATGGGCAACATGGGCAACGCTGGCGAGGTCGATGGGCACACCAACGCCAACGGGCACTCGAGCCTGGTCGCAGCAGGCTGGTCGACCGAGCCCATGGATGAGGCTATGTGGAGCAAGATGCGGCTGGAAGAAGAAGAAAAGGAGGCAGCCGAGGAAGAGAGACGGCGACAAGAGCGTCTCGACGAGGCCATGAGACTCGCAGCGGACAGACGCGCGGCACAGGATCGACTGGAGGGACGCGTCCCCGTCGAGGGTGCGTCCGAAGGAGGTGAGACTGCTTCGGGTTCGCTGATGCAGCGTCGAAGGAAGAACCGCGCACCCGCTCTGCAACTTCAGACAAGCGCCACTCCTTCTGTCCTTGGTGCCCCTCCAGCTGTCGCGCCGATGCCAAGCCCCGGTCTCCAGCGCCGCCGCCCTCCGGCATTGCAACTCACTTCTGCTACGCGGGCGGGCGCTGGCGACGTCGCACGGTCGGAGGTGGAGACACCGTTCCACACGGCTAGGTTGGAAGCCTGGTCTGGGCATGAGCCGGACGCAGATGGCGATGTAGCGATGAACGAGCCCGAGCCGCCTCAGACGCCCCTGCGCTCGTCAGCAGCCGATTACGACACTGCCAGCACGCCCACTGCTCGAACGACAGCAGCAGCGTACGGTGGGGACTCGACTTTTTCAGCGCTTCGCACTCCCAATGCTTCCAGCGCCTGGGCGCCTTCGCCCGAGACAAGCGTCCATGCGCCCTCGAAGGAAGACCTACAATCTTCGATGCCCAGCGCTGCGCTGCTGCCGGCGGTGGCCGCATCGAGGCGTGCCAGCACGCACGGCAGCATCCCGACCACGCTGGTATCGCCATCGTCGCCGGCCATGGCACCGTCGCTCTCGACGGGCTCCAGACCGAACCGATTCAGCTTCGGAGGTGCGCCGCTCAGCGGCAGCCTGGCGGCACGACTCGGAGGCGACGCGGAGCGCTCCCGAAGCAGACCAGACTCAATGCAGAGCACCATGTCGTCGTCCTCGTCCTCCACGGCGCTGTTCGGCGTCACTGCCCTATCACGCGAGGAACGAAAGAAGCAGCACCGTCGAACCTTTTCGTCCGACTGGCCGACGCTGCAGGCCAACCTGCTGTCTCAGCGACGAAAGAGCAAAGTCGACAGCCTGCTCGCTCCGCCAGGCATGGAAGCAGATGCAGCGACGACCAACGCTGAGCACAACGACGCCATGGACGTGTAAGACTCGAGGACAACCCTGCTTGAACTGCAATCACATCCAATTTGCCCTCTTTGTCAGCATGTGAGCCGTGTTAGGTCCGATGAGCAGACGGGTCAGAACGGTATGCCCCGAAAGATCGGAGTCGAATAGATGTTGTGAGATACGAAGAGAGAGTGAAGCACGGCTGCAGGCGCATTCCACAAGGCTGCACGAGTGCGTGGCGGGTCACGAGGACTTCCATGACCGGGTGTTTCGAGAAGAACTTTGCACCCTTGCTCAGCGCGGGGGGGAAGGACACGAGGTGGGGTTTCGATGGACGAAAACGCCAAATATCGGGTGTCGGCGGCGAAACGTGTGTGTTCGGATGTCTCCGATGTTTTCTTCATGATCTGCGATCCCGAACGCTGTTACTTGGCAACACATTTGCTGCATTGGTGAGTCTATGTGAGGGATCGTTATCGGGAACGAGCGGGGGTGTTTCGGTGCGAGCCCACGTCGCAGTCGAACCTGCACAGCACCTTGAACGCATGCCAATCGATGCCCTTCCATATCAAAGTGCCCGACGATCCAATGAGAATCCTCTTACACGATGGGGCTTTCCAACATCGGAATTGGGGCGATGGCATTGGTTGGCCCCAGTTGCGGATGCCAAGCCCTCCCATGAACCAACCTCGGTCTCTCGCCACTGATATCGGTGGGAAACCGATATGTTTTCATGCAAAAGAAATTCGTCTTTGCGGTGTCACGAGGACAAGACTCGCTGAGAGCAACCGCGGAGAGATAGATGCAGCGACCGCAGAAGAGCCGCATTTGGGCCGACGCTCGAACTTGACCGATGGAAATCGATGCCATCCCCTACTGCTAGATTGTCTATCCAGTCCGCACCTCGCCGCGCAGAAGCATGCCGTTCTGGACTCGACGGAATCGTCCTGTGTGACACCAACGAGGGCATCGTCCTGCGCGTCGTAGGGAACGGAGAAATAGCGATTGAGACGGAACTGATAGCACCTATCTGCCAATGCTGGGGCGAAACAGCGACAGATAGATAGGCCGCTACAACCGACGGTGTGGCTGCCTTCTCGCGGATCTTTCGCCTACGACCAGTTGGCGCTTGGTGTTGTCGTAGCGGTTTTTCTTGGCAAAAAAATCGTGTAGCCGAGCACGACTGTTCCAGTGCTTGTGCTAGAGGCTGACGAAAATTCTTCGCCTGTCACTCCGGTTGCGGAGGTTGAAACCGGAGAGAGGAAAATGGCGTTTTGTGCGGAAATTTTTGCAGAACAAAACCTTTTCGACAACTACGGTACTGCCATGTGCCTGCTTCATTTACCTAGGAGTTAGAGTTTGGCGAATAGCGATTGGTGCTCCCGAGCAACAAAGTGGGTTGCGACTCTATTATCTGCACTGCGTCCAGTAGCACAATGTACTTCGAAGCTCTCTGTCTCAAGATCAATAGTGGGAAGAGGAGATGACAGCAGGTCAGTGGGTTTGGAAGGCGAGGAAAAGATTCTTGATGCAAAGAATTTGCTAGGCAACCTCGTGGCTTTTCTGCTCGTCCCTTATCAGCAGACTCAGCTCGCTTATGTCGATTGGTGCATCAGGAGTACAGTATCCGTCGTCGTTGGGAGAGAGCACAGCATAGCATCCAGAGCGACAAGATGAGCCGGGCTGGTAGCCGAGCAGCCTCTTTTTCTCTCTCCGCTTGGCGTTGTTGTGCACGCCATCAGTCGCGAATCTTGTGCCTCTCGCTTAGGAGCTGTGCACGCGACGTGCGACTTGCGGCAGGAAAAATAGATAGCCCAGCCAATGAGATGCTGTGCCACCCCTTCGTATGGAGTGGTCGGGTTTGAAAAGCGTCAAGCCTGATACGCTTTGCCACCAGGGTTGCTTCTCGACCACATCATCACCCCCGCTTCCGCATTGCTCTCATCGCCATCATGGCGGTCGATCAAATCCACTCGGAGTCGTCTCCGTACACGCAAGAGAAAGCCAGCTCTTCCGGTAGCGAGGTCAAAGGCTACGAGCACGATGGCGTCGGCAAGACTTCATCGTTCCAGGCGGCTGAGAAGCCGGAGGAGCGCCAGCTCCACCGAGCGCTCAAGGGCCGACAGATTTCCATGATTGCCATCGGTGGTGCTTTGGGAACTGGTCTTATCATCGGTACCGGTTCTGGCCTTGCCAACGGTGGACCTGCGTCCATTTTGATCTCGTACTCTGTGATGGGTTTCTGCTGCGCTGCTGTCATGTCTGCGCTCGGTGAGATGTCGACCTACATGCCGCACCCGCGAGGCTTCGCGGGTCATGCGACTCGCTTCGTCAGCGACGAGTTCGGCGTTGCCACTGGCTACAACTACCTTTTCAAGTATCTCGTCGTTACCGCCAATAACATCAACGCAGCCGCCCTCGTAATCCGATACTGGAACGCAGACCTCTCGGGAGGTATCTGGATCGCCATCGTCACCGTCCTCATCATCGCCCTTAACTTCGGAGGACCTAAGTGGTTCGGCGAGGTCGAATTTTGGCTCTCGCTCGTAAAGATCATCACCATGACCGGACTTATCCTGCTTCTGCTGATCATCGACCTCGGTGGATCCCCGACGAAGGACCGCATCGGATTCCGCAACTTCCGGGACGGTCTCGCGTTCAGACCCTACCCAAAAACCTCGGGCCCCACCGGTCGATTCCTTGGCTTCTGGAGCACCATGGTTACTGCACTCTTCGCCTACACGGGTACCGAGCTGGTCGGTGTCACTGTTGGAGAAGCTGCTAACCCGAGGAAGTCGGTTCCTTCCGCGATTAAGAAGACTTTCTTTCGTATCGCATTCTTCTATGTGATCGGTGAGCATCAGAACCGTCTCTATGATCATCCTGGGCCTTGTCGCCGTCGAAAACGACGAAGGGGACGACGATACAACCACTTTTCATGGTGTATCGGTGGCGGAAAGAGGATCTGGGGTAAAATGAGCTAACTACTAACCTGAAATCCCATTTCATTTCACTATTTTTTTTCATTTGCATCTGCCTAGGCGCTCTCCTCGTGGGCATGGTTGTTCCCTCCAACGCACCGGAGCTGCTTTCCGCCAACAAGAGGGGTACCTCCGCCGCCGCCTCTCCTTTCGTCGTCGCCATCGTTAGGGCTCGCATCCGCGTCCTTCCGGACATCATCAACGCCGCAATTCTGATTTTCTGCATTTCTGCCGCCAACTCGGACCAGTACATCGCCGCCCGAACTCTGTACGGTCTAGCGATCGATGGCAAAGCGCCCAAGATCTTCCGCCGGGTGGACAAACGCGGTGTGCCTTACGTTGCGCTTTCCGTCACCGCGCTATTCTGCGCTCTGGCATTCATCAATCTGGCCTCGGGAGGAGCTCAGACGTTCTCGTACCTCGTGGCGTCGGTGACCATGTTTGGTGGGTTGACGTGGATCTGCATCCTCGTCTCGCATATCCACTTTATGAAGGCGATGAAGGCGCAGGGTATGGACCGATCCAGCTTGCCCTGGCAGGCACCGCTCCAGCCGTACAGCTCATACATCGCTGTGGTGTTCACTAGCATCGTAGTGTTCTTCAAAGGCTGGAACTCCTTCCTCTTCAGTTTCAACTGGAGGACGTTCCTGACCAACTACATCGGATTGCCCATCTTCTTCTTCATCTTGATTGGCTGGAAGCTGTGGCACAGGACCAAGTTCATCAAGCCGGAGGAGGTTGATCTGCTGACGGATGTCAGGGAGTTCGACGAGCAGGACGAGTTGGTTTGGAAGCAGGACGAGGAGAAGGCCAAGGCCGAGGTGGAGGGTGCACCGGTCTGGAAGAAGGCTTGGGTGTACGCCAAGAACTGGTAAGGGAAGCTAAAGGAAGGGAAAGATTTTGCCAGGAAAGGTTTTGCTAGGGAAAGTTTGTTGTTTAGATATGCTCCTTCTGGAATTTCAGGGTTCGCCTTCTTGTATTGCTGGTGCTGCGTGTGGTTGCGTGCAGAGTGCGAACGTCGATGGCACTGCGACAGCGTGACAAAGCGGTTCTGGGCGTAGGAAGGCGTTGCAAGAGCTTAGCGGCGTGGGCCTTCCATTCATTGGCGTGACGACAAAGGACTCGATTGGCCAGGACCGGAGATTCCGGTTCCACTCGACGTCGCTCCAAGGTTGTCACAGACCGTACTCACAGACACATTTGCTGACATCTCTCTCAAAAAAGTCTGTCACACACCTCACGCTTTCGGCAACGCCGATCAAGTAGACGAAAAGGTTGTGTTTATAGGGTCTGCTCAGATCCTAGAAGCAGCCCCAGCCGTGCCCTTTGCAATCCACTGTTCGTGTCTACTGCACAGCTCCCTGATGATATCCTCTTCCAACTCCTTCTCTCCTCCTTTCCCACCTCCCTCATTCACCTCATCCGGACTCGAGTCAGCCAGCCTCATCCAGGTTGCCGAAAACTCCTCTCCCTCGACGTGCAACCTCTCTACCGGTCTCTCCCCGCCTCGCTCCTCCGTCTTAGCAGCCGGAGTGTTGGACAGCCTCTCAACAAACACCACCTCGAACTTTCTTCTATTCAGATCATTCCCAATGACCAACTGATGCCCATACCTTTGAAGCGCACCCACTGCTTTCGGAATCAACAGGTTTGGATCGGTCTCCAGCTTGAAGCTGACCAGATAACCTTCCGGCACCCACTTCTCCACCATAGGTTTCAACACTTTGGGTACTTGATCCATCTCGATCACCAGCGAGCCTTTGCCGGATTGAATCTTGTGTTCGGGAACGTTGGTGGATGGGATGAAAAAGTCACTCACCGCCGCGGCGAGGTAGTACATTCCATTCCGGCCCAATGGTTGCATGACGCGAGACATTTCGCGTAGCAGCCAGAGGTAGTCGTTTACCGTGACGAAGGGGACGGTGTGGAGTAGTCCGGAGGTGCGTGCGTGATGGTAGGCCGAGAGGATGGGTCGAAGGTGGGCTACGTGCTGTTTGAGCACGGTGATGTTGTCTTCGCCGGAAGTCGAGGCGGGTGAATCGGTGTGTACGTGTGTCGCAGGGTCGGCGAGCAAGTCTAGGAACGGGTTGGTTGTGTGGCTGTAGTGCCGCGTATACGGAGCAAGTGAGTGTTGGCGACTCATAAAGATGACGGCATATCCAGCAGAGAGGAAGTACTCTGCTGATGTGGCGCCTCTGGTTCCTGCTGAAAAGTTGTCGAGGAATCGAACCACATTCTTCTCGAGCGGTACCGTCGTTCCTCCCGAAGTGACGAGGACCACTCGACGCCCCTCTTTGATGTGTCTTTGGACGAAGTCGGATGCAGCTGATGATACTTCAGCGAGGTTGGAGGGGGCACTTTGGGTTTGGAAGAATCGATCGCTCGACCATTTCGGCGATGTAGACGACGACGCGGAAGGATCCGACATGATATATAGCTGCCTGCTCGCTGGGGGTTCACCGAGGAACGGGCTTTGTATCGAAAAGATGCTGCCTTATCTGTATGGATACGACGGATCTTCCTTCCATTGAAGGTCGTGTGACTCGACCGACGGCAAGCTTGACTTCGAGATTTTGGTGAGAAGTTCGGACGTGCCGATCAAACGTGAGTCGTGAGGAAGCGCGGCCTGTTGACAAGCAAACGTCTCCCGAGCAGCGTTGAGAGGAGCGTGACAAGCTCCGTGTGCGGATCAACTGCGTGCGGACGAGAGGTGAGCCGTGGAGAAGGATGTGAGGGGGCCAAATGGAAAGCAGAAAAATGACAAATCCGGCTCGTGCGCTGTGAGCCTTGGATGCGGGGATGTACCGAGACTGCCTTGCCAGTTCACATTTTCGTGGCTTTTCTCCATCAAATATTTGTGATGTCGGAAGCTCGAGAGAGGCGTGAGTGATTGACTGCACGATGGCATTTCTTCTTGCGTCTCGGCGCCTGCAACTTGAGCTGCTACGTCGCGTTCTGAAAAGCTCGGATCTCGATTGTCGAGTGTGGCTTTGCTGTTTTGTCCATCTCAGCCCTGCTCAGCACTTCGACGCCTGCACCCACGCTAGATTGAACTCTCGGCTGCCCTCCGTACATACCACGACCAGATCACTGCGCGACGAGTGTCCGACGCCACTGCCATTCGCTCAATCACTGCATCATCGGGTAGGGTGAAACTGCCCGCAAATCGCATCTCGCAACGGGATCGGAGTCCTCAACGACAAAGATGCCTCGCAGAAAGATTGTCGACGCCGGTGCCCCAAGCACCTCCTCTGCTGCGACAGCGACACCATCACGGCGTCTCGGCTCCTCGGCTGCTCCAGAACGCTCGCCGTCGCCATCCTCCTCGCTCGGTGCCGGCAGGGTCTCGAATCCACCCTCATCTCCGCACAAACCACCGCCCAGCTCCCGCACCAAGCTGCCCAACATTGCTCCTTACCCCGGCAATATGCCTGTCCGCGCACCGTCTCCCACGCTTTCGGACATCTCCACCTCCGGTTCCGAGGCCGAAGACGGCGCGCAAGCCGGTAGCAACCAACGTCTGCGCTCGGCTTCACCAGAAGGTGATGAGCTCGCTGCCGATGACTCTCTCCGCGAACCCGCAGCCACCACCGATGCCGAAGTCACCTGTCAATGGAACGACTGCGGCGAGACCTTCAACAGCCTCCAGCCGTTCATCGACCACCTGCATCACGAACACATCGGCATTCACAAGAGCAAGTACATGTGCGAATGGACCGGATGCATCCGCAAGGGCAAACCTCAAACATCTCGTTTCGCACTGCTCAGTCATCTTCGAAGTCATACGGGAGAGAAGCCTTTCACATGTCCGAGACCCGAGTGCGACAAGAGCTTCACCCGCTCGGACGCGCTCAGCAAGCACATGCGCGTTCAGCATCAGATCATCACTCCTGGCTCGCGGAGGGCTGCAGCTTCATCATCAGCTGCGAACGAAGATGCGGCGGAAGACGCGTCGCTGCTCGGCGGCGAAGCTGCGGATTCGGCTACGCCCTCTGGCAAGGCAGGTGCGTCGGGAGCGACGGGAGACTCTTTGGGAGACGAGCTGCTCGAGCTCGCTGGTGGAGAGGGAGCCGAGTTCGGGTTGTCCGGTGGAGCAGGTGGTGACGGCAACTTGAACACCATGACGGCGGAAGAGCTAGGAATTCAGGCTCGCGTCGAGATTCAGAGCAACTCGGAAGAAGCGAAACGAAGCGAAGCCATCCTCGGACGAGCACTCCGGACGTGGGCCAAGGACATGCGAGAGCGAGAACGCCATCGCAAACTGCGCGATCCACCACCATCATCGCGTCCACGCAACGGCGTCGACGTCGTCGAGGAGCCCGCCAACGGCTCCGCCGCCAAACGCGCTCGGGCCAACGACTACGACAGCGACTCGGGCGATTCCATGCCGGACGTATCCGACCTTCGACGATCGCGACGCAGTGCACGCGCCTCATCCTCCACCGCCAACGGCTCCACCTCGCGCCGTCGCCGATCCTCGCGCTTCCCCGCCGACGACGACCCAGACTCGCCGACGGAACCCACCCTGGAAGCGGCGCAATCGTCCATCCGCACCGCGCGCACGCGCTACCTCGTCGAGAAGGCCAAACTGCAACACATCCGTTCCGAAAACTCGCGTCTTCACACTCTTCTTCAAGAACTCGAGTCGGAACAGTCGGCGGTGCAACGTCAGTGCACCGCGGCGTTGGAACAGGCGCTCGTGTTCGAACTGGGTCCGGACGTGGATGCGATCTTTACGCCTCCGGCTTCGCCCAAGCCGGTATTGGAGGAGACGAGGAACCAAGTGGTGGAGGACGAGGTGGTGGGTTAGGGGAACGTGGCTGGGTGAAAACGAATGCAAAGAGCTGAGATTTCAAGCGGTTTCATTGTCGGTTTGTCTGTGTGTGATCGCATGCGGTGTTTGTGTGTGTGGGACGCACAGAGTGGGCGAACAAAGTTGAAGCAGCAAAACGATGTGAGGGAAAGAGCACCAGACATCTTGCCTCCCCTTCCTCCCTCCCGCGCATGTCTCGAGTTTGCACCTTGCGTCAGGCGGCCCCTATGTCGACCCTTTGACCCAGTCGAAGTAAGCGAAACCAGCTCGGAGCAGGGACCAACCTATGGACGTCAAATCGAATCAGATCCCCTCACCACCCCGTGCACACAGCCGGTAGACTCTTGATACCAGCAATACACTCCACACTTTTCGACAAAACGCAACCTACAAATAACGGTAAAGCATAAGTGGTAGAGTAGATAAGTTACAAAGTGTCTTATGGGGGTATAAACCTAAGGCTTCTGGAACGTTACAATCGACGTTCAAGTAAACAGCACTACATTCACCCTTCCGTTTCACCCTCGTTCACTGTCGATCAAACGTCCATCGATCGACCTTCGTGGGAGTCCTCAACCCCCTCGCACAGTCGAGACCGGCAAACCTCGCGGTGCTCGGCGGCTGAGGGCTGGGCGAAACATTGACGAAATCCGCATAGCTGAACGTCTGCTCGCCTCCCGGTGCACCTGGTGTTTCTCCTCCAAATTCGCGCGTGATGCTTCGTCGTCGTTTGTGCGATAGCTCCGGCGGGGGTGTGCGGGGGGATGTCGGGGTGACGGTGGTGGAGGATCGACGTTGCTGGATGTACTCGTGTGCGTTGGCGGAGGGTTTGCTGGGGGAAGAGGCGGAGGAGAGCGTCTGGACGTCGAAGCCCAACCCCACCATCGCTTCGTCGTGAGGTTTCGACAGCTTGCGTGCCGAAGGCGGCGGAGTCAAAGGACCAGCAAAGCTCAGATTCGTATGCCTCGGTCCTCCTGCATGGCTCTGCATCCTACTCCTCCTTCCCTCACCACTACCGTTGCTGCTCTGGAACGGATCCCACAACGATACCTGCGCAGGCGTAGATAGCATCCCACCCGCCTCCCCCGCATCTCCGTCCCCACTAAACCGCTTGATCGAAGACGGCGATGGACTGGACGCCAGGAACAAGAGGTAATCCGCCGCCGCTCGGTCTTCTTCACCTTCCGCGGCGGGCGTGTCCGTTTGCGTCCTGCTGATGCTCTCCTGCTCGTCCTGCAGATCGACGGGGAGCACGTTCCACGAGACGTTGCGCTTGTGCCTTTTATGGCCGTGTGGCTGGGCGAAGGTGCTGTTGCGTCGGATGGATGGGCTGGCGAACCCGATCCCCAGACCTTGCTGCTGCTGCTTTGCCGAAGGCGGAGGTGGTGTGTGAGGTCGATCGCTACCGGAACTGGAATCCGAGCCGCTGCTGGCGGCGTTCCTCGCCTCGGCCAGCGCAGCCAACGTGCTCGCAACGCGATCCCGCTCCACCTGATCCTGCTCACCACCCAGCGGTTGAGGTTGGATCGCAAACACGTGTCGACCCGACGCATGGCGCGAACGAGGCGTACGCGGCGCAGTCAAGCCCAAATCCTGCGCAAGCGAAGACGCCGGGTGACCATTGGGGAGGAACCCGCTGCTCTGCATTCGAGATCGGCGAGGGGTGTTGAGCAGAGGGTTGGTCGGGGAGGCGTTGTGGCTCTCCTCCCTGCGACGTTTGGAGGGAGATCCGGTGGGGAGTGCGAAGGGTTCCCCGGTAGCCAGCTTGGTTTCGTATGCCACCATGGCTGGGGTGGGGTTGTTGTGCCAGTCGAAGCGACCGTTCTTCCTCTCTGGCGATCCGAGCTGGGGTGATGACGCCGCTTTGTCGAGCAGAGAGCGGGTGGACGTGGAGGTTGACGTGGTGTTGGAGGAAGAAGAGGCACGTTTCGTCGGTGTAGAGGTGGAAGCGAAGGAGGTGGCACGGGACAATCCTTTCGAAGAGGACGGCGTGTTGGTGGAGGAGGCACGAAAGTCGGTGCCAAAGATGTCGAGGTAAATAGATCGGGTGGAGCGAGTCGACGACTGCGAGGAAGAAGGCAGCGACTCTCCTTGAGATAGTGCTGGTGTGGACGCCGGTGAAGAGCTGGTGTGGGGTTGATCTACGATCTGATTGTTGGATGCGAGACTCGGTGCCAGTGGTTGCACGGGAGTGAGAGCGGATGATGTAAGGTCCGATAGCGACGTCTTGCCGACACCGTTCAACGCCTTGAACGAGGCAAACTGGAGCCGTGTGCGCAGAGCATGTGCGTAGATCTCGACTTCGTGCCGCCTCGGCCTCGCAGCGTCAAGGCTGCTCGATGATGTTGTCGCCATGATAATGTCAGCGACCCGTGCGATGTGTCTATGTTCCGCTCTAGATGGTAGGAGAAGTTCGAGGTCGTCGACGGTGTTGCTGTTGAGGAAGGAGGATGATGGACGAGCGAGTGTATAGAGTAGAGATGGATGCGGGTGCGGGTGACTGCAGGGTCTGGTGTGATCTTAGGGGGGGTGATGGTGGTGATGGCGGTGGAGGTGATGATAGCGAGGGAGAGCACAAGTGCGGAACGCGGGATGATACCCAAATACTGGCAAAGTGATTGGGTGTGTCCTGAGATGCGCGATGCGGAAACTGAGCAAGTCTGTCACACTGTCGCACAGAGTGTCACAGCAACTGTACTCTGTGCAGCCCTGTGCTTTTGCAGCTTACAGTAGAGAGAGGAGGAGACTGAAAAAAAAATTGCCGAACGCAGGTGTGCAGCCTAAAGTTTTTCGGATGCGGTTTCAATCCACCCACACCTTGTTGAGCGGAAGTGTGTCACGGTGCGCCTTCTTTTTTTTTAGTCTTTTTGCTCCCATCAACTTTCACTTTTCGGTTGTTGACGCGTCTCGACTTTGTTGTCGTGTAAATGAATAGACTCGTCCAGTGCCTCACCACTCGACGCTCGACGTGACCACTCATTAACGCGTCGCGTCACCAAACCCCCTTCAGAGCGCTCTTGCAGTGCAAAAAGAATCGCAAGAACGCGCAGTTTTGGCCATCGACCCGTGTCAGCTGCTCGCTTTTTGTTTGTTCACGTCCATCGGTCGATCTTCACAGCCGACATCTCAATTCCAAACCAACTCTCTTCTCGGCAACGCATGCCACTCATTCCGCTATCTCCTACCTCAAGCCGAACGTGTCGAAACAACCTTTAGTCTGTGACAAACCAGCGAGGACAGCCGATCTACACAATATCCTTTCCACCAGCCGCGATGCGTCGTCCAACCTCGCTCCTGTCTCATTTGCTACGTCGCTTCGTTTCGCTGGCACTCACAACTTGAAACGTGATACGTGATGAGAAGACGATCTCCGCCGCGAATGGAATGTCATTGGTGGAGAGCGTCAAGGTGATAGGCGTACATGCTAAAAGTACATTCGATTGATTTGGTTTGCTCTGCTTTGCTGTGCTATGTTGCTGGTTGTTGCGGTCGAAAAGGATGCCGCGATGCTGCGATGCTGCGGCGGCTCAAATCGGCGTCGAGCAAAATGCTCAAGTCGACGACCGCTTTGCAGCTATGCCGTATACTGCTCTTGCTGGCTCATGCCTTTCCGTCTTCGAGCGTCTGCCTTGGTCTTCAAGCATCCCCACCCGCGGCCTAAGACCTTCGCCACCTCACTATCGCTTCAGTTCCACCAGTCTTCTTCGTTGATGTACTGCTCGTGCTCGCTCGTGTTTGCGTTGTCCATCCACGAGTTGTCCCCTGAGTCGTCCGCATCCGCGCCTCGTGCTGACGTCGGCTCGCGATACGTTCCTCTCGTCGAGCTCGTGTTGATACCGTTGCCGGAATTGCTTGCTGCGCCCTGCCCGCTCCCATTGCTACGGCTTCCATTGGCGCCGACGTCCAAATACGACGCTGGCAACGACGTCCTCCTTTCCTGCTCTGCTGCTGACGTGCCCAATCGTTGTCCATTCACAAGTCGAGGGTCGCTCGGAGTCGGTATCGCTTCGGTGCGCGGTCGCTTGCCTGGTCTGCGGATCTGCTCGTCCTCCGGTGTCGCTTCGACGCGAGACATGGCTACTGCGAATGGGCCACTGCTGCGGTTCGGCGTACCTGCTGCGGTGGGAGAGTAGCTGGTAAATCCAGCGCCTCGATTTCCGCCGCCACCGCTGCTGGCGTTATGGTTGCTGAGCGTACTGCTGCTGGCGGGTCTGGGATGCGGGGGGTGGTGTTGAGCACCGTTGCTTGGTGCGGGCCGCGTAGGCACCGAGGGCTCGCTGTCTTCATCATCGCTGTCGAGTGTGAGGTCAATCACGACTCCTGCTCCCCCACCCGCTCCCGCACTTGCACCAGCAGCGGGCGAGTTGCGAGCACTCGTGTTCGCGCTGCTGCTGAGTATCTCGATGCGCTCATGTCGCGGTGCTGACAACGCCGGCACTCGTGCCGAAGCGGTTCCATTGAGAGCGGTCTGATGTGTCGTCGATGAGGTGCTCGCGGCTGGTACGGATGTCGATGCTGTGTCGCTTGGACCTGCCGTCGGAGGTGGTGACGGGCTGTCCAGCAGGACAATCTCGCTTGGCGAAGCTCTTTTGGCTCCGTTCGCTCTGCCGTTGCCAGGCTTGACGTCCTCCGAGTCGCGATTTAGTAACCGATCTTCGAGGGGCGTGCCTACATCCGCTGCTGGTGTCGCCTGTGCTGTCCCGCTCGAACTGATCTTGCCGTTCGAGGTCCGCCACGAGCCATCGGGCTCGATGATGACCGAATCCTCGTCTTGCGGCACCCTCTTCAAGATGTCGTCGACGTATCCGTCCATCAAGAGATCTTCCGGTTTGATCGTCTTGAAACATACGGGGCAGGACCACGACGGTGTCTGCTCGTTGATCGAAAAGAAGCTTTCTGCATCGAAGCACTGCACGTGCGAGCAGTGGCTGCCTCGACACGGGGTAACGATGCGCATGTAGCTGAAGGGACACTTCAGGCTCATGGTCGCTGCCCCCGCTTCGATGTCATCATCCTCTGCTTCCCTCCGCATCTTGAGCAACACCTCCTCCTTGCTCTGCAACTGTCTTGATCTTAATCGCTCCACGAGAGTCTCGACCGTGGTGATCTCGCAGATGGCTGCGACCAGCACGTGGCGTTTAGGTGCATTCGCGTAAGTGAGATCGATGCGGTTGGGACGGCCTTCTTGAAGGACCAATGTGTTGTCCTTGTTCAGATTGGGCGGAGGGACTCGACCGGCCTGCTTCTTGCTTCCGCGCAGATTGGTGGTGAGCGTGTGAGTGTTGACTCTGGCTTCGCAGGTAAGCGGGAACTCGACAGTGGCAGGATTGCGGCCCGACAAAGAAGCGGCGTGTGCCTCCATAGTGGTGCAGAAGAGCCGCAATTGGTATCTTGGCGTCTTGAGCTGCTGCACCTGTTCCGCAGTGAGGTTGACGAAGAGCGGCACGTTCTTGCGGTCGTTCTGGTTGGGCGCCTCGGGGCACTGCACGATGGAAGAGGCAAATTGCTTGATCTCGTAGAAGGGAGACGGACGAAAGTTGATGCGTGCGGAACCTGCTGAACCGACGGGCCGCGATGGGAGAGAAGCTGTTGCTGTTGAAACCAGAGGAGAATGGGAAGAGGAGGCAACGCTTGACGCTTTGTTGGCTGGGATCCCACCGAGACGTTGCGGATGTGCTGCGTACGCACCAGTGGCGCCATAGCCACCATACGTACCTGCACTTGTTCCGGCTCTGAGAGAGTCGGGCAGAGGCAGGATGCGACAGAACGTGTTGGCATAGAGTGAGCGGAGAAGGTTGTGGCGGGGGCGAGCGGTGTATGCGTGGAGTCAGTTTATCTGTCGGCAAGGTGCGGGAAGCATGCGGAACTGGCGACAGCGTCGAAAACTTACCCATTCCTGTAGGCGGGTGTTGGCGGGCTCTTGTAACGAAGGATGAGGTCGCGGAACTTCTGATAGCCGCGGATATCGCCCTGTCGCTTACGTTCTGAGAGAGATGAAAGAAGACGATTGAGGAGCTCGGGTTTGTTGCCGGAGAGTGCTAGGTGACCGCATATGCTTTCTGGCTCGTTGTTGAGGTCCTTGATAAGCGCTTTTGACTGTGCTACAGTGAGCCCGCGTATGGCTCCCTCGAGCAGAGCATGGTCTGCAAAGCCGCTGAAGGCAGCATCGGAAGCCATCACGTGGTGCGGAGCATGAGCTCAGAGTGGATGAGCTGCGGAAGATGCTCGATAGCCAAGGTGGAGGAGAGCCGCGGAAGGAGTGGCGAGATGTTGCCTGTTGTGCGTACCGTAGCGCTTCAAGTCTGAATTCGCGGCATTTGAAGGAGAAGGAGGGTAGGTATGGCTGTGAAACGCGGAAGTGGTGGTGATGGTGGAAGCGGAGACAAAGATGAGGAGGACGACGGGACGAGGAAGACTTTGGTGATTTGAGGAGGAGCGTGTCACGCCGAGCTGAGCAGTTTGGCAGTCGGCATACCCGATTCCACATTTTTCGAGATTTCAACTCTGTGACGCACTGTGATAACTTCGACCAGCAAGCTCAGTTTGCGGAAGACGGAACAAGAGTACGGCTCCACTTGAATCGCCATCTTCGCCACTCGAAATTTCTGAAATTCTGATTGACACCATCTCACACACCAACCTCATCGCCCGATCATGCTGTCTGTGTGGGAACACGAATCGGGTGACCTTTGCACGTTGACTGTGGCAGATGAAACGCAAATGCAATCGTGTGAGGGAGGTTTGCATTACTTTCGAAAGATTGAACGAGCCTTGTCGTTGGCCAATGAAGCTCCAAACAGGCTCGAGCGGACCGGCGCTTTTGCTGCTGATGCACTCTTGCCGTCACTCGGAGCGGATGCGGATGAACCGCCTTCGACAGCTACACCTGTCATTTTCTCCTTCTTGTCAGCGTCGCCTTCCGCTTCCCTGCTTGCAAATGGTGACGTCGGATCGTTGACCATCTTGTACCTAACCAGCTCCAAAGACATGACCGCGTCTTCGAGCGACGAGTGACCTAGGCTGGTTCCGTTCTGAATGATCTTGCCCAGATATCTTGCCGTCAGATCACGCAGCGACGTACGGAACGGAAAGCCGCGAGCATGCGGGTACAGCATGACCGTATCGACCACCTTGTGATGCACCAATCGAATCGCTCGCAGGTCATTCTCGAGACCGTGTCCCACCAAGATGGTCTCCTCGCCAACGAATCGGGCCATGGTCTTGCGCACTTGCTCGAGCGTGAAGATGGCCTTTTCCTCGTACTCTTCCGGCGTGATGCCCGAGAAGCGCGTGTTGTAGTCGACAATGTCGGTGCGTGCGCGTACCAGCTCGTCGAGGATCATCTGCCCTTCCTCATCCACCAACGTCAATCGTGTCAACGTGAGTCCGGCTGTGGTGTAACTCAATTCGCAATCGAGCGCCACAATGTCGAGCGGCGCCGTGGTGGTCGACTTGTCCTTGATCGACCCGATCAGCTCTTTGGTCGTGATGAAGGCTTCTCGGCGATGCAGGTCGAGCCCCGCCGTCTCCTTGAACACGTGTGGTCCGTAGCAGCAACTGTCGTCGCCGAGCGTGCTGCTTCCTACCTGCCTACTGCAGCACGTCCATATCTGAACGCGACCCTTTTGACCGCTGACCTTTTCGAAACGTCGCTTGCCCCAGTGGTAGCCGCATTCCTTCGCATCCTGACCCGTCCTACCCGTTCCTGCTTCGTTCATCTCGCCCCCGACAGTGTACTTCTTACCGCAGCGCTCGCATTCCTTGATCTCGCCCACTGCGTCCGGCTTGCTGCTTCCCTCGCCGTGCCATTCCGGTGGGATGACTGCCGTGTATTCGTACTTTTCCAGCTGATCCACTGGACACACGAAAGCAGCATCTTCAAGCCTAGCCCTCGTCAGCTTGCCGGTCCTCCTCTCCTGTACCGCCTTCCGCTTTGCGTCCACCTGAGAAACAGTGCCGGTCTCGGTGCAGTCGTCCACCAAGACCTTCAAGACCTTATCGTGCAGATCAGCGCTTCCCTGTTGCGATCGAGCCTCGTTAGCCGCAGCGGTCGCGGCCGCCTCGAGGGCTTGCCTGTCTCGCTTCTTGAGACTGGTCAGCAATGTGATGCAGCTGTTCTTGTAAGAGTGTCTGTCCACTTTGCCAAAGTGCTCGAGTTCTTGCGCGAGTGCGTGGTCACGACACATCTTCTGCGCGCATCCTGCTACGACTGGGTCGGCACTCTGCAGAATAGGCTCGTAGGCTGAGACGAAGCCGTTGTAGAAAGCTTGCAGGCCGTTCTGACGAGCCGAGAGAGGAATCTTGGAGGAAGCTGGATGATCCTTGAATCCGAGCTTGGGCGGTTGGAGACCCACGAGGGACCACTCGTTGCTGGTGCTTGCGCTCTTGGACGCAGTAGAGGCAGAGGCAGCAGAGGACGGAGCTGCGGAGAGTTTAGTAGCTGAGTATGCGTTCTTGGCTTTCTTGAGTGGTGGTGTGGAAGCGGATGCAGAAGTAGCAGCCGTGACATGGCTGCCGTTTATGCTCGCGCTTGCGGGCGCAGGAGAGGCACTTGGAGCGGGACGCTTCAGATCTTTGGACAGAGTAGCGGCTGAGCTTGCGGCGTTGATGCGTTGTGGCAGAGCACCCTGAATGCCAACTCGACTGGAGGATGCCGCTGGCGCAGCTGTCACGTTGTCGGTAGCGACAGGGACGGGTTTGTGCGAGAAGGGACAGAGACCCCGATTGGCCTCGCACTCGCCTTGTGCATGATCAGGACATGGCAGCTTGGCCAGCAAGCCGAGCGGCTTGAACATGGTCTAGTTGCGCCTTGTTACGATGTGCGCTGCCATGGACGGTGAGATGGCAGAGAGTTGGACGAATGTGTGAGTTGCAAGAAGAATCAAAGAAACGCTTCCCTCCGGCTCTTCCACAAAAAGTGGAGGAATCTATTCTCAGTTAGGACTCTCACGGTCTGCAACCAAAGTTTTTTGGATTACTGCGCCCATTGGCTTTGGTTGGCATGCGTGAGTGTGCACTGCGCAGCAAAATTGTCTCTCTTTTCCACAGTCACAAAACAAGCTTGCATGGATGGTGATGTGACAGGATCGTGATGACAGTCGTGGACATTGTACAGGGTGAGAAAGTAGGAAGCATGACAAGGAGAGGGTTCCGAGAGTCTCGTACAGCAAAGAAGGAACTTTATGCCCTCGCACGCATCTCGATGTTGAACGTGGTCCACAGGGCGTACATGATGGTCATGCCAAAGTACCACTTTCCCGTCGCTGGCTGCCACTTCTGCCGATGCGTACTAGACACGACAGGACAACCCTCGGATCCTTTCTTGTGTTTAATATTCCTAGCTGGAATGCGCTCGTATCCGTACTCGAATCCGGACGCAGTCGTCCTGATGCCGGGCAGATCTTGATGAACACTTCCTGCCATCTCTCGCAGATCCAACACGTTGCCTCCAAACACGTTGAGCATCAGACAGCAGCTGCCGGAGCCAATCAGACTCTGCACGACATTGGAGCTATATTGTCGATTCTGCTCGCGCGATTCGGTGCGACGGATGCAGACCGCCTCGGCGAATTCGCGATCGGTGAGGTCAGGCTTGGTCTTGCCGTGCTTGTTTGGTGCAGGGAACCATCGGTCAATCATGTCTTGGTGCGGTCGACACATGGCTTTTGGGTCCCCTTCCCAGTCGGCGAGATGGTAGTCCGGTCGAAGCAAGCTGGCATCGTGCTCGATGATGTTGGCAATGCCGATATCCTCGAGATCCAGAATGTGTCCTCGCTCGCTGAAAAGCGGGAAGAGCGGCGAGTAGAGCTGCAATGCCATGGTGGGTGCAATGTTGAAGGCTCGAGAGAAAGCAGCCACCATCTTGGACGCCGCTACCTTTCGTCCGGATACGTGGATGAGTCCATGGCTCGCGAGCACGTTGAGACCTGGACAAGGACCTCGGCTGTCCTCATCCTTGGCTGCGTACGCTTCGCCCCATTCGCCCTTGTGTCCGATGCCATCCCAGTAAGCCCAGTCGCGAATCCAGTCGTTGGTAGGCTTCCTTGAAAACACCTCGTGGTGCAGCCTTATGTCTTTGTCGTAGCTCGTCAGGAGATTATAGACGTGGATCAGACGGCAGTAGATGTGGGTCAATGGCCACTGCGCAAACGGAGGGGGCCTCGTTGGAGAAAAGGCCGGGGGAACACAGTTCTGTGGTAGCGCATCAATCACACCGACTTTGACTAGCAAGCTGTGGAAGATGTTGAAGCCCGTGAGCCAAAAGTCGACCAGGAAGATCAAGACCAGGGCGAGGTTGACCGCGAGTTGAGGACGATTCTGCTGCATGAGCTGCGCACCGAGTCGAATCATGGATGAGTTTGACCTGTGCAAGGTATGCGATGCGTCACGTTGGCCCTTGGGCTTCATCTTGGTCTTGGCAGCCGGCATCGCGGAAGGAGGGGCTTCGATGTGCGAAAGAAGCAGGTGGGAAGGGAGCAAGAGGGCAAGAGCTAGCCATGGGGGAGATATATCAGTGCGACCCCCGTAGTATTGGGCTCCGGCAACGATGCGCGTGGGACGGGACTGGTAAACATTGTGGCCTTTGCGATCTTGAGCTTCACGACGTTCGATTGAATGTGTAGGTTTCGACGCCACATCCCAGCTGCCGGCGCCTGCTCGCTCTTGCAGCCGGACCTCGCACAGTCAAACCATGAAAGCAGAGCATCGATGTTGCAGGTGAGCGGTTATTCATTCTTTGCCGAAAGCGGGCAGGCTTTTGGCGCGAATGGGAGAAAAAAAGGGACGAAGCTGAACCCTGAAGTCGGACCCTGATTTGGAGCGGGACCGCTTTTGGTAGGTTATCGTTCCATGACCATGCTTTCCCGTACTTTGCCAAGAGTGGTCGCCACACCGTATCGCTTGCTACACGGCGACTTTCACAAGAGCACTTTCAGGCAAAGGGCATTTCAAGGTCTATTGAATACATCCTCGCATGCTCGTATGTGGTTGTGTGGCGCAGCAGAGAGCGAGAGAGTAGTCTATTTCAGGCGAAGCAAGATCCATAAGATTTATCAAAGAGTTTCTCCGGCTGCTGCAGCTCGCATACAACACGGGAAGCAGATTCGCCACGTCCTGTCGTGTCGGACTCTCGAATCCCCGAGCCAACGTGCGAAAAGAAGGCTGCCTTTACAAACAAGAGAAATGCCCGCTTGAATGGTCTCCGCAAGCTCGCCTTGCCGCAGAGTGCCCGTCCTTGATTCCATTGATGCCGCGCCCACAGCTGCGACATGCCACAATCTCAATCAAAGAAGGCCGCATGATTGCATATGGAACCGTTGCAAGCTGGTTTGACGTGTTTGACAATGGCCGCCGACGAGACAGTGCGTTTCGACGCCACTCCTTCGGCCCTTCCGACCAGTCTCACTGCATCTGCTGCGTGAGTGTTGATGTCGGCCTCTTCCGACTCCGCATCGATCGGGGCCGCTCCGCTCCCAAGGCAAAGAGCAACAAGCATGGCGATTGTGAAGAGTGAGGTCCTTGTTCGCTTTGTAAGCATTGTGATAGAGCAGAGCTGGTGTTGGCGCAGTGGAACCAATGGGTCATTACCGCTGGCCCAGCTCAGCGAGGAGGGGCGTGAATCGCTTGCTTCTTATACCTCACAGATCTCACGCCTTTGTCGCTCAGCTTTTGTCGGCCTGCAGACGATCTTTGTCGACCCGCCTTCATTCGCACCAGCACCAATCGACGGCCGAAAGCTTATAAGAGTCTCTAAGAGGTTGCGGCTTTTATCCTTATTGTGTGGGAGTGAGACCTTCATTTCACGCTGTGGCTCATTGTGTCGGCAAACATTTACATGCCAAGCCGGATCACGCCTGCACCTACACACCCGAGCCCGAATACGACCAGCGTAGCACCCCACACAGGCCTTGCTTTGACGCCCGCAGGTAATGGCGAGCGTCGCAAAGTGCCCATGCGGTAGGCTTCGACGAACGAGTAGGCGCCTAACCCCGTCATGGCAGCGAACCCCGTCAAACGACAAGCGAGGCAGTCGGATCCCGGTAGCCGGTGCTTTGTGGCCCCTGTCGCTGGCTCGAGTGCCGAGTGGATGCGGTACTGAGAGAAATGCGAAGTGGAGAAAGCAAAGAGAAGGCAAGCCACAGGCGGATGTCAGGCAGCCGCTCCCTCTCTCATATGATCGGAGCAATTTCCCCTCTCAAGTGGTCAAGACACCCTTCCGTCACGCTGCGGGTTGTGAGAGGACAGCGCCAAGATCCGTCGGGGGCACGCCGGAAGCAGCGCTTTGCGAATCACTGCTGGGACGACGTCGTTGCCCTATCTTTCGCAACTGCTTTCTAGCAAACTTTGCGCCCACGATTATCTGCCCGGGGGCGTGCGAACCATGGATGAACTTGTATTTAAGAGAGAGGAGGAGGGTGATCGGAAAACCGCCTTCGGGGGGCTGGATCTAAACTCTGCGCACCTTGTCCTCGATCTTCTTGGCCTCGGCCTTGGCCGCGTCCAGAGCCTGCTGGCCCTTGTGTTCGGCCTTTTCGACCACGCTGGCACCCTTGTCCTGCGCCTTTTCGAGCCCGTCGGCAGCCTGAACCTTGGCAGCAGAGAAGGCTTCGCCCGCCTTTTGTTGCAGCTTCTCGAACGTGGTTTGCGGTGCCGAGCTGGTGGCCGAAACCGAAGCGCTGGACGAAGATGGCACTACGCGCACACCTGGTACGGCCACAGGGTTGAAGGAGCGTTCGCAGTCGGTGTATGCCGAGCCGAGACCGAATCCGGTTCCAAGCCATACCGGGAAGGCTCGTCCTGTCGAGGCGAACAACGCAGACAGCAAGCAAAGACGATGGTGAGTCGAGCGCTGTAATTGCCACGCAGCTTTGCGAGATTGGGCTAAACTTACGTCGGAAGAGGAGCACGGACAGCACGACACCAGCCGAGAATCCGATACCGGTCTTGACTACTGCATTGCTGATGCAAAGGTCGGTCTGTATGGTTTGGAGGGGAACAGGCGGTGATATGTTAGCTCGCTAGCACAGGGCGCAGGCGTTGTTGTCCGAGCGGGCAAAGGCTTGACTCACCTTTTGCGAGATGATGTCCTCGGACGACACCTTTGTGGTGGATGTGGATGCCTGCTGCGACGCCATTGTTGTCGATACGGATGAATGAAGATGGTGAGTCGATGTTGCAAGCTGACGGTACAAGATTGTTGACGAACGAGCCTTGAGCCGTGCGGTGATGCCCAATCGACACTTCTTCCAACCCGAAACGCGACTCATTCCGATGTGTCTGCTAAAATCGGAAATGCGATCGTCATTTGACCAGAGAGGACCTCCACTCCACTACCGGCCGACACACAAGCGCTTCTTTGTTAGATCATTGCCTAGCAAGGTTCTCACCTCGCGTCGGTGCGACAGACACCGACCTGCCCGGTCAACAACGTGACCTGGCTTTCTTGCTTCTTCTACACCGGTCAATTCGCTTGATCTGGATCTGACACCGGAGACCCTGACATCCTCTCTTCCCCCGCGCTGATTGCCTGCCTTCGACCTCGGTGCAAGCTCGGTCAGCTCAGCTGCTGGAGCTCATTGTGCACCCGCTCTCTTCTTCACCCCGGACTTGGCTTTACCTTGGAGTGGCGTGCGGGGCCCTATCAGCCTCGGTCGCGCCCGTGCGCAGTCGTGGAAACCGACATGCCGTGACTTCTATAAAGTGGTTGGACAAGCAAGGCATTCGATGGCATTGAGTCCCATTCGCACCACGGTCGAACGGAAGCGCGGGTTTTCAAGCATGCCTCCGAACCAGCTGGCTTCTCCTCCTGCGGGAGACAATCGTACCTTCTGGTTCCGCGATGCTATCGTCTATCAAATCTGGCCTGCTTCCTACAAGGATAGCAACAATGACGGAATCGGCGATATCCAGGGCATCATCTCGACACTCGATTACGTCAAGTCGCTCGGAGTCGACACCATCTGGCTCTCGCCAATGTATGACTCGCCTCAGATCGACATGGGCTACGATATCTCGGATTACCAGAACGTCTACCCTCCCTACGGGACGTTGCAGGATATGGACGAGCTGATCCGCGAATGTCACGCGCGCGGTATCAAGCTCATCCTGGATCTCGTCATCAATCACACCTCGGACCAGCACGCTTGGTTCCAAGAGTCCAAGAAGAGCAAAGACAACGCGAAGAGGGACTGGTACATTTGGCGCCCTGCCAAGTACGATGCCAAGACGGGCGAGCGCAGGCCTCCAAACAATTGGAGGGGGGCTCTGAACCAGTCGGCGTGGACATGGGACGAAGCGACGCAAGAGTACTACCTGCACCTCTTCACGCCGCAGCAGCCAGATCTCAACTGGAGCAACGACGAGTGTCGTCGCACGCTCTACACCGACACGATCGAGTTCTGGCTCAAGAGAGGCATCAACGGCTTCAGGGTTGACACGGTGAACCTGTATAGCAAGCCCATGGATTTCCCCGAAGCACCCATCACGGATGCCGACGCCGAATGGCAGATCGGCGACACTGTGTTCTGCAACGGACCGCGGATGCACGAGTATCTGCAGGAGATGGGTGCCATCTTTGCCAAGTACGATGCCATGACTGTGGGAGAGCTGCCTTCCACGCCAAACATCCAGGACGTGCTCCGCTACATCTCGGCAGAGCGCAACGAGCTGAGTCAAGTGTTCCAGTTCGATATCTCGATATTGGGCAGGGAAGAGAACGACTTTTACGCCACGCACCCCTTCTCGCTTCAAGAGCTCAAGGAGGTGGTCGAGAAGTGGCAACGATATACCGAGGGTACGAGTGCGTGGCCCACCGTTTTCTTGGAGAATCACGACCTGCCAAGAGCGATCAACAAGTATGCATCCGACAAGCCAGAGTTCATCACAGCGAGCGGAAAGATGCTTGCGCTCATGGAAAGCGGTCTGACCGGAACGCTGTACATCTACCAGGGACAAGAGATTGGTATGACCAATGTGCCAAAGTCGTGGGGTCACGAGGAGTATAAGGACGTCATCGCAGTCAATTACTATCGAGATGCAGAGACGCGCTCGGGAGGAGATGCAACGGTACTCAAAAAGTCACTGGACGACATCAACAGGCAAGGCAGAGACAGTGCACGTACCCCAGTGCAATGGAGCTCGGAGCCCAACGGTGGCTTCAGCACCGACCCGAAGACGGTGCCATGGATGCGGACAAACGATAACTTTACGAGCATCAATGTGGCTGCTCAGGAGAAGGATGACCAGTCGGTACTTGCATTCTACCGCAAAGTGCTTGGACTCAGGAAACAATATGCCCCGCTGCTAGCAAGGGGAGAATTCAGGTTGCTAGACCGGGAGAACCAGCAGTTGTTCGAGTACATGAAGATCCCCGAAGGCGGTAAAGACAACGATGCCGGCGAGAGAGCCTTTGTGGTGCTCAATTTCTCAGATCTTCCGCAAGAATACACAGTGCCAGAGGAAGCCGGCGGCAGCAAAGCGACGATGCTCGTCGAAACGTTGGAGAAGGGTGAGCCGGGCAAGTTGAGGCCTTGGGAGGGTAGAATGTACCTCTACGAGCCGTCACACTCGGCGTAGCCGCTGAACGAAAGTACGCTAGCACGTCGACATCATCGTGAAGATCTCTGCGCGACTAGACATCACCAATACAGTACACGTTCTAGGCGAAGGCATTCGTAAAAGAGAGGACAGGTAGAGTGTGTGCGCAATATCTCTGACGAACGAAATGGAAATTCTTTGAATCGTATTGACAATTCGCCGCGGGCTGTCAAGAAAAGCTTTTGTGACCAAAATTTGACGTCAAAAAAAAAAGCAAGAAAATTAGCCGACGGTCGGTCGGTCGGTCGGCTACCAAAGGTTTGGGAATTTTCGCTCGTTTCGCCGTTTCGGAAAGGCGGCAGAACCGAACTGTAATTGCGCTTTGTTCGCCCTTCTGTCACACACTGCAACTCGAAAGGCGTGCGATACGCTCAAACGATTGGCTCCAAGAGCGACGCAAGCCGGTCAGGGTCCGGCATCGAGCACGCCATCGACCTCGTACCTGGCGAACGTTTGCTCTGTCCCACCCGTGGTTGTAACACACCGACGCCCTGTCCCTCGGAAGTGTACCTTGAGCTAACCTTCATTTCGGGTTTCTGTCATGCAGACCCACCATCGAACCGGCCATGTGGCTTCACCTGCGCCCTTCTTGGTCTGGAAGACAAAGTCGAAGAACCTACCTTGATCTTCTTTAACCACGACCACACTCCATGGCCTGATTGCCTGCACATCATGGGCAACAGCGTCGAAGATCACCGCAACGACATCGTCGTGGACCAGCCTGCTGGCGTCCGACCGCCAATGACCACCACGGCATCGATAGCCACGAGTGAGCTCGGCAAGGAAGCATCTGAAAAGCTCTCTAAAGTCGGCTCGCAGACCACTAGCACCGAGTTGGGCTCAGCACACCCACCTATCACCGATGCCGCCCTTCAGCAAGTGCGTTTACGTCGCGCTTTGGGCGAGCGCACCATCCAGATGATCGCATTGGCAGGTACCATCGGCACTGGCCTCTTCCTCGGCTCTGGCAAAGCGCTTGCCACTTCCGGTCCTCTTTCGATCCTCATCTCGTACTCGCTAGTGGGTGCCATCGTCTATCTAACCCTTGTCGCCTTGGGAGAGATGTCCGCCTTCGTCCCGACCTCTGGTGGCTTTGGTGTCTTCGCCTCCCGCTTCTGCAGTTCTCATGGAGGTTTCAGCGTCAACATCAACTACGTTTTGAACGACGCAATCAGCGTAGCGTCCGACCTCACGGCCAGCCAGATTCTACTAAGATACTGGGTTTCAGAGCATGTCTTCCCAGGATGGGCTCTCTCGCTGATCTTTCTCGCCTTCTTGGTGGCAGCCAATGCCATCTCTGTGAGGGGTTACGCAGAGCTCGAATACGTCCTCTCCCTTCTCAAGGTCACCACCATCGTCGTCTTTATCATTGTCGGCATCGTCGTTAATGCAGGCGTCAACGATTCCAATTCCTACCTCGGATTCAAGTACTGGACCATTGGCGATGCGCCTTTCGTTGGTGGATTCGGCGGCTGGGTGTCGTCCTTTGTCACCGCCTCTTTTGCCTTTGGAGGCACAGAGTCGCTCTGCATCACCGCTGGAGAGACTCGCAATCCGGCCAAAACCATCCCAAAGACCATCCGCAACGTCTTCTGGCGCATCCTCCTATTTTATATCCTGGCTCTCTTCATCATTGGCATCGACATCCCTTACAACATGCCAGGTCTCAAGTCCAAGAGCGCAGCCGTGTCTCCCTTCACCCTCGTCTTCCAGCAGGTAGGCTCTCACGGTGCCGCAAGCTTCATGAACGCCGTCGTCATGACCTCAGCCCTCTCGGCTGCCAACCATGCAGCTTACGCCGGAACGCGTATCCTTCACAGCATGGCTGTCAACGGTCAGGCTCCCAAGATCTTCGCCACCGTATCCAAGACCACGCGCGTTCCTTGGGTTGCTCTGGCTTGCGTCATGAGCGTTTCGGGTCTCTGTTTCGGCTCGAGCTACATCGGCGCTGGGGACCTTTGGAATTGGCTTCAGAACCTCGTTGGTGTCAGCAACCAGCTCTCCTGGGCTGCCATTGGTGTCTCTTCCATTCGCTTCCACAAAGCCGTCATCAGACAGGGCAAACAATCCTCTCTCGTCTACAAGAACTGGACCCAACCCTGGGGGCCTTATGTCGTCGTCATCGGCTCGGTCCTCATGATCCTCGTCCAGGGTTGGACCGCTTTCAAGCCTTTCAACGTTTCCGACTTTTTCTCGTACTACATCGAACTCGCCTTTTTCGCACTCGCTTTTGTCGGGTGGAAGCTGTGGAAGGGGACAAAGTTGATACCGATTGAAGAGATCGATCTCTACACGGACACTGTTCAGTACGAGAGGGATCTGAGGAGAAGACGGAGGGATCTGATCAGAGAGGGTGCAGGCGATAAACTGCCCGTGCTGCTCGAGGATGAGGAAGATCAGGAGCAGGATGACGTTGAACAGGCAGAAGTGGAGCAGGAGCAGAAACACGAGAGTAAGAAGGAGAAGGTCAGAGCTGTGGCTAGCAGAGCGTCTCAGTATCTCTGCTTCTAGGCACAAGCTGATTGGTCGCGGCAAGTCTGGCTTTTTGTCTTGTAACATAATCCAAAATCATTCCCGTGTGCACACAGTATTCTACACAAGCAATATCATGGGAGTCACCGTACGCTCTAGGAACGACCGAAGAATGTGCCAGGCTGGTTCCACTTTCGCTTCGCCTCTTCACCGCTCTCGAGGTCCGGGAGCTGAGAAGTGGCTGGCTCAGCGGCCGGGTCCGCCTTGGAGTCGGATCCGGCGTTGGACGAAGTAGCGTCGTCCTCCACGACCGTCTCGTGCGCTTCCTCCTCCATCTCTGCTGGCAGCACAGCGTTGAGGAAGATAGCCATGACGCTCGAGATGAGGTACGGCTCCTCGACGATCAACACGATAGCCTGGATCAGACCCTTGAGACCGGCATTGCTGCCCTTGTAGGTGAAGAAGTACGAGAACCAGCTGGGCTGGGTCAAGCTGGCCAGACCCAACGACATGCCGGCGGTGGCGATGAAGCGGGCCCTTCGATCCCACTTGGCGTACGCCATGATGCGGATACCTGCGACGGCGACGGAGCCGAAGAGGAAGGTGGTGAAGCCGCCCAGGACGCTCGCTGGCATGGCGACGAAGAGCGATGAGAACTTGCCGATGACACCCATGAGGAAGAGGATGGCGGCGCACACGAAACCCGCGGTTCGCGAGGCATTGCGTGTGAGGGAAATGACACCGGAGTTTTGCGAGAAGGTGGTGAGGGGTGGAACCATGGCAACACCGGCGAGGGTGGCAGAGATGGAATCGGCGAGCATACCACCCTGAATGCGCGACTCGAACTCGATTCCGTCCATGGGCAGGCGAGAAGCATCGCACGAGGCGGTGACGTTGCCGACGGTCTCGGCGATGATGACGATGTACGCCGCCAGGAGAGGCAGGATCAGCTCGGGCTTGATGCTGAGAGGGAACGTTTTCGTCCACAAGAATGCTCCGGAGGGTGCGTTCCTGATGGTGCTCTCGTTGAAGTATCCGGTAGCTGCAGCGACGATCATGCCCATGACCAGACCGACGAAGACGGAAGCGGATTTGAGGAAGGGGCTTCCAAAGATCTCGCAGATGATGATGGTGGCGAAGGAGACGAATCCAAGCCCGATAAGGGGAGCGGATCCCCAGTACTGGCTCTGCTTTCCAATGGTACACTTGATGGCATGGTTTGTGCTGCACGGCGCGCTGCCTCCAGCCCAGTTGGTGATTCCTGACTTGACGAGAGATGCACCGATGAGCGCGAGCATCATACCGACGATCAGAGGCGGGAAGAGCTTGCGAATGGCTTTGGGCGGAATGAAAGCCATAGCGACGGCAATCAACCCACACAAGCAGCACGTGCCCATGAAAGCGCCCACCGCCTGCGGACAAGGGAGCTTAACTCCGCCCGGTCCAACAGGGCAGTACCCGTTGGCGTACGACTGAGCAAAGAAGGAAAGCGCGATCGAGATGGTGGCGAAACTGGCACCGGTGACGCTGACGATACCGGTACCGAGGTAGTACTTTGTGTTGAAGAGACGAGTGCGCGAGACCTGGAGTGCGGTTCCGAAAGCGCACCAGATCAGAGTGGACGCGATCAGGAACTGCGTATCACTCTGACCCAAGTTAGCACCCGCACTGCCGCCGATCAGGAGAGGCGGTGTAACTACGCCGCCGACCATAGCGAGAGCGTGTTGAAGCCCCAAAACGAGCGCCAGAAAGATGGGAAGTCTCTGGTTCACCGAGTAGAAGGGCAGGCTCTCAGTGGAAGGCTTGCAGAGGTAAGGAATCGTTGGCGTGAACATTGACGCGTAGTTGTGGTGACCGAGCCATGCCTCCCGAGTTCCGAGCGCACGGACGCCGCGCTTGACCTTGCCGATGAAGGAGCGAGACGGGGCAGCGGGCATGGTGGCGAGGGAGCCCTCTTCGACGGTGACGGAGGGTTTGTTGTCCATCTTGGAAATATCAAGTGGTGTGGAAGGAGAAGTGAGTGAGGGATGGAGAAAAGATGACCGAACTATCGTTGCCGAAGCCAACGGTTTTATACATTCATCGCTTGCTCGCCGACGACACTTCTCGGATAGATAGCTATCCGAAGGAGAGACATGGCCACGACATGAGGAGCTGCATGATACGCGACTGCACTATCATGCGCTATCTCTTGTCATTGCATCGCGTGGCAAACCCCGCAAACAAGGGCTCTCGGAGAAGGCCGAACGCTCACAAGGAACCGTCGAGATGCCAGGTCTCTTTTGTATGATTCAGCTAAGGTCGTTGCCCAAGCTGACAAGGTACGACCCGGGACAAGGGAACGGAATAGATAGCAGCGATGTTGCTTATCGCTCGGAAATTGGATGAAAGTGGGCGGACGTCTAGAACTGCGCGACCTCATGTGTCTGCAGCGGAAATGTTCTCGACCAAGAAGAAAAGTGCCAAGGAAATTGAGGACAACGCGGGCAAGCTGTCAAGAACCGCCTCTCTGTGTCTGCTGATAAGCAAGCGTTCACGCGCCACGCCAGCCACATGGCAAACCTGGCGCGTGCCTGAACACTTTCTCGGAGCTGTTATCTTTGTGGCTGTCGATCTCGCTCCCGCGGCTTCTCCATCCACGGCCGGGTTTGCGCATCGTCCGAGCCCCCGCTTCCGCGTGCAACCCACGCAGAAACCAGACTGCATCCAACACCATCCGTCAAGATCGGGATTCTTGACCGTCCCCCGCATGGAGTCTCGGCCGCACTGCTCTCGGTCATATCCGCCGCGCTTTGCTCGTCCTAGTACACTGCTTCCGTAGCGACCTGCTGTGCCGGGAAGTCGATCCAGCCAGCTTCGCGGCATGGCACTCTTCTCTCATGATTGCATCATCTCACAGCGGATCAAGTTGCGGTACCTGTGAATTGCAACCCGGTTCATTACAGTTCGATGTGAAGTGGAGTTTTAGGCGTCGGCTGAGTTCCCATGCGAGCATCCGCGGCATGGCTGAGATCAACCAGCTTGTGCCAATCAGACACCGGCTCGCAAGTCTTGACGCGGGCATCGCCGACTCGTGTTCTGTGACAGCCCACAGCTGCGATCGTCGTCCAGTCAAGTAAAGATATGAATGTTAGCACGGTCACGCGAGTCGATGCTTTTCGGTGGAGAAGGCTGATACTCACGGCAGGGTGCTGATTCGTTAAACTGATGCTGGAAGAGTGGATCTGTCTCCTCTGTCAAGACATTACCGAGCCTGCACATGCACACGAAAATGTGGGATCGCTCCACGTCAGTATTCTGAAAGGCCGTCCCTGGCAGGCGTCGAGGTGCAACTTACATCAGAGTCGCATGTCCGAACGAGTAGCTCTTCTCGAGCACCAGGTTCGAAGGAATGTAGATCTGGTTGCGTCCATCTGTGCGAGTCAGAGTGAGTCTTGTCAGTAAACGAGGACAGAACGGCGAGCTGCTTCAACGATGGATCCCCCACTTACTCTCGGCGATAGTTCGCACGCTAGTACCGTAGATGACCTCCTTGAACCCAGCCCATCGGATAGCGCTTAGGCACATCGTGCACGGCTCGGCGTTCGTGTAGAGACTGAAGTGCTTCCAAGCTGCGAGAATCTCTTGCGGCGAGAGACCTTTCTTGTGCAAAACGTTCGTGCAGTGCTGGATTGCTGTGATTTCGCCGTGCTGAGTCGGGTCACCCGTAGATCCGACGCGGTTGGCAATGGCGCAGATGAGCTCGTTCGACGTCGTGTTGACTATTGCGGTACCGAACGGCGCTTGTGGACATGGGTGCGACACGGGGGGATAGTAGATGGCAGAGTTGGCCAGTCGCATCCAATGGTCGCGATCCGTAGCTGGTACCGAGTTGATCGAGAGTCCAGAGTGAAACTCGGGGTGAATGTCCTCCCTGTACGCTTCCGCTTGTGTGACCGCTAGTACGGCAAGTGCGACCTTGGTCAAGAGCATCTTGTTCGTTCTCATTGCGCTGCGTTGGTTGTGATGGATGGCAGTGGTGGAAGTCAAAGACACGCATCAGACATTTTATTGGGAGTGCCTATGTCGGCGAAGAAGAAAGGAAACGTCCATGTCGGTATTGACTAGAGGGGCGACCATGCAGACGAAGGACTGGCGCAGTGGGAAGATGGCAGCTCTCGGTTCAATGCAGAGGGATCACCGCCAAGTATGCTCGACATGCATTGAGCAGACCGCACCGCGATAAACCCGCCGCGGGAAATCCGCGCGTCAACCCGACCGCTTATCTTGACAGCGCGGACCCTGGAGAATCGACCCTGGATCATTGATCACAGACAGGTCTTCCGTTGTCGGCAAAGGTCAGAAACAGTGCGTCGCTTTCATCCTTGTCGTAACTTACCAATGTCGATTGCTCAACTCGTAGCGTGTCATCGTTGTCTGCTCGGCGAGCACCGAGCAGTTGATGTATAAAAGGTCGGCGTTTCTCGCTTCGATTCACAAATATCTCGACCACCATCAAACCTACTCACGATCACTTGATTCAGCTCAGCACCCACAAACACACGCCAACATGAGCTTCGAGACCGACGATCAGAGCTCTGTTCCATGCATCTCGCTGCACAACTTTGAAGAGCGCCGCGCCGAGATCATCGAGCAACTCATGGACGCAAGTACTCGCATTGGTTTCTTGTAAGTGGACAGCGTTCGTATGGCCTCGAGCTCGCACTTTTGTCAGCCTGCTAACAAGGCCTACTTCATGTGTTCAGTACCCTTGCCAACCATGGTATCTCAGTCAAACAGATTCAAGACGCTTTCCAGCTCTCGCAAGAGTTTTTCGCTCTGCCCGACGATGTCAAAGCCAAAACGCCCCTAAACGGCAAGAACATGGGATGGGAGAAAGGCGCTCAAATCCGTCCCTCCACGGGCACTGCCGATCAGAAGGAGTCGATGCAGCTGCAATTTGCGCGCATGGAGGGCATGTGGCCTTCCGATGATGACATTCCAGACTTCCGCGCACGTGCCGAAGCTTTCATGGATGCAGTACAGCAGCTCAGTGTAAAGGTGATGGAGTGCTTCGCCGAGGGTCTCGGCCTGCCTCTATCCACCTTCACCGAGGGAACCGTGGACCCAGGTGTCGGTGACTCCCAGTCGACCTTACGTCTGTTGCACTACCACAGCGTCGAGGGCAAAGAGTTCGGTGACAGCTTCTGGAGGGCAGGGAGTCATGCTGACTTCGACGTACTCACCATGCTCTTCCAGCGTGATGGAGAAGGTGGGCTCGAGGTTTGCCCCGGCAGGGAGGTAGTTGGCGACTTCGGTCATGGAAACACGTGGAAGAACGTCGAAGCGAGAAGCGATCGAATTGTCTGCAACATTGGTGATCAGCTTATGCGATGGTCGGATGACAGGCTCAAATCGACGTTCCACAGGGTCAGGCTGCCTAAGCAAGGCGAGCCAAAAGGTCCTCGTTACTCGATTGCTTTCTTCAATCAGGCACGCAGCGACATCGTGATTCAGGGACCCGGCAAAAAGTATGCACCCATCACTGGAGCCGAGTTCATTAAACAGGCGTTGGAAAGGAACAAGCTTGGCATCGCCGCACGCTCGCTTACGCAGCCGCAGATCAAGGAGGCAGAAGTGACCGCTCCCTCGACTGCGGTTACGGTCAACTAATGCGCGTCACTGCCTGTCTCAAAGTAACCATTCTCGATTGCTGTGATACGACATTGATTGCATGAATGCGTATTTAAAAAGCTGCTGAGAAGATGACTGTGGCGGTCGTGAATCAACCCCTCACCAATCGTCATCGGATCCTTCCTCATCCGAGTCGCCCATGTTCTCCTTGCGTTGACTGAGCGCGGCAGCCAGGGCACTTGCAAGATCACCATCGCCTGCGCCAGCGCCGGGAGATTCTGTACCAGTGGCAGCAGCAGCAGCTCCTGCACCAACTGCAGCACCGGCGGCGCCGCCTGCCACCGCAGCCCTTCCGGAAGAAGGTGGAGCGGAAGCATCGGTCTTCTTGAGATTGTGCACGCTTTTGCCTTGAATGGAAGCAAGCAGTGCGCCGCGACCGTCCTGGGGTGGTGGTAGAGGAGCCGAGCCACCAGCTGCGGGTGGTGGCGGCGGAGGAGGAGGCGCAGCGCTGCCACCCGAAGGCGGGGGAGGAGGTGGAGGTTGAGGGGCACTGCCGCCTGCCGCGGGTCGCATTGGCGGTGGGGGAGGGGGCGGCGCACTCGATCCTGCCGGGGCACGCATGGGCGGCGGTGGAGGCGGAGGAGGGGCGGCCGAGGTGCTGACGCCCGAGCGAGGAGGCGGTGGTGGAGGCGGAGGCGCAGCAGACGAGGCGGAAGCAGTGGATGCTGCGGCGGCATGACGAGATCTGGGTGCTGGCGGGGGAGGTGGCGCCTTTCGCTTGCTTGTTGGGGCGGGAGGCGGAACCTTCTTGGCTTTGGGAGCTGCGGGTGGAGCCGGCTTGGACGTAGCGCCTGGACCGCCACGCTTGCCAACGAAGTCTTTGATGAAACTCTCGTTCTGACGGATGTCCTTTTCGCTGATGCCGAGACTACCGAGCTGTTCCAGAAGCGCTTGCCAGGTCGGATCGACGTTCTCGGAGCTGAAGCCGTGCTCTGCAGAGAAGCCCATGTGGGCGACATGCTTGAAGCCAGAGGGAGCGCCGATCATCGACTTGTCGATCTTGCCGCCAGAGGTTGCCTTCTTCTTCTTTGTGCTGGATGAGCCGGACTTGGACTTTGCATACTTTGAGCGATTTGAGACCTTCTTGAAGAGGTCGTTGGCTTCTCCTTCATCTGCAAAAGAGAAGCCGATGAGACACTCATCGCCTTCGAAAGAATGGAAGAAGGTTCGATCCTGATTGTATTGGAAGCCGTCGTAGAACTCGTGCTCCCAGATGACACCTCGAGTGCCTTTGAGGTCGATGACTTTGAAGTAGAACGTTGCCTTGACAAGGTCACGCACGAAGGCGATGGCACCCTCAACACCAGTATAGCTCCATTGCGACGGGCTTGGATGAGCAGCGTAGACGCGCCCGACGGTGGCAGTGATGATCTTGTTGCTGGATGAGGGGATGGCGGATTTCACCTTGGACTTGTCCGAAGACGAGATGGTCGAGGAGGAGGGCATGGCTCACGAGTGGCGATAATGCTTCTCTCCCGTCCAGCGAGCGATTACAATGTACGTCGAGAGCGGGACGAGCAGAGGTATGAAGTAGACGAAGCTGTATGGAAAGCGCAGATAGACGGCGCCGGCCGAAGCAACCTGGTCGTTCGTCGTTAAGAAAAGCGGCACCACACCCACGAACAAGAAGAGAAGGCTAACCGCAATGACGATGTTGGCGCTCCGCAAAAGTGTCGCTGGATCGTTGGTGACAGGTGTTGGCGTTGCTGCTGGGTCGATCGAGAAAGAGTATTGCCTTTGCCGTCGCTTGTCCACAGTGGTCATACGTGATGGCAATATGAGTCAAGCCGTGATGCAGCCTGGGACAACGGCTGGAAAAACCGGATAGATGCGATGCTCGGAGTCGCGGATGATCCGTTGAAGTCCAGGTCGATGCTGAGCTGCAGAGGCAATGCTGAGATGATGGAGCAAGGTTGAGTAGATTGTCGGCACACGCGATACATACAAATGCCATTCGGAATGTCAGTGTCGAGTGGCTTGAAATCTGAGCTTGGGCCATCCGTCGTGCACTGCCTTAATTAAATGCCCACAAAAGCCACACGATCAAATCATCACTTGCTTGGTCTCGGAATCGGGTGAGAATTCCAAGGGTGGACTCCACGATGCGATTATCGGGGGATATTTCACCACATCCTGGCGCTGTGTCTGTGTGGAGCTGTGACCGTCACTTGGACTTCTGTCCACAATCACACGCATTAAGTTATTTGATCACAAACCTCACAACCATCATATCGGTATTTCCGCATCCACTTGGCCTATATAGGGTGTGCCTCTGATCACTCTTCTTCGCTCTAATTACCTTCTTGCTCAATCGTCGCGGCGCAATCGCATCAGTCGACCGATCCTCTCCGAAAATCAGCGCGCCTTACTGTAGTCGTCTCGGGTCTTCCTATCTCGTCCGCTACCATCACGCCAGCCATGTCGCTGCCGAAACGTATCATCAAGGTAAGTAGCATCGCAAAAGGGGCCAACATCGAGGTTGCCCAGCATCTGGGATCCACCTGTACGTGTGCAGCGCTGACCACTTGAAGCTTTCTACATCCCCTCCGCGACGACCCTACGCAACAATCGGTCGGTGATTCGCCCGCTTGATTGTTCTCTCCGCAGGAAACCGAGAGGCTCATTGCTGATCCAGCGCCCGGTATCAGCGCGACTCCTCACGAGGATAACTTGAGATACTTTGACGTTGTCATCTCCGGTCCTGCGCAGAGCCCCTTCGAAGGTATGCTTGACCTGCCGCAGGTCCCGGCCCAGTTAAATGGCGCAACAGACTTCGCCTCGCTATCGACGTTCGACTGACCTCAGTTCCGCTCCCAACCTCTTTCCTCCTTCATTCAGGTGGTGTCTTCCGTCTCGAACTCTTCTTGCCGGAAGAGTATCCCATGTCGGCTCCCAAGGTCCGCTTCCTCACAAAGATCTACCACCCAAACATCGACAAGCTCGGCCGCATCTGCCTAGATATCCTCAAAGACAAGTGGTCTCCAGCGCTTCAGATCCGCACCGTCCTCCTCTCCGTACAAGCTCTGCTCTCCGCACCCAATCCGGACGATCCGCTCGCCAACGATGTCGCTGAGCACTACAAGAAGGACGAGAAGGGGTAAGTCGCACGCCCTCGTCTGATTCCTCCTTCCTACCACGTCTGCAATTCGCTAAGCTGACGCTGTTCTCTCCTTTCTCTTGACGCACCCCCTTGTTCACAGAGCAATCGAGGTCAGCAGGCAATGGACGGCATTGTATGCCAAGTGATTCATGATTTGCGTCTTAAATTTCAGCATGGTACAGACTGCAATTGGTCGTGCAATGATGCGTCTTTATCGAGGCTCCGTCTGACTGGTCCGGCCCTTCCGTTCAGCAACATGTTCAGCGCTGCAGCATTCCAACAATATCCTCGAACTTGGTTCGCGAGATTTGCAATCCGCCGCTGCCTTCCATCTCCGGTACGATCGGATCCTCCTCAGTGCCGTCCAGCATCGAGTGTGTCGGATCGCTTGCCTCGTTCTCCAGCATTGGCAGCCGGATCGACCCTCCATTTCGTGCTGTCCGGCTTTCGTAGAACGCGATCCACATGAGCGGAACCGCGTACAGCACCGACTGCACCGCATAGTTGATCCTTGCATACGTCTCGTGCGAAGTCACCCATTCCAGGGGCGCGATCACGAACGCTTCGAGCAGGTTGAAAGGAGGCAGGTAAACGAATTGATCCGGCGCTCTGACCATAGCCACCACCTTCTGGCAGAAGAAAGCCGCATACACCTCGTCAGCCGAGTCGACCACGTCGCTATACGCAGTTCCGAAGAACGCAATGAGGATGTTGAGCAGAATCACGGCAGTGACAAAGCAGTACGCGTAGTAGAGAATGTGGCCGTACGGATAGCCAAAAGCGTCCTCGCTCGTCAGATCAAAGTCGGCTCCACCCAGCACCGACTGCGTCAGCAGATCGACGATCTTCACCACCGCATTATCCACGCGCGATTCATCGGCAGCATCGAGCGCCAGAAATGCATGACCAAAGCCCACCATAACCAACGCCAGGAGCGTGAAGAAGATGGCACTCTCCTTGAACATGCGCAGGATGATCACGGTCAGCGTACCAAAGTACACAAAGCCGTCAAAGACCTTGAGCAGCTGGACCCAGATGAGCGGTGCCACGCACGCCAGAAATTGGAACGCACGCAGCTCGTACGAGTCCGACTTCTTGTCGTGGGCTACGAAGCTGGCTACGCGGAAGCAGAACGACACCAGAAGCAGGCCATCGGTACAGATATCAATGACTGTCCAGAATTCGATCGCGCCGAGTCCTCCCATCTTTATGCAGCGCGTAGCATCCTCGACCAGATAGCCGGCGGCCATCACCCACAAAATTGCTTCGAACAGGTCGAATGACTTGAGTGTCCTCGTCTGCACCGTGAAGATGGCGAGGAAGAAGATCCAGAGGATGATGTTTGTGATGTACGAGTACTTGGGTACCCCCAATCGTGAAGGGTGGAAGTGCGATAGGAAGGCACCGTCGTCCTTTCTGTCGTAGGGCACAAAGTAGGCGTAGCCTTGCGGTGAATACTGTTGCACCAGCCACCCGTCCCAGATGGCCTGCGTTGCCCTCCTCGCCTCGATCGACGACAACACCGGCACGCAATTCTGATCGATAGCCGCCTCCAAGGCCGACGTGGGGATGGCAACATCGCCATCGCTCTCGTAGCGTCGAAACTTCTTCGTCAAGCACATGTGGTAGCTTGCCGTGCTCGACGAGCTCTTCTCGTAGGAGCTGCTTTCGATGTGAGCGACAAGGCGCTGGACGAGCACTTCGCATGCGATCACTCTGTTGTTGTTGAGGCCGTGGTCCAGCGGCCGTTTCTCAGCATCGCGTTGGAACGTCTTGCGAGCTTCCATCAAGGCGTAAGGCACGGCATCTCCAAAGTCGCCTCCGAGCTCATGAAAGGCCGAAACCACTTTCGAGTTGATGAGGCCTTCGGCGCCTGTGATTCTCGCTTCATCGATGTCTCGATCGATCAGTCGCGCGACCAAGGACCTTGTTCGGCGGATCAGGGCTGAGATGATGGCGGGATGCACATCGAGCTCGGCGTCGAGCTGTCGAAGCGGCTCGTGCGCGTCCACCGATGTCATTCTGGACGACAAACGGCGAAGTCTCGGCCTAGCGATAAAGTGATATGATGGTGTCCGAGAGCAGGGTTGGCAGCTTGGACCAAATCTGGATGCACAGACCTCGGAACAAAAAAGTTGGCACCATCGGAATGCAAAACGCGTTTCATGCAATCCGTCATCTTCGTCTTTTTGCTCTTGTGGTGGAGGACGCAAGCGAGGGACCGGTCACACGACCGGTTGTCCTTGGCTGTGTACTTTCCACGACCAGCATGTCATACAGGTCAGCGCATCAAATAAGGAGCGTTGCATGCTCATACGGTCTTGGGCAGCATGCGAGTAGCACAGAGTTATGCGTATGAAACACAGACGTCTCCTTGGTCACTCTCGGAAGGCACTGGTAAGTGGCTGCGTGGTCGGCCTGCGTCCGCGATTTCGAAAGTCGAAAGGAGGGGCAAAATCCACTGATCTTCGCCGCTTTCCTATGCACAAAATCAACTTGAACAAGTCCAATATATAAATAGTGCATGCAAGTGCTGTTCGATAAGTAATTCTCTCCAATTCAAATATCAAGATATACATTCCGCTTTGAGGGCTCGTAGGGCGGACTCGTCCAGCGAAGGCAATAATGACTGCCAAAAATATATGTAGTCGTTTCCCATCGATGGTAGCACCACGACATTCTTAATCTTTCAACAAAGACCGACTACAGCATAAAATTATTGTTTCAGTGTATTCATTGACAAAATCTTCTCAAGATACAAATCATAATTCGTTGACCGACATCATGAGTTTCTGTGCCTATACGCGCTTGTCCAGCAGTTTATTATTGAGATTGCCTTTTTCTTGGTGATCAGCGAACTCCTCCTTACGTATAAACTTGTCGCTCACGACACGAAAAGGGACTTCATTTACACAAAAATATCAAAAGCCTTGTCGATAGCGTTTGTATGTAAGCAAGCAAGATCGTTCAAATTCATGATCTTATAGGAGCGACGAAACACAGCGTGGCAGAATAATTTATAGGCGTTTATTATCGTGAAATGCGACAGCTTATCAAACGGCAGCATCAAAATCGCTGTATCAAACTGGGCAGCAGCTTGATAAACTCGTACAATAAACGGGAGACAGTGTGTAATTTCGAACGTCAATATTGTTGCAAGAAGAGCACTAGCTTTGAACAAGTCATACTTTTGGTATAGTTCACATCGAAAAATTGTAGTGTAGCAGATCTTGACACTGCGGTCATCGGATTCATGCATGATTCCATGATTGTCGGGAATGGTTTCAGCATTCAGGATTGGAAACACGAGAACTGCCACCATCTTGTGCCAATAATCACTGTTGCGTCGCATCTTGTCGTCTCGGCGCCAGCGAATTCATGATTGTTGTGGGGGTTTTTGAATCGCCTTCACGGTTGATATCAACAGAAATGTGTGTCGTTCATTTGCCATACGAAACTTTTAGTCCAGTCTCAATGCAGTCGAAATATGACGAAACGAGCGAATTTGCACATCTTGCTGGATTTCACCTATTTCTTCAGGTGACTTGTCAATCCGGATATCAGGCAAAGCGAAACGAGACACGCCATCGCGTCTCGCCCGGGCTGCAAATGACCCAAGCCCGCTAAAGTCAGAGTCCGTCTCTAGGCGCGAAGAAATGCTTACACTACGGTGGCGATGTAACACGAAGCCGTTGGACCAATCAGATCCTCTACCCCACAGGCACCGATAAGACGACTCGAGAGATAAGGAAGCGCTTCCGAGACACACGTTCGAAGAAGTTGAGTTGAGCCGGTTCCTGAATTGCAGCTTCCGCGGCTGCTTCTTCATCGACATCACCATCACAACATTCAACAAGACCGTCAAGACAACAAGAGTACACCTGCCGGACATCACTGGCCGTTGCTCCGCCATCGGCGCTGTGTCTCCTCCAGCCCATCGTCTAGAGTTCACGAGTGCGACTCCCTTGCATCGGCTTTCGAAGTAGGCCAGATGGCAGGAAGCGCGAGTCCGATCGCGGGAGGCTCCAAGGAGACGCTCGTCCCTTACAAGCGGAGCCAGCGGCCATCGTGGTCTTGTACCGAATGTGCGCGCCGAAAGATACGATGCGACAAGAAGGTGCCTTGTCAATCGTGCGTCAAGCGTGGCAAAGCCGAGCATTGTCGGCTCGAGGGCGCATCTTATACGCTGGCTGGCCCCTCGTCTCAAAAGCTCGAGTCACCCGATCAGCAACAGGCTTACGACACATCCTTGCATCTCAACTCCACGCCGTCTGCACCGCGTCGAAGGCTTTCTGCAGCGGTCGAAACGCCGGGCAACTCGAGCCAACTGGCCCAGGATGGAACGGATCTCTTTTTGCGAGGACTCTCGAGACTACAGACGCAGCTCGATCGCATCGAAAGGCGCCTGAACGATCAAACCAAGCAAGACGAGTCAATCGAAGACGTGAAGGCTAGACTCAATGATGTAGAGGAGGTCATATCTGTGCTGGGTGACAATCGGGCAAGCTGGGCAAAGTCGGAAGCAGCTTCCACCACAAATGGGCGCACACCGCTAGACGACGTTGCACAGGGCTTGGACAGCGACAGGCCAAATGCCGTCAGTGCTGCCACGCCACGATCAGCAGGGCAGGCAGCGCATGCACTGAGCGCTGGTCTGCCGGCGAGTCGGCCACAAGGACGAAATGCGGAATTGGCCTCGACAGATGCAGCTACGACTCTGGAGTTTCTCACACTCGGAAAGGACAGGCGGCGCGATGTCAACTTTGACGTGGGCTCTTCGGATAGCGAAGGCGAGTCTGGGCTTCCGGAAAGCCCAGGAGCCGCTGACGATCAAGTTCGGACCTCGACGCGGCAAGATGCCCGCGACATTGAGGCAGGAGCATCCGAGAACGGCTTTGATGGCAGATCGCGAATGCTCAAACATCTGCGTCGAGGGCTGCCTGCCAGCACAGTCTTCCGTATTGACTCCCTGCTGAAGTCGCATCGCGACAATCTGCCACCATCAAATTTGCTGGCGAGACCGGCTGCCAAGCCGATCACGGACGGCATCAAAGCTGCGACGCTGACTGCGACTACTGTCCGCCGCATAGTCGAGGTGGCAAAGGAGATCGGCGCTTGGCAGCATTGCTGCGTGCACTTTCCAACGTTTGAAAAGGAAGTCGAGGCTTTTGTCGCCATAGCCGTATCAGAAGAGAGCGAAAGCGAATACGAAGGATATCGAGCCATCGACCCTGCCTGGCTCTCGCTCTTCTACGTTATCAGCAGTATCGCCATTCATCAGATGTCAGAAGAGGAAGGGGCTTTTTGCGGTCTCGGCTCCGAAACAGAGCGTACGCGATTCGCGTCGGTCCTTCTGCATGCAGCAATGGAGGCGCTTTCCCTGGCCGACTACCTCGTCAAGCCCTCGGTGTACTCGTGTCAGACCATCGCGATTCTGTGTGTGGCAGGCCACAACATCTGTGGAAGTGATCTGCTAACTTCGCTCCTCGCCATCGGCATCAAGACCGCCCAAACGCTCGGCTTGCACGCACTCGGGCGGACAGCAAGGTTTCTGGAGGCGTGCGCGGTCCAGCGTGGTCAGGTGCTGTATCGCGCAGGCATGCAATGCGAAGACGCAGGCTCATGTCGCCTGCCGGACGAATCTCGCCGGCAGTTCGCCATTTGGAAGAAGCGCATCATTGACCTTGAGGTTGGCAAGCGAGTCTGGTGGGCTTTCACGCAGCAAGATTACTTTGCCATCCCATTCAGTGGCTGCTTTTCAATCGTCGAAGGGCAGTACGACACACCCTTACCTCACAATTGCTCGGACGAGGACTTGGAAGAAGGTCGACTGATCAATCGGGAGGTCAATGTGCTGACCGTAGCATCCAAGCAGCGCTTCACTTGCCACGTCGCAAAGATTGTTTGCGACTTCTTCGAGGACCTCAACAAGACGCGGGAGATGCCTTCTCTATCGTTGGTCAGACACCACGAGGATCGTCTCCGATTCGTGACGAAGCGTTTTCAAGCTTGTATCGATCCCACGCAGTCAGCATCTCGGCAGGGCAAAGATGCTTCCTTGCCGAGCTTCACAACCGTCTTGCAGCACTATCTCTTCATCTCGGTGCAACACAAGATCCTGGTGATGCACCGCGCTTTCCTGTCTCGAGATGTCTCAGCGGAAGAAAGGGCGCTGTCACATGCCGCCTCTATCGAGACTGCTCGTGGAGTTCTGCACGAGCTCGAGCGCGGACTAGGTCTCAGTGCTGACGATGACGACAGACCGCAGCTGGACTTGCAGTCGCGAGTGCATGGAGGAGCGCTGTGGACCATTCCGTATCACTCGGTCGCCGCAGTCACGATCTTAGCGCTCGACATGTTTGAGCCAGCCTCGGATGGCGAACAGCGAGCTTTGCGACGCCAGGAGGTCAGACGTGCTCTCGAAGCACTCGGTCGATTCACACGCAAAAGTGCCATTGCACGCAGAGGATGTCAATTGCTTTCGGATCTTCTCGCAGAAGGCGAGCGCTACGATCGACAACCCGGACAGCCAAGGAAGCGCAAGAACACTGATGGAGTTGACTCGGTCCTCAAGCGTATTCGATTGCCGGAGGGAGAAGATGGCCCGCAAGCGGCATCCGAAACCAAGCTGGGCAACGGTCTGAGCAAGACGGCATCAGCAGCAGCAGAGCCGATCGTGGATCGATCGTACGCCAACAACGCCTCGAACGATCCTACGTTGGAGGCGAGCTGGTTTTCGCACTTCAATCATGGTTCCGTACGCTCGGACGTGTCTTCTGCCCTGCTCGAAGGCACATCGCCGGACGACGAGCACGCCGGACTCTTTCCGAGCGCCTCTTTCGGTTACGGATCGAGCAACTTCAATCCGCTTGCCGGCAATTCGACGTCGCGGGCCGGACACAGCGTCTCGTTCCAGCCCGGCGAAGCAGCAAATTCGTTGTCGAGCATGTTCATGTCGTACACGGGTGGACCGACCAGCTCCGCGCTCACACTCGACGCTAGCCCCTCGAATGGCATGCAGAACGAGACGCGCGATGCCCGAGCCTCGACAAGAAGCGCTGCGCCATGGGGAAGCCACGATCTGGAGACGGCTCGAGGATCCAACCAGGCTGCTGCAGGTCAAACTTGGTCTGCCGGACAGCCGAGCACGTCACTGGATGGAGGACAGGCCAATATCCCGGGGATGAATCTCAACATGCCTCAGCAACAGCTGGCACACATTCTCCCAGCGCTCGAGTCGATGCCGGACGTCTGGAAGTTGTTCGACGGCACATTGGGCCAAAGTCTGGTCGCGTTCGAAGAGAGCGGATTTTGACGGCTCCACTTGAAAGCGGGACAAGCTGATTGAGCACAAATACGATTGTTGTCAACGGAAGGCAGAGAAGTCTGTGCAGCGTGCATTTGGTCTGTCTGTTACGAATGGCTTGGCAGATACATCTTCTGAGGATATCGTGAATGAAACTGGGATGAAAGCGAGATCACTTGGAGATCTCGTCCTTCGCAAGCGTGATCTGCTGAGCAACAGCACGAGCGACTTCGTCCCACACCTCGGCGTCGCGATATGGCCTCTCGTGGGTTCCCGTACCGCTGCCGCGGTTTTCGATCGCACTCTCGCCGAGACCGACGCCGAGACCCGGAACGACAATATCTTTCGATGCTCGGCCTTGACCGTTGGCGGCGGGAGCTCGTTTGGAGTCGACGGGCTCAAAATCGAGCGCGTCCGGAGGATGGAACCAGTAGTTGAGCGCCATGTGCACCTTGCTGGCGTCTGTTGTCTGATCGTCGGCTTCTTGTTGGTCGTGCAGAGGTGGGAGTGACGAAGACGTGACCTCGTGATACCAGCTGGCAGGAAGGTAGAGCATTTGGCCCGGTTTCAGAAAAACTTCGATGGGTGGTGGACAACCAGGGATGAGAGAGTACGGCTCAGATGCTGCGGCTTTTTTGTTGCGCGCGCCCGTGACACCGTTCTTCTGACTCGGAATGGGTCGTGACGGATCGTCGGGAATGTTGAGGCAACGATGCAAGACGTGAGGTGGGATGCGCGAGAAGCTTTGAGGCTCGTTCTCTTCTTCATCGTCGTCAGCATCCGACTTTGCTGAAGCATCGGCTGGCTGCTCGGCCATGGCTAGGAGGCGCTCGAGTTCGGCTTCGCCTTCATCCACGTCGCCGAATTCGGAGCCAGAGTCAGCACCCAGAAAGCCGGGCTCTTCGCTATCGCCCGACTCTGACTCTTGAGCCTGATCGTCGGATGCCTCGCTGCCGGTCTCGCTGTCTCTAGATGACGAAGCTGTGTCGTCGATATCTTCAGCCACCAGGGCGATCTTGACACGTTTGACAGGAGCTGGAGAGTCATCGGACTCGACAGTGTCTGATGCTTCTTGGCCAGGTCGGTCGTGCGGCTCTTGAGTTCCGTCTGGAGACGACGAATCTTTACGTTTGCGAACGAGGCCATTGGAAGCGACAAATCCGCCAGGTGAAAGCGCTTCGAGACCTTGATCGGCGTCTTCAGACGATGATTCGGCCTCATCGTCGTCGAGGCTCTCGCGCTCGAGATCAGATCCTTGCTCTGCTTCAGACAGAGAAGCCTGAGGGTCGTCGGAATGCTCCGACTCGGCGACGCTCTCGAGGTAGGCACGAAGCTGTTGCATGGAAGCTGCATCGCCTGCGAGCGCCGCCACACCGATATGTTTGAGTGAGTCGGGGAGGGACTTCAACAGCAGGCGGGCTTGATCATCATCGTCGTCGTCATCATCATCATCATCATCATCATCATCGTCGTCATCCTCATCTTCGACGGCCGGATCGTTGCTGTCACCGCTGAGAAGGCCGTCGTCTTCGTCGGAAGCATCTTCTTCTGAAGAATCAGCGAGCTGGTTGGCGTTCGCGTCGACTAGGGAATTCAAGAGACCGTCAATATCGGCGTCGGCATCATCCTCAAAGTCGAATTCTTCGTCAAGGCTGTCATCTTCTGGGTCGATACCCTCTTCGTCCATTCGACAAATGCGGAGCTCTGCTTCTGCTTGTAGGAAAGCTTCTTCTGCGAGCTCCTGAGGACGAGTTTGCTTTGCTTTGCCCTTGCGTTGGCTCTTGTGACGCGAGCCTTCGCCGGCGTCGGCAGCGGCGAGTTCGTCGATTTCGCGCTTGATTCGGAGACGAGCTTTGCGACGCCATCTTGCTGCTTCGGAGGGAACGAGGCCGTCTGGACGTATGGGGAGTTGGGGCTTTCGGCCAGGGACGGACACATAGGAGGGAAGCTCGCCGGGCGGTGTGTAGACAATAAGGCCGTTGGGATAGACCCTGTCGATGATACCGCGAGGATGGAGATATCGATGTGCTGAGGGAGGGAAGAGGAGGAAGCGTTTGTAGCCGGAAAGAAGTATGTAGAGGTTGTCGTGAAAGTCGTGATGCAAGCCGGAACTCTTGCCCTGCTTGCTGTTGCCGAGCCACAAGTTGCACTGCTGCAGAACGAGGTTACCAAGGATGGACGGACGAGCTGGAAAGTCGTGAGAGAGCGCATTGGTGGGGGCGGGCAGGACATTGTCGAGCTCGGGCTCGTATCCATCCTCTTCCCGGTCGGGATCGTGAAGAGCGGTGGGCGGGGCGGATTCGAGGTCGTCACCATCCTCGACGTACTGGGTGGTGAGGTACCACTGGCCTGCGCTGTCGCTGTTCTGAAGCGTATCGATGAATTCGGAGAATTGGACCTTTTTGCGCTTGACGGAGGTGCCGAAGTGACCGGCAGAGGGATGAACGGGCTCGATCTTGACAGGAACGTGACCTGCTGTTGACCTGAGATAGTCGAGATTGGTCCATTTGGAAGCGTTAAAGTCTGGATCTTGAAGCAGACCTTCAATGATGACTGGACGACGTTTACTTATGAAGTGAAGCCACATCTCGGCTGGCGTGATCTGATCGGTGACTTTTGGAATCTCTGGTTTGGAGGACGAAGGCTGCCACCCCTCGTAGGCGTCGAGGTGGACGGGCAGCGGAGGCACCCTGAACATTGTGGTGGATTGATAGCATGTACCTCAGCCAGTAGGAAGCGATCAAGGCCCGCACGCCAACGACGATACGGAATGAAGCGAAGCTCAACCTCGCCGAGGCATGCCTACCAGTGATTCAGATGGTGCTGTCGGCGGGCGGCTGCGGCTGGGCAGCTTCGTAGACCAGGGGTGCGGGATAGGAATACAGCGAAAGACTGAGTCCGCACAGATACGGAGACCGGTATCGAAGGGTGTGCTGCTGCTGAAGAAAGTGTTGGCAGTGAAGGTACTAATTGAAGGGTTATAAGATAGCGATACGCTGCTGCTCAGTCAATTTTTTTGGAACGAGAAGCAGAACCGTGCAGAGCAAACTGACTAGACAAAGAGACAGAGCGGCTGACTGTAATCTGACTTGCACGTCTAAAATCACCGAAACAGAGAAAAAAGGAAGATGGACCCTGAACCGATTGCATACAGTCGAGATGGTAGTGCGCATTCAACACCCGATCCGCCCACCTGTCGGCTGATCCGATCGATCAAGCAAATTGGTTTTGTGACGGACCCGACTGACCAAAAAGCGATTATCCGCGTTCTTCGCTTCTTCCTTTTATTTAACCTGGAAAACTGCGGTACGAGCACCGAAGCGCAAAGTCGCACATCTCTCCTTGGGACGCCTCTTGTTCTTCCACCACCATCTTCTATCGCCATCAACATGGTGATCAACTAAGGCGTTGGCTCTGCGCCTGGTCATTCTGTTTCTTCTCTCTCCAGGTTCCTTGTTTTCACGTCTGTTCGCTATCTCGTATCGTATTTGCTTTGCTACTGCCCCGTCCTCCCTCGTTTTCCCCCAGCTGCCCCTGATACCCCGTCATTTCGACGCCATGTCGAGCATCACCAGCTTCGGCCGTGCTGGTCACGATTCCGACGTCAAACTCGCCAGCGAAGAGCAGCTTGCTACCATCCGCAGAATGGCCCAGATCGTCGCACGCATCTTCTACGAAGATCGACACATTGTCCTCATGGATCAGCTCGTCAGCATCACAGTCCTTCCAGCCGACATCCTCGCACATCGCCTCGGCATCCAGGTCAAGGAGCTCGCAGCCCTCTCGTCCAAGCTGTTGGAGGACAAGCTTATCTGCACGTTCCGCCGAAACGAGATCAGAGACGCCATCACAAATCGTAGCGTGCCTCGAACCTACTACTATCTCGACTTCAAGCTGTTTCTCGATGTCACAAAGTGGCGTATGATGTCGATCCGCAAAAAGATCGACACTCGCCTCCGGAACGAGCTCGACAACAAAGGTTACGTCTGTCCCAGGTGCAAAAAGTCGTACTCCACCCTCGAGGTGGCGCATCTGCTCGACATGTTTCGCAACGTCTTTGTCTGCGAGACTCCGGGATGCAGCACCGAGCTCGTCGACAACGAAGAAGCAGAGGACGTCAAGAGGAGCAAGGACAGTCTCATGCGCTTCAACGAGCAGCTATCCACCTTGCTCGGAGGTCTCCGTCGCACAGAGGGCATTACGCTCCCGCCTCTCGATGTCGGCGCTTGGCTCACCAAGCACGCCGCTTCGCAGCCTTGGTTCGCCAACAGGTCCGACGACGCTTCTTTCGCTCCCTCCTCCTCGACTGTCAACGGTGCTCCGGCTCTGCACGTCGATCTCGCGTCCAACGATCCGGCGGCCGAAGCCGCTCGTCGACTCGCCAAGCAGAAGGCAGAAGACGAACAGCGAAAGCAGAACGCCCTTCCCGCATGGCACCTTGCCAGTACCGTCAGCGGCGAGCAAACCGCTCTGGGTCGCAAGCAGCAGCGTCTTCACTCTTCCAATGGCTACGATGTCGACGAGGGCAAGGAAGACGACGACGCCGACGATGACGATTACTATGCGCAGTACGCCAGCCTGCAGACAGCAGAGGCGGCCGCAGCCGCAGCAGACTCGTCATCCAAGCCCAGCCAAGCACCTTCAGTCGATGAGGAAGAGTTCGAAGACTTCGAACCTGTCACCCAACCACCGGCCGATGCCAGCATACAGCGAAAGCGATCACGGTCTGCGTCAGCCAGTGACGCCGACAATAAGCGCGCCAAGCCTACAACAACCGTGGACTCCGCTGCGACCGGTGCTGCCACGGCAGAGAATGGCGATGACGACGATGATGATGATGGCATGGACGACTTTGAAGATGTCGTGTAGCATGTCGTCACACTGCCATTCGATACCCTTACATGAAGGACTGTGCTGACCTGTTGCGTTTGAATCTCACCATGAGGCGATCACATTCCTTTCCCACTTCGATCCTCACCCTGCTTCTACTTCCTTCCCCTGTCCATCCGTCTTCATGACACACATGCTGGGTCTTAAGAGCACCGAGTTTTGGAGCACATTGGCCTTTTTGGGCGAGTGTGCTCCCGTGACCGGGGTTTGAGTCATAGCCTAGCGACAGCAACACATTCATCTAGTCTGGATTCGTTTCGCCTTGCTGCAGCTCCTCTGTGAGGTTTTGCTGCGGCGATTGGCGACGAGCTCCTCTTGCAGGAGCGATAGCGCTTTAGCGTGGCAACTTTCCGGCTCTTTTGCAACTGAGGATGCAGTCCCTCGGCTTGGTCTTTCAGGACCGTCGATGTCGTCTGCGGAGGTCATCAGCTGCCGGAAGCGTCTGCTTTTTGTCGACGTTCGCCCAAGCCAGGGTCGCTTGAAGTCCAGGTCTGTGAAGACATTCACCCCTCTTTTCCCACGGTATCATTTCGATTATCTTCCCGCCTGAGACCATCCAGTACGTTGTCGTTGAATGCCTGCAGAAGGTTCATCAGTGGAAAACAATCCCGCAGAATCTATTGCAATGTCAAGGACCTAGTTGACATCAAATAATCCAAGTCGGTTCTGTGCGGTGCGAAACAGAAGCTCCACGTCAGACACGGCGGAGCAAATAAAGCACGTTTCTTCCCTTTGGGCTTTCGGCAATGAAAACGGCGTCAGACCCTGAGCATCTTGCAATTCTTCTTGGCTTGCACGGTCCACCCTCATGCAATCCTGTCTTCTCACCCCATCAACCAAGATCATCAATTCGCAAGTGCGAGACATGACCACGCTCGCCACAGCAGCCTTCGTGCTGCCGCTGGGCACACTCGCACTGGCACTACCACCGTTGCTTCAGCTGGAAGCATCGCAGCTTCACTATGCCAGCGGTCCCGTGTGGCCACCATTCCGGTGGCTGGCAGAGCTCTTTCTCGCCTCGCAACCTTCGAAGCTCACCAGCATACTCGACTACGCCCTCACCCCGGCGCAGCGACGTTCGATCCTCTACTACGACGATGCGTTCCCGGGTCTGTTCGCCGCCATTGGCCTGTCGTTGATAGGATATTGGGCTACGAGCGTCGCTATCTCCAAGACGAAGGACGTCTTCTTCGCGCGGGGATTCAAAGGTCGAGATCTTCTCAAGAACAAGCCGGAGCCTATCCCGGAGAGTCTCGGACTGCCCACAGCAGCGGTGTACATGGGGTTGCTGTTCTTGTTCATCCCCTTTCGATACTTCTCGTCTCGATTGCAGGGGGTGTACAAGACGGGCGATGATTGGGAAGGTAGGATGGATGGAAGGGGTGGATTCCCGCATCACGAGTTGGCGACTTTTCTCTCGGCACTGCTGTCGTTCCTATCCGCGATAGTGTTGGGCTTCTTGGACGACGTGTTCGATATTCGGTGGAGGTACAAGTTGCCCATTCCGATCATCTCGAGCATCCCTTTGCTCACGGTCTACTATGCGGGGGGAGGGGGCACTTCGGTCGTGGTTCCAGGATGGCCCGGCGTGTTGCGACGATGGATCGGTTCGAGCATCCTGGAACTCGGCCCACTCTACTACCTCTACATGTCGCTCCTCTCCACCTTCTGCACCAATAGCATCAACATCATCGCCGGCATCAACGGCGTCGAAGTCGGTCAGGCCATCGTCATCTCCCTCTCGCTCTGCCTCAACAGCCTGCTCTACCTCGACTCGCGAGCTGGGATGCCCGGATCGCGATCTAGCAAGGAGCTTCTCCGTCGACACTTGCTCAGTCTCTACCTGCTGTTGCCGTTGACAGCCGTGTGTATGGCTTTATTTTCGTGGAATAGGTATCCAGCGAGGGTGTTCGTTGGCGATACGTTTTGCTATTTCGCCGGGATGGTCTTTTCGACGGTAGGCATTTTGGGCCACTTTAGCAAGACGGTGTTGCTGTTCTTTGTTCCGCAGATCTTCAACTTCCTGCTCAGCTGTCCACAGCTATTCGGACTGGTACCGAACCCACGGCATCGAGTGCCACGATATCACGCCGCGACAAACTGCGTCTATCCTTCCATCCAATACTTTGGCTCCGGCGACGTCGAGGCGGACAAACAGCTAACCAACACATCTTCCCGACCTTTGCGTCCTGCAAGCACCATCTCCACCTTGGTACTCAAGCTGCTCGCCGCACTACACCTGGTACAGCTCGACTTCTACGACAAACATCACCGTCGAATCAAAAGCACCACCAACCTCACCATTCTCAACGCTATCCTCGTCCTCAGAGGCGTCCACCACCTGCCCGACACAACCACACATGCAAAACCTTTCAAAGGACCCCATATCACAGAGTACGGCTTATGGCTCCACACCATGGTGCTGCAGGTCGCAGGATCGTGCCTCGCCTTTGCCATCCGCTACTGGCTCGCTGGCATCGTGTTTCCATGAATAGAAGAAATCGCTTTGTCCCCTGCCATTCGTCCGATTCACGCAGCTTCAATTGAATGAGCCGTGAGCACCCGAAACACAATCACACAAGACAGACAATGAGTAGGATCGAGCAATGGTATTGACAAGAGAATGTACAGCTTGAAACAGAAAGGAGTCGAGTCCAAAGGAAGGTTGAAACAACGGAGCATCCGCGAAGGAGAATAAATAGATAAGAGGAGAGAGGAGCCCTTTCGGACAATCACAACGCTTGGACAAGGTCTGGAAGGATATCGAGTCGGAAGCTCCTGGGATATCAGTACGTAGCCGCGTGTCTCGAGACCTCGCATGGATTGCGGTCAAGAGTGAGATGCGAGACTAGCAGGGGTTTTATGCCTCCTTGGCCTCAGCCTCGGTGGCCTTCTCCTTGCCAGCAGACGAAGCGCTGCGGTTGAGGCCGTCCTGGGAAGGCTCGCCGGCCTGAGCCGACTCGCCCTTCTTCTCGAGGAGGTAGCCGTTGGGGCCAACTTCGCCCTGGGAAGCGGCACCGCCAGTGTACGCGGGAGCCTCTTCCTCCTTCTGGGCAGAGGTGGAGGCACCGGCGAGGGCGGGGGCGGCGTGAGGCTCGTTCTCATCGGCGGCCTCCTCGTACTCGTCCTCCTCCTCCTCGATGGAGCTTCCGTCCTCCTCCTCCTCGTCCTCCTCCTCGGAGCGGTAGCCGGCAGCGCGGACGGCGGCAGGGACGATACCGGAGCGGTCCATCTGCTCCGAGGTGGTGAGGTAGACCTTGGAGAGCTGCTTGATGTCGTTCCACCACTCCATCATCTCCTCGTGGCTGCGAGCACGGAAGGTGTAGGCGTGCTCACGGCCCATGCCGAGGCTGGCGAGGCCCTTGGAAGGCACAGCCGACTGGTTGCCGGTGACCTTGCGACCCTCGATGTGGAACTTGTGGCTCTTGGCAGCCATAGTGGAAGGGGGGCCGAGGGTGCATTCAGGCAAGAAGAGCGAGAGCTCGGGGGCCGGGTGCTTGGTGGGGTCCGAAGAGCCGTGCTCGTGGAGGTAGCCGGAGGGGGTGAGGACGTAGAAGGACTCCTTGTAGGTCTTGGTGAAGCGCTTCTTGCGCTCGAGGATGCCCTGGTGGACGGGGATGACGGAGGGGTCGTCCTTGCCGGGGTAGTCGATGGTCTCTGGGTTGCGGAGAGGGGTGTCCGGGTCGAGCAGGTGGTCGGAACGGGCGGCAAAGGCGATCCACTCCGAGTTGGGCTGGAGCGAGCGCATCTGGACGCCGAGGCTGAGCCAGGTGTCCTGAACCTGGGCCGACATGCGGCCAGACCACTCGTCGAAAGTCTGCCAAGCGCTCTGGATGCTGCGAACGATGCCCTCCTCGAAGTGGGCCGAGTTCTGCTGCATGATGATGATGGACTTCTGGAGAGCGTTCTCCTCGTTGACCTGGCGCTGAAGCTGGCGGAAGACGGCCTGGTTAGCGGCGTAAGGGTCCTCGCGGGCAGTGACGCTCATGGGGGTGTTCTTGAGGAGGGTGATGGAGCGGGCGAGCTCGGTGATCATCTTGGTGGACATCTCACGCTCCTTGGCGACCGAGTTGGCGAGCTTTCCAGTGTCCTGCTGGACATTCTTGATGTGGGCCTTGATCTCGGAACGGAGCTTCTGGAGGTGCTGGACGATGGAGCCCTCGACGGTCTTGGCAAGGTTGGCGTGGTGGTCGGCAATGACGCGGGTCTTGTCGCGGATTCCGTAGTAGATGTCCTGGATTCCGTCCTCGCCGAGGAACTGGTTGCCCTCGCGGAAAGGGACCTGGATGACGCCGCCAAGCTTGGTGAGCTCCTTGGCAGTGTTGTACTCGATGTCGGCAATACCCTCAAAGTAGCTGATGAGCTGCTTGGTGATGTGCTTCCAGCCTGTAGAATGAGAAATTCGGAAACAATGTCAGCTAGCTGATCTGGTTGAATCTGCAAAGCGCAGTCAAGAATTGCAACCTGATGAACGTCGCTAGGGACGCTCGTGTTGGCATCACATGTACTTACCAGTGAATCGCTCAATGAGGATGTCCGAGGGACGAAGCTCGTGAGGACCAGTGTTCTTCTTGATGAGGGAAGCGTTGCGGCTGGCAACGGTGGACTTCCTGCTGACCGAGGTTGCCCTGGTCATGGTGGACTGTGCGTCGGCCATTGTGATGTGTTGACGTCGACGACGTTAGAGGAAGGATAAGGTAAAAAGTAGTGTAGGAACGACAAACGGCGAGCGAGATGTGAAGTGCTGGCCGGATGGATATGGATGTGATCGTTCGGGATGATGGTGATGGTGCGAGAGGAAGGATGGAGGAGGATCGACTCGTATAAGGCGAACTGAGAGACAAGGCAGCGAGCGGATGGGTGGCTGGCAACGGCAAGCTCTGGCTGTCGGCGATTGCGATGGGGCAAAAGGACAGAGGAAATGACGACGGATGGTGAGGTCGCTGTGCGATGACCTCTGTTCTACAGGCCCAGCATGTGCCGCACTGTCCAGTTTAGTCACCTCGAGAGACATTCCCTGCCGTTTGACTGGTGTGCCGCTGTGACGCAACGGTTGACGGCAGCAGACTGGATTTCCTCCACCCTGTCATCCTTTTTCGGAGCAGAATCGCTCTCAGCCCACACACACACACACGGAGCACTGGCCGCGTCTTTGGCCTCTTTTTTATTTTTATTTTTGGAGCTGGAGTGGAAAATGAGGCAGCAGACAGCGAAGTAGCAAAACTGACGGAAGTCGAAATGCCGATGTGGTTCGAGTCGAGCGATGACGAAGGCACGGACGCCCAGCTCCGGTCGGAATCCTTGCGAGGATTTCTGGCAGTGGGTCAGTGTGCCAAATCCAAGGTCCAGACGCATGCCCATTCGAGTGTAGCAACGTGCATGTCGACGTTGAGCCGTTCTCAGGCCTCGACCACGCCCGCCTCGCAGCTCTCCAATCACCGACTCTCGCTGCCACTACTGACAACCGGCCATCGGCTCTGCTCGGTGGCTCCGCAGCACTGATGCTGGCGTTCGTATTCGATCTCGCTCTTCTTGCAATTTCGCCGCATCATCAAGAATAATTGCTTCGGATCCATGCTCCGAAGCGTCAGCAGGTATGGTCCATCGCTACACGGTTCACGTTACAGCAGCCTTGGACTGTGTTGCTGGCCATCGTGGTATGTTGCAAAATGCCGGATCGCTTTGCAGATTTGCACGAGCTGCCGGGCTTCTTGATGGAATGCCGGCGAATGCAAGAGAGGACAGCATTCTCGAGTGGCGCATTTCACGCCCTGTCGATCCCTTCGTGCGCCTGCTGCAGTCCGGGGTTCATCTTCTCGGACTCCATGACTGACTGCTGTACAGCTATCAACGTTTTCTCGTTGCTCGACTTGTTCCCAAACTCAAGCTTGGCTGGCTGTGTTGTGACGTAGCCCAGCATGCCTGGAGCCGGCGCGCTGCGAAAGTCGCGCTGTGACCTTGCAGTCGGAATGGCTATTTTTGGCTCGCTTGGCCGCGCACTTTGCCTCGGCTCGAGCGGTGCTTGTTTTGTAGATCATTCTTCGCTTCGGCGTCGGCCAGCCGCCACGCTAATTGAGCTAGGCCGCACACTCGTCAGTTCTGCAGCGCACAGGGTGAAAGTCGCCGGGACCCTGCAAAATATATGCCGGCCTGGTAAGCTCGCTCTCGTAGGTACAGTCGTTCGCATCGGGCGTTGATCGGCTGCTCGGCATGGTGACCGCCACAGCCAGCATTTTCGTTGACGAAAGAGCCGATTGATATGCGGGGCGATGATCAGGCAGGCCTCTATTTTATGTACCCCAATTTTCTGTCGGCATTTTCGGTTCCAAATCCATTTTCCACTTCCACTTTTACTCGAATGGATTGACGGGAGGTGCACCAGAATTTGGAGGCTAGTCGACCCTCCTTGTCAGCGTCGACGCCATGAATGATGCCAGCTGTTCACTGTAATATGAGAGACCCTATCTTACCATCAAAGTGTTGCTCTCGTCTGTCGTCTGTCGATACGTGCACTACATTGAGGAAGAAAGCGAGCGAGCAAACGATTGATTGAAGGCGGGAATAAATAAACAAGCCCAAGTCACAGCACGCGTCGCGTAAAGAGGCGTGACCTGATAATGCACCTTACGCAAATCACTTGGGACCAACACTTTTTTTTCAAGTCGACAACACTTTGTTGGCTGAGTCGACGAGTTCCGACAAAGCGAACAAAGTGCAACTCTTCTCGTCGGAGGTCAGTCCGAAGCAACTCGGTCATCAGTCACATCACTTCTATGCTCATCGCAGCATACAAGACGTATCGGTCAAGCCGATCATCGCTCTCATCATCAGCACCTCGATGATCCTATCGTTGCAACGACAGGCAGCACGATAACGGCCATGACCATGGACCTCAACGCGGCGCCATCTGCTCACTCGAAGCCAGTACGTCCCAAAGGCACGCTTGGCCTCAAACGCGCCGTCCCTTCGGCCCTCGCCAGCGCTCACTTTGCCTCACCTTCTCGAGCCGCCCACACCGACTCTGCTCTCACTGCCGCTGCTCCCTCCAAAAGGGCGAGACTCGTGCTTCCAACACAACAGCTCGACGCTGACCACGACCAATCAGAGCCACTGCCTCTCGCCACCGCAGGCGGAAACGATACGCCGCCTTCACACGCTTTTCTGCTTGGTCGCAAGTCATCCAATCAGGGCCCATCAGTCTCCACCACGCACGCCACCAACAATGCAGCAGCGGGCCCGTCCAGCGGAAACGGTCCCTTTTACCTCTGCACCTGGAGGAAGCCGCAGCAGAAGAAGCACAAGACCTGGGACGGAGATGCCATCCTCGTCGTAAAGGAGGGCGGAGAACGGTGCAGTCTCATCTGCTCAGAAACAGGCAAGGAGCTCGTCACTTCGGCTCGCTTCGCTTTCGACCGTCTCTCTTCTGGCGACGAACTGGCGCTCGGTGGCAAGGAGATCGAAATCGATCGTGAGATCGACCAGCCAGAGTATCGCAGGCTCATTGCATTCACCCGCGGAGAGCTCTCTCCCATCAAAAAGGGCCCTCCGCCCACCGCCGTACGTACGCCCAAACCGTTCGCCGTACCCATCAAGCGCTCCGCCATCAAGCCCGTCGACATCAACCAGATCGCTCCTGCTCGGGCAGAAACCTTCTACGGCAAGCCAGCGCCAAAACCCATCCGCAGAGACCTCGACGATGACTCGTCTGCGAGTCCGTCGCGCGTCAGTGGTCTCAGCAACCCGGGTCTGGGCAAAAAGGCCCATCCTCGCTTCGACCCACACGAACCAGGTGCCTTCGTCATGAAACGGCCCGACGAGGGACATCAGCACAGGCACAATCCCAAAGGACGTCCCATCGTCGACGTCGTACTAGATCCACAGCTCACCAAAGCGTTGCGGCCACATCAGATCGAAGGCGTCAAGTTCCTGTACGAGCGCGTCATGGGAATGCACGCCGACGGTACAAAGGGACACGGCGCCATCCTAGCAGACGAGATGGGACTCGGCAAGACGCTGCAGACCATCGCGCTCGTTCTCACCCTCATGAAGCAGTCCTGCTACTACACCTCGAAATCCTGCACCATCGAGCGTGCCATCATCGTATGCCCCCTCACGCTCGTCAAAAACTGGAAGCGCGAGTTTCGCAAATGGATCGGCACCAACTCCCTCAACGTGCTCTGCATCGACGAAGGTCGAGGCCGCGAGGATGTCGAGCGCTTCGCACGCTCCAGGGCCTACCACGTCATGGTCATCGGCTACGAGAAGCTCAGGAGCTGCATCGACGTCGTCAAAACCGCATCGCCACCTGTCGACCTGATCGTCTGCGATGAGGGCCACAGGCTCAAGTCCAAGGACGCGCAAACCACGCAGATGTTTGAAGAGCTCAAGACCGAACGCAGGATCATCCTCTCCGGCACACCCATCCAGAACAACCTCTCCGAGCTGTACGCCATGATCGACTTTGTCAGTCCTGCGCTTCTGGGCACACCGGACAATTTCAAGGCGCTCTTTGAGGAACCCATCGTGCGCTCGCGCGCCAAGCACGCCTCCAAGCAGACCAAAGCCGTCGGTCAAGCGCGTCTCGGTGCGCTTACGACCGTCACGAAGGACATCATCTTGCGTCGCACCGCCGAGATCCTTACCAAGTTCCTGCCGCCCAAGAAGGAGATGGTGCTCTTCTGCAGTCCGAGCCAGGAACAGGTGCGCATCTACCAGTCGATCCTGGGCTCAAGCGAAGTGCGTTCGCTTCTGCAGGGTGGTGGAGCGGGCAACGGTCTTTTGCAGATCGGCGTGCTGCGCAAGCTGTGCAACAGCCCCGAGCTGCTGCTCAAAGACACCGAGGCGGATGCGGACAGCCCGACCAAGACGCTCGTCGGCGACCTGACCCGGTTCTTCCCACCCAACTTCGTCCGCAACGAGGCGAGGTTCAGCGGCAAGCTCATCTGCGTCATGAACCTGCTCGAAACGGTGCGAGCGCAGACGGATGACAAGGTGGTGTTGGTCTCCAACTTCACCAGCACGCTGGATATCATCGAGGCGATGATGAGGAAGAAACGCTACGCGTACCTTCGACTGGACGGCAAGACTCCGCAGGACGAGAGGATGGCGATGGTCAACCAGTTCAACCGCGAAGGTGTCGACAACTCGTTCGTCTTTCTGCTGTCGGCCAAGAGCGGCGGTGTGGGTCTCAATTTGATCGGTGCCAATCGGCTGGTGCTGATCGATTCGGACTGGAATCCGTCTACGGATCTGCAGGCGATGGCGCGTATCCACCGAGACGGTCAGAGGAAGACTTGCTACATCTACAGGCTGCTGCTGTCCGGTACCATGGACGAGAAGATCTACCAACGACAGATATCGAAGCTCGGATTATCGGATTCGCTCATGAACGCCGAGAAGAAGTCGTCGTCGTCCGATACCTTTTCGCCGGAAGAGCTGAGGGACATCTTCACGCTGCATCTGAATTCGACGTGCATCAGCCACCGACAGCTTCTCTGCGATTGCGACGGCAAAGGTGGGAGCGCTACGTCGGACAAATTGGGACAACTCGGTGGGTTGGGTGACAGTCAGAGCTCGATCAAGAGCGAGGATGAAGACGAGCTGCCAGGATTTGTGGCTGCTTCGCAGCATGTGGTTGACAAGGCGGCGCAGGACAGGTTGGATCGACGCAAGAAGCTGCTCGCGTTGTACAAGTGGGCGCACTACGACTGCGTTCGCCACCCGGATGACTTTGACGAGGACGAGATTGCCGCCGAACTCGTTCGTAGTGCTGGACAGAGGGGGAGGGTCAAGTCGCTGATTGGGACGCGGGTGAAGGCTGAGGTGGAGGACGAGTGGAGCAGCGATATGAAGGATCGGGAGGAGGATCGACTGTTTTTGGCGGGTGATGAGGAGGAGATGGACGGGGCTGCGGTTTCGGGGTTGGGTGGGGAGGATGAGTTCCGGTTGGACGAAGTGGAAGCGGGAAGGATTCTGTTTGTGTTTGCCAAGAGCTCGGATCAGACGGTAGACAAAGCCTCGTCGCCTAGCATCACCACTCCACCTGCACTCGACTAGACGTCTCTTACAACAAATCTCACATTGCGTTTCGTTCCACTATCTCTCAGGTGGATAAAGACATCTACCTTCCATACCGCCATCCACCTGCAGATTGACGCCGGTAACATGACCGCTCAGCGTGGGACTCGAGAGCACCACAACCTGTCTCGCGACATCTGCGGGCATGGCTACCTTCTGCAACGGAGTGCTAGCCAGCGCCTTTGCCCTCACCTTGTCGTCCTTGATGGTTTCCTCTGCCAAAGGGGTGAACACCCAACCTGGGTTGACGGAATTGACTCTTCCCTTGGGGGCGATACGAACGATTTCATTCTTGAGCGTAGGGACCAGTCCGTACATCAAGGCGGATTTTGTGGAGGCGTAATCGGCGTGGTCGTGTTCGCCGAACTTCCCGGCCGTGCTACCTATGAAGCAGATCGAGACGGGATCTGTGGTGGTGGAAGGTTGGTTGGTGAGCGCGGAGAGGAAGGAACGGACGAGGAGGAATGCACCGTCGAGGTTGACAGAGTGGGTGTTGCGCCATTGAGAGAGCGCCATTTCCGCCAGCGGGACGGGTTGGACAGGCCAGATACCGTGGTTGACGATGAGGACCTGCACGGGAAGGCCTTGGGCAGCTTCGGCTTGGGTGAAGAGCCGCGCAACGTCGGATTCGGAAGTGACATCGGCTTGGAGCGAGACTAGGTTCGGGGTGGAAGCGAGCTCGCGAGGAGTGGTGTTGTAGTGGGCGGTCACTTTCGCTCCTGCTGCAAGGAAGGTTTTGGCGGTCTCGAAGCCGATTCCTAAGAAAGATGGAAAGAGGGTCAGGTCAGAGGGGGTTGCAAGTCTGAGGATGAGGTGCATAGCCGGAGGGAGGAGACTTACCGCCTGAAGCACCTGACACGAGAACGTGCACGCCGGCAAGACCAAAGTCGAGCGGCGAGGCTGAGTTAATTGACGACATGTCGATGCTCGATCGCAAAGTGCAGAGATGGACGATACAGTAAGAGTGACTAGAAGAACAAGAAGCGAGCATTGGTCGGTGTTGTTCTTCCTTCTTTGTCGATCCGGTTACGTTTGCCATTTCTGGTTGCCGCCCAACCGGTCACGCGATCAAGCGACGTCTTAACATTGTCGCTCGGGCGCTCCGCTCCAGTCAATCCCAAAAGCGGCAGTCGGATAATATTTCATATTTCCGATTGGCGATTCGCGACTCGCATCCGGCTGCTTTCACATCCATTTCGGACCGGTGACACACTACTCGCTCGCACGACCACCCTCTGTCATCACCACCACCACCACCAGCAAAGCTCGACCTTCCTCATAGAGTCGTCTTGCTGGCGTGCACAAAATCCACCATGCCGTCGGTGCAACAGCTCAGAACCAAAAACGCACAGGCGGTGCACGAAAAGCACCTCGATCTCGTCTCCAAATACCAATCCCACCTCTCCGCGGTCGAAATGCTGCACAAACTCGCCAAATCTCAGATCGTCGACACCGTAGCCTCGGAGCTCGATCTGAACGACGAAGGCAAAGCGCGCGTCCTGCTGTACCTCTCCGACTTTGCCAACCTGTTCCGGTTCTACCGACGTTCGCGGTACGATGAGCAGCAGGCGATCGCTCTGCTCAACGCTACGCTGCTCTGGCGTATGCGAACCGATCTCGACCTCCTCTCCCTCTCTTCCCTCAACCCGCTGTACGTCACACCGCCGTCTCCCAACCCACCGCTGTTCTGGGTCAACACAAAGTTCACCGATCTCTACGGCAGACCTTGCGGGATCATCAACCTCAGAAGCGTCGAGCGGACGGCGGATAACTCTCTCGATCAGCTCAAGGAGTACATCGTCGCATGCATGGAGATGATGCGTAGGTACGTCTCCGACCTCTACCGCGCCAGCATCGATTCCGACCATCGCGAATCGGACAAGGTGGTGCTGCAGGCATCGATCGCCGTCGATCTGGCTTCCAGCGGAATGGCGAACCTCGAACTGGAACTCTTGCCCTTCCTGCTGGATCTGCTGAAGAACCACGTTCCGGGGATGGTGGGGGCGGTGTACATCCTCAACTACGGCTGGGTGCATGCGGGGATGTGGGCGGTGATCAAGCGTGTTTTGCCGCAGCAGGCGTTGGCCAAGATCTTCTTTCCGAGCCATGAAGAGTTGAAGGAGCATTTCGACGTGCAGAACATCCCGAGGTGTTACGGTGGAGAGCTGGATGTGGGAGTGGAGAGCGCGACGAACGATGTACTGCGCAAGTATGGGAAGCCCAGACGGGCGAGCGTTGCGGCTACAGCGGCGGGTGGTACACCACCGCACAGTCCGGGTGTGGGTCGGATGATGAGCAGGACGAATTCGTACGACAGCATCTACGAAGTCTTCTACAGCGCGGATTCGACTCCCTGGGCGAGCAGACCGATCACACCGAGACACAGCGAGCCTTCGACGCCGCGAGGCGCTGGTCCGGCGGACGGCTCGACAGGCGGACCGCTCAAGATGACGCCGAGCGCAGCGAGAAAGTTGAAGCACCTGCAGATGTCGAGGGGCGATCTATCGAGTGCAGCCGAGACGGCGCAAGGCGGTCGATCCAGATCCGGGTCGGAGATCAGGATCGTGGATGGGAAAGCGGTCGGGTTGAGCGTCACCACCCCTGCTGGTGGTGGTGTCGATTCGCCGTATGCGACGCCGAGCATGACGCCGGTGGGACCGTTGAGTCCCAGACTGCAGAGGATGCGGAACCCGGATCGCCACGTACGATTCTCCAGCGAGGAAGCTCCGCCGAGGCGCGTCGGTGCCGGCACGAGCAACTTCACCCTCTACCTGCCGGAACAGGTCGACGAAGAGGCACTCCTCAATTCCGAGAGCGAGGATTCCGATGCCAGCGGTAAAGACGGCGAGCTACCTTCCGCTTCGACCGCTTCGACGGGCGGGTTGATGAATCGACTGCGACGGTTCTCCGAAACGCGATTCACCGCAAAACCCTCATCCGAACCACAAGCGGACACGGACGACGACGCGGCAGCAGCAGCAGACGGGACGATCATGTACATCGAACCCTCGTCGCCGCGGCTGCAAGTGTCGCACCTCGACGAGCCTCCGCTGCAGCACGTACCGCACCACCTGCTGTCCCACCGAACCCGTCGGTCCAACCGCGACGGCCACGTCTCCCCCTACAACCTCACCAACCCCTTTTTCGGCTACCCCGCGTACAATCTGAACACCTCGGAAGCGACGTTCCGTCTCAACCGCACGCACACCCCGCAGCATCTGCACTCGCGACGCCGCAAACGCGATCTGCTCCGAACGCTCACCTACCTGTTCGTGCTGCGCATCCTCGCTGCACATCGACGCTTGAGGTGGAGGGTGATGGTGGTGTGGAGGGAGGTGGCGAGGACGATGAGCGTGGGGCCGAGCAGGATAGAGGAGGAGGGGGATGAGTTTTGGAGGAACCTGGATCAGAGGAGGTTGTCGGCGGCGGTGAGGGAGGATGAGAAGAGGGAAGGGAAGGGGAGGGAGAGGGAGGTGTGGGGGAAGGTGGTGAGGAAGTTGATGGGGGCGGTGGTGTTGGTGATGCTGTTGAGGCCGGAGTGGAGGAGGAGGGTGGTGGCGGGGGTGTATGGTGCGTTTGGGAGGATGTTGAGTGGGAGAGGGGAGGAGTCGGGGACGGTGGATTGGGATGAGTGGGAGAGGAGAGGTGTCAAGGGTGATTCGACAGCGGGCAAGGCGCAGAGTACCAGCTACACAGGGATGCATTTGCGAAAGAGGATGGGGTTGATTAAAGCGCAGCTTCCAGCAGCTCCGACGAGCAGCGCTGCTACAACGCCCTCTACCAGAGGTGCCAATGGAAACGCCAAGGGAGGCAGATCATCCAGAGTCAACCCGATCGCCGTCGCCGGCGGCCTCATCTCCGCTGCCTCTCTCGGCTACCTCCTCTACACGTACCTCTCCACCTCCACCCCCTCCAAGGGCTCCGGTGATGACGACGACGACGATGACGTTGCTGGTCGTCGATCTACCACCCACAAACCCGCGTCGAGCACCCGTCCACGACCCAGCCTCTCGCTCTCCCTCTCGCCCACCTTCGACCGATCTTCCCCCACCTCCATCGCTGGACTGCGCGCACTCCTGTCGACGATCAGCCCGCTATTCGTCGTGCACCTCATCCTGCCGGGGTCGGAATCGGAGGACTTGTCCAGCTCGATCTCCGCGCTCGCGGCAGCACTCGGTGAGATCGGCGAGTTCGATGCGAGACGCATTCTGGAGTACACGCAGGATTCGGGGCGGTTCGCACTGTCGAGGGCGTTGGCGTGCGACTGCCATGTCGAGGTGGCGGTGGGGGGAGGGGGGGAGGAGATGACGGTGGAGCAGTTGGGGAGGATCCGGAGGTGTTGTGGGTTGGTCGTATATGCGTGTTTTGCGGAGCAAGAGGGGGGAGGAGGGAGGAGGGTGTTGCGCGAGTTGAAGAGGGTGGCGCAGGAGGAGGGGGGTGCGGGGAGAGATGCGCCGAATGGGATGAGGGCGTTTGATCTCGGTGCAGAGGGAGAGGGAAAGTGGGATGCGTTGGGGTTGAGGTTGTGTCAGTTGAGGGATGGGTGGAAGTAGAAGAAGGCACAGACAAGGGTTGACTCGGGGGGAAATCGATGTTTCATGGTGCAATGTGAGAGAGAGGGAAATAGTGTGAATCATTTCAATGTCATGCGTTGCGAGGAACGGAGGAAAAGCAAAAAGGAACCAAAGAGTCTACGATCGGATCGAGAGATGCGTGAATGTGCTACGTGAGAAGTATGAGTCGGGAAGCTCTAGGACTGCTGCTGGTGTTGACCACCCGCGGTCGCCAACCAGTACTGGCCCGCATGACCGCCCGCCACCAACCCGTTCTGCAACCCCTCCTCCGCGCCGCCCTCTCCACGCTTGCCGCCGAGATCCAACCTCAACCCGCCACCACCCGGTGGACCCGGCGACGGCGTCCTCGGCATATGCGCCGCGCTGCTCGCCATACTCGTGTCGAAGGAAAAGCTTTCCTCCCCTCCCCCACCTCCCGTCTGCTGCTGCCAGGACTGCGACTGGGACAAAACTTCGGGCAGGTCAAAGTGGGCAAAGCTCCAGTGTTCGAGACCCAGGGCGTTGGCGGGGAAGATGGCCGACATGTCGGCAGGGTTCGGCGGGAGGTCGGTGGGGTTGTGGTGGTGGGGAGGGGGAGGGGGAGGGTAGGCGGAAAAGTTAGCGGGTGGCGGGTAGAAGAGATGACTCTGGTGGTGGGGGAATGCGGGGTCGATGGTGGAGGAGGAGGTGAGGGGGGTAGCGAGGCCGTTGAGTTCGGTCGACGAGGAGGCGGAGGGGAAGGCGTAGGCGGGGGGCCAGGGCGAGGTGTCGGCGGAGGCGGATTCGACGTGTCGCTGCGGGAAGCCAGGATTCGCAGCGTTGCTCGGCGCGGGGGCGGCGGAGAAGGAGTGCGATCTCGGCATCCCCATCGCTCCACCCGCGGGCATCCCAGGAGCAACCAACCCCAGACCCACGAGTTGATGCTGCATGGGATCGTACACTTCGCCAAACACCGCGTTGGCGGGTGCAGCGCGGGTAGGAGGGAGTGGGGTGGGTCGAACTTCGGCGCTGAGACTGCTGGTCGCGATGCTGCGTCGTTTGCGCTGTAAGGAAGCTGCACCTCCGGTGGAGTGCGATTTGATCATCGAAGTGGATCCTACCGCAATGCTGCGTTTGCGCTTCTCGCCCAGACCAGGTTGCGATGCGCTTGATGAGGAAGACGTGGCTTCCGGGGTAGCACTTCGAGCAATCTGTCTGCCCTGGCTGGTCATCTCGCTGCCCTCCTTGCACCAGCCGTCCAAGGTGCTCACGCCGACCCTCACCTCCTCCTCCTCCCCTTCGACGCCCCTCTCCCTCAACTTCTCCTCCTCCCTCGCAATCCGATACACGTCCATCAACAAACTCACTTTGTCCGCCTTGATCAACGCCACCACCTCGGCCGTCGCCAACTGCAACCTCGCCACCTTGACCCTCGGACTCCTCAGAATCGTCAAGAGCAGAAGATGCCGTTCGGGCTTCATCAGGTGGTCCGGTTCTTTGTGACGAACGCCGGCGGGCCACCAGTCGGGTTTGCCTGCTTCTCCCTTGTTGTAGGGGCAGCGGGTTTGTTTTTTGGGTTCGATGATTTTGATCCATGCTTTGGCGACGGTTTTGCAGACGCCCTGTTGGAGCTGGCCGAAGCGGAGTTCGAGGAAGGCGGTGCGCGAGGCGTGGTTGGAGAGGGTGATCTCGTAGGTGGGGGCGAGGGAGGGGAGGGTGGGGGTGGAAGCGGTGTTGGAGGAGGAGGAAGAGGAGGAGAGCGAGTTGCGGGACATCAGCCGAGAGGAGGAGGAGAGGATCGGGGTGGATGTTCGCGGAGCATCGTCGAACGCGGTCGAGAGGGAAGACGTTGGGAAGAGAGGCGCGGATTTGGGCGGTTCGTTGAACGAACTCCTGCTGCGTAGGAAATGCTGGTTGGCAATGTTGGTATCCAAAGGAGCCAACGGCCCACGTTTGCCCTTCTTGATAAGATCGGATTCCTTCATCGCACCGTCCAGAAACACGTCCTCCTCATCCTCACCTCTCTCCGCATCCTCGTCCCCACCCACCTCTTCATCCGAGTCTTCAAACACCTTCGCTCCACTCCTCGTCGACCCGCCACAGCTCTTCACCAGCTGCTTCGCCTCATCGGCAATCCCACCCTTGACGAACCAATCGTCGAGCCTGGTCTGGAGCGCCTCGCTGGCGTAGGTCTCGACGTCTCCTCGAGCGGAGACCCACATGATGGCGAAGTGCGATCCATTGATGTAGGCGGCTTTGCCGAGCGCTCGGAGCACCTGGTCGCGTTTGTTCTTGTAGTGTCGATGTTGACGCGAGGGCGAGTTGTAGGGTTCTACCCTGACTGGGATTCGTGGCATCTTTGCGATCTAGCTGCGTAGGATAGGAATGTATAAGTGATGATGAGGATAACGAATAGGATGGGTTTTGCTACTGCATGAGGAAGTTTTAGATAGGTCGTGCTGAATCGATGTCGATGGTCGAAGCTGTGCAGACGTGGGACTCTAACGCGATGTTGATGGCGTTGCTGATAGAGCTACTGCTAGTCGTCGATGCTGAGTATGATAAGAAAGGATAGCGATGTATCACGATGAGAGCCAAGACCGGAGGGGAAAGATGATGGTAGAGAAAGAACCACAACCTGCCTTGCCAAAGGGGGAGACCAACACACCAACCGACACACGAGCAGCCACACAAACACACCTCTACACACCTCTACGCACACAGCTGCCATCCCTCCTCCACCCACGACACGCCACGATGCCGTTGCTGGTCTTGACAGGACCGGAGGGGCTCAGCAAGCTGCAAGATGCAGATCCTCATCACGTCTCGGCTAAAACCTTTTACGCGAGCCTAGGTAATCGAGAACAACACTGGGTTCACAACAACACCACCAACGCCACCGCGGGTACTTTCTCGAGATCAGGGGGAAACCCACGTCGTCCGGATCTTTGGGAAGAGAGGCAGGGGATACAAAGGCAGGTGCGCATTGTGGAATGTGCATGACACCTAGACTGGTTTTGGCTGCAGCGGGTCTTTGAGGATCGTCGATGAGCATCGAAAGGCCAGAGAGAGGAAAGGGTAGAAAGACCGGCAAGCGTTAGTTGACAGGCGACAGCGAAAAGGAGAGAGAGAGAGTGTGTTGTATGCGGTGTGCATTCCCGAAAGGAAAAACGCGCGTTTTGCGTTTTAAATAAAAGAAAAGGGCCACATTCCTGGGGGGGTAAGGTGCGTGAAGATTCTTTCGAAAGCGTCTCTTTTACGTCCGTTACCGGGGTCGAAACAAGACCGAAACCCCGGAACGATGATGACAAGCGAGAGAGAGAGAGACGAGATGAGGTCTAAGCTGGGGGGTCATAGACGTCTCGTTCCAGTTGAAGACGGGAGCCAGCTGGGAAAAGGTGAAAGGGGTGAAAGGAGAACGACATCTCTGGTTTGCAAGCAAGGGATTGTAGCGCGCTTGCAGAGAGGAAAAAATCCACGCGCCTGTCGACGACATTCCAAGGAAATGCTGGCTCCAAAATGCTAGCCTTCTCGACAGGCGACATCTGCGAGTGACGGCATCAAGAACTTCGTGTCCCTCTCGACCACGAAGATGCTTCTGAATGGTGTTGCAGGCGATCGACGGACACACGCTGATCGGGTGACAACGAGTGTCAGACATCGGGACAGCAGCGATTTCCCGCTTCCCGAGACTCGGATAGCATTGGCAATCATCCAACACTTCTTCCCCACACTGCTATCCACTCACTTCTTCCTCTTACACTTTCACAAAGCCCCCCTCTCTCGTAATCCAAGAGAAAACACAATGACGATTGGATACAAATACAACAGATGCTAAAACAAAACGAAACAAAACCGGGCACCAATTCGGCCCAGACTATCACTTGGAAGTGCTATCCGCCATCTTGCAAGCGACGATCTTGACCTTGTCCACGTCCAGAATATCCGCATTGTCTAGCTTGAGCGTGGCATTCCGTACGCGGAAGGTCCAGACCTCTTCGCACAGACGGTAGTCTTTGAGGTGACCCTATCCGACAAAGCATGTGCAAGAAGCCAGCGCGCGAAGAGAGAAAGTAGAACAACGAAATGTCAGCAAGAACGATTTCCATCCGCGGTGAGAGCTCGGTCGGCGGGTTACGCACCTTCAATTGGCTCTTCGCCTTGACATTTTTGCTCAGGTTGGTGGCGATCGCCTTGTCGAACTCGTTCAACACCCTCATGGCGAGCACGGGGTTGATGTGACCGGACTGGATCAGTTCGTCGAGTGCATCGGTGAGCTGCATACCGATGCTGTTTTACGCAAAGAGAGAGGGGAGTGGTCAGCAGAAGGGTTCGATGTACCAAAAGAGGTGGGTAGGTGGAGAGAAAACCACTCACGATGAGCGTCGGTAGAGCTCGTAGTAGAGCTGCTTGTTTGTGCTTGTCGAAGCCATCGTTGGGGGATATATCGTTGGAAAAGTTCGTGACCGTATCGGAGAGGATCAGGGAAAGAGGACGCTCGAGGATGCAGATGATGTATCGGGATCGTTGTGGAAGGACGAGGTGGTAGTACGATGGCAAGACGCTGGATGGAGAAGATCAATGCACGCCGACAAGCAAGTGTTGGATTCGCGGCAAAAGCCTAACTCAGCCTCGCATTTCCCAAGCCGGGAGAATTTCTTACGGCCGGGTTGGTTTCCTTTCACCTCCACACGCGGTTTTCATGAGAGAAACGTCGCGTGGTCCGAGCGAAAACCAAAGCCGCCTTCGCAGCGCAAACGCAACGCAACAGTGAAGCTTGAACTTGTCTGTTTGCCAACTTATCTTATCTTTTTCCAGCGTCCGGCGTTGCGGGGAATGGATGACGTTTTGCGCAAAAGTAGATTCCTACGGTTCGCAGATCCATTGAAACCGTGTCGATCCCCGTTCCCCATCTCACGGCTATTGCGTTTCTCATTCTCCCCAGCACCACCACCATCATCATCATCACGTCCTCTCTCCCGCACTATCGACGAAAATGCCATCCGCACTCATCCTCATCGCAGAGGGAACCGAGGAATCCGAGTTCACCATCGTGTACGACCTTCTCGTACGTGCCTCCATCTCTACCACTTCTGCGCTCGTCTCCTCTTCCTCCTCTAGCTCCGACTATGTTACGTGTTCACGAGGGGTTCGCATCGTCCCCGATCTGACGCTCACGGACCTCACCGGGGGCAAATCGTTCGACTACGACTGCCTGATCATCCCTGGTGGTGCCGGTGGAGCCAAAGCGATTGCGGAAAAGGAATCCGTCACCGATCTCATCGCCGCCATGTACGGAAAAGGCAAAATCGTTGCTGCCATCTGCGCAGGTACGCTGGCCATCAAAGCCGCTGGTGTCGGCAAGGATGCTGCTGTCACAAGCCACCCAAGCGTCAAGGCGGAGCTGGATAAGGAGTACACGTACAAGGAGGAAAGAGTCGTTGTTAGCGATAGGTTGGTCACCAGCAGAGCGCCCGGTACCGCGTTCGAATTCGCGCTGACGTTGGTCGAGATGCTGGTGGGCAAGGACAAGAGGAAGGAGGTCGAGGGTGGGTTGTTGCTCGCCACCGGATCGATGGGCGTCGAGGAGAGCTCCCCGGATCAGGTCAATTGAGAGACAGAGGGATCGAGTTCAACGTTGTGCAAACAGGAGGCTGGTTTTTTCTTGTGAAAAGAAATTGTGATGCTTGCATTAGAGTGATAACGGAAGTGGTGTGTGAGAGATCAACTTCGATCCCAGCCATCATCATCGTCTTCCTTGGCACCCCAACTCCAACTATCCCCACTCTGCCTCTTTCCCCCACCCTCTCCCATCAACATGCCCCACACACCCGCGGCACCCGGCACACCCCCGATCACCGGACTCATCGCCTTGCTATCCCCCTTCGCCCCCGCTGACCCCCTCGAACTCGTCGACGAGATGCTCAACCGTCCCTCCACCTCTTCCCCGGACCTCCTCGGATGAAGATTCGGTGATCTCGAACCACGTGCAGCTTCCACCCACGTATTGCCACCTTTTGCCGGATGTGTATCTGTCGACGAAGCGTGTTGCAGTGTGATCTTTGGTTGTTGTTGAGGTTGAGGAGAAGAGAGGGAGAGAAAGTCGTCGATGGTCATTGCATTGCCCAATTTGCGCTCTGCTTCTCGGAGGAGGTCGGATGCGTTGGTGCGGGCTTCCTTGAGACGTTTGGCGAACATGCTCGCGAACGTCGACCCGCTTGCCTCGTCCTCAGACGCCCGGAAGGTCGACGTTGGTGGTGGCGGTGTAGGGTGAGCGATACCGTTGGAGTCGACGTGGAAGCCGAGCAGATCGCTCTCGTCTTGAGGTGGCTTGGCTGTGATGGTGGTATTAGGACTGGTCTCTGCGCGCGGCGAGCGAGGAGAAGCAACGCTCCCGACGTCAGACCCTTCTTCTTCCAGCACACTCAACCCTCCCCCTCCCCCTACACCACCCGGTCTCAACATCCCCCCATCCACCTTCACCGCCCCAACTCCTCTCTCCTTCTCCTTCCCGTTCGACTCCGTCGATATACTCTCCAAGAACATCCCCAACTGCTGCTTCAGACTGCCCGGTAGTTTGGACGAGATCGAGTTCCACGCTTCCACGGCAACGTCGCTGGTGGTGCTGCTCGAGGTGGTCGAGTCTGCGCGACGGTGTTGCGTGGCGGTGGGGGTGAGTTCGTGCGAGGCGAGACGTTGCCATGCTGTACGCAGTTGTTGGAGGGTGGATTCGGATGAGGCGAGTTCTTCGCGCAATTCGAAGCAGCGTCGTTCTTGGGCGGCTATGAGGCGCAGCAGGTTCTGTGAGGAGGAGGCGTCGGAACGGTTGGCAGACTGTGCGAGGAAGAGGAGAGAAGAGCGTTGGGTGAGTGTCAGCTAAGATTCAAGAAAGAATGGGGAGGGGACCAGGAAGGGGGTTGGGAAAAGGGAGACGTACTGCCTCGAAATCTGAACTCCACTGCTACACCGCTCCAATACCGAGCATCTCGCGCACCGCCTTCAACCTTTCTGTGATTCCGACCAACCTGGTCTCCCTCTGCACCTTCTCCTCCGGTGTCTCCCTCCTCACCTCGCCGCCATCCTGATGCTCCCTCTCGTGCTCCTTGGCTTCGTAATCCGGTTCCGCCAAATCCTCTAGCCTCACCGCATCCAGCGTCTGGGCCAAACGCTTCAATTCCAGCCTCGCCTCTTCCGTCCTCTCCTCCGACGACAAACCCGGCAAACTCGCACCGCTTTTCCTTCCGACTCCCCTTTTCGCAGCGACAGTGGCAGTGGAAGAGGTGAGGAGTAGAAGCGCAGCAACCTGACCCTTCAACAGACCAAGCCGCTGGCCCACGGGAGCACCTACCTCGTTAAACCCCTGATCGAAGCCTGCTTGGAGCGTGCTCAGCTTCCCCGCTGTGATGCCCTCTCGGTAGCCCGTCTGTTTCTCGTCCACAAAAGGTTGGAAAGTCAGTATTTGTTTCTCTTTTAAGAAGTTGCAACAAGAGAGCAGGGACGTACGTCGTTGAACAGCGCTTCTATCTTGGCCGAATCTCGTTGTGCCATGGAGGTGGAGGGAGTGTCTTCGTCGTTCATGAGCCAGTCGTCGGCGCCGGCATCGCTGATGGTGGTGGTGGAGGATGGGATGCGACGCGAGGAGGAAGCGGTGGCACGACTGATGGAGCCTGTGCGCGTGCGACTCGAGGTCGACGATGTGGAAGGGGCTCGACTGAGGGATGATTCTTCGGCAGGTGCGACGGCGGGGGAGGAGATGTACGAGATGCTGGAACGTTTGCTTCTGCGTGGAGTCTCGGTGAGTGGTTTGGAAGCGGGCTTGGCGGGAGAAGAAGAGGTGTCGTTCTGAAGCAAGCTGAGGCGTCGTGGGAAGGCTTGTCGCGAAGGGGTCGAAGAGGTTGTTGGAGTGGAGAAGGATGCGAAGTCTGATTGATCCATCTGAGGTGTATTCAGGTTGGACGGTCCAGCAGACGCTGACGAGGAGGAGGAAGAGGGATCCATTTTGAGTACAGCGATGCACTTCGCCAGCCAGCTAGCGATGTGTTTCTCCCAAGTTGCTGCTGCTGATCGAAGATACTTCCAAGGCTGAATCCGAGACGGACGCGAAACCTGAGCTATGCAGGGCCGGGTTATGATGATGGTGTTGGACACGAACGAAGACGAAACTGTGAGACATGAAACCTAAAAAGAAGCTCAAAATGGCGCATGCGCAATGACAGTTATTCGCACTTCCAAATAATGTCAGACCGAGTAAAGGTCACATCTAGCTATGACGTTGGGGATTAGGCGGCCGAGAAGAAGAATTTCGCCTTGTCGCGGTGAGGTTCGGAAGCGAGATCGAGACGGCGCTGACTGCTGTTGAACTGTGCTGCTCTACCTTTTGTCGCTCGTCGTCGAGATCATCCTTACACCAGCTTGTTCACCACCACTCTTACATTCCCACTTCGAAACACATCATGTCGTACACAATTGCTGGTAAGTTTTTTCGCCCTCGCCCTCTCGCACAACATACGCACACACGATTCTCCACCGGCAATCGACATATCTGCTCTGTCCACCGACACATATAGCTCACACACATCACCCACTCTACACTGGAAACAAAAAACAGGACGTAAGATTCTCAACGAGCACATTGCTCTCGCCGTACTCGGAACGTACGGTGCCATCGCCGCTACGCAGATGGGCGGATCCAAGGAGGCCAAGCCTTCCACGGCTGCTGGTGCTTCGCCCGATGCAAAGGCTGCCAACGACCCACCTATCAACGCTTCCAGCTCGTAAGTCTTTCCCGCCCCCCAACACCTTTTCCGACCACTACATTTTGTGAAAGATAAATTGTACTGACCATTTTGATCGTATCGTGTGGGGATGTACAGCGACGAGGAGGCATTCATCAAGCAGTTCCTCGCCGAAGCTGAGGGTGGCAAGGCCGATCGTCTCGTGTAAAAAGAACTTCAGCCGTTAAGCAATACAGGAATCTTTCGTAGCTTTGAACAGTTTACACATATGCAGGTACCGATCAGAAGACGATGCTGATGCGGCGATGGGGGGGAGTGTGTCGATGTGAAAGGAAGGGTTTAGAGCGCTTTCGACTGTGTTTGCAGAAACGGAGGTTCTGATCGAACAGCGGGTTTCCGCGCTGATCCTTCGCAAACGGTGATCTTCGTAGCCAACTTCTCACTCTCACTTGCCCACAATCGACTCTGACTCACACACACACACCGAACTTTTCGACGGCCAACCATGCGTTTCATATATTTGTAAACACAATATCATCTCAGATCCTCGACAGATCCCTGCCCCAGATGCCCCTCTTGATGTAATCGCCGAGCAGCAACGCCCTCGTCCTCATCGAGACGCTCTCGCTGAGGTAGAAGCTCCTCCACGCGTACATCGCAATCAACCCACCTGCAAAGCTACCCCCAGGAATGGGCAGGTCGAACGCCGCCGCGTTTCCGATGTACGCCAGGCTGCCCAGGTTTCGGTACTGGAACGGCTTGCCGACCTCGTCGTCGACGTCGTGCACGTCCTCCGCCGAGTGCGGGTGCATATCCTGCCCCGCATCGCGTCTCCGCGCGAGCTTGTTCAGCTTGTCCCCCAGGTAGTGCCCCTGTTGCGCTGCCACCTGCGCCGTAGCAGGTAATGCGGTCATCTTGTTCCCCGTCTCGATGAGCACATTGGCAATCTCATTGAGGTTCAGCTGTCCGTCGTGATCGACATCGTAGGCATCGAACATCTCGCGCAGCTTGGTAAAGTGCTTCGAGGCGATGGGGAACTTGTGCCGGATGGCTTTGGCGAAGGTCTCGAATTCCGAGTAGGAGAGTTTGCCGTCCTTGTTGGTGTCGTAGCGATCGACGTAGTCGTAGAGGTAGTCGATGAGGCGTGTGTCGATGGTGGAGGCGTCGCCGAGGGCGTACATTGTGCCGAGGGGGGCGCCTTTGACGCGGAGGTGCGAGTCGATCTGGAGTGCTTTGAGGTGAGATTGGTTGGGGAGGATCTCGGTGACTCGGCGTGTGAAGGGCGACATGGCGATGCCGGTCGACCACAGGGTGAAGCCCGAGGGGACCTCGAGTTCCGTCACGGAGCCGGTGCGGGGGTCTTTGGTGGTGTAGACAACGCGGTCCGGTTCGACGCGTTTGACGCGGGCGTTGACGATGACGTCGACCGCATCCCTAGCGAACTTGGCTTCAGCGTACTCGGAGATCTTCTCCGAGTACGTGTTGAGGATGTGCTCGCGCGACTGGATCAGGTGGACCTGCGCCTGGGAGCGGAGCACCTTGGGGAAGTAGTCGAACACGTCCTCGTTGATCATGTCCGAGATCTCTGCCGCCGTCTCGACGCCCGTGGGACCACCGCCGCAGACGACGAAGCTGAGCAGCCGCTTGCGTTCCTGCTCCGAGGTGGTGGGGAGCGCGGCGATCTCGAGGTTGTCGAGGATGTGCGAGCGGATCTTGCGTGCGTCGCCGATGGTCTTGAGGTGGAAGCAGTTCTCGAGTCCGGGGACGCCGTGGTTGGCGGTGACGCTGCCGACGGCGACGATGAGGCGGTCGTAGGGTACGTAGATGCTCTTGCCGACGGTCTCCTTGCGTTCGGAGCCGGCGCCGCCGCCGCAGAGCGCTTCGCCGTCCCAGTTGTCGCCGCTGATGACGTTGACTTCGAGAAGACGCTCGGAGCCGCTGTTCTGGAGTGCGTCTTCGCCCATGACGACGTCGGTGGCGAAGCCTTGGATGTAGTGTCCGTGGACGCGAGCGAGGAGTTTGCGGATAGGCTCAATGAGCGATCGGGGTTCGACGGTGCCGACAGCAGCGGAAGGAAGCAGCGGGTTGAAGAGGTAGTAGTTGTTGGGCGAGATCAGGGTGACGTTGTACTTTTCAGGATCGAGCGACTTGAGCAACCCGACAGCTGCCCAACCACCTCCCACGATGACGAGCCTCTCCTTTTCGGCCAGCTTCTTGCTGATCTCGTCCTGCTCATCCTCGGGATAGGACGAGAGGATGGGCAGGTTCTTGGGACCACCGGTCTTGGGAGAAAGCGCCAGCGGGTTCAGTGGTACCTTGTCGACGTGTGCTTCGCGGTAGGTGAGGGCATCGTGGGCGAGGATGATACCCGTGGCAGCGGTGAGGCCAAAGACGATGGAGCCGACAGTGTAGCCTGTGAAGCGGAGTGTCTTGCGGATGATGCCTGCCTTCTTGGGGAGCGCAGCTCCGGCAGCTTCATTGAGGGGCGTGGATGCGCTGCGGACTCGCGCAGAGGATGAGAAGGTGGATCGCGGCAGAGTCGCTGGCAGAGTGCGAATGCCAGCGCGTGGAGCAGGGAGAGTAGACCAAGCGCGTGCGGCGACCATGTTGAAGAGAACGGAGCAGCCGATGCCGACGGGAGGCTTGCGACGATGAGGATGGCGGTGGTTGTGGTGGTGATGGGGGCAAATGACGATCAGGGACACCTCGAGAAGAACGACAGTCACCAATTTATGAATGAGCACGACTCGGTTTGCATGTCAATCGGCAAAATGTTCCGATGGCAGGAGCAACTTGACGTGAGCATGTGTACTCTCAACGGCATCGGCACAACCGCCGCCCTGACTGGCTCTGCTTGCCAGACTCTCGAAGCTGTTGCGCTGTTGCTGACAGCCGTTCCTTGTCGGCGGCTGCACATCTGCCGCGGGATGACGCACGAAAAATAATCACACACAGGAAGTGTAATTTTACGTGCAGGATCGGTTTCCTTCCTCGCTCCCGGACCCTCTTTTTGAGCTTCCAGGGTTTCGGATCTTCCGCGCCGCGATAACGATTTCTCGACAAACAATTTCTTGGCTTTTCTTTCTGCGCCTCGGTGTAACATTTTCATTGAAAAACAATGAGAAGCGCGCATCACGGCCGGCTCTCATAGAGACAGGACCCTTGTGGGAGAGACGCGTGGAAGGCTGAGTCTCTGGGTTGAACGAGGGCTGTGCGGTCGGTGCATTTGCTGTCGCGCGTTGGTGATGTGAACCCGAAGAAGAACTGCTTTTCTCAACGTGTGTTGCAACTCTGGCAAGCAGCACACAGCTCGGCATTCGGGGTCCATCCTGCATCGTCAACACTCTCTCAAACATTCAATCTCCTTTGTCGTCCTCTTTCTTCACCCATCACTTCAGTTCCATCCGATCCCTACTCATAGGCAAAGATGATGAGAGCCGACAATCCAGACGACGGCCTCGGCTCCTCCGCCCCACCTCAGATCCAACAGTTCCTCGCACAAACCAACCAGGTCCAACAGCGCTACCAGTCCTTCCTCGATCAAACCACCCCGTACCCTCTCCATCGTTGGGGTGCATCCGCCTTTCTGCTCTTCATCTTCTTGCTCCGAATCGTCCTTTCGCAAGGGTGGTACATTGTCTGCTATGCTCTGTTCATCTACCTCCTCAACCTGTTCTTGGCGTTTTTGACGCCCAAATTCGATCCTAGTTACGAGGCGGATCTCGCGGAACAGGATGTAGAGGAGGGAGAACCAGGTCTACCCACATCTGCCTCAAAGGCATCGTCCGGGGGAGGTGGTGGGGGCGGGTTGATGAGCGGTGTGTTCGGAGGTGCGGGTGGTGCAGGGTTGAACGGGAGCTCGGGCGACGACGAGTTCAGACCGTTCATTAGGAGGTTGCCAGAGTTCAAGTTCTGGTTGTCAGCAACGCAGGCCATCGTACTGAGTCTTCTGGCGACGATGAGCAGTGCATTCGACGTACCCGTCTTCTGGCCAATCCTTTTGATGTACTTCTGTATCCTGTTCACGATCACCATGCGAAGACAGATCAAGTAAGTAACAGTTTCGAAGAGCTGGTCGAAGAGAGAAGAGACGACATCGCTAACCCAAACAAATCCTTGTTACCATCGGTGCAGACACATGATCCGCCACAAATACGTCCCCTTCGATCTCGGTCGAAAGACCGTCTACGGTCGCAAGTAAACCACCACCACCTTGCTCTTCAGGACCATGACTCTCTCTCTCTCAAACACGACCATAAACTCTGTACATATCCACCTACACCCTCAAAACAACTCTTCATTTCGTCACTAGCCCCTCTTTCGCCTCCTGCTCCTCCGCTTGCATTCTATCCAACAATTCGTGCAGCCGTTTCCTACCACTCCATTCCTTACCGCCGTTACGTTCTCGCTCCCATTCGTCCAGCAGATCCAGATCGACCGATCGTGCGCCCAGCTCGAAGATGCGTTGGCACGATCCCGGACCCACTCCTGCTGTGCTCTCCATCTTCGTCTGCATGGATTTGTGGTGCCAGTCCGTCTGTGCTTCCTCCTCCGCTTGCGCTTGTTCCTCTGGTGGCGGGGACAGGAACCTCGTGCCCCTCAGCTTTTCTGGGAAATACTCCTGATGGACGGGATGTGCAAACCTCGGCTCGTACCTGTATTCCTTGCCCCAGCCGCGATCCTTCATCAACTTGGTCGGTGCGTTCCTGATATGCATCGGCACCGGCTCGTTGTACCCGCCCTCCACGAGCGCTTTGGCTTTCTTCCACGCTCTGTAGCTCCTCGTGCTCTTGCTTGCCTCGGCCAGGAAGACGACGCACTGCGCCAGGTTCTCGCCACACTCCGGCAGGCCGACCACCTGACAGGCGGTGTACGTCGCCGTAGCCATCTGCAGCGCTTCGAGCGTATCGACATCCTCGGAAGCAGCGACGATCAGACGGCGCGCGATGAAGAGCGGGTCGTCGCCGGAGCACACCATGCGCGCGAGCCAGTAGAGCGCTGCGTCCGGGTTCGACCCGCGGATCGACTTGTGGAGCGCAGAGATGGTGTCGTAGTGCATGTCGCCAGTTCGGTCGTACTGGAGCGCGGTGCGTTTGAGCGCTGCTTTGAGACGCGTCAGATTCGATGAAGGTGGCAGGGATGGGTCGGTGGTGGAGAGGGCGAGTTCGAGGGCAGATAGTGCGGAACGAGCGTCTCCGTCGGCCATGTTAGCGATCCAACGGATCAGATCTTCGTCGATGTGCGTCGCTATCGAGGCGTCTTCAGCGCTCTCCAGAGACTCTTGCTTGACACAAGCTAACGCATTCCGAAGCACTTGGCAGCATTCGTCGACGCTGAGTTTGGTGAGGATGAACACGCGCATCCGCGAAATGAGAGCGGACTGCAGTCGAAACGAAGGGTTCTCGGTCGTAGCAGCCACGAGCACGATCTGTCCCTTCTCGACCGCGGGTAGGAACACGTCTTGCTGGGCACGACTGAAGCGCTGGATCTCGTCGATGAACAGGAGCGTGCGTTGACCGGTGAGCTGGAGCCGATGAAGAGCTTCGTCCATGATCTTCTTGACGTCAGAGGTGCCAGAGTTGGTTGCGGAGATCTCAACGAATCGATGTGGTGGTGATGCTTGGGATGACGATGATGATGGGGATGAGGCTGATTTGGCCAAAAGACGGGCGAGAGTGGTCTTGCCGGTTCCGGGTGGACCCCAGAGGATCATGGAAGGGATCTTGCCTTGGCGGAGGAGCATTTTGAGGGGGCCGTTGACGACGTCGGATTGGCCGACGTATTGGTCGAGCGATTGGGGTCGCATTCGCTCGGCAAAGGGTTTGGCTGCATCGATGCGACTGCGCGAGGTGGAGGCTACTGATTGAGGTGGTTGAAAGTGTCCGTTCGAAGTGCCATTGCTGTTGGAGGAGAAGGTGGTGTGACCGTTGACGCCCGGGTCGGATTTGAGTCGCTTAGTATCGCCATCGCTGGCAGGAGCAGCCGCATCCTTGACGAGCTGGGTGACTTGCACTGTGCTTTCGATTGGCCGCTTCGAGCCTCGAGGTGACGCCTGTGATGAAGCAGAGCCAGAAAAGATACCGCTCCATTGGTCCGCCTTGCCGTTCGGAGAGGTCTCGCCGGAAAGACATCGGTCGAGATGCGGATTGAGCTGTGAGAGGGGCAGCTTGAGTTGACAGCTGGGGCATTCCACCAGCTGAGCAGTCGAACTCATGGCGAACGGCTAGTTCTGTGTGCACGAAGCAGCTGCAGCAGCATCACGCGGTGTGTCGTATTCGAGTCGGTCCAGAGAGCCAGCTTCGATGTCGAGGAGGAGGAGGACGATGGTAGCAAGCAGGAACGTAAGCCATCAAGGCTCAGTTTTGGGGAAGAGAGTGTGATTTCAGGGTCCAACACGCAATGCACTGCGGTGCCTCTCCGATGTGACAGCCTCGCACACGCATCAGAAATTCAGCAAAGCTGTTAGACTGAGATACCAAACAATCCAAGTATTAGCAGACCTTTGCAACTAGACGATAAAAACACCTTCTTGATTTCGACATCGAATCATGAACATGTACACTGTCTTGGGAAGGGGGCAGGTGTGGCGGAGAAAAGCGAGAAGATCTGAAAGAGAGAGAGCGGATGGAAATGTACAACGAGAACTTGCGACCTAGGTCATGGGATCGCCAACGAAGGGCGTACCTCTACCTACGACGCACCCATTCCCATCGTCCCACCTGTTGGGGTGGTATGGATCTCCGTCCAGCATTACGGCCTCGTACGGTCCTCGGCTGTCCTTTCCTGAGAAAGGATTGCCAGTGCGAAGAGGTGCTTTTATAGTAGACGGGGTGCGTACCCCCTCCTAAAGGGGCACGACTTTGCGTTAAAGAGAAGAGAAGAAGGAAGATTCAACGTCGCACACGATTTGCTTTTCTAGATTTTTTTCGAGACGAGTACGGGGGAGAAGGAAAAAGCTGCGGAAAGGGTGAGAGGAGAGTGTATCGGCCGGAATGGGAAGTGGAGAGATTTCAGGGTCCAAAGTTGGTGCGAGGGAGCATTGTTCGACAGCTGCCCATCCTTACACCAACATCCGACACATACACCGTACACGGCGTTGCAGGGCTCCGACGTTGGAGACAATGTCGTCTTCAGGTGGCAGTAGCAGCTACGGCGCTCGTCCATCACGTCCATCTCGCATCGATCTAGGCTTTCACGACGACGACGATGTCGAGCTCGACTACTCCGAGCATCCCGGTCCCAGCAACCCTTCCCACCGCACGGCACCTCTCGCCCACCACCTTCCCTCCTCATCTCGTCTCGACAGCCACCACCACCATCGTAGATCACCATCACCACAGCCCGACGCCGACGTGCTCGCCTACATCCGCACTCAAAAACACAACGACCACCTCTCCACATCACCCCACCAACTCGAGCTCGCAGAACAGCTCAAGAAGGAGAAATTCCAACACGGTGCTGGCAAAACCAAGTCTCGTGTACAAAAGGAACGCGAGGCGGAAGAGAGGAAGAAGAAGCAGGCGGAGCAGGATGTCAAGACCGCCTACGACGAGTTTGTCGCTGCGATGGGTGGGGACCAAGATGAGCGGGAAGCACGAGGGGGAGAGCAACGGAAGAGGAAAGCGATGGGGTTCGTTGGTGCTGGAGGGAAGAAGTATGTTGGATCGAGAGGTGAAGTTGGTGAAGCAGAATCGGTGAAAGCTTCTCCGTTGAAGAGGGATTTGGTCTTTGCGGAGGAGCCGGATGAGACGCCGTCCGAACCACCAGCGAGGAAGGCTCGTCCCATGTCGAGCTTCCTCACCGAACTTCAACTCGAACAGGCCCAACGAGAGTCTCGCCTCTCCACCCTAGCGACTACCACCAACACCTCCATATCCTCCCTCCTAGCCCAAGAGTCCACCAACACCACCAAATCCCCCTCCCAAAATCCTTCCGCTTCTGCCGATCCACTCACCACCAACATCTGCATCCCCTCCCTCCCTCCCAACATCGACGAGAGAAGCATGGGCGAATTCTTCTCGCAATGGGGCGACGTAGCTACCGTCAAGATCATGTGGCCTCGAGGGGAACAGCAGAGGGAGAGACCCGGTGGGTTGACAGGATTCGTAGCGTACATGACGAGGGATCAGGCTGAGAGGGCGTTTAGGGAGGTGGATGGGGTGACGTGGGGTGGAGCGAGGGTCAAATGCAGTTGGGGCAAAGCGATGAATTTGCCGAAACGAGCTTTGTATCCGCAGCGACAGAAGATGGAGAAGGAGGAGGAAAAGATCGGTTCGGTTGGCGGTGGTGGTGTCAAGAAACTTGTCATACGACATCGTAGGAACGGCAAGGGGAGGGAAGAAAGGAGGAAAGAGATCAGAGATCGTTTGGAAGCAGAGTGCGAGGAAACACAACGGTTGTTCGTCGAGACGGTGGCATCGAGGATCCGAGCGAATGGGGTCAACTTTGAACATGCGTTGAGGGAGAGGGAGGCGGATAATCCGAGGTTTGCGTTTCTGTTCGAACCGGATTCGTTGCTTCACCAGTACTTTCGTATCTGCCTGGACGAGCACTATGTACCTTCGACCGTCCACGAGGACTTGCGAACACCGTTCGACGACGACGGGAGCGACGAACTATACTCGACCGATTCCGGCGAAGAATCCGAAACTCGACGTCTCACCTCCCGCTCCTCCTCCTCTTCAACCACTCCACTCGCTCCCCTAGCCCACCACCGTCTCTGCTCCATGCTACGCTCTCTAACCCCGCGCAGGGAACGAATCGCCCGGATCACATCCTTCGCCCTCGACCACTCCTCCTCCTACCCCTCCATCGTCGACATCCTCACCACCTCGCTCCTCCAACCTTCCACCCCGATCCCCCGAAAGCTCGCCCGCCTCTACTGCATCAGCGATCTCCTCCACAACTCCGGCACGCCGATCTCCAACGCTTGGAGGTACAGAGCCGCGGTGGAGGAAAAGCTGCCATTGGTGTTCGCGCACCTGGGTATGGTGGCGAGGACGTTCGAGGGGAGAATGAGGAGGGAGGAGTGGAAGGGCAAGGTCAGGGAGGTGCTGGATGTGTGGGAGGGCTGGATCGTGGTTGCCCCGGATGTGCTGGAGAGGTGCAGGAGGGTGTTCGAGTGTCCGCCGGTCACGAGTCAGCGAGGAGGCAAGGGGGATAAAGCGGTTGTGGAAGAGAGGCGGGAGGAGCCGGAGGACGTGGATGGTGAAGCCTTTATCGTCCAGAATACGTCGCTTGCGGTCAAGCACGATCAATCGACAAGCATCGACGAGGAAGAAGATCTGGATGGCGAAGCACTCTGACATCACATCCATCACAACTTGACACGTTCTATCTCACGAGCATGGCACCACGTTATCATTGCAAGATTATCTCCTTCTGTGCACTGCAATCAGGCATCAAACACGACTCCCTGGGCGAGCGCCACCTTCCTGCTGTAATTGACCGTGCTCGTCGCCCACCTGCAGTACTGTTTCCACGCGTCACCGCCGCACTCTCTTCCCCACCCGGTCGCCTTGTTGCCTCCGAACCCAGCACCTACCTCTGCTCCACTCGTGCTGACGTTGACGTTGACGATACCGCAATCGCTTCCGAGCGCACCTTGCCACTCTCCAATGTTGGTCAGTTTCGAAGTAAAGAGCGAGCTCGAGAGTCCTTGACGCACATCGTTGTTGAGCGCGATGGCTTCGTCGAGCGTGTCGAAGAGCGCGACGTTGAGGATGGGGGCAAAGACTTCCTCCTGGAAGACCTTGTCGGTGGAGCTTGAGGGAATCGTGATGGCAGGCAAGACAAAGTTGCCTTTGCCTTGCACTAGGTGAGACGGCAGACCAGATGAAGATTGCGACTCGGGACCAAAGATGACTTTTCCGCCGGTGGAGCGGATCGTGTCGAGCGTCTGCCAGTATTTCTCGACGGCAGCTCTTGAGTGCAATGGACCGCAAAGGATGTTGGAATCGGTCGGATCGCCGATCAAGTTTTTCTGCTGCAACGAAGAGTAGAACTTGACCAGTCGCTCCAGGAATCGATCCGCGATACCGCGCTGCAACAGCAGACGACGCGTGGTGGTGCACCTCTGACCAGCGGTTCCAACAGCAGCAAACGCGACTCCGGGGACCGCGAGATCAAGATCCGCATCGTCGAGTACAATGGCCGCATTGTTGCCGCCGAGCTCGAGGAGGATCTTTCCGAGACGAGCGGCAACATCTTGCGCTACGAGCTTGCCAATGTGCTCGGAGCCGGTGAATGAGGTCAATTGGATGCGGGCGTCGCGCGTAAGTGTCTGACCGGTCTCGACGTCACCGCAGACAAGCGAGGCGAGCGCACCGGGGAGGTTGTGCTTCTCGAGGACCTTCACGATGAGCTTCGTGGTGGCAATTGCTGTCAAGGGCGTGGTGGGCGAAGGCTTCCAGATGGTAGCGTTGCCGCAGACGAAGGAAAGGCAGAAGTTCCAGCCGTGAACGGCGACGGGGAAGTTGAAGGCGGTGATGACGCCCACCAGGCCGAGCGGGTTGGGAATCTCGTAGATAACATGTCCCGGGCGTTCAGAAGGCAAGACAGAGCCTGCGATGCTTCGTGACAGTCCGACGGCCATATCAGCCACATCGATGACCTCTTGTACCTCTCCTTTGCCTTCGGAAAGAACTTTGCCCATCTCGTACGAGATCAAGGCACCGAGAGCATGCTTGTGTTCGAGATAAGCTGCGCAGATGTCTTTCATGACCGCACCGCGAGTGGCAGCGGGGACCATGGCGAACTTGCGCTGGGCTGAGTGAGCCGCGGCAATGACGGACGAGACTTGGGCCGAGGTAGCCGAGGATACGGTAGCGAGCGTGGCGCCAGTAGCGGGGTTGACCGAAGTCAGAATAGACGAGGTGGATGCACCATGCGTCCATGTGGTGCCATCGAAGACACCAGGGATCTTGGAACCGGGAGCAGGCAGACCCAGCGAGGCAAATACCGACTCTACCGTGGTTGGCTCGGGGATCGTCTTGGCTGCAACGGCGGGAGCGGCGGGTGCCGCAGGGGTGGCGATGGGCTCAGGCATCTTGAGAGCGGTTTTGCACGGATGTGGGAGTGTACTGTTGGGAATAAGCCAGGAAATGGTCACTCGATCTACGATGAGAGCAAGTCAGTGGCAAGGATCGTCTGAGGGGACCTTGCGTCCGGCTGAGTCGAGCATCTTATATGCCCAGCGCGAGGGAAGCCCCGAGCTCTCTGTACAGCGAGAGTGGTGGCCGAGATTCTCTTTCGTTCTCATATCACCTTGCTCAGCAGCAGCAGCGGCGCAATGCGATCCGGTGCTTCACATTGCAAGCATTTCTACCGGTGTCACATCCACCGACGAGCTCGGAACACAGAGGTTGAACTAAATTGTGACACAAAGAGAGAGAAAACCCTCGGCGCAGAAAGTGACAGCTTGGGCACAAGCGAGCGTGAACTGATCTGCACTTAACGGCGGTGACTTCGGCTCTGAGGCTTTTGTGCCTATCCCGGTTTGATATCCATCACTCCAATGCCACGTCGATCTGTCCAGCGGGCGAGGGTGTCTGAAACAATCGTCCACCGCAGTCACGCGGTTAGTTCGTCAGCAGCCTAAAGCATCGCTGCCAACTAACTGATGCTGACCGCTAAGCTGGGTTGCAGGGGGCGGAATGCGTGATGCCAATGACACGGAGAATTGCCGAATTCCCCTATCAGGCCGCCTCAAGCCATCTCGCCTACTTTCGGCGAAATACCGAACTGAGCGCATACCGTGACAGCCAACGCGTTCCCTATTTTCCTATCGGCTTTTTGCCGTGCTTTGTTACTGTTCGCCGACAAGCCGGCAGCTCGCTCGAGCCTCTCGGTCATCGTTTGAAGCATGCCACTCTTCGTTCGCCTGAACCACTACATTGGCCAAGTACAGTGGTAGCACATGACAGCGAAAGCGATGGACGGGCAGAAGAGAGAGGAGGAGAAAGAAGCCGCGTGCCTGTGTGTCATACGGTTGTGAAAGAGTCGGCTTCGGCTTGTCAAACAGCGCGCTCTGATATCTCTCCTTTGGCTCCTGTGCGTGTTTTGATGCTGGTTCTGACTGATAAGCCTAGACGTTGCCTTCCGTCGCACCTGGCTCATTGTGGAGCGTTTCCACAGGTCCTGAGCTCGACTATCGGTCTGCCGAACAAGTTGCCGTTGTGCTGATACCCTTGCTGCAAGCACGCCGATGCCGTGCAAGACTAGGTTAGGACGTGACAAACATATATCAGAAAAGCTAGGATCCCTCTTCGCTGGTCATCGACCACAGATCATCCTCCACTTCCTACGACGCAGAGCACACAGAACACAAATGAGCGTTTGCTAGCCAGCTCCTCCACCTCCTCGCCTGTTATGTATGCAACCGACACTGCTCCAAGGTATACGTTCATCTCTTCTCTCGCCACCTCTCCTCAACAAAACGATTCTGCGGAACGCAGCCCAAGACAGCAACGTCACCGAAGTCGAACAGCCGCAGAACGGTGCGACGTACATCCATCGATAGCTCAATTGTACCTACGCAGCTCTCTGGACGCGTTGCAACCTCGACGCGCCAACAGCGACACCACCGCGATCGTCGACAAGAAGCGCCTTCGCAAAGTGAACAAGATGGGGATGCAGAACGTCGCCACAGCCTCTGCCTCGGGTTCTTTCCCACCAGCGCCGACTGGGAAGTCGAGCGCAGCTTTCGACCTCTCTGCGAGTTTTGAGCAGTCTCAGACCCAGACCTTGCCTGCGCTCAGTAGCACCGATGACAGCTCTTCCTCCTCCTCATCGTCTTCCTCGAGCAAGTGTTTGACGAGCACCCAGATGCGCGCCCTGCTCGCATCGTCCATGTCGACCATGTACCGCAGCGAAGTACCTCTGTACGGTCGACTGCTATCGATCATCGCCAGCGTCAACTCGGACGTCATCCGCGCCTCGCCCAACACCATCAGCGATGACGAGATCTCGCGGCTGTACGTCGAACGTCACGGCGCGATCCGCGTCGGCACCGCAGAAGAGCTTTCACTTCTGGCGAGGATCTTCAAGGTGTTTGGAATGCACCCGGTGGGATACTACGATCTGTGGCGCGATGCAAAGCTGCCCATCCACGCCACGGCGTTTAGACCTGTGGGGAAGGACAATTTGGTCAAGAATCCGTTCCGAATCTTCTGCAGCCTCTTGAGGATGGACTGCATCCAGGACGGAGAGACGAGAGGGTTGGCCGAGGAGCTGTTGGGGAAGAGAAGCATTGTTTCCGAGAGATGCATCGATTTGCTCGTCAAAGCCGAGCAGGGTCAGTCTCGGGACGGTGTCCGAGAGGCAGAGGTTAAGGTGGATGGCTTGACGAGAGAGGAAGCCCTGGAATTCGTCGAGAGGGTCGTCGACATCTTCGCTTGGCACAAGGACACACCGGTCTCGTTGGATGAGTACAACTTGCTCGCCAACACGCACCCGCTAGTGGCCGATATTGTCAGCTTCCGAGGTCCCCACATCAACCACCTGACTCCGAGAACGCTCGACATTGATCAAGTGCAGCGCACCATGATCACCAGCGGTATCGATGCGAAGGATGTCATCGAGGGTCCACCCAAGCGGGAGAACGAGGTGTATCTGAGGCAGACGAGCTTCCACGCATTGTCGGAGAGCGTCGAGTTCTTGGGTGGCAAGAGAGGCTTGGTGGAGGGCAAGCACAAGGCGAGGTTTGGAGAGATCGAGGCGAGAGGCCAAGCCTTGACACGCAAAGGTGCTGCATTGTACGACTCGCTAATGCAGGAGGTATCGAACAAGAAGAGGGAGGTCGAGAAGCAGAGGGGAGCAAAGGTTGGCAAGGAAGAGTGCGTTCAGATCTTGCGCAAAGTCTTCGAGGATGGATTTCCCGATAGCAAAGTTGAGCTGCTACGACAAGGATTGGGCTACTTCATCTTCAGCATCAAGGACGTCGAGACGGCGAGAGACATGTGGCAGCGTCAGGAACAGGATGCAGAGGCGTTGGACACGCTAGCCGATATGGTCAAGAGCAAAGCGCTCGATGCAGAGCCTATCACATACGAGGACTTTCTCCCCGCTTCGGCGGCCGGTATCTTTCAAAGCAATCTGCCTCAAGCTGCAGTGGCTTCTCAGCAGCCAAACGAGAAGAGCGTAGGCGTGCAGCCGGACAAGGTCAAAGATACATCGGAAGCGAGGGCTATGCTGCAGGCTGCAGTAGGTGGCACTATCTTGGACTACTTTGTGCTGTACAGCGAGCAGCAGAGACAGAGCATTGCCGAGGTTGCCACTTTGTTGGACATCGATATGAGCGAGATAGCGAGGGAGATAGCGGCACGACAGGTCGCTTGAAGCGGGTCTAGAACCAAGTACAGCAGCACACATTGTAGCTTTGCAATCAACGCCTCGTCAACTGGACACTGTATACGCAATGCCACGCGTGAACTGATCCGAGGTTCCTGCATGCCCGACCGCAGCCAAATCAGAGCGAATGTGAAAGCATGGACCGAGCGCAATGTAGATAGAGCAAGGAGGCAGATTGATAGTCGGAGTGTATATGATAGATATGGAAGATGAGAGGACGGGACAAGAGTGGGGATGCAGCGGCCGAGTTCGCTATCGTGTAATGGAGACCAGCACAGCGGTACACGGCCGAGGGCGCGCCCTGGGAAGCGCATCAAGGTTCTGATGTTGCCGAGATGACCGGAAGAACAGGCATGCCGAAGAAGGCAACCAATGATGCGAGCTTCATTCACTGTGGGGCTGAAACAATGGCAGAGCAGCGGGACCGAGGCGCACATGGCTGCAAGACGTCGACATCGCGACGTCACTGGATGCACACACAATGTTTGCAAACTGCGGCGTGGCCAGAGTGCGGACGACGAGAGCGTGATAGTGTGATAGGTTGGCGCGTGCCGCAAGCAAAACGGTATCACCCGACGGCGTTCGATGCGGGCTATCCTGGTGGCTCTGTATGAGGCGGGGGAATCACTTTGCTGTATCAGTGCGCATGAGTATAGCGTACAGTGCAGTGCAACGCAACATAATCTCGCCCGCCTTTCCGCTCTTGGTTCGGCACACGCAAACTCGGCCGCATCTCCGCCATTTTTGTTTGACAGCTGAACGCGGGATCCAATCACAAATCGCGATATTCGCCTTCGCCCTTCGCCACCCGCAAAGATGAAAAATTCGACTTTTCGGTCTCCACACTCTTGTCACACACGGCGGGCAAGTTTCCGAATTTGAGCCAATAACCGGCGTCGCAGAGATAAGGATTCGGCCTGCGTCTTGGCAATTCAGTGTACCACGCCGCGATCTAGCCGTCCATTGGCCCGGTTCGGCTCATCTTCTCGCTAGGCAAGATGGCAGCGAAGCTCGCTCGAGTTGCCGCTTCCTTGTCAACAGTCGAGACCCGTAATCGCTTTCATTGCTCTCGGCTACATGGACAAATCAACCTTCCCGACGGTGAAGCGAGGACCACTGTAACGGCGATACGGGTACGCATACACTTTGCCACGCGGTCGTCCTTCATCTGCAAGCTTATCTCGTCCGCTGCGGGAGATGCGTCGTGTGTGCTGTACATCTAGAACTACGGCGCATTGCATTGATGGCAAAGGCTAACTGACGTTCCCCACTTGACAGCTTTGACATATAACCTTGACCTAAATCCCATCTTCCTTGCTCTGTCTCCCCATCCCTTCACCCATCGACTTTCACCTCCTTTCCCCTCCTCCCACTCCTTGTCGTCTCCACAATGACGCTGTTCAAGCGTGCCGCCAACGCAGTCGCCATCAAGGGCTCCGAGCGTCGTCCCGGCGAGTCGCGTGGCAATGCCATGCTGCGCAACGCCGATCTGCTTCCGGTGCCACCCGAGCGCCGCACTTGGGGCTGGATGGACTTCACCGCCTTCTGGGTCTCCGACGGTCTCAACCTCAACACTTTCATGATCGCCTCGACCGCCGTCTCGGCTGGTCTCACCTGGTCCCAGGCTTGGGCCGCTATCATCGTCGGCTACTTTGCCGTCGCATTCTTGGTCGTCATGACCGCCCGCATCGGTGCCGTCTACCACGTTTCGTTCCCTATCCTCGCTCGCAGCACCTTCGGTGTCTGGGGTGCCATCTGGCCCATCGTCAACCGTAGCGCGATGGCCTGCATCTGGTACGGTGTTCAGTCGTACATTGGCGGACAGTGTGTCACCTTGGTCTTGGAAAGCATGTTCCCCAGCTACGCAAGGATTCCCAACCACCTGCCCGAAAGCGCCGGCGTCACCTCGCAGCAGTTCCTCTCGTTCTTCCTCTTCTCACTCATCAGCGTACCCTTGGCCATCATTTCCCCCACCAAGATCCGATTCTTCTTCAACTTCAAGTCGATCGTTGTGCCCATTGCAGCCATCGCCTTCTTCGCGTGGTCCATCGCCGACGCCAAGGGTCTCGGTCCCATCGTCCACCAGCCCGCCACGCTCAAGGGTACTAAATTCTCGTGGCAGTTCCTGGCTTCGCTCTTCTCGTGCATCTCCAACATGGCCACCTTGGTTCTCAACATTCCCGACATTTCGCGAATGGCCAAGAACAAGCGATCGGTCACCTGGTCGCAGATCCTCGCCATCCCTCTGACTTTCTCGTTGACCAGCTTCCTCGGAATTATCATTGCCAGTTCGAGTCAGGTCATCTACGGCAAGCTCATCTGGAACCCCGTTGACCTGCTCGGACAGAGGTTGAAGGTGGACCCTTACGACTCCAAGGCTAGGGCCGGCGTGTTCTTCATCGCTTTCGCCTTCATCATCGGCCAGATTGGTGTCAACATTGCCGCCAACTCGCTCTCTGCCGGTCACGATCTTGCTGCTGCTCTCCCGAGGTACATCAACATTCGACGTGGATCCCTTATTTGCTGCGCCGTCGGCTTCGCCATGTGCCCCTGGAACCTTCTCAAGGACAGCAACAACTTTGCCACCTACCTCTCGGCCTACTCGCTGTTCCTTTCGAGTCTGTCCGGTACCATGATGGCCGACTACTACATCGTGAAACGTGGAAAGCTCGACGTGCCCTCGCTCTTCTCTGCCAGCTCCGGTAAGAGCAACCCGCAGGTGCCTCACATGTACCACTACTGGAACGGCATCAACTTCCGCGCGTTTGCCTCGTACATTGCAGGTATCGCCATGACGGTCGCTGGATTCGCCGGTGTTCTGGGTGCCGAGGTCTCGGTCACTGCGCAGAGGATGTACATCCTCGCCTACCCCATTGGATTCCTTGTCTCTGGATTGGTGTACATCGCCATCTGCGAAGTGTTCCCTGTTCCCGGTGGTGTCTCGTTGCGAGAGCACAGGGACTTCCTGGAGCCCGAGAGCTGGGAGGCTGACATGTGGCACGGACCCGAATTGCCCGAGGAGCAGGGCTCGCAGACCGGAACCGGAAGCGATCTTGAAAAGGGTTCGGACTTCAAGGGTGAGACTCCGGCAGTTCAGCAGGTGTCGAGCTCGGACTACTACCTTCAAAAGTGATTGCAATGGCTCTCTCGTCACTTGGTGCTGCATATACCCCCCATACACTTTTTCCCATACAGCTTGTACTTTTTGATTGATTGATTGGAAATGTCACCGTTTGTTCAGCGTTTATCTCTTTGATCTGGCGTGAAGATTGTGATATGAAAGCTTGACTGCAGATGAAGACAGTTCCAGCATTAGATATGCCCGATGCTTCGACGTGATACCGCTCAAGAAGAAGAGTCGCGGACAGTATGACGATGTTGGAAGAATCGCAATCGCCGATGGATAAGTGTGTGGCGAGCCAACCAAAGAATTTCGATTCGATGTAAGGGCGTGGCTGTGAAAAAAGGTTGGTGCGGATCATCCGATTTTTGGGCCTCAGAACACGCAACAGCCAAAACGCGGCGTGAATGATTGGTTGGCTGTGTGGGAAAGGAAAATCTTCTCAAACACACAGCGAAGCGACACACGCACGCGCTTTCCGAAGAGAAATGAGATGATTTTCGCAGCGCATGCGTGTGCGTGTGTGTGTGTTGTGTTTCTTCGTCGTGCATGGCGCGTGTTGCTTTTTATCGAGCCAAGATCTTCCCAACACGAACCTTTTGGTTTCTCACCACCACTTTATCCATCGACTGTCCTGAGGGATCCGCTGCAAGAATCATGGTCGCGTCTTCGTCGACGACAGCGTCGTTGATCGACCAGCTGTTCGCTTTCACCCCTCTCGCCGATTCGTCTGCCTCGGTCAAGACCATCGCGCTGCTCATCGTCCTTCCCGTCCTGGCGATCGTGCTGAACGTCGCATCGCAGGTGCTGCTTCCACCGTCGAAGTCTTCGCCGCCGGTGGTGTTCCATTTTGTTCCGGTGATCGGGTCGGCGATCTACTACGGCATTGATCCGTACAAGTTCTTCTTCGAATGTCGGGCCAAGTACGGCGATGTGTTTACCTTTGTTCTGCTCGGACGAAAGATCACCGTCGCCTTGGGACCCAAAGGTAGCAACCTCGTGTTCAACGCAAAGCATCAGCAGGTTACGGCGGAAGACGCGTACACGCACCTCACGACGCCCGTGTTCGGCAAGGAGGTGGTATACGATGTTCCCAACGCCGTGTTTATGGAGCAGAAGAAGTTCGTCAAAGTCGGATTGTCGGTGGAGAACTTCAGGGTGTACGTTCCGCAGATCGTGGATGAGGTCAAGGAGTACATCAAGAGCGATCCGAGATTCAAAGGGTTGAAGACGAGTAGGAAGATCAAGGTGGACATCTTTCAGGCGATGAGCGAGGTGATCATCCTGACTGCTTCGCGAACGCTCCAAGGTAAGGAGGTGAGGCAAGGGCTCGACAAGTCCTTCGCTCAACTCTACCACGATCTCGACTCCGGTTTCACCCCGATCAACTTTGTCATCCCCAACCTGCCGCTTCCGAGCAACTTTAAACGCGACAAGGCGCAGAAGAAGATGTCGCAGTTCTACCAGGACATCGTTTCGAAACGACGTGCTTCCGGTCACAACTCCGACGAGGGCGATGGAGAGAACGACATGATCGCCGCGCTGATGCAGCAAAAGTACAAGAACGGACGTGCGCTCAGCGGTGTTGAGATCGCACACATGATGATCGCGCTCCTCATGGCAGGACAGCACACCAGCAGTGCTACGAGCAGTTGGGCGTTCTTGCGTCTGGCTAGCAAACCGGAGATCATCGAAGAGCTGTACCAGGAGCAAGTCAAGGTGTACGGCGGTGAGGCGGATGGAAGTTTGAGGGAGCTGGATTACGAGACGCAAAAGACGTCGGTTCCGTTGTTGGATGCGGTGGTGAAGGAGACGCTGCGATTGCATCCTCCGCTGCACTCGATCATGCGGTATGTCAAGACGGATCTCGCCGTACCCGCCACTCTCTCCGCCCCTTCCACCGGTGAGGGGTCGTACGTCATCCCTCGCGGTCACTACATCATGGCTGCCCCCGGAGTCTCGCAAGTCGACCCGCTCATCTGGAAGTCTTCCTCCGAGTTCGACCCGCACCGCTGGCTCGACACCGCCACCGCCGCCTCCATGCAAGACTCTGGCGAAGAAACCGAAGACTTCGGCTTCGGTATGATCTCCACCGGTGCCAACAGCCCCTACCTCCCCTTCGGCGCGGGACGTCACAGGTGCATCGGTGAACAGTTCGCCTACCTCCAGATCGGCGTCATCATCGCTACCTTCGTCAGGTTGTTCAAGTGGCAGCTCGAAAGCGAATTTCCCGACCCGGACTATCAGAGCATGGTCGTGCTGCCCAGTAAGAAGGGCAGTGCCATCGTCCTCGAGCTCCGAGGCGAGGCGTTGAACTTGGAGTAAAAGAGCATGCGTAGATAGAGACAGAGCAGGCAAGATGAAACTTGTACATATACAAAAACCCGAATCATTACCGAACATTGCGTTCTCTTTAGACCACCAGCCCGAACCGTCGAGCACGAACCCTTGGCTGTGTGCAGCGACACCTCATTTCACGCGAAGTTACTCAACACAACCGAACCAAATTCTGTGAGAAAACGTTGACCATTTCGCCAGGAAAAGGGGAATCACTTGAACTGCTCCACCCTACTCAACGCATCTCCGGGCAACTTTTCCTCGTCTCGACTGAAGTCGAACGGAAACTTCTCCAACAGACTCAACCCACCAATGCTGACCCTCGGTTCCTCCTCCCCCACCTTCGCGCTGCCAGCATCGCTGGGTCTCGGGTCTTGGAACGGATCCTTGTTGGTCAACCACGAGCTTCTCTCCTCTGCATCGCTCGGGCTGGTCTGATCCGCCGGCGGCTGGATCGTCCCGAACGGGTCCTCCCCGAACGGAATGCCCAAGGTACTCGTTGAATGCGTGCTCGACCTATCACCCCGGAAACGGTTGGAGGGAGGGGGAGCGAGCTCACCATCCTCCTCCGCCTCGGTTGGGTCGCGGAACGGATCAGCCGCAGCGGGGGCAGGTTTGCGTTTGACACTGGGAACCTTGACCAGTTGAGCTTTTCCTCCGTTGCCGAGCTGCACGCGACGAACGCCCTCTGCGCTGACGGGGGTGATGACCTGCGGTGCGGAGAGGACGTACGAGAGGCTGGTGGAGTGGGTCGAGTTGATCGTGTTGATCGTGGCGCCGGAGAGGGGACGTTGCGAAGGGGTGTAAGGGTGGGAAGAGGAGGATTTGAGCGTTTCGACCGGGTCGATCGACATGAACTCGTATGCGTTGGGTGCGGGGTTGGGTTGGGAGGTGGCGAGAGGCGAGGATGTTGTGGGCTGGTGAGGACGGTTGGAATCGGGGAGGCGGAGGTTAAGGTCGGGTGCGCGGGTAGGGCGGACGGGACCTTGACGTGAGGTGTTGACTTGGATCGCGGGTGCGCCGGTCGCACGATGGGCTGTGGAGGGCAGGACGAGGGGCGAGATGGACTGGTAGTCGGCCAAAGATCCTTCTTTTGCAGCATCGTCGGCGGCGCCAGAGTGAGTGGAAGGGGTATAAGGCTTGAAAGCAATCGGGATGATGTTGTGAGAGCCGAAGCTCGTGCCAGAACCAATACTGACGCGTGGGCCAGCGCCGCTCGCAAACGATTTGCTGTTCGACTGTACTGATCCGACGGTGTTGCGTTTGCCGTTGGCAACCCCACCAGCCTGTGACACGGCATCATCTTCTTCCTCCTCTGCGCCCTCCGTAATCCTCGACAGATGCGTAGCAGCACCAAACGACCTCCTCCTGAAAGCGGTGGGCTCGGCCAGCGAGCCCAAACCGTCTTTGTCGTTGTTCAAGACGCCTGTGACCTGGGTATATTCGGTATCATTGTCCAACTCGTCCTCGTCGACGATAGCGAACGAGTTCGGATCAGACTTCTTGGCACCGAGTTGAAGCGTCATGGTCTCCTTTTCGTTCCTCAGCTTCTCCCGTCGCTCCATGGCTTCTTCGTGCAGAGCTCGACGACGTTTAGCTTGGAGTCGCTTCCAGAACCAAAACCCGACACCGGCTGCGATGGCGACGATCAAGAGTGCGGCGAGCCCACCTCCGAGGGCGGAGCTGTTGGAGCTCTTGTGAGCCGTATAGCCTGGGATGGGAACGCATTTGTTGACAGGACAGTCTTGGCAAGAAGTGCGGAAGATCTGTTGGCATTGCTGACCGGCGGGACAGGCGGGGCAGGGTGCGATGTTGTTGCAGACAGCACAGCTGTCGCGCTTTTTGATGACGAAGGCGGTGGGATGTGAGCGACGCATGATTGCAGTGGTCTGGAGTAGTGTATTGGATCGGATGCGGGTGAATGACGAATGCGAATGGCCGAGAATGTGATGCAGTCGGAGCAAAGATACGAAGCAGAGATGGAACTTGGAAGCAATTGAGTCAAAGAGGGAATGAGAGAGAGAAGGTGTGTGTGCACTTGTGATCTGCCGAAGAGCCAGCTTCGGATCGTGCGAAGTGGGGGAGAGTCTGCTGAGCGCGATCAAAGCGAGACGGTGCTGAGCAAGGATGGTGGTGACGATAGAGAAGGAGAACAGCAAGGTGTCGGACCTCATGCCGAACCAGCACAGCAGAGCGTGTGAGCGTGTGTGTGTGTCTCAGACCGCGTGTGTTGCTGCGCGTTGCTGTCTTGCTTTCTTTTCGGCTCTAAGCGAGGCAACAGAGCTGTGTGTCGGCGATCCGAGATCAAAATTCAGCCTGCCAAGTGTCTGAGGGTTGGCAACCAAAAAATGCACTTCGATGCCGAGCCTCGCCTTGCCTCCCCCTTTTTTAAACTTTTCAATTTTGATTTTAATTTCATCCCTAGAGCGTCGAGAAAGAGGGTTCAGGTTGTTCTCTTTGTCGCATCAGACTCTCCAAGGTCAGTCCATCGGCAACGAGGCGAGATCGGTATGGACCCATGTCGGATGTGCGCCGTATCACGAGCAGAACGCATTGAGAGTACAGCGGAGAGCTTCGTGCTGCTCTTGGGTACGAACGGACGATGGCAGAGGTGGCGTATTGAGGATTGACTATGGAAGGTCATTGTACTGCTGTCCAAGACGAAGCTGGATCCCTCCAGTAAACGTCAGATGTTTCTGCAATGCCGGCTTTGTGCTTCCTCCTGCGTCTACACTGGCTGATCTGGAGACCCTACCTAAGATTTCATGTCAATACGCTGTGCTACAGAACAGTGCGCAGCCAATGTAACAACTTGTCTTGAACGCTTGACTCCTCTCTCGCCGTCCCTGCCACCGCTCTGCTACTTTCCATTTTTGCCGGTGACGACGACGAAGGACCCCATGGCGGAGGTAATGCCAGCTCGTCATACCTTCTCCCTTGCAAACCCTCGATCAGACCGCGCACCTCCCTTTCCACCTTTGCATCGTCAAACCTGGCATCTGCCAGTTTTGCATCCAACACCATCCCCTCTTTGGAATGGAGCTCCACAGAGAATGGACCCCAACCTCTTCCGTCCTCTGAACCGACCTCCGATGCATCGTGCATCGATACGCGATGCGTGAACTCGGGCGTCTGTCCAAACACCCACGTCCAACTCTGCAGTTCGTCAAAGTTCTCCTTCAACTTCCACCGACCTTGATTCAGTTGCGCATCGTCCAGGCTCGACTCATCCACTTCGATTGCTGCTGGTGCATTCGAGTGGGGACCAGGATAGCTTCGGTGGAACTCGGCGACGACGGCTTGGACAAACACGTCGTGGCTGAGCATCGCTTTCCGATCTGGGAAAGCATCGGACAGATTTGCCACGGGTGCCGGCACCGATGCTACACCTTTGGTCACCAGCAGTTCCCCACGATCGTTCCTCAGCGAGCTACCTAGACTTCCTAAGCTCGCGGAGAGCAGCATGGTTCCGTGGTGATACGCTCGCTTGTTAACCAGCTTGTACGCGCTACCGGAGACCTTCCGCTCTTCGAACCCTTGCTCGTCCGCCTCTGCTTTCGTCTTTGCCGTCGAATTGCGGTCGAAGCCACTCTTGACTCGAATGCAGATGTCGTTCCGTCCGTTGACGTATGCGCCGATGTCAGAGCGAGCGAGATCGGTACGTGATTGATTGAGTCCGACGGGGGCAGCGTTGAGCGCACGGGCTACGAGTTCGGCGTGTGTTCGTCGGTCAAAGGCTTCGCGTGGAATGTGGAACGAGTAGTTGGTGTTGCCCAGATCGTGATACACCGTGCCACCTCCGGAACGCCGTCGCACCATAGGCAGGCCGATGGATCGCATGGCTGATGCGTTGAGCTCCTTCCATGGGTTCTGATTGCGTCCCACCACGACGCATGGCGAGTTGCGGTAGAGGAAACACACGGGTATTGACGGCTCGACCGTGCGGAACAGGTGATCTTCGAAGGCCAGGTTAAACCATGGATTTGAAGATAAAGAGACGTATGCTTGCGCAGAGGTCGATTGAGAAGGAGGCTGAGTGCTTGCAGAGCTGTGCGTTGTTGTTGAGGTATGAAAGAGGGACGAGGTTGGCGGACTAGCAAGGTGCAGGTTCAAGACGGAGTGATGCGGCCTCGAGCGACGGCACACAGAGCTGCAGCCTATTCTGATAGCGCTTGTTGATGCGAACATAATCAGCATACGATTTCGCGAGGTCGTCAAGTGCCGTCGATGTCCGTGCCTGTCAAATATCGAGACTGCCAGTAGCTTCCGCTGGAATTTGTTGAGGCAATCTCGGCGACAAAGATCGCAGCTCGCCCTTCCGATTCCGCACTGCAAGGCTGCTATCGGTCCAGCGCTTCGAGGACAGAATACGGCGAGCCTGCGTCCCTCCTTTGTCCCTTCTTGAATACCTCGCTTGGTCCGAATCTCTGGTTGTGCAGGACAGTGCAAAGGAACAAGCATGGAGCGGTCGCCAGAATGTGGACAATGCGGAAGCTCCGACATCCGGAAAATCAAAAAACACGAGAGCCGTGGAGAGCCTCATCAAAATCGAAGCGCATTGCAAACACACCTGTCAAGCACAGCCGAGACAAAACGAGCCGTCTTGCTCTTTTCGATTGCCCATGATTTCTCAAAGTATCTGGCTCACAACACAAGCCCAACATCTCACACACTGTGACGACGGTCAGTTGGAAGGAGGGTGCGAAGGTATGCAGACATTCCGACCGGGCTGGCGGGCAACCTCGGTGAGATGTGATGAGACATTGAAGGAGTGTATGTATGTACGAAACAAATGGTAACCAAGGAAACAAGGAAGAAGAAGAAGCAAATCCCTCGGCGAGCAAGGTCAACCCGCAGAATACGGAAACGAAAGTGAAGACATTGTTCATCGGACGGCTATTGACAAGGTATAGCGAGCGGCTGCTCAGTCGACTGGCACAGCGAAAGATGCTCAGAGCATCATAGAGCCGGCGACGACAGCGACGAGGGCAACAGCAGCAGCCGAGCCGCTGCTGACCAGCTTGGATGCACCGCTGGTGGTGCTGGCAGACGAGCCCGAACCGGAGCCCGAAGAGCCGGACGAGCCAGAAGAACCAGAGCTGGATCCGGACGAGCCCGAAGAGCCAGTGCTGGAAGCCGACGAGCCCGAAGAGGTCTTGCTGGCCTTGGCAGCTGACGAGGACGGTGTGGAGGAAGACGTGGAGGCGATGAGCGACTTGATGCCGTTGGCGATGGTCGAGGTGGTCTTGCAGTTGGAGGTGGAAGGGGTGGAGTAGGCAGCCTGAGGCGTGGTCTCGTCGGGAGAGCCGTTGGTGTACGAGTAGGTGGTTCCACCGACGGCATACTCGCCCGTGAAGTACTGGACGAACGTCGAGGTCTGACCGTTGCCCTCGGGGTAAAGACCAGGAGGGTAAGCAGAGTCACCGTCGCAAGTCTCGAACACCTGATCGGCGTAGTTTCCGGGCATGACAAAGTTGCAGCCCATCACGTCGAGCGTGTGCTGGCACTCGAGAGCCGTGGGTGCCTGCTCGCTACCTGCGATGCACACACGGAAGCAGATCTGGTTGGAAGAGGCGTAGTTCATCCACTCCTCGTAGAAGACGTCCTGGCCCGAGACGTTGGAGGTGACGTTACCGCCGACGGGGTTGCCCATGTTGGTGGCACCGTGGGGGTCGAGCTCTCCTCCCTCATCGCCGGCCATGAATCCGATGCTGGTGAAGTCACCTACGGCCATGAGCTGGACGTAGAGCGGAGTCTTGACAAAGTGAGCACCGGTGACGGAGCCGTCGGGGATGACACGGGCGTTGTTACGGGGTTTGGTGCAGTAGGCGACGGTGATCTCCTCGACATCGGCGAGGGGCTGACCCGTACCGGGAGGACCAAAGGTGCACCAGTCGTCGATCGAGTTGATGGAAGCGAGTCGCGCGACCGAGGTCTGGTTGATGGGCGTGTTGAGCTGAGGGGCCGAGGGGTTGGTGGGGCCGTTTCGGTTGGTGGACTTGACGCCTGGGTAGTCTGGGTTGGCGGTGCCGTAAGTGAATGCGGGTACCGAGGACTGCGCCGTGACAGCAGTGGCGGCGAGGACGGTGGCGCCCACGACGGACGAGACAGCCTTGGAGAACAACATGTCGAAAGAAGTCTTTTTTACTGTGGACTTGAACGAAAGCGAGAAGAAGAATGTGACGTCGCTAGTCGTGACGATGGTGGAGAGAAAGGAGGAGAGAGAAGCAAAGAAAGTGGACCGAGAGGTTTTGAGAGAGGGGATGGGATCGCAGGATGGGAGGAAGAAACCGCCTAAGCAACCCAATTAGCGGAACCTTTTAGGGGGCAGAGAGAGGGAGGCGAGGCGACGAGAGGAGCGGCGGCGGCGAGGCACAGCGGCAACGGATGAGCCGGCGGCATCTGAGTCAAGTTCGGGGCGATGAGGCGGTGTCGGTGTCAAATCAAGCAGGCAAAACAAGCAGCTCCAGCGCCGACCCTCGGCAGCTGAGCAGCGTGGTCTCGGTCTGCGATTTTCGAAAGGGCCCGAGAGCACGATCTGTGCGTGTGCGTTCAAAAACATTCGACGCTTCAGGTCAGCCAAAGGCGGGCATCGTGCGCGCAGGCAATGGCACGCACACGAGCAAGAGGCACATCACGAAGCGAGAGAAGAACGCCGAACCTGCCTTACACACGCACACACACCGACTGAGATGCAAGCGAAGATTTTGCAAGAAAGACGGTCTCGGATGGAAGTGCGTGTGTGTGTGTGTTTGTGTGTTGGTTCAAGGGTCCTTCCAGTCGCTGCTGCTGTCTGGTGTTGCTGAGCTGAGCTGAGCTGAGCTGGCAAGAGGTGCATGCAAATGAAAAAGTCAACTTGAGCTGGCGAACCCACAACACAGGGCAACGATGCGGTTGACTCAAGCGGCCGGGCGGATTCTCTCCCTCCGTTTGATGCAATGCAGGTGAAGCGGCGGTCGGAGCGGCAACGATGCGATCCTCCGTGTTTTGGGCTTGCCTCTTGACCGAAGCGGACCGCCTAAGCTGAGGGCATGAATGCATCGAACGGCACGGCACGGCATGGTCTCGCCAGAATTTTTCGTTCAAGCAGAGCAGGGCAGCACAGCACAGCATCGCGATGTGTGATGCATGCGCGCGTCTCTGTGAAGATCATCGGAAACCCGAGGGTCGTGCAGCAGATCTGGAGGAAGAAGAAGAAAAACACCAACTACAGAAAAGGGGGAACAAGGCAGTACAGCGCGGTCGGTCCTGAATTTCCTAGCAAATCATTTTTTGAATTGCCATTGTCACTCTGTCGCTGCCAGAGTATGCCGACCGGCGGAAAGGCGCGGCGGCGGCAGGAGCGCTGTGCAGCGCGCTGCAGTGCACCGCGTCAATAATGCCATGCTGTCGTGCCACGCTGGCTGGCTCGTGAAGCTGAACAACACCTCGGCGACTCTGTGCCCGCCCTTTGATGTCATTTGTCAAGTTTCGCAAGGCGTGCGGTCGCTGCCGCGCCGCTGCAAACGAAGTTTCGATTGAATGCGCCTCGCTACTGTATCCAAGCTCGTCGGCGTCGTTACATTTCCGCAGAAGCAGCTGGCGAGCTGATCGACCGAAAAGACTCTTTGCACCTGGCTGGTACACGCGCCATCAGTAGCTGCATGCTGTCTGCGAAGACGTAGTCGGACTTGTACAGGTACAAGATTGGCAGAATGTCCGAGCATGTTCATGCTGATCGGCATCAAGCAGAAAGCCTCGTGGTGAACATGCAGTTCGTGCCCCCTATAGTATCTTGAGCGTCCCATGGCAAGCACAGTATTGTGTTGATCCAAGTGATAAGGCCACACGCGAGTCGGTTACGCCCCGAAGCTATTCGCATTGATTGCTCATAGCACTGTGCCGTGCCCGAGCAGTATGCAATCATCGTGGGCGAGACCTGATCGAATCGAGAGTGATCTGACCTGGCCCTCAGGGTGCAGGAAGTCGGCAGAGAAGATCGACAAAAGAGTTTGCCGATGCATCAACGTTGCCTAACATATTTACGCACCGCTATCGAACGCGAGAAGAGACGAAGACCACACAACATACGCGAGCTGTCAAGTTCGATGCTGACTGCATCCTGTTCTTGCCGTTAACTCGGAGACTGAGGATCAAGACGCCGCACGGGTCGGCGACCAACCCTTATCTCGCTCGCCGTCGAGCACGCGAGCTGCACCAAGGAAACGGGATTGCGCTACCCTCTCAGAAGCAACAGCGGAGGATCGCCCGTTCATTTGTTCCACGCGGTCGGGAGCTACGCTCTTTGGCATGCTGACTGTGAGGCATCCTTCCTTCACCAACTCGCCGCAGGCGAGGGTGCGAATGTCGATCAATCACAAACATTCTTGTTTCATGCACGCAGCGAGCTGCCCCTGAAGACGCTGATGATCGAGAACATGCGAGCTTGCCGGCGGTGCAGTAGCGTGATGCACGCGACATGCAGCTTTTTTCTGGCTCTAGCTTAGTTGGGAGCGTAATGCACAGAATGGCAACGAAGCGCTGCGTTGTCGATTGCCTCGAATGAGTACATCCAGCACAATCAGCGCTCGACACGGTGCAGCGGACGGCTCCATTGCGGGACGCAGTGTGGACTAGCGGGGCCGAAAGAAAGAAGGATCTAGCCGACCAGTCCAGCATGCAGCTAGGCAAGAGATGCGTGGACAGCTGTCGACAACGCCAATCACCGAGCCAACGAGTCGCCCACAACCCGATCGATCTGGACTGTGACCATCTCGATCGGTGATTGTTGTCAGCTAACAAACTTATGACTCAGCCTGATTCAGCACATTCACATGCCAATCCCGCTGGACCCTGATTGTCCAATTTTTGGGTGAACCGGATCTGGCAGCATTGAGGCGGCCGAGCGGCAGTGACGACATTTCGACGCTTGTCTCGCTCTCCTCTCTGCCCTCACCCAGCCACGATCTGACGTGGAGGCCTCGCCCGCCACCTTTCAGCCGCCTTTTGGATCCTGTCTCTCCGCACAGCACATGTCCTAACCCTGACCGACGATTGGCACAGCAAGGCTGTTGCCAACAAAGACAGGTACGAGTCGTGCGCATCTCTTTCCCTCGTCGCCACCACCACCCTACACTCGGAGCAGACCACATCACTCTACCTGCCCTCACACACATACGCAAACCAACCTCAAATACGTCATGGACGCACCTCTCCCGGACTACTATCGAACGTTGGGTGTCTCGGCAACGTCGTCGTCTGCAGAGATCAAGGAAGCCTACAAGCGACGTTCGCTCAAGACCCATCCGGATCGGTTCCCCAACGCCACGCCTGCCGAACGTCAACGCTACACGCAAAAGTTCCAAACGCTCGCCGACGCCTACTACGTGCTCTCGGACACGGACCGACGTCGCGAATACGACCAGCTCCGACGCTCTCGACCCTCGACCGATTCGTTCTACTCGAACGCCACGTACGACGAGGACGACGAGGCCGCCTCCGAGTTTAGCGAGAAGGAGCAGAGCTATTCGGCCAACTTTTTCCAGAGCTTCTTCCCCGGCGCGTTCAAGCAGGAGGAGCACGAGCAGGAAGAGGCCGATCACAACGGCACGCAGACCAACGAGGATCGTAGGAGGAGAGCCGGAAGCCAACAGCCTCAGGCAGACGGTGTATTCGCAAACGTATTCGAGGAGCTGCTGAGACCGGAGGTGCAGCGTGTCGCTCCGTTCTGGAAGTGGATCGGCGGTGCGTCTGGTACAGCGCTCGGGTTTATCGTCGGTAACATTCCGGGTGCGCTCGCGGGTGCTTTTGCGGGAAGCCAATTGGGCAGGATCCGAGACGCAAAGGGAAAGAGTGTAGCGGAAGTGTTCATGTCGCTGGGATCGGCGCAGAGGGCTGAAGTTTTGACCAACCTGCTTCAACGCGTGCTGAACCAGCAGACTCGACCGACGTCGCAATGAGCGAGACCGTAGGAGGACAGCGCAGTAGTCGAGCTAAAGAATCGAAGAGGAAGGGAAAGCGACGGGCGCAAGACGAAGGTGTCGAGATGGAAAAGGGATCGAAGCGAAGGGCGGAGACCGAGAGCAAGTCTTTCACCGACAACATGCTGCCAGGGTACAACAAGCGACGCTTGCCCGCAGCAGCGCAGGAGCTGGTAGACCGCGCTTTGATGGACGACGATCTGGCACTTGCAAAGCCAGACGATGCTAGGTGGGTCAAGCTATACGAAGAACTTCAACACCTGGTTCAGACCCAGCCTTCCACAACGGACACAGACAACGACGTCGTCCCTGACAGCGACAACGACGACAACCAAGACGACACATACCAGTGGGCCGATGCTTCGTCTCCCGAAAGGGAACCTCACCCGGATTCTCTCCCATCTGCTCCCACTCCCACCGCCACTATCCCCACGACGCTCCAACCCAACGCACCACACCTCCCGCAAGCGGTGCACGCATACGTCTCATCCGCCTTCACACACAAACGCGGCGACCTCGTCAAATCCGTCGCCAGCGAGAGCTGGGAGCCGGCGGCGTTGGCGGCGCTGAGCATGGTGGTGGAGGAGGTGGCTAGATCGCAGGCGACGTTCAATGCTCGGAGGACGATGTTTGCCAAGTCGCCGAGGAATCGCCTGCTGGCAGCGAAGAGGGAGGCGAGGAAGAAGATGGCTTGAAGATATACACATATACGGTTTATAGTTTTTTGCAATGCTCAAAGGAATGGGATAAGTTTGATAGTTCGATGGAGAGGGTGAGGTTTTCGTGTGCGCGATTTTTGGGATGATTTTTCTTAGCGATTTTAGCGGGATGCGATTTGAGGGGTCTGTGTTCAACGCCTAAGACTATTCGGATCAGACTGTGTGTGGGGAAGGTACGACTCGTGAGAGTCACGCAGACCGATGGTGGAAGGAGGTGTAGTGGTACCACTGCGTTCACTGGTCTGTCGAGCACGCAAACCCTGTGCTCCTCCAGAGGTGCGGTGCAGTGGACACTCGGGGAGGCGTCAACCGTTGTGCAGCAGACATTACGATGCTGTGCAGATTGACATCAAGCCACATTCAAGAGAGCGATTCCGCATGATTTTCACCCTCGAGGTTTTCTCCGTGAACCGCGCATGCTGCTCATCTGCACAGACCCTGATATCACACACGCTGTCAACGATAACAACTCAGGTTCGAGCGGGACCACCTTAGCAAACACAGTTCGTGGTGTCAATCGCTCACGCACATGGTATCAGAAGCCATTTCCAGATCGAAAGAGATCAAGGAGCAGGGTAGTGAGAGCAGCGTCCGAGCCATTCAAAGTGGTCACCGAAACCGCACTGCTTCGGTTTCGGTTCGATCTCCGAAACCATAGGAAGCATTCGTGCGGGGTCGATCCTCATTTGCTGCCACCACGAGTGTAGCTGCTACCTCCGTTTCCATTGTTGTAGTAGGTGGAATCGTTCGGGTTGCTGTAGTACGACGAACCGTTGGCGTTCGAGTAGTGGTAGCTGTTGCTGTTGGAAGCACCAGAACCGTAGTCACGAGAGTAATAGTGGTTGCCCTGCGAGTTGGTTCCGGATCAAGTGACGGTGTAGCTTCCACTGTTGCTGCCGGTGGAGCCGGAGGAGTTGGAGCTGGATTTGCCCGACATGATTCAGATTGATTTGGAGGTTTGGAGTGCAATTGCAGGTTCACCACCGACTTAAGACGTCTGAAGGGATGGTAAAGGGTGCGGAAGGCGAGGAGGAGATACGTATGGCGGTAAGGCCAGCAGCTGTGGAACAGAGACCCATGCAGTCACAGCAAAGGCGAGCTTGCTGGCTTCTGGCTCCCGAAAGGCTCAGTTCGGGATGAGCCAACGCACGGTTGCCGCGAAATCAAATTCTCCCACCGAGGTTGCTGCTGAGTGTGCGTGTGACTTTACGAATTGCATCGGTCAATTGACCTGATAGCACAGCCAGACCGACGCCACGCCACGCGTGTCGGCGGTATTGCTACGAATTTTCCTTCTAGCCGAGTGGAAGCCGTCTTGCCCTGACCGTCTTCTCTCGAAAAAAAAAACGGAAAAAGAAGGCGAAAAGAGAGATAGGGTCCCGTGTTTGCTTCCCGCGTTTTACCCTCTCAGCCCGGCGTTGGAGCTGCCAAAGTGCGCAACTCCGGTCACACTGCGGCTTGGCACTGTGGCCCGCTCGGCAATTTGTCGCGCACGAGGCTGTCAACGCAAGCGCCTCTCGATCCGTGGGTTGCCTTTCCCGTTCGTGTGTGACTTTAGTGGGCACATGTACAAGGGCTGCACCTCGCTTACAGAGTCGATGTGCTGTCTTTCAAGGTGCCTCCTTGATTGGAAGACCTTTCCCGCAGAGAGGCCGGACCGCGTTGGAGATGACGAAATGATAAGGCTGTACATCCCTCTTGACCCTTTGATCCTCTCTCCTGCGTTGCGGTTGTCTGACTCTCCATCATCCTTGCCCCAACCACCACGACGGAGCCATCATAGAAGAGGCTCTTTTCTCCCATAGACTTTCGAAAAGCCATGGTGTCACAAACGACAGCGGGAGGATACACCGCCATCCCAACTACAGATAACGACCTGGGTGTAGGATCGTCACGACACACCTCCGCCTCGTCTTCGCTCACTTCGTCACCCCGGCCCAGCTCGAATCTGTACCCTGCTGGCGATGACGAGCCGTACGAGTTGTCGGAGAAGTGGAGCGGAAAGTTTGCCGGTCAAACTCCGTACGCGATGGTGGAGCAAGGGACGAGGAGGGACAACCTGTTGACCGAGGGCGTGATGACGGTGTTGCACAAGGGCAAGACGACCATCCTGCTGTGTGTATGCTTCCTCCTCGCGTTGATGGTGTTGGTTCGCGACGATCGTGCATCCACACCGAACGCGGCATCGAATGCGGCGGTATCCATGCCGCCAAGCACCCCAACCGCACCCGCATCCGCACCCGCATACGTACAAAAACCTTATCGGTTGGAAGACGACATGGTGCTCATCACCAAGGTCGGCTCCGCCACCGTCCACAAACGCCTGCTCATCCACCTCGCCGAACAACCGCTCTCCAACCTGTACATGCCCAACCACCTCTACGTCTCGGACTACTCGCTCACCCTCTCCAACATCACCTTCTACGACGCGCTCGCCAACGTCTCCTCCACCATTGCTGCGCTCGACGAGTTCAAGTCGCTCCGTGCCGAACTCAAGGCGCTCGTCGAGTCGAACCAGGATCTGGACGACATGTCCCAGAAGGATGGCGGTTGGAAGTTGGACAAATACAAGTTCTTGCCGGCTATGGCAGAGGCGTACAGGAGGTGGCCGGGCAAGAAGTGGTATGTGATGGTGGAGGCGGATACGTTTTTGTTCTGGAACCAGCTGGTCAAGTGGTTGGGCGAGTTGGACGACAAGAAGCAGCTCATGATGGGGCATCCGAGTTTCTGCGATTACGATGAAAAGTCGACCATGTTCACGCACGGCGGGTCGGGAATCGTGCTCTCCGGTGCCACCGTAGAGGCCTCCTTCGGTCAAGACGCCGATTTCGAACACACCCACGACGATCTCATCCAGAAATCCGCCTTCGGTGACGCGCTCCTCTCCAAGTCGATCTACGATTCGCCCCTGATCAACTTCACCGAACTCTCCCCTGAAGGTGGGGAAAGGTTCAACTCTGACCCACCCCGAGTTCTCAAGTTCACCCGCGGAAATTGGTGCTCCCCCATCATGTCGTTCCACCACATCACGCCTTCCGACGCCGCCCACCTGTACGACTTCCAGCGCCGCATCGAACCCAAGCTCAACTCGACCGACGTGGTCCGCTGGTCGGACATCTGGGACGAGTTCATCCCTGCCTTCCTCAAAGAGGCCATGCAGCAGGTCGGGCGGTGGGACGGCGACTCGGTGCTCAAGATGGACAGCGTAGAGCCGGGAGAGGTGGGCGTGATCGGTTGGCAGGCGATTGAGGATTGGGATAGCGAAACCAAGGATGTTGGCACGAGGGATGCCGCGGAGTGTCAGAGGATGTGCAGGGGCGAGAGGGACTGTCTGATGTGGGAGTGGAGGAAGGGCGATGGAGAGTTTGGCAAGTGCAGGTACACCAGCGACTTTTTGAGGATCGGTGTGATCAAGCCAAAGGCGGAGGATGGGTTGACCACCGGTTGGATGGGTATGAGGATCGATAGGTGGAGGAAGGAGGCGGAATGTTCGGGTAGGACTGGCTTGAATCTTTACTGAAAAGAGCTTGGAACTGTTTTGCATCTGTATTTGTACCTGTATGAGATTGGTTTCGTAGCATCACAATCGTTTTCTCCTGTTTGACATCACAACTTGTGCTTGACAGCGTTGTTTTCAAGACCTCCTAGACCGAGCCATGACCATCTGCAAAAACTCCCACTTGGCACTCCACCCGATGCTCGTCCTCTTCAAGCGCGCCAGATTCGACACCGCCTGAGCCAGCTCCTCCCCCCACCCCTCTCCACTCACCCCCTGATGCTGGTGTGTCGTCCACCTCACCGTGACCGATCTGACCGGGTTGGAGAGGAATACGATCTTGGCGGAGTGCTTCGCGATCGAGTTCGACGGTGTTGGAGTGGTGTACACCGACGTAACACTGGTTGGGGTGGGAGGGCTGTACTTGAGCGTCAAGAGGTGGGTTGTGTGCGAAGGGTTGGGTTGGGTGGAGGGTAGGAGGGAGAAGGTGAGGAGTGCGCGGTTGTTCGATGTGGTTGCCTCCGGGAACAGCGCCAGTGGTGTGGAGGACTGGGAGAGAGCGGTGGCGATGTCAGGGTGGATCTGGGTGACGAGTTGCCGGCGCGATGGTGGGAGGGATCCGACGAAGCGTAAGGCGGAGGAGAGGGGGAGGACGGTGTAGCCGATGATGGAGATGTCGGAGGGAGGGGTGGAAGAGGTGGTGCTGTTGGGGGTGACGATGCGTGTGTTTGCGGACATGGCGTTCTTCTTGGGAGTGCGTTTCTTGCTCCCCGCCGCCGCTGCATCAGGCTGCTGTTGCGGGGCCGTGGGAGACTCGTTCGTCACCGGCAGCAAGAACTGAACACCAGGATAGAGGTACGAGACGATCAACAGGTCGATCCACGAGCTGTGATTCGCCACGATCAAATCCCCCTTCCTCGCCTCGGCAATGCTGCCAGCAAGCTGCTTTGTCGATCGATCCCCTCGCCGCGCCGCCGTCTCCACGGGCAGACGGACGAATCCGAGTGAAAACAATACCAGCCTCAACCCGATCGCAGAACCACCCAGATAGATGGACCAACCTATCGCGCCAAGGATGGCTCGAAGCAGACCGAGGACGAGGAAGATCGGGGTGAAGAGGAGCGTCGCGATGCTTGGGCCGGAGGAAGACGGGCTGGCCGAAGAAGAGGCGGTAGCGGACTGCGAGACGGGGGTGAGAAAGACTTGGATGCCCGTCCCTGGGTCGCGAAACTTGGAGAACTTTTCCGCCATCGTGGATCGATTCTGAGCTCTTGATGGACGAGTGATGATGGAGCTGAAGCAAGAGAGAGAGGGCGGTCAAGAAGAATACGAGATTACCCGAATCGAAATTCGGTCAGTGACCCGTGCACGCGTCGGAAGAAGCGACCCTTTGCTCGATGCATCCGAGGATTCACGTTTCAAGGCGTTGCTTTGTTGCTCATCACTTTCTCACGTACACTCTCTTCTCACGATCGAAACAAAAGCGATAGGGCGTGTGTAGATCTGCAGTTCAGCATCAGAGAGGTACTTGATATTGCTGTGGCCGCAATCAGCCCAATGGACACCTTCGTCGATTGTGACCGTACTCCTTACAATTGCTACACCTCGCCGACCCTTTGCCTGAACTCGGAGGTAATGTCTGCTGCTGCTGTGTGCCCAACTGTGACATCGGTGTTTGTGGCGTTCCTCCTGCCGTGGCTGCAGCTCTCAATGGTGACCCGACACCGTTCGCCGCCGTGGGTGTGACACGACCGTTCCACGCCGTCCTGGCGAGAGAAGCGATGGCTGCACCACCACCGCCCGCCGCGGGCACCGTCAGCACGGGCAGGCTGTTGGCATCCATGATAGCTGCGGCACTGCCGTTCGCAGTCTTTCGTCTCTTGCTCGCAGATCCTCCAAGCCTGGATTCGGCGCGTGAAAGCATGGCTTCCAGCTCGTTGTCCATGATGGAACGCGATGCGGTGTCGGATCGATCGTACACGCCGAGCAGATTGAGCATCTGACGTTCGAACGATGGTTTGTTGGGCGTGGTGATGGTTTCCAGCACGGAATCCGAATCGAGGTCGAGCATGGTCGAGGTGCCGTTGACCGGTGTGGGTGTGCCGAGCAGGCTTAGATGCTGATGCGCCGATGGACCTGCGGCGGCGTTGACGACCAGAGCTTGGGCTTGATCCGATGGCTGTGGCGCTCTCTGCGTCGCGGGCGTGTTGCGATTCGCAGTGCCGTTCCTAGCTGCATTGCTGGCCCGTGCCTTTGAAGCTGAGGCTTTCGAACCACTTGCCTTAGAGCCGGGAGCGGGTGTGGGTGTTGAGGTCAAGTTGGCAGCCTGAGCAACAGCATTAGCAGCGGCGTTGCCCGCCTGGGGCGTACCAGGCGAGTCTTGGCCTGTGCGTTGATTCTTGATCCTGCGCACTTGACTTGGCAGATTCTCTCGATCGGTCTCCATCTGATGTTTGTGTCTTCCTTCCAAGATCCTCAACTCCATCTTGCCCGTCTTCCAGTTCTTGGTGCATTGCACACGAAAGGGACACCCGATCTTGAGCGATCCGCGCTTGCGCCTCTCCTTGTCCTTGGGAATCTGACGCTTCTTGGTGTTGGGCGTGCCGTCTTGGTTGAGCGACTCGGGGAAGCCGCCGCGATAGCATGACCAGCATATTCGGGTCTGGTTGTTGGCGGACCACTGGATGCGAATGTCAAATCCTTGAGAGAGAGCGTAGGTGTGCATGTAGTTGGAGGCGCTTTCGAGGTTGTCAAAGTCGAGTTCGAGGGGCATGGACGGGGGAGCGATGAGACCATCTTGATCTGGCACGCCTGGTGGTGCTGAAGTGCCTGGTTGTGATTGCTGCTGGGCGGGCGTCACGGCAACCTGCTGTGCCTGCTGCGGTGTCTGTTGTTGCTGCTGCTGTGGTTGAGGCGTACCATTGTTTGGAGAAGGGGCCATGGGGAAGGAATGGGATGACATGTTGCTGGCTAGGAGCGAGGCGTTGGTATTAGGCGAGGCGCTGGCAGAGTGGTTGTGAGCATAGTTGATGGGTATACCAGCGTTGAGGAAGCTGGTATGGTGCGCAGCGGCATGGGATGGATGGTATGACATGGCGACGAAAGGACGAACGGTGGATAGAGGCGCACTGGTCTTGCATACCCCGCAGGGGAGTCAAAGAAAGGATGATCAAAGCGAGATCGATCGGCTTGAGTGTCGAAGCAGACGGCCGAGGTGCGTCGAGAGCTTTATGAGGTGACGGAAGGTTGAGTGCGGGGCTGAGCTGCAGAGATGAAGCCGATCAGCGACGTCAAGGGAAGCTTGAGGACTAAGATGAATCTACTTGCGAGAAGGATTCTCGTGTGGTCCGAGCGGCAGCAGCAGCGAAGAAAGGTGACACGAGGAGGACCTGCTTGAGGTTGCGACGGCGCTTCGGTCGATCTGCAACGACGAGTGAGATGGGTCCCGAGGATGGACGAGGAGCGCACAGGCTGCAGCGTTGACCGGCTGATGATGTGGGGGGAGAGAGGAAGAGACCGACTGGACCCTTAAGGGATGGTGTAGAGTCGACGCAGATGTTTGGTCGTGGTTTGAAGTCGGATGCTGGCGTCGAGATAACTCGAATTGAAGCAAAGAAAAGAGTCAACGCACGACACAGCGCAGTCTGCTCTGACAGTCTCTGTGCTGCATTCTCTCTTTTATGAAAATCACACTTTCGTCGGTGGTGCGACGCTCGACTGACTTTTCAGCCACACATCCTGAGAGCGGATTTCCGGCTGTGAGTGTGTTAGAGCAGCCTTCTCATCTGCCTCTGTCTCGCTCGCAAGGTGGGTATCGGATGACGTCCGATACTGTAGTCTGGTTCTGGTAGAGGAGGAAGCAGCAGATGGTGGACAAGCTCAGGGCAGAGAGGAAACAGACGGATGGGAGGCGCTTCTTCTCAGGCAGACAAGGAAGCTCAAATCCGATGCGACGAAACTCAAGCTCGACAACGACAGTCGCACAACCCCACTGCATCTGCGGATGCCGAAAAAGAGACACATCGACAGACCAAAAGAGCAGTCAAGTAGCTTGGAGACGTGCCGCGACGTGGCACAAGCGCTCAGCATAGGATAGCAACATGCTCCGTTCGTTGACGAGGTGAGATCAGGTGACACTTGTTTCAGCAGGCGATTGCGGTAGCAGATAGCATCTGAATGACAAGAGGTGGATCAATGGTGCGACTCGTAGTCGTGCTGCTTGACTCGAATGATAAAGTTGAGCAGCACGGCGATAAAGAGGGCAGCACAGATGAGAGGAGGGCCGATGAGGTCGTCAAAGTTGCCCGGGTATTTTGTCTTGATGAGAGTCACTCTTCGTTGGTAGCTGTACAGACCCCAAAGAAGTGTGAGCACGGCGATACCGGCGTAGACGGCACCGAACGCCTTGATGGAGCCCGAGCTGAGGTAGTCGGACTTGTGACCGGGGTGATGATCGTTGTGGTTCTTGAAGAAGGTGTCCGAGTTGAAGAGCGCAAGCGCGAATGAACCGATGAGGATCGAGACACGCAACCAGGAGATCCAGGTACGCTCGTTGGCGAACCAGACCTTTGCTTCCACCTTGCTTTGCGAGACGACCTTTTTGGGTTTGCGGATGCGAGCGCGCGACGACGAATCGGTGCGTGATGACGAGGCGACGGCGCCGTAGCCGCCATTGGAAGCAGAGGCGGCACCGTTGTTGTCCTGTTGGTCCTGGCCGTTGAGCAACGGCTCTCGTTCGGCGTACTGCGAGTCGGTGTTGCCGCCAAACACGCTTTGGAGTGCAACAACGGATCGACGATAAGCGTAGGCGAGTGTTCCCTGCTCGGGAGGATCCGAAAGCCTGCTGGCAGCTTGGCGCGAGTCTGCTTGTGCGGACATGGCGTGTCGGGTTAACGAATGTGGATGCTACCGAATCAAGGTGAGGAGTAGGTGAGGCGGTGGTCAGACCAGAGATGATTGCGACAATGGAAAAAGCTGTTGGAGATGACGCCGATGGCCAAGTCTCGAGGTTGCTCACGAGATCGCCGGTTGGGGAGAGAGCGCTTTCAGAATATAATAATTCGACTTGTGCGAGCGAATAACCTGCATGATTGGAATTTAGGCTCATTCGCAGGGACGGATTGCTCTGCATTGCAGCGCTCGTTTCAGGCTGGGGGCTTGTGCGCTTCATGATGATCACTTCCATCCGCTCAAATTAGCATCATTATGAAGAGTTATGTGCAAGCCAGCTGGGTGTGCATCTCATGGACAAGAGGTGGTCTCACGCTATCTAGGTCATTGCTGTGCAACGATCATCAAGCGGATCGGGTTCCTGGCTGTAGAACCACAGAGTTGCTGTAGCAGCTGCAGCACCTGACGTTTTGGAACTCAGAAAGGAAAAACGTGCGCAACTTGCAGAATCTCATTCGGCTGCTCGCTTGGCTGGTGTCTGGCTCGCACGAAATCCTCAGAGAAAGTTTTGCATCTCCCGATACATCCCAATGGCTGCACTCCCGATCGATGAGATGCGATTCGGAGATGAGAATAAGGGTCCCTCCTGCGGCACTGCCATCCCACGGCTCGTGACATTTGTCTGGCAACATCGAGGTCGGCCCCGCTGCCACATTCGAGATGGTCCTGAACGCTAGCTACGTTTCTGTCCAGCCCCAGCAACAGCTCATCCTCCTGGGTAATGCTAGCACCGCAAAGGCGATGCTCTCTGTGCTGCAATGAATGACAGGAACCTGCCATCTCAATTGACACTCAAAGTCTCGTGAGGGAGCGAGCAGACCATCAATCATCACACGCACGCTCTTCTGGACTGAAGCTGCCTTGTGCTGTACCACAAAAATCCACGTCTTCTGAATGAGCTGCAACTCAACTCAATTTTTTTTCTTTCTTCGCTTTGACTTTTTTTCCGCTTCTTGAATTTTGTATAGTCACACTTCATCGTGCTCATCACCTTCGATCTCACTCTCATCCTTTCTTATTCTCACTCACATCACACCCGCCTTCATCTCTCTCACTACCACCACCAACATCACCTCCGTCTGCCTTGTCGACATCCTCACCTTCGCCTTCCGCTTCAACACCGTCACCATTCGAACCCTCTTCGCCACTTCGTCTCTTCTGTCCACCGCCTATCATCCTAAACTCCACACTCAACTCCCGTCCTTCCGCACGACTTCATCTCCTTCCGCCTTTGGCTTCCTACCTGGAAACCATCTCGTGGCGCCCTTCCGTCCTATCCCGCATAAACACCTCATCCGCATATTCTTTTCCGCCCAAAATGTCTGCCGCTTCCGCTGCCGAGACCAAGCCTGAGGCTGTCGCTCCCGCCGTCGACGCCTCGGCCACCTCCCCCTCCGCTCCTGCTGCCGATGCTAACACCGTCGCTGCCGACGACAACGCTGACGGCGCCAACATCGACCCCAACGCTACCCTCCAGGTTCGCGCCCTCGTCTCCACCAAGGAGGCCGGTATCATCATCGGCAAGGGTGGTGCCAACGTCGCAGAGCTTCGCGAGCAGACTGGCGTCAAGGCCGGCGTTTCCAAGGTCGTTCCCGGTGTCCACGACCGTGTCCTCTCCGTCACTGGTACTCTCACCGGTATCTCGGACGCCTTTGCTCTCATCGCCAAGACCATCCTCGAGAACCCTCTCAACGCACCCGTCCAGGCAGACGGCTCCCCCGCCGATGCGGCTGCTCAGACCACCTCGGTCCGCCTCCTCATCTCGCACAACCTCATGGGCACCGTCATCGGTCGTCAGGGCCTCAAGATCAAACACATTCAGGATCTCTCCGGCGCTCGCATGGTCGCCTCCAAGGAGATGCTCCCCCAGTCCACCGAGCGTGTCGTCGAAGTGCAGGGCTCCGTCGAGGCTATTCGTGTCGCCATCCACGAGATCGCAAAGTGCCTCGCCGAGGACTGGGACCGCTCCCAAAACGTCGTCCTCTACCAGCCTGGTCAGGGTGACGGCCCCGGCATCCTCGCCGCAGGTGGCATGGGTGGCCTTCAGCAGCAGGGTTCGCGTCGCCAGGGTGGCCCCGCTTACCTTGCCGGTGCCATGAACAACATGTCGCTCAACTCGAACGCAAACGGTGCCTTCAACTCGAACCGCCGCGATGCCGCAGCTGCAGCCGCCGCCAGCAACACCAACAGCAGCAACAACAACAACGCCGCCGGATCTCGCCGCACCGACCCCAACGCAGTCGTCACCCCCGGCGGAGGCCTCGTTGCCGGCGCCACGACCAACTCTGCCACCGCTGGCGAGCCCAACGCCTCGGCTCCTCCCCTCGTCGACGCCGCCAACCTGCGCACCCAGAACATCTCGATCCCTTCCGACATGGTCGGCTGCATCATCGGCAAGGGTGGTTCCAAGATCACCGAGATCCGTCGTCTCAGCGGCTCCAGGATCTCGATCGCCAAGGTTCCGCACGACGAGACGGGCGAACGCATGTTCACCATCCAGGGCACCCCCGAGGCCAACGAAAAGGCGCTCTTCCTCCTCTACAACCAGCTCGAGACCGAAAAGGAGCGTCGCCAGAAGCAGACAAACGCCGGCGGTGCAAATGGTGGCGCCGTCGACGACGATACCCCTGCCAACGCCTCTGCTGCTGCCACTTTGGCTTGAGCAAAAGTAAAAAAAAATAGGGCCCGAGAATTTCGATCTTGTTCGTCTTGTGCGCAATCTTGTGCGTCTATCCAGCGTATCCAGCGTCACAATCAGAAACTATGCCCTTCAGCACTATTCCATTCGGTACTTCTTGGGGGTTCGATGTCGAAGCAGAGAAACAACCGTTCGGGGTTTTGGTTTCTACGGTGTGAAAAGCAAATAGCGAAAACACACAGACGAGTGTACAATGACTTTTTTGACTGTTTGTGGGATGTGTGTGTCTGATGCTTTTTCTGAACTGTGGATTGAGTGGCTTTGAGTGTTCGATGTTGCTTTCGGGGAGAACGTTGAGGGTTGATGAGGGGGTGGGAGTGCGGGGGTTGAGGATGGAGGTTTCGGAAATCGGACACGATGGTTGGGGAAAGTGGAGGCTTGCGGTGGGGTTGTGGTTTTGAGAGCAGATCTTCTTGGCCTGCTCTATCTCTATGTCCATATGTTCCACCTACACGCTCGACCATCATGACCTCAATACGACGTATCACGCGCATCACACAACCGCTTCGACGAACATTCTCATCCACATCATCGCGGTCCTATCAACACGTGCTGTACTTTGGAAATCTTTTAGGCTATCAATCGATTGATCGACTGGCGAAGTTTTCGAGGACGTGGTTGGATAGTGTAGGGGTATCTGGGGATGTAGATCGGGGGTTGAGGTATGAGTGTATGAGTAGTGGAGTGGGACATGTGTTGGTAGGGTATACGTTGTTGGATACAAGACTGGATGGGAGATCTCCTCGACAGACATCTGAACAAGTATCGCTTCATGGAGCAGTAGAACCGGCGGAAGAAGAAGTGGATGGTGAAGTGATACATCTCGACAACAAGGACACCAAGAGCAGCAAATCCAGTCAACCATCCAAAGTATTCGCTCTTGGCCGCAACACCCACGCACAACTGGGGTTGGGTTTCACCAGTCAAGAAGCTACGAGAGGCATGGTCACGGGCGAATTCGTTGGAGAAGGAGGTGTTTCCATGCTCGCCGCGGGGAACGGGTTCAGTTTCATCGTGACCAGCTCGAGCAAAGGAGACAAAGTGTTTGCGTTCGGAAACGATACGCTCGGTCAACTCGGTTCGAACAGCCTAGAAGGTGGGAGAACAGGGGATGATGCGTACGATGTTTCGATACGAAGTGGAAGAGAGCCGCAGCTGAAGCTTCTCCCACTACCAAGGGAAGTGCCGGTGGGGGGAGAAGGGGAAGAGGGATGGGAGGTGAAGAGCACCTCTGCTGGGTTCGATCATTCTTTGATGTTGGTGGAGAAGGTGGTGAATGGGTGGAGGGTGCAGAGGGTGTTGAGTACGGGGTTGAATACCGATGGTCAGCTGGGATTGACGGAGAAAGAGAAGGAAAAGTGTGTTCCGATCGAGCCGTTGATCGAAAGAGGCTTCAGAGAGGTTCCCATCGCTCTATCGCCCAAACCGGTCGAGTCGGATAGACAAGCAGGAGCGGAGATCGTCCAAGTGGTATGTGGAGCGGATACGTCCTACGCTCTGACAGCAGGAGGAGATCTTTGGGTGTGGGGGAACTCGGAATACGGTCAATCCTTCGCCGGGATCCACGATCGGATCGTCGCCCCTCTCTTCGTTCCCAACCCCCTACCGGACGCCTACCGCGATCACAGCTTCTCGTTCGACCCACTTCACCCACCAAAACTCCAGAAGCTGGTGGCAGGCGGATCGTTCGCTGCCATCCTCGACACGCAAGGCCGAGTCTGGGTCGTCGGATACGGTCCACGCGGTCAACCTGTATCCGACTCCAAAGCGCAATGGTCTTCCTTGTCTCTCGTCGAGTTCCCTCCTGACATGGTCGTCGAAACCCTCTTCAGCGGCCTGGAATACCTCATCGCCACAGCCCGCTCACCCTCCTCCCTACCGCAAGTGTTCATATGGGGTATCCCACCACGATCCGTCTCCACCGAACCCATCGTAACTCCTACGCTAGTCCCGTTCAGCATCCCCAAGACTCCCCGGCAGAAGTGGCTCGACGACAATCCACGTCTCAAGCAGAAGCAGAGGGAAGAAGCGATCGACGTGGCGAAAGTCAAAGTTCAGGCAGCCGCATGTACACGGGAACACCTGCTGCTCATTGTCGACGACGGAGTGGGGGGCGATTTCTGGGCGGAATGCGATCATCCTCCGCGAGACAAGGGGACGGATGTCACGCTGTAGAGACGGTCATCAACAGACAGTGGGCATTGATTAACGGGATCCATTATCTAAGGAAGAAATTGTCATTGTACAAGAGCCCGTCAATGCTGGTGTCAAGGTGGCTGCGGATCGTCAGAAGAGGACGTTGCACGAGCTTGTTGCTGATCGAACTGTTGGTTGATACGCTCGGCGTTGCGCCACCAGAAGCGGGTGACTCTTTGTACCCCAGCGCGAGCCTGAGACATGGCATCGGTGGCAGCCTGCCCACCGTGTGACACGGCAGTTTGAATGATCTCATCCGCTTTTTCTGGGCCGATGTCGACGGCGGACGTCTGACGGCTATTCTTCCAGCGCCGCGTCACGTCGAGCAGCTGATCGTCTTGCAAGACCACAGTGCGGGTCACGTCGACGAGCTGCGATACGTGCATGAGGTTCTGCAAGTTGATTTCAGCCGAATCGAGATGGATCAGGCTCTGCTGGAAAGTGTTGGGGACCCTCGGGGCTGGGAAGAGATAGATGATGAGGACGAGGGCTGCAGATGCGACTTGACGCAGGATGTGCAGGTTGGTATGCCAATGGTTGAAACGGGAGAGGTCCGCGGTGACTTGGCCAAACTCGAAGATGATGAGCAGCTCGATAACCAGCATCGACGTGAGTACGACGAGCGATGATGTGCGCCACCCGCTCCGGTCCGCTTGGAAGCTTCTGCCACTTGCGTCCGACGCCGCAGGTTGTGGTGAAGAGCGGAGGGTTAGTCTAAATAGAGAAGCAGCTTGTCGAATAGCAACCGCCACCGAGTCGTCCGGATGAGTGGTGAGCAGACCGATCCCCAGAATACGCCAGGCGTACGCCCATAAAAGGAAGGGGACGGCATACAAAGTGTAGTCGTTGGCCGACTTGCAGAAGGTGCAGTCGACGAGCGGACGGGATCCAAGGAGGAGGTACATACGCCTGGCTTCGTAGCTCGAAAGCCTGGATACGAGCGCTTGCAGCTCGAGGAGGCTGGACTGGGAGAGGAAGCCGATGGGCAGAAGGTCTGGCGTGGTGTTGATGAGATTGCGCAGGGTGGTTGTGGGTATTGTTATGGGAGCCTTGTAAGCCAGAAAGAGGTCGGGCTTGTATCCACCGCGAAATAGATCGATGTGAAGAGGTGCAGGGCTTTCGTTCTCGTGAGTCGAGCTGAGAATGTTGAGGACGGAGGCTGGGATGAAGATGTCGAAACCGTAGCGAGCGGAAACGAGGTTGCGGAAGCTGACGAACAAGAAGAGGGACGCGACAAGTGTGACTGCAGACGAGAAGGGAGATGCGAATGGAGTCAAGCGTGCGTATGACAGAAAGCCTGGTACCGGATGCTGTGTCGCGCTTGCATTGCGCGACGTGCGTGCGTTCACAGCGAGATGTTGCGCCTGTCGTAGGATGGGGGGCAGGAGCACCGCACCGAGCACGAGGTAGGTGCTGAGATCCGTCATGGCTGCGAGAGTGCTCGTCAAAGTCGACCGTTGGCTATCTTGAGTGGCGTTGCATGACGGCTCCGTTCGATTCGATTCTCGTTCGTCTGGTGAAAGGGCTGTCGTTGTCGCTGTCGTCGTCGACGAAGGAGAGGAAGAAGAAGAAAAGGAAGATGAAGCAAAGAAGTTTGTACGGTCTGTGTGTCGTTCTTCCAAAGTGTTGGTCTCCCGGACTCGGCACTTCTGCACTCTCTCTTCTCGGCACACGTCGTCGCATTGTTTCGAATTTATTTGCGAATCACAAAGCGAGCTCTAACAAAAATTGCTTTGCCCGGTGGCTATGTTAAGTCCCTCGGCCAAGCCAGAGCGAGCTGTCAAATAGGGAAATCGACATGTCTCGTCCAACCTGACAGCCTGGCCTGGCTACCGTTGCACCACTGCAGCGACCCCACACCACCTGGCGTCAGCGTCCAACTCTACCAGACAGCTTTCCAACATGCGGCCTGCCCGTTCAGGATGCAAGTCGCTCTTCGGCTCTTCTTCTTCCGTACCTTGTTTGCGGTAGATTCTACATCACTGGCTAATGCTTGCGTACTACGCAGCCAGCGCCAGATGACAACCTGTGTTAGCAGCTAGCTCAAGCGTGCCTCCTCGTCATTCGAGTCAGATTCCACAATGAAGAGCGCTCGGTCAAGTGTTCGGTCCAAGCGAAAGGATCTCGATCTCAAGAATAGATTCGAGTGCGTCTTGCCTTCCTTCTCCTCTTCTTCCATCCAAGGCCCGGCGCCTTTCATCACCATTCCGTTTCTTTTCTCTTCATTTTGCTACTACATTCAACGCCCAAGGGCGCTTTCACAACACGATCTTTACTATTTAACAACACAAGAAGCTGTAACGACTTCTGGAAGTCGTCTGAGAAGGGTGCTAAGCTGTAGGACGATCACATCGACGACGGATACGTTGGCATGCCACGCTTCAGGCCGAGGCCATCCAAGAAGGCGCGCCCACCACCCGGCGATTCCGTGCGCAAAGGGATGACCACCAACGGCAGCGGCGGAGGGAAGAGCGTCGAGGTTGAAGGACATGCCGCTTCGAAAGGCAAACAGAGGGAGGTTGCCCCCAGCGGCCTAGTCGCGAGGGCCGAGTCCACCTACGTCCCCTTCATTCCAGGTCTGATGGTTCCCAGCTCTAGTGCGGCCTCCTCAGCCACTGCATCACCGACAAGCGTTGCATCTCCTACCTCAAGTGCGGTCAAGGACCCCATCACCACGATTCATCACAACACTCCGCTCATACTGTGCATCGTCATCGGCGCAGTCATCATCACAGCGACGCTATCCGTCGGACTTGCCTGGGTCCTACGTCTCGCCTGCTGTGCGGGTGAACGTAGAGCCAGACGCAAGAGAAGACTCGATCGTTCAACATGGAGTCCATCCGATCATGCGTCCAAGCTTCGCGCCGACGAGATGCAGGAGCGCACCTCTTTGGACAGTGTCACCGTCAGCGGCGATGACGATCTCGAGCGCAAGGATGCCAAGATCGACAATCTGTTCACGGACACGGACAAAGGCGAGCAATTCAACCCCGACATTCCGGTGCTCACTTACGCCGATGCAGGAGCAGCTCATGGAACTCCTGTCAGCACCTGGAACGGCAAAGGCTGGACTCTGTTCGATCCTCCTGTCGCAGCCATCAAGAAGCCAGAGCCTGCCGCCACTGATCTGCCGTGGAACAGTTTGGGCGGCGGCAACTACTCAGCTGCACGCAAAGAGCTTGCGGATCAATATGTTGGCGGTTTCACCTGGCCCGCCTCCGTCGAGCGCCAACCTAGCTTTATTGAGCGTCTCGTGCAGAGGCATCATCAAGCTTCGGATCTACCCACAGCTGCGACTCTGCCCTATCCTTTCCAAGCCAAGTCCACACAGCCCGCCTCTCGTATGGCAAGCTTGGGTGGAGCAGCCAATCGAGCCGTCATGAACATGCTTCCTGTCACCTTGCGCAACGCTGCGACAACGGCTTCGCGACAACGCGCCACGCGAAAACGCTATCACGATATGCAGCCGTACCTCGACAGTGACTTTGAAGGTACCATCGGCGGCAAGGATCGAGAGCTGCCGATGGCTCGCCGTCTACGACGCACCGAGGAGAGGATGGCGGTCGACTGGACCACCGAAGAGGAAGGAGAGTCATCTCCTGCGCGTGAGAGCAAGAAGCATCCTCTCGAATCTGACCTGCAGACGTTTGCCAGAGTTCAGCCGGCGTTGATCGCCTCTCCCATGGTGGTGGTCGAAGGAGGCAAAGCAGCGCCACAATTCACTCCTGGAATGGCAGGGGTGGGAGCTGTGTGGTCCAAGAGAGGTTCTTTCGCCTCTTTGCTTCCAGAGACGCAGCAGTCGATCGTGGCCGGATCATCCGCGAAGCCGACCCAGCTGCCGAAAGTGATCGAGCCAAACCGAGCCTCGCTGCTTCCCTTCCCGGCCTTGGAAGGCGATCGACGTGGACGGCTGCTCGGAAACGTTGGACGCTGGCTTGGACAGGTGACCGAGGCAGGTGAGATTGCCGACCCGTACACAGCTCTCTCGCCACGACCCGACCGCCGGATCACCAAGAACGGCAGTCTGCGCAGCGACTACACTTCTACCACGCTCGCCGACTCTGCTACAGCGACCAATTCCGAAACGCACGTTGACGCAAGAACCAGCACGAGCGGCGCGGGCAAGTCGGAACGTCTGCTCGAACGTGTCGATGCGGATCAGGCTGAACACGATCGTCAACAACGCCGACTTTTGAGGAAAGCGCGCATGTTCACTCCGGCCGCCAATGTCAACGAGGATGCGCCTCAAGACGTCTCTGGAATGGCGAAGGAGGATACCGCTCCGGAAGAGGTGAGCATCAGCCGTGCTGGCAGCATTCGACCTCAGTTCTGTGCAACGACCGATCTCAAGAGCTGGCTGGAACCCAACAAGGTGTCGACCACCCACGGGCTCAAGGTGCTCGAAGAGTCGGAAGCTGCTAGCAGCGTTGCTGCCGATCCATTCGCTTCCGATGTGGAGCGCGCAAAGCCGAGAACTCCTGAAGCTCGTACCGCCAAGAAGCTGAGGTCCTCGAGCTCCAGAGACCAGCTGCGCAAGAGCGCAAAAGATGCCAGCCGACAAAAGCGCGCGAACCTGCGACCTGTCAACTCGGTAGTCCCGGCCAAAGCGGGAGGCGAGCCGCTTTCGTCTCGCTGTCAGAGCTCGGCAGCGATCACGGTCGTCTCTTCCGTGTTCGACGAGGCATTCGCCGCCGAGTACGACAGGGTGAATGCCGCTACTAAGAAGCGGTCTGGAGCGTCCAAGTCGAACGACGATGCTAAAGCCAAGGCGAAAGCTGAAGCCGAGGCAGCGATGGGGGAAGCATGGAGGCGACGTAGGATGCTTTCGATCAGCTCGCGAGGTAGTCAGACAACGAGGTCTGCGCAGAATCGCTCTGCCGAGATCGGCCGATCTTTGTTGAGCCGAGAAGAAAGCATCGTCTCTCAGCCGAGCGTATACTCTGAGCTGACGGCGGCTTCGGACTACGCCTTCCAGGCTCCCATCTTGTCCGGGTTGTCACAGGATGCTTTGCCGAGTGGCTGTGGAAGCAGCACAGATGATGCGGTTTCCGAAAAGCAGGAGGTCTTGGACTCGAAGGGAGATGCTGTGAGGCAAACAGAGGTGGACACGAAAAAGCAGTCAGAGAAGCAGGCGAAGAAGGCCGCAAGACGTGAACAGAGACGCGCAGAGCGAAGGCAAGCGAAGATGGCTGCGTCGATTTCTGCTGGTCCCATCCCTGCGACCTCGGCCGGCCCAACGGCACCCATGGTCTCGCACCGCAGCGTTCCGGCCGATCTGGCTGGTGTCACCGGAGACGCAGAGGCAGTCAGGCGCATCATCAGGAAGCAACGATCCATCTCGCTCGGTGCAGTGCGAAGTCAGTTCACCACTCAGCCTGCCGACGTCTCCCAGCACGTTTCTGCCGCTCCAGACTCGCCTTGGACCTCGAGCGATTCCGACATCAGCGTCCGTCGTTGGGGCGAAGCTCGTCGAGACGACACCTCCCGCATCCAGACCCGAGCCAGCAGCGCTGCTGTTCGCCACCACCACTCGCAGTCCATCCCTACGGCGATGACAGACTTGGCGGCGAAGCGTGGCGTGCGATCGACGTCGAAGGGCGCGCGATCGAACAGCTACTACTTTGGCATGGGAGCAGGGGGAGACTTGCGAGACTTTTGTTGATCGAGCGAGGATTGTAAGGTCCATCATGATCGCGTTGTCATACTGTCAATTCAACCTCATTATCTTTTTATTTTCTTGTTTTCGATTGTAAGTGTGGTTATGAATATGGCATCACTTGGCAGATAGCAAGGAAGATCAGGGGCGCGGGACCATGATTGTAGCAGCCGCAAAGTTTCGCAGCTGCTTGAAGCGTCTCAGACGAGCACCGGCCTGATCGACACTCGTGAGCTGAATGAGATTGTGCATGTGCTCGTACGTCCAGCTGACCATCTTTTCCATCACGAAGAAGTGCCGTCTGAGAACAGACGGAGGTTGTTTCTCGACCGACTCTGGATGGAAATATGTGTGCAGTAAGGCGGTGAATGCTTTGTCCAAGTTCGACAGCATTTTGAGGAGGTCGTCTTCTGCAACGAAGCGAAGCAAGCGGCAACAACAGCGTCAGCTTGAGCGGCAAAGGAGATGAAGGAGGAAGCATCGCTTACCCTGACTCGATTGCGTAGCACGATAGAGGTCAAGCGTTTCGACAATGTCAGTGATGGACTTGGGATAACCTTGAAGCTGAGCTAGGCGTCCCGGACGCGGTTGATCGAAGATATAAGCTTGACGATAGGTGGATCGAAAATCAGTCAGTCTTGCTGCGTATGTTTGACGCTTGATAGATTCGCGCGGGTCTTCATGGGTCCTGACAAAGTCAACGAGGCAGGCCAACAAGGGCAGCAAGCTGCAGGATAAGGCGAGGATTAGGTGCTGAGGAGGCTTCTTCATGGCTGAAAGCGGTGATTTTGGGAGGCAGCCCGACAAGGAATCTGAGAGGGAACAGAAGGCGAGTGAGTATTCAGACATGTGCACAGCTTGAGTGCGTCTCGAGAGGCACGAGAGACATCACACCGGCTTTGTCTCAGTCGGTGTCACGAGATCTCTTGTCTGATCGTAGCTGGTCATTACATATGGTGACGCAAGCAAAGATCGATCATTCGATCGACGACCGAAACAAAGCATGCATGTATGAAGATGAGTTCGACAACATCCATGGGTACGATAGTCTTAGGAAAAGGGTAAGCTCAAGATGAAGAGCATGACGATTGCCCGGCTCACCTCTAGTCGAAAAGGAGATACGCCATGAAGTACAAGCTAAGAGTTACCTGCATTGCTTCGAGGGTGGCGTAAATTTCACAAGTCTCCGTACGACTCGAGATCTGACATCTCGACGGCGGGAGTGAAGAATCGACAAGAGATTGGCTTGTTGCGTTCTCCGTGGAAGATCCTGAGGAGGAGACGATAAAAGTCGCGGCAGAAGCGAATGATTTCGGGATCATATCGAGCGCAGATCTTGCAATCACGCCAAAGAAAGGCGTCGTCGTTAGGTGCCAGCATGATGGCGTGTTCGGCATAAAGGTTCTGTACAGCGCGGACGATGCGGAAGCGTTGCATAATGGATTCGGAGGAGAGAGCGGTCACGTTTTCCGGTCGCAAGTTTGTGCAGAGATCCCTGCGTAGCAGCTCAGAGAGCGTGGATATGTCATGACGTAAAGAGTGGATGCGAATTTGGACCGGCGTACGTGGAAACTTCTCTTTGCCCAGACGGTTGACCAGCTTGAACTGCGCAAATGGATCGCCACCTTCCACCGGCAGCACATTGTAGTCGAGAAGACAAAAGGTGTCGATTATTCCGCTGTACTTTTCTTGGTAGACCTTGAAGTTGGGACTATCCTGCGATCGATTCTTGGATGGCTTGAGTTTGTTGAGGCTACGGAGGGTGTTGTTGGAGCTTTTGAGGAAACGGTTGCCCTGCAAGACGCGGGAGAAGACGCTGCTAGAGCAGAGTCTGTGATCTACCTCATCGAGAGTGGCGATGGACGGATCGAGTTTCTCGCCCCCTCGATAGATGGTCTTGCGCTTGAGGGCTACGTGGACGGTCATGTTCGCTAACAAGGAGAGACCGGGCAATGTCGGGCCTGTGACCTCGGAAAGGCGGACGATATACTTTCCTTGGATGTTGTAGAAAACGGGAGGAGGATGTAGGTCAAGTGATAGCGGCAGTCAGCAGAGGTGCAACGATCCTTCGTTGCCTGGCTGAGCCGACCAGAGCGACTTCCCTTTGTTCCGCTGCGCACGGTTGCCCGGCAAACGAATCTAGCGCACTGGCCCACATTGACCCACCAACTTTATCTGCGCCATCGATCGGAGCGGAGCAGCCGACAAAATCAAACATGCGGTGGCAACGGAATGGCCGCTGCTTCCCCAAAGGGATGACGCGGATGATCCGCAAAGAGAGGTTGAACATCGAGAGTGAACAGCGCTGTTTCTCGATCTTCGATGGCGGGTTAGCAGCGCAAAGTTGACGATGCTTCCCCATCCGACTTTGCTTCATCGGAAAAGCGACGCGAAGTGACAAAGGCAGCCAAGACAGGACGATGGCCCAAAGTGAGTGTTGCGGGTGACATTTGGTAGAAATTGTCACCCTTCCAGCCGCGAGAAAGAAGTCACAGTCCATAGACACACTCCATAGCGACGCTTCGCCACGCCATCCCACTGAGTTCAGATTTGCACCATACGACCGATTCCAGATACGTGCTTGACTCACTTTCCCCCGGCGACTCAGTCAACTGTGCCATCGTCGTCGTTGACTCATTGTGTCTGACCGACAGCAGGATGGAGAAGGTGTACAGTGGGAGCCGGGGGTCTTTGTCAACCTCCACAGTGGCAGATGCTGTTTCACCAGAGTATTTATTTATTTTTCCTTCCGTAAATTATCGAACAAGAGCCGCGTGCTGCCTTGTCCGATTTCCGATTCACACACTTTTCGAGAAAAGAAAAAGTCCGGCTTTTTGGATCATGCAGCTGGAATCTTTTCTTCTTGCCTCATAGCAACAGAGTGCCATCACGAAAGGCGCCTCTCCCCTCGTTACAGTCACATCGGATCCAGCGACTTCCGAGGCAACACTTTCCTCCCAACTACATTCTCTCAACTGAGCACTCTCTCCAGCCTTCAAGCGCGATCATTTGCAAAACGTCTCTTCCGAAGCGCTTGCTCAAGTACTTGGCCAGTCCCAGCGTGCATCTTCTCATTGACATTCTCACCCTTGGCGCTGCATCACCCATCCGCTCTGATCACGCCCGATAGCGCAAACGACAAACTGTATGGCGCCAACGGCCCTTCCGCCCTCCGCTAGAATCGCATGTGGTGGTCACACTCACCACTATCCAAAGTAACCTTCTCATACTTTGGTAACGCTTTCCATCCAACATTGTCCATCGCTCGTGGCCTGTCCTGCAACTTCGCTACATCGGCAGTCAGAAGAACTGCGAAGGCGCCGCAGAGAAGCATGCTCGCCGATCTGCGCGTGCTTCACGTGCCATCGTCCGACACCAATGTGCTCCCACCCGTCATCCTCCAGCTCGGCGCCGACCGCTATCTTTTTAACGTCGGCGAAGGCACCTCTCGCTCATCCACGCAACGCAAGGCAAATCTCAGCCGTGTATCCAACATCTTTGTTTCGCGAGTAGGATGGGAGGCAATCGGCGGCCTACCGGGCGTGCTCATGTCCATGGCCGATGGCCAGCGCTCTAGCGAGTCCCTTCACGGGCCTGATGGTCTCCGCTACGCCCTCGCCACCATGCGCACCTACGCAAAGCGAGACATCATGAAGCTCAACATCAACGAAATTGAAACACAATCCGGTCTGCCGAATGCGGACTCAGAAGCACGAACAGCTCCCATCTTCACCGACGACAACCTGGCTGTCTATGCCGTGCCCTTACACCCCGCCAGTGCACTTCAACGCGCTGCCAAGAAGCCAAAGCTAGACGACGCCAGCAACATGCACGTTCCGACAGACATCCTCGACAAGATAGATCAGTCATGGCGCAGATCGTACTTCAATCCAACCTCATTACAAGGTGCAGAGGCCCAAGCGTGGATCCGCCTCGTCTCCGATAGCATCTTCAATGACTCTCTTCTTCGCAAACGCCAGCAGCAATCGGCAGCAGGCATGAGCGAGAACATTGCAGAGCCAGTCCCAGCATCGAAGCTCACCTCTTCCATCGACGACGTCGAGATGGAAGAGGCCGAGCAACCACACTCAAGTTCATCAAACCGTAACCGACTTCCCTCACCATGGCGTCCTCCACTGTCCCCCGCTTTCGTCACACGTCTTTTGCCTCGTCCGCACAGCGATACTCGGAACGTCTCAGCGGTTCGTGCTGATCCAGCAGAGGGTGGTCAGGCTCCCCTTGTCGCCTTCATCTGCGAAGCTCATCCTCAACGTGGCAAGTTCGACCCGGTCAAGGCTGCTGAAGCTGGCGTTGCACCTGGTCCCTCGTTTGCAGCTTTGACAAGAGGAGAAGACGTCACCCTCGAGCGTCCCGTATCTTGGTCAGCTATGCAGGCAGATGAGAGGAAGAAGTGGATACAGAGCCAGCGAGGCACCCAACGCGGTGCGAACGGCTCTGCCAGCAGCAGTCAGAAGCAGAACGGCAAGCAAATTGGCAAGGCTCAGGGCGAGAAAATATCAGCCTCGACACCCGCTGCTTGGAACGACCTCGAGCAGGTGAAGATCAAATCGAGTGACGTCGTTGGACCTTCTCGGGCCGGCGCAGTCGTGTTCCATATCTACCTGCCATCCATCGACTATCTGGACAGCCTGCTCAGCGAGGGCACATCCTCGGCCTTTTCTCCGTACACCGCACGTGCAAGTAAACAACTCAGCAAGGAGCAGTCTCGAACTCCCCATGCCATCGTGCATGCTGTCCCCGTCGATGTCCTTCGAGATGCACGCTATCAGACCTGGATGCGCCAATTCGGTCCCGATTGCCACCACATCATCGCCAACCAAGACGTTTGCGCCAACATGCTCATGTTCCCTTCCAGCGCCACCATTCCGCTCCGCCTCTCACAGCTCGACGACGTCATGTTCAAGGTACCTCAGTACCAGCTCGCTCCACGAGTTCCTGTATCAGCGTTGTCGAAAGAGATGGCGAGCGGTACAGCAGGTAAAAGCGACGCTCGGCTCAGGCTCGTAGCGGCTGAGGCAGACCTCGTCATCCCGTTGCAGCCAAGGGGCGAACCGAAGCATTATGAATCGGGCGCACCGGACTTTGACTTTGCGATCCAGTCGGAACAAGCCCACAAGCTCGCTGCGTTCGAATTCGACCACGTCGAAGAATCCGAGCAGCAGATGCAGCAACTTGCCAAGGCTAAGGCCAAGAACAATACCAAGAGTGGCGTCACACCTTCGATTGATGCAGCAGCAGACTCCGTTGGAGCTGTACGCAACATCCGCCTGCGAGAAGCGCGCAAGCAGGCATGGCAGGTCTTCCTCGACGTGGTCAACAAGATCAAGTCCAATTCTGCCGTCGGGTCAACGTCGATACCACCGGAGAAAGACATCCTCGTGACTACTTTGGGCACAGGCTCGGCTGCCCCGAGCAAGTACCGCAACGTCATTTCCACCTTGATCCAGACGCCTTCGTCGGGCACCATCTTGCTTGATGCAGGCGAATCCACTTACGGTTTACTCCGACGCAAATTCGGCTGTCGACGAGATGGAACTGCAGCAGAGAGCGGAGCGCTGCTACCACAGGACGTAGACGATATCTTGCGCGAGATGCGCGTGTTGTTCATCAGCCATATCCATGCAGACCACCACATCGGACTCATTCGGCTACTGCTGGAACGCAGAAAGCTACAGCCTCGACCTGACCAGCCGCTCTACCTCGTCGGCACCGGCTTTGTTCACAACTATCTTGAAGAATACGAGCAGATCGAAAAGCTTGGGTTGGACGAGGACGTGATTTTTGTCCTCAACGATCACTTGGATCACCACACGGGCGTCGACCCTAATCCTTCCGGTAATGACGTTCCAAGCGCTGCCGCAGTCAACGGCTATAGTCGTGGACAACAAGAGGCTCGTCAACAGCATCTCGCCCATGTGCAAGCTATCAAAAAGCTGACCGGTCTTTCGCATATCCACACCGCGCGCGTCGTCCACCGGGGATCGCATTGCTACGGTCTTGTGGTGCGACACTCCACTGAGAAATGGTCCGTCGCGTATTCTGGCGATACGCGCCCCGCACCGGAACTCATCGCGGCTGGCAAAGGGTGCACATTGCTCATCCACGAAGCCACTCTCGAAGATGGCGAATTGGAGATGGCCATCGGCAAGGGGCATTCGACGTTTGGAGAAGCGATCCGAGTCGGACACGAGATGGGAGCGCAAAACATCCTGTTGACGCACTTTTCGCAGCGGTACCCCAAGATGGCAAGGTCGTCGCTGTTTGCCTTGAGCGAGCAGGGCGAGAAGGACGGCAAGAACGTGCCGATCGCATTGGCGTTTGACATGGTGACTTATCCGCTGAGTCAATTCGGAAAGATACAGAACTATACGCCCGCGATGGAGGCGCTGTTTGCTGCGGATACCGAGGGCGACGAGGAGGATCAATCTATTGCGGCTGGTGAGGATGTCGGCACGATCAATGCAAAAGCGGCGGCTTCGAACAAGGGGCAAGAACAGCGAAAGCAGAGCAGTAAGAAACAGAGTAGCACGGGCAACGCAAATGGGTCGAGCCGAGCTGCGGCGTCAGTCGCTGCTGGTACGCTCGGCGTTGTGGCTGCCACGGACGAATCAGCTGCCAAGTCGACAGAGACTCAAGTTGCCAAGAAAGACAGTTAGTATCCATACCACGCTCTTTGCCTGTACACGTAGCCTGTCTGCAACTGCAATGCTGACGCTCCCTCTCCATTCATGCGGCCTTCCACGTCAGCAGACAATCCCCTCAGATCCGATGACTCGCGACGCTCGACCGAGCGCTACATCCGAAAGGGGATGAAGCCATGCGAGTGGCGCTACATCGGCCTGCGCCTCTCCCCCTCCCCCTCGAGCTCTTCGCTCCCCACAATCCTGCCAACTCTTGTGCTGCAACTCGTGCAGACGGCTCAAACGGCGACACTGGGCAACATGGGTGGGGCGTACCACGTCGACATACTCTCGACGCACGCATCTGCCGCTGACGGTGGGGAAAGCTGGGACGCGGTCCTGCGCGTAGACGCAAAGCACGGACAGGACCTAGCCACGTGTCTGAGCATGCTTCCGTCTCCCAAGCTGCAGGAACAGAATGTAAGACTGAGGATCGTCGGTCCTACCTCGGCGATCCAGACGGTGCAGAATCTGCTCAAATAGGTGTGATATCGACACACACACACACACACACACACACACACACACACACACACACACGCACACAAACTCTTGGAATCACAAACATGAAGCTCAGCAGAACGTCTTGTCCAAAAGAGTGTGGTTTCGAACTATATTTACATCGACACGACGTGCAGATTAGAGAGGCAGAGCATACCTAGAGCTGGGTACCGAAGACGTAATCCCAAACCTTGGAAGTGACGCCGAAGCCCAACTCGAAGTTCTTGTAGTGGTGCTCCAAGTGGTACTTTTTCATCTCCCTCATGTACTCTGGCAACTTTGTGTGGTGGAGAGCGTAGTGCATGCAGTCGTAGACGACGTACATGGTGAAGGAGCCGCTGATGATGCCGTTGGCGATGGCGTGGGGGAACAGCACGTGCGCGAGTTGGGTGAAAGGGTAGCTGAGCACGAAGAAGAGCAGCGGAGGCATGACGAGTCGAAGCCTGTCCATGGGAAGGTAGTGGTGCACGCCGTGGAGGAGGAAGTGCAGCGTGAGGAACGCCGGCTTGTCGGGGAGGATGTTGTCGATGTGGAAGAGGAAGCGGTGGATGGTGTATTCGAGTAGCGTCCAAATGACGACGCCGATGGCCCAGCAAATGGCAGTCTGAGTGAGAGCGAGGGACCAGACGGAAGCGTCGAACGAGGTGGGCTTGGTGGCGGCCTCGTACCAGTTGGAAGCGTTCAGCGGCGTCTTTGCAAGGTTGGACGCAAATTGGGTGGCAGAGCGGAAGAAGATGATGGAGGCGATAGGAAGCCACACCATTGGTACGACGTACCACGGTGTGCGTGTGAACATTTCGAGGTAGTCCTGATCGAAGAAACGCGCGGGTTGCTTGAGGTGGCGTGGCGAATGAACCTGCTCGAGGTAGAACTCTTTGGTGAAGTTGGCGCGGAGCATCTGAGGCATGAGCGCCTTGTTGAGGTCGAGGAACTTGTTCTGCTTGTAGTCTGATGAGTGATCTGTCTCCTCCGGGTGGAAGTCTGCGGTGATCTCGATTGAGTCGTCCTTGCCAGAGTAGCCACCTTTCGCGCTGCGCTCCTTGAGGGCCAGCTTCTCGGCATCGGTGGTTGGCAGACGACCGATGATGTATTCATCGAGTACTTCATAGGCCGAATCAGAATGAGAGTGCTCCTGCGGGTCGTCCATGATCTCGCCCATGTCCTTGCCGGCATATTGAAGGATGAGGTCGTCTCCGCCTGGGTGATCTTCGACGAACTCAGTGACATCGTAGACCTTGCCGCGGTGGATGACCCAGCAGTCGGAGGCTGTAGAATGCTTTGCAACGTCTTCGGTGGAGAAGAGCTGCATCTTGGAAGAGGATGCTGTCGCCGCCATCTTTCGTATAAGGGAGGAGTGAGTGGAAGATGGTGGTGAAGAGGTGAAGAAGAGACAGGAAGGTGCAAATCAAGGGTTTCGACTCGCTAAACACGCCACTCTAAATCTCGGAACTGCGTGCCAGCGAGTGCGTGTGTGTGTGGCAAAAAGTTCGAGGTGAATTACCGAAATATTTCCACCACAGCGTAGCGCGACATGCAAGCTGTCAGCAAGTAAGAGCAACACACACACACACACACACGCGCTCCGCTCTGTCAAGTTTCGAAACTCGAAATCATTTCGTCACACGGCTGCTCTGCGCTGCACTGCGCTGATCCTCGGACTTGACCCTCCGAAAGGCTTTTTTTGACGGACGCCGACTGCGAGTCGTTCTAACAAAGATCCCCTCCATGCTGCGGCAGAATGACAGTATCATTGCATTGCGCCTGTGCAGAGACGATGCTGACACTACCATACCACACCAAAGAGAGGATTGCTTTGCTGCACTGTTGTTTGAGCTCCGGCTTTGACGCCGATCTGAGCAGGAATGAACGACCTTCTGCGCAGGCGTAACGACAGGCTCATGTTTTTCACATTTTCGGCGATTCGCGTCACGCTCATTCGTACGATACATCTCCAAGCTATCGAGATCGCCGATCTTGCATGCCTCAATTTTGATCTCATCGTCGATACTTTTCAGGGTCTTTCTGCTCCACTTTGTTCCTAAGCAATGTTGACCGCTCTTGTACTCATCGTACGACTTGCTCCCATCACCGCCGTACATTCTCTGGACACATGGATCTATGATGACAAGCTCCCTCGTTCCCGCAAACCAAATAGCTTGAAGCTCTCGAGCATCGACAATGCAGCGATCCCAGCCGCAGCAGGATCTGCCTGCCGGCTTGGCCTATCCGCCAGCCCAGCATCCAGGTTCCACCGCGACCACCTACTTTGCCTACCTCCCGTCTCCTTCAAGATGGACCTTCACACAGGGGCTCATTGTCGGTCAAGTCTCCATGGTCATCGTCGCACTTCTGCTCATTCGCTATGTTATCTTCGAGGATTCGGCTACCGCGCTGGAAAAGGAAAGGCTCATGCGTCTCAAAGTCTCGCAACGCCGGTCAAAGCTGCACGCCAAATCCTTACTCCAAGGTGCCAGGCGATCCCACTCGGCAGCTGCATCCTCTTCGCTGCGCAAATCGCCACGAGTCTCTTCCGACACCAAAGCATCCATGTTTGCCAACATCCTCGACAAGACCGTCTATGACCTCTCGTCCCATCTTCCAGAGACCACCGATTGGCTCAACGTCATGTTTGCCCAAGCCATCGCAGGCTATCGTGAAGACGTACTGGCGGGCGGGGCATCAACTAGCTACCACTCTGGCGCCGACGCCGCCGCTCGTTCCTCACACCCTATCGAGCCACAAAAGGAGAGAACGGCTCGCGACTTGATGGAAGAGATCCTCAACCGTGCCTCTTCCTCCTTCCTCGATCCCATCCGCGTCACCGAAGCCGACTTTGGAGACGCATACCCCATATTCACAAACGCTCGTGTGCGTCCAGCAGATGACACCGGCCGCACACGCATCGAGATCGACGTCGACTACTCGGACCAGATCACCCTCGCCATCGACACAAAGCTCCTCATCAACTTCCCAAAGCCCAGATTCGCAGTCCTTCCCGTATCGCTCAGCCTCACCATCGCACGCTTCTCCGGCACCTTGGCGATCGAGCTCTTTTCGTCCGATCCCAATGCTACTGTGCTCCCTACCGCAACTCCCAATCGAGCATCTTCCGCTTCGCCGCCACGCTCGCGCCATCAGCTTCACTTTTCACTCCATCCCGACTTTGCCCTCGAAGCGTCAGCTTCAAGTCTTCTTGGGTCAAGAGCAAAGCTACAGGATATCCCAAAGATAGAACAGCTTCTCATCTCGCGCCTACGCGGCTGGATCATGGATCGATTCGTCTGGCCCAGATACTGGAGTCTTACCCTACCAAACCTTGTGCCCTCACCTTCTGCGGCTGGCGACCACGACATGCCTAGCAATGCCGGCCAAGGCCTCAATGGTCACCCCGACACAGCCTCTGTGGACTCATCAGGTGGTCCTGGTCAGATGAATGTCAGCACAGGCACCGAGAGGCCCGACGACTCTGTCATCAAGCCCGGCCATCACGAGTCGACTCGTCAAGAGATGCTTCACGCCGCTTCTGAACGCTCGTCTCAGGCTAATTCTCGCCCACCAAATCCTCGCTCCTCTACCTCCAGCACACGCATAAGCGGCATGGGCGTGCCGAGCGGCATCGGCAGCGTCGAGGCATGGAGAGCTCACACTGCAGGCGTGTACGGCCAACCGTCTCAGCAGCATGCCACCAGTCTCACTCAGGCTGCCTTGTTGCGCGCCAACAGCGGCGGCATAGGTGCGCCAACCCACAGTGCTCCGGGCTCCGACGTCCAGATCGAAGTACCTGGCAGCTTTCGTGGCTCAGTGGCAGGCACAGGTATCGGGCCCGCTTCAACCAACGGCGCCGCACATCACACCGGTTTACGGAATCGACCAGGATATGTGCAATGATCATCCACTTTACAGAGCAGCGCTTATGGACGCTCTCATCAGTCAGGACAATGTCAGCGAATGTGAGTATGTGCAAATGGAACAACGAGCAGGTGAGCTTGCGAGATAGGCAGATATCATCTACGGGAACGAAAATGGAACCGACAAGAACACAAGCAGCGAAAGGTATGATTGGTAGGTACAATTAACCCGCCTCTTCAGCACTTTTGCCACATCTTGACGTATTCAATCTCCATACCGCGCTGCTTCGGATCCTTGGGCCAGCTGGGCAGCCACCTGTCCTTCGACTGCCAGAACTGACCCGCCGCGTTCTTCGCATCGTTCGACCACGGCTTGTTGTCACCCTGACCATCCTTGAAGTAGCCGTTGGTGCCGCCGACAGCCACGTTGAGGATCAAGTAGAACTCTTGGTCAAACGGAGCCGCGTTGGCGTTTGTACCCTGTGATGACGACGTCGGCCATGGGTCGGATAGCAGCGTTCCGTTGGCCATCTGCGTCGGGAATCGACCGCGTTTCCAGAAGCCACCGTCGTCAAATTCGACGTCTAGGTTCCTGAACACGCGCGAGTGCTCCCACGTCCACAGCCTGTCTTCGGTCCACTCGAGTCCGAATGTATGCGAGCCTTGGTTGAACCAATCTCTCCACAGGTTGCGCAAGTGGGTGGCATAGCCATAACCGTCGAAGAGCGGGTTGGGTCCAAAGTGGAGCGTCGAACTCATTTGGTTGGTACCCTCGCTGTCACGTTTGGTAGGCACGTTGCCGCGACCTTCGAAGATGTCGATCTCGCCGGAACGAGGCCAAGCTCCGTAGACAGAGTCCTTGGGCATCATCCATACCGCGGGCCAGATCCAGTCGCCGGTTGGCATGCGTGCTTTCACCTCGACTCGACCGTACTTGATGCTGCGCGAAAAGTTGGTCATCAACCGAGCGGATTGGATCGGGGGAAGAACGACACCGGTGGTCGCGTTGGATACCACGGCGCAGTTGGCGTCAGACTTGTTGGCCGCTGTACAGGCGCCAGCAGCGGTGAGGTTGAGCGTGTAGCCATTGGTGATGGCCGCGTCTCCAAGCGCGTCGGATGTCAGGGTAGGGACAATGTAGAGCTTTCCGTCCTCAACAAACGAGTTGTTGGATGAGTCGGTGGTCCATTCGAATTGCCCGTTGCCAAAGCCGCCGGACTCGATCTCGTGGAACCAGATGTCCTTGTTGATCGTGCTGCCCTCGAACTGCTCGTCCAAGACAAGGCAGTACTTGTCCCTGGGGACGGCTGCATAGGCAAAGTACATCAGCAACGCGGCTCCGATCAAGCCGAGCGAAACGCCAACGATGAAGATCCAGTACGCCTTTCGGTCGGAGGATTTGCGCTGCTTGTCCTCCAGCCAAGGCTTTTCGACCGTCTCGCCCGGCCTGAGCACACGCTGTGCGAACGGTTTGCGGTACCTGAGCGCTGCATTGCCGAAGTATGAGTCGGTAGGGGCCTCAAAGAAGCCTGCTGCTGGAGTCATCACGCTCGAATGGCTGTGCACCGAGCTGGTCGCGTGGCCACTCGAGTTGGCCACAAATGTCTCGTAGTCTCGGCCATTGAGGACTGGCATCGATCCCAGATCGCCGGTCCATCTCGAGTCGGGATTTTGCTGACCCATCGGGTAGACCTGCCGGGAAAGGTTGGACATACTTCCAGCAGGACTGGAGACGTAGCTGGGAAGCGAGCCGCTGGGGCTCATGACCGGAGAGATCTGGCTGACAGAGTTTGTTCTAGAGCTATTCTGGCGGCTGTGAGACGCCAAGAAAGAGCCTTTCGAGACGCTGCCGGCCGGAGAGATCTGACCGCTTCCGTCAGGAAGGTCCTGCAGCTGCTCCATCTCTTCTTCCGCCGAGGCGCGGGGTGGCAGCACGGACGTGCTACTCATTTTGCGTTGGCAAGTATTCGGCTCTTGGGTTGGGCTCTTGTACAGGTCAAATGAGAACGACTTCTTGCTGCTGTTAGAATGGGACCGATTGCCGTCGAGGAGAAGTGGTTTGGGGGTCGAGGTGAGGTGAAGCGGATTGGGGGTACGAGATTATGAGGGAAACTTGATCGAAGATACAGAGCACAAATCCCATGAATCAAAGGGCACTCTTCGGAGAATCGTCAAAGTGGAAGTTCGGCGCTTGACAACAGCTAGACATCTCTGTGTACGGCGGTGACTATGGCGTAGCCACGTCAAGCACATGGATTGGCGGCGTCCAGCAGCCTGCATTTTGGATGACCGCCATTCATTATCGAGGATCGAACTTCTCACAAAGTCTCGGTCTCGGAGAAACGTGCCAGATAGGGCACCCATGAGCAGCCAGGGTCCTGGATCACGGATATGCATGGCCGGCATCAAGCGTAGATGCGTTTGCCGAGCCTTAGCATGCTCGGATACTGACAAAGAACTGCCTGGTCGCGATCGCTTCCTCGGCAATGAAAAGATTCCGAAGACTAAAATAGGCCCACTTTCTGATTAGTGAAACTGCGACGAGATTTGCAAGATGTTCCAGACACTCAGTTCCTGACAGCAGACCCAATTGTTTCGCTTACTGGCTTCTTTTCGCGCCGGAACGGATGATCGCTTCTCCCACGTTCGGAGGCGCCTTGCGCCGCGGATTTTCTGGGGTGTGACCTGGCACCTCAGGCTCAAAATCAAAAGCCGACACATCTGGAACGACGGGATCGTGTAGCAATCATGTCGGAAACAGGCAGCGTACCCATGTAATATCGGCGTTCTCCTTTTGTGGCCCCGTTTACAATCAAGTTAGCTCATCTCGGGCTCCGCCCTCACCGATCGCCGGTTTGACAACACATGCCTTCCGCCCTCTCAGATAGAGGCGGTCAAAAGCCCTTCGCTCTGTGTCGGTCAGGTCGAAATAAAGACTGCGATGCGCATCCTCGAGCTCGAATCAAGGACGCGACTTACATCGTTGCTTGTCTCTAAACATGCTAGAGGTCCTGGATTCTGACACGCTGTGACCTTCGAAGATAAACTTCTGAAACGGACAATGCCTGTGCAAGAAGGTCTAGGTGATGCCAAGAGACAGGTGTCCAACGATCAAAGTCGCACCGACAAAGGCAAAGACTTGCGCGGTTACCAAGAGGCACCTGGTCTCGGCAGCTCATTGTCGCTTGGTAACTCGCTAATGTGATGCCCGGCTTGAGTCGCGACACAGCGCCATCTGCCGAAGCATTCGTTTAGAGGCGTGTCGTTGCCGCGATGTGCACGGACGCTAGGCACGAACCTAACCATGGGCATGGCTAGGCTCTGCACTTCGATCTCTCTGCTCATACGACAAAGGAAAGCACTTTCGTCGCAAAGTCATGCAGCGCAGTAGCGCATAAAAGTTGGGCGTGAGATAAATGTGAAACAATCCGAACCCAATTCTCGCCACGTTGGTTTGGGTCGATAGGGGATTCGTAGCCCTTCATCGCCGCCCCATTTCAGGCTCGATTTGACACAAAATTGGGTGAGTCTGCATAGCCGAGCGAGTCCGGAGGCCTCGTCGTCGCATCAACTCGAGGGCTCGAGCTCACGAGATCATGGGAACAGCTCGTGATATGGGACCGGGACTGCAGAGTTGTGGGCCCGACGGGCCCGATCATTCTCAGAATAAAGTGAGACGATCGGGACAACCCAATTTTATCAACTGCTTCCAAATCCCGGCTAAACAAGTCTATTGTGCCCTCAGAGACTCACTGTTTTCTTTTTCTACAGTAAATCCTTTTTGTACAGTGTAAAGTAGAAAACCTGTGAATGAATAACTTTTCTATTTCCCGGTCTTTTCATTTAGGTGCGCAGTCTTCTCTGATCGGGGTTGGAGACAGGCCCGAGACATACGACTTCTCCTAACCGTGCCTGAAAAATTGAATGTACGCTTCCCTTCGGCAGCTCGTTTGCGACGACGCGATGGATTCGGAGTTACGATGAGCAGATTTATCGGATCGACAGCAGCGCAACGCGTTGTGGGTGTCAAGGAATCGTTTGCGCGATAAGCGAGAACACTCGCACTCACCATCGCTGGCACATCCGTCCTTATTGACGGCGGCCTTGGGCGAATGAAGTTGAACTTTTACGTAACGATTGTAGCTGGCGACAAGCGCTTCGTATCCTACTGTCCGTCAGAGGATCAGTGCGAAGGTGGACGGACCGAGTGTTGACATGTGTCGGCTCTCATGAACTCGGATGTACAGCCAGTTGAGGTCTTGTTCCTGCAGTCGATCTCGGTTCGGCGTCTCGTTCTCACCTTAGCATGATTTTGAGAGCGGCACAGCGGATCGGTCGTTAGTATCTCGCTTAAGAGCAGATAGATCCATTAGCCGAATTACGCCCAAATGTGATTTTCTGCTTGTGGCATTTGTGTGGTGTCTTGATCCTGCAGTTGGTCTCGCTTGCCCGTCTCATTCTCTTCTACACATGATTTTGACAGCGGCACAACCGATTTCCGTGCAGCGTCTTCTCGCTTCAGAACAGATTTGTTTGCTGAGTCATTGTACGCCCAAGACATTTTTCTGCGTGTGGCGCCTGTTTGTTAAAATGCCACAAAAAGGAAGCGCGCGGTCGACCGATTTCCGCAGTACCAATTTCTGGGTTTTCGTTATTGCGAACCTAGCGACGCCTTCCACGCCGACGGAGCTCGCGAAGTATCGAACCCTAAAAAGCCTGCACAGCTCAACCACACGTTAGCTGACGAATCAAAGTATGCTCCAGTCCGCCAAGGCCGGGCCGCTTTCCTGCCTTCTGCGAGATTCAGCCCACAGTCTCGACAACGGAGCGAGAAATCTCACTCGGTGCACCTCTTGCACCAATGACCCAGCTTTCTTTGCAATTTCACAGATTGCCGCTCAGAACGGACCTGTCCTAATCGGCAAAGAGCAAATTATCTTCGAGCCTGTGTTTCTGCACTCTACAGCTGGGACGTCGGTCCGAAACTTCACAGAAACCTTCCTCATGTGATGAAGTCCAGATACAAGGCTTTGTGTACAGCTAAATTCGGAGTAGGCACCGAAACGGTGACTACGCCAAATGGTTCATTTTGTGCCTTGCAAAAGAATAACAGGAAAAGATTAGTAGCTCATTCCGTGCAAACGACCGGCACGAGGGCACCGAGTGCAAATTCTCCAACGGAACTCGTACGATGGCAGGTTCACGTTCGAAGAATGTCATTAGAGAAGAGCCGCAGATTTTCATCGACAAACGCACGTTCGAGAGCTGCGCTGATGCGACCGAGAAAGAGGAAAGAGGCTTGATTGCAGTTGCAGCACGTCGCGCAATTGCGACGACGATCCGAAACGGGGTACTCGTCAGTGCCTTCTCATACACACGCAGGAGACAATAGCTCCTTAGCTCGTTTCGAGTGGAGATAACTTCACGAGTCGTATGGAATGCCGCTCGTCCGAGATGAGGGAGGAAGAAGCATCGCGGTCCGCCGACAGGTTTGCTTATCTCCCACTAGACGATTTGTTCCCTTCACATGCCAAAAAGGAAACTTGTGAGCGTTTTTTTAAACCAAATTTTCGGAGCACCAGGATCTGGGTAGAGGTTCTCGCCCACCAATTCAGAAGAGAAGCCGTCCCCGAGCTCTGGATTTGCTTCTCGTTCGCAGTCTGATAGGATCTCGGTCGAGCAAAGGCACTTCAAGCCTGTCAAGATCACTTATGATACCTCGAGCAGCCTTGAACGTGCGGTGACCTATCGCCGTCGTATGCGATGTAATGTGTGCCCCGAAATGGCGTTAGATAACCGCGACGTTCTCTTGCACCTGGGCACTCCACTTGGGAGCTTGCTTGCCAGGCTCTCAAGCGCATTCAGCATTCGGACTGGTGCCTGTCGTGGGCTGAGGACAGGGGTCTCGAGCTCGTTTGCAGAATGTTCGTCCCTCCTCGATGTTCATCGCGCTTGGTCCCTTTTCTTTAAATGCGCACGACTTCCGTTCGGTTGTAGTTCTGGCGCTATACACCGTCCTCATCCTCAACCTCATCCTCATTCATAATCTCCACTGCCTGCTCGCAAGACTTGAAGCACCTGTTCTGAACAGTGGAAACGACCCCCACCAGGCGATCGCTTTCGGCCTCTTCAAGATCCGACACGGTCTTTTGGTTCCGCTGATCTGCGTCCAATACAGCAAATTGGTGTCGCTAACTGCTGTTAGTGCTCAAAATGTTAAGCTTCCTCCGCAACAACAAGAAAGAGCATCTGCCCGGCCGGCAAACGGCGGACTCGTGCGATTCGCCTCATCCTATGAGCGAGCAGCGAGGAGCTCCACTGACCGAGTACGCTCAGTCCCTCAACTCCGAAATGTTCGAGAAATCGTCGGACGACGATCTTTGGATCGATGCTCGCGATGGTTACCAAGTCATGGCGGCTCACCTCTGGAAGTCATGCAACCGACGCAGCTTCTTCTCGGAAAATCCAGAGATTCCAAGTGGTGTCACTATCCGCTTCGCCAAGGGCCGGTATGTGGTCTGTCCCGCCGAAGATGACAGGCTCTCCAAGTTTTGCCATGCCGTTGCCATCCTCAATTGCGAGGCTGCCATGACCATCACATCTCCTGTAGTCTCGGCCATCTGCACCCGTCTGGCTCCGGGTACGGAGCAGATACCTATCACACCCTCTCAGCACATTCAAGTCGTCGAGACCATGGAGCAGCTCGCGGGAGCGAGGAAAGCTCAACACGCTTGCTTCATTCGCCGAGAAAACGCCGTGGTGGTCTGGTGCGACCAAGTCGAAAAGCTCGAAGAGCGAGCTCAAGACCTCGAGGGAAAGATGATCGAGTTTATTTGGAAGAGCTCAGTCAAAGGCAACAGCGCTAGTATGCCTCCTGCTCAAGGCACCGCAAGGGTCGCCGAAGATTCCATGGGTCGGTTCAACCAGAGCCAAGCGCGAATTCGTTCTGCGTCTTATCATGGACACGGCATCTCACTCCACGGCCACGGTGCCCTAACACCATCTAGCGATCGCTCGGATCCATTTGCGGATCGCCGTGTTGCTCAGGACTCGCCAGCATCCTCTGCTTCTTCCGATTCGCCCCGATGGATCGCCCCGAATCCAAGTGATCCGGAGAAGCAGCTGCAGCCCGAGACCGAGGTGAGACAATCGAACTGCCAGGCTGCGCTCCAACATGGACTGGCGGTCGGACTCGACATCGTCTTGTGCTTCTTGTTCATCTCAAGGCTCTTCCAATACTCGCTCATCGACGGCCAGTGGAAGCGCATGGGCCTGGCGGCGGTCACCTTGTTGATCTTTCCGGTTATCTTGTTCTTCTGTGACAACGTCGTCGGAGTCATCTTCCAAATACTGGCTCCCATTCGTCAGCTCCACCACAACTCCCGATACTTCTCGGGCAAACCGCCTACCGGGATCTCGGGCCAATTGCCCCACATTACCATTCAGATGCCTGTCTACAAGGAGTCGATGGAAGGTGTGCTGATTCCAACGATCGAGTCGATCAAGAAGGCCATCAGCACCTACGAGCTCCAAGGTGGCACGGCGTCGATCATCGTCTCGGAGGACGGCATGCAGCTCATCTCTGAGGAGCAAAGGGCTGTTCGAGAAGATTTCTACGAGATGAACAACATCGGGTGGGTGGCCCGACCTGGCCACGGCACCGAAGGGTATGTGCGGAAGGGTCGCTTCAAGAAGGCCTCAAACCTCAACTTTACCTGTCACCTTTCCCTCGCTGTCGAGACGATGATGACCGAGACACGACCTCAGACGCCTGGAGAGCTTGCCCTCTGGACTGAGGCCGATGAGAACAACCTCTACGAGCGGTGTCTGGAGCAATGTCTGCCAGAGCTTCATCCACTCGCTCAAGCAAGAGGCAATGTCCGCATTGGCGACCTCATTCTCTTGATCGACTCCGACACGCGAGTACCAGAGGACTGCTTGCTCGATGCCGCGTCCGAGATGGTACAGTGCCCCGACGTCGGTGTTCTGCAGCATTGCTCGGGCGTCATGATCGTCTCGGACAGCTACTTTGAGCGAGGCATCTCTTTCTTCACTCGACTAGTCAACTTCAGCATCTCGTACGCAGTCGCGGCCGGAGACGTTGCACCTTTCATGGGACACAACGCCTTCCTCCGCTGGTCAGCGATGCAAGAGGCATCGTTTGTCGATGAAGAAGACGGAGTTCGAAAGATCTGGTCCGAATCGCACGTTTCCGAGGACTTCGATATGGCTCTACGTCTGCTTATGAGCGGCTACATCACTCGATGGGCCACTTATTCAGACAATGGCTTCCAGGAGGGCGTATCCCTCACTTGCGATGACGAGATCAACAGATGGCAGAAGTATGCGTTCGGCTGCTCTGAGCTCGTCTTCCACCGTATTTGGCAGTGGCCGTTCCGCAGTCCCTTGACAAAGCTCTTCCGGACCTTCTTGGGGTGCAACGCCCCCATCCACTACAAGTTTTCGGCGAGTTCCTACATTTTCTCCTACTACGCTATCGCCTGCGCTTTCCCTATGGCACTTACTCTCTACTTTGTCCAAGGATGGCTCGATCCCGTGCTGGTCCCTGCCTTCTTGCCGCCTTTCCAAATTTGGGTTGCGGTGGTCGTCGTCTTCACGGCAGGAGGAAATGTAGCTCAGGTTGTGGCTCGGTACCGTTCCAAAGCTGGAGGTCTCTTCAGACTCATTAAGGAGCACGTCATCTGGATGCCCTATATGTTCATCTTTTTCGGTGGAATATCTTACCACGTCTTGACAGCCCTCCTGTCACATCCCGTGGGGATCAACATGACCTGGGGTGCTACCATCAAGGACTTGGACGACAGCAACTTCTTCATCGAGGTGCCGCTCATTTTCAAAAAGTTCTGGAAGGTCCTCGTGCTTGCCGGTGCCACCATCGCCACTGTGATAGTGATGCAGTTGCCGGACGTTGTTCCGCTCCAGTGGCAGATTCAGGGGTTCTTCATCTACTGGCCGGTTCTTCTCTTGGCGATCTTGCACATCCTCTACCCCATCGTGCTCAATCCCGCGCTCCTCCGATTCTCGTTCTGATAGATTCAAGTAGCTTGCTAAATTGTCCCTCTCTGGTTGTATCTTGTCACCTCAAGCTCTTTGATGACGTTGAATTTCAGTCTGCGATGTTTTCAAGAGCTCAGCCTGCCTAAATTTGCCGTCAACGGAGTGCGTCTACGGTAGCTCGCAACGTGGCTCTCAATACGAACACTTCGACCCCTCTCGTCCAATTATCTCTCTTCCAGTCGGTGTTCGACAGCTAGCACGATCTTTCGGCATGAGACTCGGCAGTGTGTTTGGGTCTTGATGCTTTGCGATCGACGATGTAAGCAAAGCCTGATGCTCGGGCCATGATCATCAACGAGGCCCAAAGCTGTCATTAGAAATAATGAAAGTATCAAAAAAGATCTTCCAAAAAGCCGAGGCGAGCAACTTAGGCGGTAAGTTGCCATTGCGGAGGGTAAGAAACCCAGGTTCGCAAATGATTTGTCTGCTGTGACCTGCAGCACGCTATCCCAAGCCTTTTCGTTCCGGGATCTGCCATTGTGGGCTTGACGTCCTACTCTTTCCGAGCTGGGTCAAAGGGCAAGCCTGGACCGAAACGACACGCAAACGTTGGGACGGTGCTGGCACTGACGGGCTCGCAACGCAGAGAAGCGATTTACACCGACCGACGCAGATCTTCGATGCAGATTAGAAAAAAATATTATTTGAAGAATTAGCGACTTGAGCTCCGAGATATGTGGAAAAATGTCTCGGGTTCACGGGCTCCGGGAAATCCTGCAACCTGGATCCGAAGCTGTGGCGCACTAAGATCGACGACCCCGCGTGTTCGACGTGGGGTGACGTTTCCGCCTTGGTTAAGAATTCTCTCCCGGTCGTCGGAGTGCAAAGCTCTATAACTCTGTCTCGAGAAGCCAGTCCGTGCTGCAAGTAGCTCTGCGAGGCTTTGGCACAGATTGCAGGGCACACTTTCCGTTGTACGGACGCTTGTGTCATCGGCAAGATGCACTTCTTAGTACCCCCGTACAGTAGCCGCCGAAGCATCCAGGATCTACGCTGTCGTAGTCTGCTCTGAAATAGCAGGACACCCTGGCTGAATGCTCGGTCATGTACCAGAGTGTTTCGGAGCTTGAATTCCGCCCTTGTTTGATTGTTTGTTGCTTCGACCCTTCCCACGCCCTCGCATTGATCTGCACCGAGGCGTCGCAGCAAGGCCGTCTGGACTGCTGAGCTAGACTCTCGCCCACTCTCTGACCCGTGTCTCGGGTGCGCACATGCTTCATCCTCAGCAGGCAGCGAGTATTGCCATGAGGTCGTGGTCCGGAAGGTAGTCAAACTGCTGTCGCTAAAATTGAAGAGCTTCGTGCGTCAAAGTTGTTCGCAGACTCACCGTGATCGAGAAGAAATGATTGTGCACGGCTCTGCCAAGACTTCGCCGGTGGCGTCATGCTAGACAATTCCAGATCAGTTCCTGTACTCTTCTTCCGGGATGAAAGATTATAAATGATATGTGCCTGCTTGATGGGCCTCCGAAACTGCAATGAAGTTAGGATCTCTAAGCACACCAGGCAGGAGCGAAACTGCGAGAACCTGGTTGCTGTGCAACAAACAGCGGGCTACACTCGTCCGGACCGAGGTACGGTGCACGATCTGGAACAGAGACATTCTAGCGAGTCTCAACGGACACGTTGACCAGAGCATTCATCACCCCTCGATGCAAGATAGAAAACCGCCTTCCAGAAAGACCAGAGGTTCAAAGACATCATTTTGTCGACGGACAGGAAAGGTCAAGTTACGGCCAGGAAAAATAAAAAAAATTATTAAAAAAATCAGAGATCAACTGCGGCGTTTAGAGAGGAGATTGATCCAATTGGACGCATGTCAAAGTAGCGACCACCCAGGATCGTAATGGAGCATCAAGGTTGCGCCGCGCTAGTCCGGCAGAAACATACATACGAACTCTTGGCAAAGTCAGTCTCATATGTTTTAAACGCGGGCCCGAGCACGAGCCTATTACCGACGGTATTGGTCGGTATTGGTGTCTGGAATCACTTGGTCAGGCCGGAGAAGAGGAGCTGCGCAGGCCCTGCAGTACCTGGATACAGGCTCGATACCTTGTGGATCGGAGTCTCGGGAAGTCTGCTCGGGTCGTAGGAAGCTTTGTCGCTTCCTTGTCGACGAGCTCTCACGGCGGCTGGGAGCGGGTCGCCGAATTGATAAGCTCTCCTTGCTCATCGCTCACCTTTGCTTGGCGAATACCGTTGACGGCCCATGCTTCAAGGCCAGCTAGCCCCAGCTGCGCGTGAGGTGCGTTGCAATGTTGAGCGGCTGTGCTTGCGGATATTGAGCTACCCATTGGTCAGTCCACTCTCGCTAGTCTCGGACACGAGGCACTCAACGCTGGGGCACGGCGAGAAGACCGGCGAAACCACGGATGCCCGTCTGATCGGTTTTCAGCCCAGCACAGTCTAGACCTATTCCAAGCGGCAAGAAAGAGGGCAAGGCCAGAAGTATGATGAACCCGCAAGCGCCTTGAGCTTCGTTATGATTCGCGACACGATAGCACAGACAAGAGACTGCAGGCCCATCGTCTATATAATCGGTCCCGTTCACGTCTGATCCACCCCCCTTCCGTCATTCAACGAGTCGTCCTCCCTTGTTTTGTCTGGATTCCTTCATCCCTACGCAACCAACCGCTGCTCTTCCGCTGCAATCACCCTTCGAAGTCATCAAGATGGTCAAGATCACCAACATCGCTTTCGTCGCCGCACTCGGCGCCGCTCACTACGCCACTGCCTCGCCGGTCGAGGGCCGTGAGGCGCTTGAGGCGCGTACGTTTGGCCTACTGTTCAAACACTTCGACTTGAACCCCGCTGGCTGGTCTTGCATTGCTCCTTGGAAGCACGCTTCGCTTCCGGCCTTCTCGCTGGGTTGCTCTGCCCCTGGCATCCCCGTGTGGGACGGAGGCGACAAGGCCAAGTGCGTTTTCTTCTGGAACTGGTGGACCCCCTTCTGCCGTGACGGTAACAAGCCCAAGCCCCCGCCTGGCTCCGGCTCTGGCTCTGGCTCTGGCTCTGGCTCCGGCTCTGGCTCTGGCTCTGGTGGCGTCACTTGCTCTGGCAAGTACGAGCAGACCTACAAGAACTACACGACGGTCGCCGACTCGGGCGTATACAAAGGCCAGACGGTGGGCGCTGCAACGATTGACAACGAGAACTACCTCACCTACATCCTCACTGACTCGCTCGACAAGTGCTTGCAGGCTTGCGACCAGACCTCCGGTTGCGTGTTTGTCAACCTGTACCAGGATAACGCTTCGCAGTCCTCGGATGTGGACGAGCTGCCCCCCTCTGCTCAGTCCAAGTACACCAAGGGCAACCTCACGTGCGCCCTGTACAAAGCCTGCTCGGGCACTGACAAGGCAACCAACTATGGTGGTCAGCAGGACCCCACCTACATCACCGACTCGTCGGCTTACTGCAAGAGCGGCAAGTGCTAGATGGCGCTCGATGGTCGTTCCTTGTCCACCCTGTTGCCTCCGAAATATGACGTATAGAGAATGCTCGTGTCTCACCACCAAAGAGCCCCTATTTTTAAGGCCTGATGGTCGTTTCAGGTGTACGGGTTAGGTCAGCGCGGATCCGTATTGTGGCTGAATATATTTGTAGCACAGCATCGATGTCACCTTTCCAAAACTACCGTATCATGTGTGATCGACGACTTTGCGCTCGAAAAGGTGTCCGACCGTAAAACGTCTGCAACCACGCTGCAGGAACTGCTTTTGGCCCTCACATTGACACACAGCGCCCAGACTACCGCGACATCTAGTCAAGCGTAGATTGTTGTCGTTTCGGTTTGGGTTGGTGACAGAATGCTGTCTTGGCAAAGTGTTTACAGCGTCTGCTTCCGAAGTTCGACTCGATGCAAATCGTAGCCTTGAGCTCACCAGCCATCAGAGTCTTGTGCATCAATCGGTTGCCTTGATGTCGCTCTCCGTTCGCACTATCACGATGCCAGCGTCGAGATGGAATGCGCTTTTTGACGTTGCCGTACGCCGACCTAACATAGACTGAACTCGAGCAGTCCGACTCCCGAATTGTGTCGTCGGCTTGCTCCACTTTTTTCTTTCTTGTTGAAGCCAAACGAAGGACCCTGACACGACCACACCGACTTCTCCTTCTCCCTCACCTACGGCAATCCGGACAGCGCCTCTCCCTCTTTGTTGAACGGATGGCTCATCAGCCATGGTATTCACAGCTGATGGCAGCGGAACTGCGGAGGTAGCAGATGTCAAGCTGCTGCTTAGCCTGCTCGAACAGTACAAGATCCTGGCATCCTCTCGCTCTCCATCCGCAGAGCAGGCGGCAGACGGAGTCGATGTCTATCAGAAGCTGGAAGCGCATCTCACCCACTTCAGTCAGCGCCTGGTGCGCGATGCATCAATACGGGTCCACTTTGCTACCTCGCCCGACTTTTTCGCTGTGATAGAAGCCCTCGCCGCTTTCTTCCCGCTGTTTCAACAGAGTCAAGAACTTCGCCCACCGTCACCCAAGCTCCGAGATCAGGATGCCATCAGGGACGATCTCAGCGAAACGCCTGCCGATCGCCAGGACACGCTCAATCATCCGTATCAGCGCGCGTGTGGTATTGCAACCCTTTTTTTTCGCGTCATTCGCAATGCTATGGCAGGTTGCTCTGACGCCCAGGATCGTTTGTGCCAATGTTTCGACGTGCTGGCCCCCTTCCTGGACAATATTACGCGCTACCACACCTTGAACGATCCCGACGCAATGCTTTTAGCTCGATCGGCAGTGCAAATGCTGTCCAACCTCATCACCGCCAACCGCCACGTTCAGCGTCAAATGTGGCCTCGCATCGTCGCTGCCCCAAGGGAACATGACAGGCTCTCGCTCAAGTTCCTTTCATCGCCCGACACGGCGACGCAGGGTGCAGCGCAGATCTTGCTCATCAACTTCCTTCGAACACCCTCGTGGACTCAGGACGCTCACGAGCGCTGCTACGAGTTATGTACGTCAGTCGCAGGTCGGCAGCTTGTCGAATCGCTGCTCAGCACCTCTGAGAGCATCATGTTACGGACCGCCTCCGCGAAGCCAGACGAGCCTGTTCAGGAACAAGAGCCGGAGTCCGAGATCCAGGGACTCGAAGAATCACTCGGCTTCGTTTACACCATCTTTGCCACGCTCTTCGAACGTGGTTGCACTTCACTCGTCCTGTCTTCACTCGCACCGATTGACGAGATCTCTTCGTCGCTCTCGTCTCCTTCAGAATCTGATCTCCCGGTCATCTCAAGCTCGCAGCTTACTCTCCTCAAGCTGCTCGATAGCTGGCTTCACCTTCAGCAACAGCTGGTCGCCGAGACGGCCTCCGCTTCGACAGAGCAAGGCGCTTCTCCACCGATTCTCGAGTCTTTGGAAGCACCACCAAGCTTGAGTGACGTCGAAGCCAAGTTACTCAGAACAGCAGGCCTTGCAGGCCTACTAGACGCTTTCTTGAGCCTATCCCGCTTTGCTCGCAGTGCCATGGCGCGTGGGATAGCCAGAAATGGCACATCGCCGGATCAGCAGCCGCAAGATCGAAGGCTTATCGGCGTCCATCATGGCCTGCTTTTGCTCTTGCAGAGTCTTCTGTCCATAGGCATGACTGCCGACGGATGGAGTAACGAGCGCTCGTCGTCATCTGCGACTTCACACGCTACGCGAAGCTTTGCCGATGTCGCGCGTGCTCTGTTGTCAGAGATGCGTAGCAATCACGAATTCGTTGACGAGCTGGTGGAGCTTCTCGACCAGACGCACCAGTACGCCCCCGCGTTGTCTCCTTTCCGGCGTGCAGGTGCAGCGACCGACGGAGCAGATTCATCCGAAACCGATGAGCAACGGCCACTTCCGCAAGGTCACGCGCTGTCATCCACCGGTCGAGCTGCTCACGAAGACAAAGATGCCCAACCGAGCTACGGCTTCGACCACCTGAAACGCGACATCGTACGAGTACTCGGCTCACTGGTGTACGCGCCGACGCGTGCTGCCAAAAGTGATGCAGATGCTTCCTCGAGCGACCAGAACGGCGTCGATGCCAATCCGTCAAAGCATACGAAGGATCAAATCCGAGAAGTGCAAGACCGTGTCAGAGAAAAAGGTGGACTGTTCCACGTCCTCAACATGACGGTGCTGGACGAGCGTAATCCCTGTAAGTCTGATGTGCATCCTATGCGATGTTGTCGATGATTGTTGATCCGACCAGTACGCTTACTCTTTTCTTAAATTCGACACAGACATGCGAGAACATGCCATCTTTGCACTCAGATATCTGCTGGCGGGGAATGCGGAATCGCAAAGCCTAGTTGGTTCGTTGCAGCCGACGCAGCAAGATGCGAGCCGAGGTGGAAAGCAGCTACCGATGGTGTAGACTCAGAAAGGTGCAATGCGATGGTATTGTTAATGTGAGGGCGATGGCAGCGGACATTTAGTAAGCAAGAGCCCGTGTCGTGCGGCGCATCTGACTATCTTGCTGCCTTTCCTCGCTCCTGGTTCTTCTTGGCTTGATCGTCGTTAGACAATAGGCTCGACACGTCGCCTGACTGGACGGCGGCGAAGCGTTTCTGTATGCGCTTCTGCGACTCGGCCAGCTCCTTCTGTGCATCTGGATCAAGCGTGGCGGTGAGCTTTGGCATGAGGAACACCATACCCATGCCAACGAGACCGAGGATCATCATGGGCCCACCCATGCCGATAAGTGAGCCGATGGTCAGAGGCGCTGCCTCGGTAAAGTAGTCGATACGCTTGATGGAGTGGAGGATGAGCGGGTGGAAGATCGGATTCGCCGACAGGATCGAGACGAGTGATGTGCCACTGGAGGCTCGCCAGATCGGAGAGAGAGCGATGCTTGTCAGTGTTTGCCGTTGACAGTACGGAGGCTTGGGATGCCGTCGAGGTGGCCAGGTGGGCTTCGCTGCGACCTGATCAGCAAAATTCGGACTACTTACGGTGTAAAGATGCGGATCTGAGGTGCTTTGCCAAGCGCCGGGTCGAGGATATCGATGCGGTATTGCTCGAAGCTATGCGTCCGTGAGACAATCTCGAGCGTGTAGGCGCCCTGTGCCAGATCGCGGAAGATGAAGCTGCCGTCTAGGGCGACGAGTGTGGAACGATCTCGTCGCTGACCAAAAGTTGCGAGGTCAAACGATTCTTTGTTGTTTGTAGAGGCTGATCCGGCGTCATCAGCGGCTGCATTTGGGGACTCGGGCGGGATGGCGTGTAGGAGGACGCGTGTATTGGGTCCGAGGTTGAGCAAGTGGCCTAGCTCGGCGTTGGGTTGAATCTGGCCACGGAAGTCTTGACCGGCCAAGGCCGTCGATAACAAGGTGGTCAGCGCCACCAGAAGGAGCGATAGCATGCGCGAGCGTATCATCGTGTTAGTCAAGACCCAAGTGAGGTGAGATGATGAGACCGAATCGACTTGACGGCAGAGACGAAGATACGACGGAGCTGGAAGAAGTGTTGATTCCTGTGCACCTTTCACTTTTTGATGGTTCCACTTGACCGCGACATGCGTTTCAGCCCGTGCACGCTCACTGTGCCATCAAACATGGAAGCTTGCAATCGGGCCTTCAAATCGAGCAGATCGATTCCAGCTGGTTTCGTTTAGTCGATCTAACATCGGACATCTCCCATCGAGGTGTTCTTGCGCCTCATCTTCATCGTCTTGCCATTCGCACAGTCACGCATTAGCAGCGGCAATCCATCAGAGAAAGAGCAATTTAGCATCCTTCAACCGGGTACAATACACAATGGAAAGGGAGGGCAGTGCCCAGAACAAAAGATAGCAGCATCTTTGTCGCATACAAGAGTGAATAGCAAAAGGTAGGTCCGAGCCAAGATGCTTTGCATATCCAGAGCCACCTAGAAGGAACTACAGGGGGGAGCCATCGATTACGATTCGCCCGAGACGATCCCACCCGTGCGTGACGATCCCTTCAGTAGATACCGGGAATGATGCGGCTGCGGACTAGCTTGCAGTACTTGTCCCAATCCTTGCCGTACTTCTTCTGGCATGCCTCGTCGTCTCGCAGCTGTCGGTGCACAAGCAGGACGGCAAAGTAGGCGACGTAGAAGTACGGGATCGGCGTAGCGAAGCCACAGGGGAGCGACCAAGCCCAGGCCATGATCCAGTCGCCGAGATAGTTGGGGTGTCGCGAACGTCCCCACCAGCCCGAGGTCAAGAGCTTGCGTCCGGTCGAAGTGGTCATGTACTTCAAGTTCTTGGGGTTGGTGCCGTTTCGGAACTGGTTCTTCTCCGAGTTGGCTTCGCGGAAGATGTAGTATCCGACGAGGTTGACACCAATGATGGCGGCGGTGCCGGCGATGCCGAGGTGGACGGGACGGAAGGCGAGGTAGCGCGCCTGGAGACTGTACACGAACGGCACCCAAACCAGGTCGCCGACCGAGAGCATGAAGCCAAAGCCATCGGTAGTGATGTCCATGGTGGAGAAGATGGCCGACTCCATGAAGAGAGCGTCGGCGACGTACCAGAGGTGGAAGGCGCACACGAGCACCATGCTGTCCGTGACGCGACCGTTGAGCTGCACGTACTGTTGGCAGGCGCAGCTGATGTCGAGGATGGCCCAGAGGATCAAGCCGGGTCGGAGCTCGTTGAACGACTTGATGTCAAAGTTGCCGATACGAGGGTTGAGCTCGCGGCCGATAAACCAGTCGTACAGCACGTTGCCCGAGTTGCCGCCGAGAGCCAGCAGCTTGCCCTCGCCGAACGAGCTGAGGTAGCAGTAGACCGCCTGAGCGAACGAGTTGAAGAGCGCAGCAGAGACGAGACCGGGCCAGTGCTGGTAGAAAATGGTGAAGCTCTCGGGCCCGTTGTAGAAGATGTAACCCGCCGATGCGGCGACGACAAGGATAAACGTAGCAAAGGCGTTGAGCTTGTAGTGGAGGCGCTGACCGGTTCGGAGCTCTGTTCCTTCAAAGTCCTTGCCCGGTAGCACAATCCACGCGATCACCGTGAAGGCGTACCATGCTGCGTAGAGCGCCCAGGCGGTGGTGTCGAACAGGCTGTCCTTGACACCTTGAACAAAGAGGGAGCGAAGCGCATCGGGGCTTTGCAAGGGCAACGTGAGGTCGCAGCCGAGCTTCTCGGAGCAACCAAAGTAGAGGTAGTAGGAGAAGAAGGGCACCGTGAGCGAGACAAAGGCGGCGCCGAACGGTCCAGCAAACTCGTAGTGCTTGGTCTTGGGGCCGAGCTGCTCCTTGGAGAGCGATTTCTGGCTCATGACTGAGGATTTGCGTCGGCGCACGGCAGGCGATGAAGGAGTCGAGGTGGACGATGCGGAAGCGCGCTTGGTGGGAGAGCTACGCGATGAGGTGGATCGAGAAGCAGGCGTGGGTGTTGCCGGCGCGGGCGAGTTGCTGGCAGAGTCGGCAGGGAACGAGACGCGACCCCTAGACTTGCGCGGTGTTTGCGATTGGGCTCTACAAGAGTAGATGTGCGTGCGTAGGTAGCGAGAAGAAAGGAAACGCAGGAATGTCAGAAAGCATGCTCCTGACAAGGTTTGTTATATGACGCCCTAGTAGCTTGACCGTTCGGACGGAGAGATGCTGGCTTCTTTATCTGGTACGACTCTGATGCCAACCGAAACTTACCTTGTGGTGACCATTTTCGAAGACCTCTGCTGACGCAAACTGGAGCGGCAAGTGGTACGATAATCGAGTCGGCTTTGCCAAAGGTGGGACGAGGCTTATGCAGCTGAATATGGGCTGACTTGTGTCTCGTGCTTTCCAGCTTGACCGTTCCGAATTCCGGAATGCACACGCGAACGCGAAATGCTTTGCAAATCTTCGTGCAGCTGTTGATGCAGGTGCTTTCTCGAGGATTACGCTCGACTGGTGTGTGGATATCGTCGAGAGGTGCGGGAAAATCGCGAGGAGAATCGAGCCTGTTGTTGATGAGGGTGGTGGTCCGTCGGCAAGACGTAAAGCTGAGCAGATCGGATCAGTGAGTGGATGGATCGGTGGATGGATGGATGGATCGCGTACGCATCGGTCCAGCAAAGCATGCCTATTCTGGGAAGCCGCTTTTGACAGCCGAGATGAGCGGAATACAAACTGCCCAAATCGACGCGGCACACAAGGCAAAGCACACTGCTCAGATGCTGAAATCAGCGCTCTTCGAGGGACAGAGGAAGAGCGCATTCCCGCAGCGTAACGCCAAACATGCCACGACGCGACGTAGATCACACTGATCTCGTGCCCTGCCACTCTGTGACGTCGATCCTCGCTAACCTCGGCTTTATGCCGATTGATGGATTCGATCTAACAACCACTCCTTTCCAAACCACAATCGGCGATGGCGTTCCGCTCTCTGGTCGGCTTCGGTCCGATCGTCAGCTGGGACGATCCAGGGTCCAATGCCGGAATGCAATTGCTCGTGCTCCCTTCGTAGAGCAACTTCTGCCTTTCCGCAATCATCTCAAAGCTCGCAACCGTCTAACGGCGCCGAGGTGCCAACTCCCTCTCTCCGCTCCGCTCATTGCTTGAATAGAGATCGCAATACCCAGCATGCCACGAAGGTGCATTCGCTGCGGTCCCTGCCTCTAGAGCCAACCCCATAGGGCCACCTCCACTACCCCGCAACCACAACTCCAGAAGATGGCCGACGACGATGTAGGCGACGTCGACCTCCTCGAATGGTCTCACGAGCTCGATCGCTCCCTTCTCCGCTTTGCGTTCCGTCCCCTACGCTCCACTGTCGATCGAGAGCGAAGCGCTTCCTTCCTCTACAAGCTCGCTCGCTCGTCGAAACGTAAACAGGTCGGATTCCTCTTGCTCGACTGCGACGCCTGCACAGCTTTCTACGAAGGTGTCTCCCTTCGCACTCTCGACCGTCGCACCCGACTTGGCCAGCCACAGGACGGAGCATCGAATTTGGACGCAGATGAGGCTCGACTCGCAGCAATCACGAAAGCGATTCATCACGCACTCGACCCACACAGAGCGCTTGATACCACCCTCAAGACCTCTATAGGCCTCGAATCCACCCGCTTCTCCTCTTCATTGTCGATCAGCGTCAAGTCCAGGAACGATGCAAGCGACTGCGACCTCAAGACCTCGTTTGATCTCGACCCACTCGATCACGCAGCACTGGCCAACGTTCTGTCTTCCCACTTCGTTCGCCCGCTTCTTAGACTTGCAGCTGTGCTTGCTCGCTCAGCCTCTCATCAGCAGCTTGACGGCATTCAACAAAAGAAAGATTCGGCATTGAGCGCAACGGTATCGGGGGAATCGTTGGAGCTACTACGGCGCGCTGCCTTGACCCAAGCACACCTACCCATAGGACCTTTGCAACCGCTATCGATTCACGGTCAGGACAAGCAAGGAGTGCAGACGAGCCCATCGCGTGCGCCTTCGATCTCAACAAGCGATGAGTCCGATGACGATCTGACTTCTGATATGCTCTTCTTCGGCCCACCTGGTCTCAAAGCTCCTTATCCGCATAATGGCATCCGCCAGCCATTGCACGCCACGACAAGCAACGAAGAGCTGCTGTCGTCGCCCAGCCCAGATGGTGACCCTGAGGACGGTGATCGTACGCTCACAGAACGCTTTCACTCTCAAAATGCTGCATACGCCACCTCTTTAAACACGACAATCGACGGGACAAGGGGCAATACGGCTGCTGCTGTGCAAGAAGACGATAGTTCAGATACAAGCGAGGAGGAAGAGAGTCTCCCGATTGCCAGTAAGGCCGAGCGTACCCCGTCGTCACGGCAGCCATCATCATCGCCACAATGTACAGATCGACAGGCATCGGCAAAGCGCCAGATACCAAACGAAGTTACAGACGTCTCGAAGAGGAAGGCGAATTTGGACGAACCAGAGAGATTGCCTGAAGACACTCCCCCTCCACCGTCTTTCGCCCCAACATCATCGCAGATCAGCCCGTCCAAGGACAGTGCTTTGCGCAATGAGCAGCAACGTCGACGCGAGCAAATTGCAATGATCAAGCGAGGTCTAACCGAAGAGGAAAATCGATCCACACCGCATTCATCCACATCGTCCGGTGCTGCATCCAAGTCAGCCTCGACGACTCGCAAACGTGCTCGCTTCTGATACTTCTGCACTCGTGCTCTTCGCCTGTGGTCTCACCTCATCACACAATCAAGCTGTGCTAGTGTTTGTCAGCTCACGCGGTGAATAGCAATCCATATCGCAGTATCCGCATTGACCGCCGCACACTATGCATCGCTCGACTGTGAACTAAGATGACGACGATCGTGCGCCGCGAGACTAGCCCCGCTGACCTCCGCACGTAGTCTTAGAATGTCCCGAAACCCCTTCCGATTTTCTCTGCTACTGCCTCGCTGGTCGCTTTTCATGGTATCTCCAGCTTTCTAAGATGTCTTTCCGATCCACGTGCTCATTCATTTGTCAAAAGGAATGGTAGCAGGAATTACGATAATCCCGAAGCTGTTGCAAACTTGAGAATTCTCCCGGTCTGTACAAACCGCCATATTCAACCTTGTCCTGACTCACTAGGTTTCTAGCGTGGCGGTTCAGCATGACCAATGATGCTTGTGTGACTCTCTGTAGTTTCGAGTGTAGTACAAATCATCCTCAGGGTGGTGCTGGCCTTGCAAACAGTTCCCCAATCGTAAGCATTGATCGTCGAAAGACAGCATCAGCCTTGGGAGAGCCTGAACTTTTCGCTGAAACTCGGAAGACAGACTTCGAGCTCCGCACACTCGCGCTAACGCCTGCAGAATTCGAGCTCAGCAGCAGAGCCTGCTCGCTTGACGCGAGGCCCGCCACGTCAACCACTGAACTGCAGACCCTGAGGTCTCCAGCATAGCAATTCTCCACGTTTCGGAGACTTTTTCGCTTGTAACGCTATCAACAGGCGGCTGAAAGGGATGCGGACCAAGATCTGCGGTGGGGCAACTGACAAGCGTGGTGTGAGTAACACTGGTGGTCAAAGGCGCCAGCGACACCGCGTCGCTGCGATAGTGTGGAAACACCTTGTGTGTGGCTTGAACGCAGGTGAACTTCGACCTGCAAAGCATCACTTGAGAACGCTGTCCAGCCGGATTCGCCCTTCGCCTAATCGTATGTCGTGCATGGTGTCTGGAATCATTTCAATTGAACGTCATCACTTCTCAGAACTCGATGAGAGTTCGCCGGGGCAGCGTTCCAGGAATAAAGCATTCCAGCCAATCCCAAGCATTCTGTATCGGTATTTGCATTCAAGAGATCGGATCAGTTGTGCTGGGCAGGCGGGGTTCTCATGACACGCACGTCTAGGCTTGGACTTGGAGTGGTACTGATCTCGAGGGGTGGTGGGATGCCCCGGGCGGAGAAGGGCGAGAATAAGGCTGTCAACGTTGGCATAGCTAGCAGCTGATCGAGCACTGAAGAGCGTGATGCTAATGCAAACATCATGGCATCGCCCTGCTTCAAAAGAGCAGAGAGGCTTTGACTTGAGCGTGTCGACCAATCATCGAGTTTGCTGAGCGCCAATTTTGTACTCCAATCAGGGGCATAGTGATAACGAGATGCCAGAGGGCAGGCTGCGCCGGCTGTAGCATCTTAATCCAACCTTTGTCGTAAAGGCATTCCAGATGGCCTGGATTTTGGCGTTGATTTTGCCGCCAGCCCACACGGCAGGGAGAAGCTCGACTTTTTTGTAGTGAGGCGGTGACATCACTGCGGTCACGCATCCGTCAAGCCAGCCGCTGCAGAGCAAGCCCAGATGATGAGACATTGCAACCGCGATAGGGTCGGTGTTTTGAACGGCAACTATGCAAACATTGAGAAAGGATCCTAAGTCGAACATCCTTGCCCCTACATCTTAACGTTCCGATGGGCCAACAACAAACTATCCTTCCTTCACTTGCAACACCTGCACAAAGCAAGCTAGAGCATGAGTCACGATCGCGCCCACACATCCTCTGCATCGGACCAAGCCAGCACCCACGATCATGACCACAGCAGCGCTTCAGCTCGAGCCGCACTCAAGATCAACCGCCCATTTCGATGATAATGGCGCTGCAGACTTTGCCGTCGCTACCCTGTCCCACCCTGCAAGCACTCCGCCCGAGACGAACGCCGACCACTCAACGCTTTCCGAGAGTCACTCCGGGGTTCGTCACGAGCTGATCCGCGCGGCAGACAACGCTCAAGAGCTCTATCCTCCCAAACCCGCAGTTCGCATCACTGGCTTATTGGATCGGAGCCTGAGCACCTGCTCTTCCTCAAATGCGCGAAGGCCATCGCTGCAAACCTGCCTCCAATCCTCTGTGCATCAGCCACCATCATTACCGCAAGATGTGCCGATGCAGAGTTTGCCCTCTCGGCCGTCCGCCAGTCTGGGTCAAGAGCATGCCAGCGTAACACCATCGGTCGAAGAGCCCGCACAGCTTGCGCTTGCCTCCCAGCAAGCACGTCCTCGCATGCTGCCCAGCTTACTTGCGGAGATCAGCTTCATCATCGTCTGTTCCATGGGGCAATTTCTTTTTGCCTCCCTGTTGGGGAACATGACAGTCGTCCAAGCGTTGCTGGTGGACCACACCTTCTCCCTGCCGAAGAGCCAGGCGCCCTGGCTCAACGGCGCTTACCTCCTCAGCAACGGGCTGAGCGTCACCATCAGCGGATCCTTGGCTGACATCTGGGGGGCGCGTGCGCTGATTCTTGGCGCACTGACCTGGATGTGCGCTTGGTGCGTTGTTGGCATCTTTTCATTTCGGTCCTTCCTCCTCTTCTGCATTGTGCGTGCCATGCAGGGCCTGTCCGTTGGAGCGCTCACCTCATCCTCCATGTCCTACCTCGGGCGCGTTTATAAGCCGGGCCTCCGCAAAAATCGCGTGTTTGCGCTCATGGCAAGCCTCTCCCCCTTCGGTTTCGTGCTCGGCTGCATCCAGGGCGGCGCTCTCTCTGACCACCTGCCCTGGGTCTTCGGAAGCAATGCGATCATTGTGGGCGCCGTCCTTGTCGCGGCAGTACGCTATGCCCCGACAGAGAAGGCGATGCGAGCTCACGAGCACTCGTCGGGTGCTGCCACCAGTCGGCCGCCGCGCAAGTTTGACTACATCGGTGCAGCCCTGGCCGTCTGCGGATGCGGCCTGCTCGTTTTCGGCCTCACGCAGGGTGCCTCGGCCGCCTGGTCTCCGTACACCTACGTCAGTGTGATAGGTGGTCTTGCTTTCTTCTCCTTGTTTGTTTGGGCCGAGACGCGCATTGCCCAGCCACTGATGCCGCCATCACTATGGAAAATCAAAGGCTTTGTGCCGCTGGCCACCTGCTACTTTCTCTCCTTTGGCGGCTTCAGCGCTTGGCAGTTCTACGCGTGCCAGTTTTGGCTGCGCGTGCAGAACGTGAGCCCACTGACCGCATCCTTGTACCTGTTGCCAAATGCCTTCGTTGGCATTCTCGCCACTTTCCTTGTTGCACGCCTGTTCCACCTGGTTCCTGGCCACAAGATCCTCGGCGCCGGCTGTCTTGCCTCGGCAATGGGACCAGCCTTCTTTCTCTTGCAGCAAGCAGACACGTCCTACTGGGCCTTGTCGATGCCAGCCGTTGCCGTGTCAACCTTTGCACCGGACCTGAGCTTCGCAGCTGCCAGCATCTGGATCACCTCCAACGTCTCGCGGCGCTACCAAGGCGCCGGCGCAAGCTTGCTCATCACACTACAAAACCTTAGCAGCGCCGTGCTCACATCGTTGAGCGAGACAATAGGTGTCGCCGTCGAGCAGCATGGGTGGTCGGTGCGCACAGCACCTGCGTTGACTGCTGCGCAGAAGACGGCGAGCAGTGTCAGCTTGGATCTGCTCCATGCCATCTGGTGGTTCAATTTTTCAGTTGGGATAGTGGCGCTACTAATCGCTGTCTTTACTCTGCGCATCCCCAAGGCAGAGGAAAAAGATCATATTCAATAGCAACCTCGCATCTGTCCAACTTGGCTTCGTTTTGACAGCAGTGTCTTCCCGAATGTCGAGCTCATTGTTGCTTCGCAGTTTGCGTGTGTCTGCGGCAAGCGTGGGCTTCGCGGCGTGCCTGCTTCATTAACCCTCTTCTTGCGCCGTTAGACAGCTGGGATGGGCACGGCTCTCCAGATGTGGACTCTTTTGCGGTCACCATTTTCCCGGCAGATTTACTATGTGTTTATCCTCCAGGGTGCATTTTGTCTTTGCTTGCACACGTACCTGAGTTCAAGGACCTGGACGCGTACAAGGAGTGGGTGTACTTTGCAGAAATCAAAGTGATTCTGCACTGTGAGCTGCGCTTCAAGCTTCCATTCATTGTACGGCTCCAGCAACCGCCGCAGGGATCAGCGCTAGCAGCCAACAACTACCCTGCCGCACCAATGTGGGGACAGCCCAGGATGGACATCAGCATTGTAGTGCAGGCGCTGGAGGACATTGGATGTGAGAGCGTACCGATGTCAGGGTACAGCTTCAAGGTCCCCATGGACCGCTTTGTGGACCCTGCGGTGTTCAGCCAGCACCTGCTCAGCGCAACCAATGTGTATGACATTGGCGTCAAGGTGGAGACTGATCACATCACTCTGCTTGCGCCCAAGTCCAAGAAGGGGAAATACCGGCAATATCCAAGCATGCTACGCGTGGGCAGGGGGTATGGCAGTGTGGAGCTGGAGTGGAAGCACCATGCCAGGGTTAGGGTTTCAGAGGGTCTAGGGGGTCAGCGCGCGCAGAGAGACACGCGCTCAGAATCTGTTTTGTATTGCAAAAGACGTGCACTACAAATTTTCAGAGACGCATTGTAGTCAAGTTAGGGTTCCATTCAAGGCATACGTTGGGGTGGTTCCTCAGATGCGGTGTGGAATACAAAAAGAAATTCAAGCCTGAGACGCATCTGTATTCACCTGAGGGACGGTCTGCCACAAAAAAAGTTGAATTTTGTAGTGAGCAGGAGGACAGTTTGCTTCAAAATGGAGGACGGTCCATTACAGCTGCAAGGACGGTCTGCTACAAGCTGAGGGACGGTCAACTACAAAGTGGAAGGACAGTCCATTACAAGTTGGAGCGCACACACCTGCCAACAATGCTCTGCACCGTCACTGTCACCACTACTCAGCCATGCCACACTTCACCTGCCCTGTCTGCCAATTCAGCTACGCTGCCAGCAACATCACCAACCACATACGCAAAGCCCACCGTGGAGAGAGCGTCAGTCAGGCAGCCGCAGCTGCAGTGGGGTTGGTAGCATGCGCATGCTACCAGGTGGTGATGAGTGAAGCAGCGCTGCGTGTTCACCAGGGTGTCAGAAAATGCCAGCGCACCGCACAGCCAGAAGCGCAGCCTGTGCGCTCTCAGCCAACACTGCTGCCCGCAAGTTTGCCTCTCACTCAGTCAACACAACCGGAATCAGCACCAGCTCAGGGTTAGGGTTAGGGTTAGGGTTAGGGTTAGGGTTAGGGTTAGGGTTAGGGTTAGGGTTAGGGTTAGGGTTAGGGTTAGGGTTAGGGTT